>CM035844.1:277421214-278042019 GCA_020510985.1 Pholidichthys leucotaenia
TTGGAACCTTGGTTCCAAGGTTGTCATAGCCAGGAGCGGCACTGGGGTTAAGCTCCCAGTGCTCATAAAATGCTCCTTATGGCGTGCGTCTCGAAAAGCCTCTGACAACTAAGTCCAACTCCTAGCCTGCCCATGTGGTTTGATTTCTAAGCCCGGCGGAACTGCTTTTACTAATAGGCGAAGGGGCGAGGGCGGATCTCTGGCGCCTTAAAACCAGATGCTTCGGGTAGATGGTGGCTCGTCAACCTGGGAAGGTAGCCCATCTAGGGGAAGGTAAACCCTGATTTCAAACCTCCGCTGCCTTGCGGCACGCCCGGTCACGGGAAAGGCTTCGGGAGTCAACCCTGAGGAAAAATACGGAGTCGGAGCCCCTAAGGTAGTTCTCTGCTGTGCTCAACATTGTTCTGGCAGCTCCTGCGACGGCGCTGGTGCCAAACTGTAGCAGCCCTGCTGTTCCTTTGGATTCATCAGTGACGTGGAGAGGGGGGACATGCTGCATGGGCAACATCTTGTCCTCCATATCTTCCTTCCCAGGCTTGAATCCTACCAACGCCCAACGCTGGAAGGTAGAACACCGGATCACTGGAGAGGACACTCCAGCTTCGCCTTTGGCGTAGACAAAACACGGGGAATGACAGTTACCAGTTACAGTGGGGCAAAAAAGTATTTAGACAGCCACCAATTGTGCAAGTTCTCCCACTTAAAAGATGAAAGAGGTCTCCAATTTTCATTCTAGGTATGCCTCAACTATGGGAGACAAAATGAGAGAAAAAAAAATCCAGAAAATCACATTGTCTGACTTTTAAAGAATTTATTTGCAAATTATGGTGCAAAATAAGTGTTTGGTCACCTACAAACAAGCAAGATTTCTGGCTCTCACAGACCTGTAACTTCTTCTTTAAGAGGCTCCTCTGTCCTCCACTCGTTACCTGTATTAATGGCACCTGTTTGAACTCTTTATCAGTATAAAAGACACCTGTCCACAACCTCAAACAGTCAGACTCCAAACTCCACTATGGCCCAGACCAAAGAGCTGTCAAAGGACACCAGAAACAAAATTGTAGACCTGCACCAGGCTGGGAAGACTGAATCTGCAATAGGTAAGCAGCTTGGTGTGAAGAAATCAACTGTGGGAGCAATTATTAGAAAATGGATGACATACAAGACCACTGATAATCTCCCTCGATCTGGGGCTTCACGCAAGATCTCCCCCCGTGGGGTCAAAATGATCACGAGAACGGTGAGCAAAAATCCCAGAACCACACGGGGGACCTACTGAATGACCTGCAGAGAGCTGGGACCAAAGTAACAAAGGCTACCATCAGTAACACACTACGCCGTTAGGGACTCAATTCCTGCAGTGCCAGATGTGTCCCCCTGCTTAAGCCAGTACATGTCCAGGCCCTCCTGAAGTTTGCAAGAGAGCATTTGGATGATCCAGAAGAGGACTGGGAGAATGTCATATGGTCAGATGAAACCAAAATAGAACTTTTTGGTAAAAACTCAACTTGTCGTGTTTGGAGGAGAAAGAACACCATACCTACTGTGAAGCATGGGGGTGGAAACATCATGCGTTGGGGCTGTTTTTCTGCAAAGGGACCAGGACAACTGATCCGTGTAAAGGAAAGAATGAATGGGGCCATGTATCATGAGATTTTGAGTGAAAACCTCCTTCCATCAGCAAGGGCATTGAAGATGAAACGTGGCTGGGTCTTTCAGCATGACAATGATCCCAAACACACCGCCCGGGCAACGAAGGAGTGGCTTCATAAGAAGCATTTCAAGGTCCTGGAGTGGCCTAGCCAGTCTCCAGATCTCAACCTCATAGAAAATCTTTGGAGGGAGTTGAAAGTCCGTGTTGCCCAGCGACAGCCCCAAAACATCACTGCTCTAGAAGAGATCTGCATGGAGGAATGGGCCAAAATACCAGCAACAGTGTGTGAAAACCTTGTGAAAACGTTTGACCTCTGTCATTACCAACAAAGGGTATATAACAAAGTATTGAGATGAACTTTTGTTATTGACCAAATACTTATTTTCCACCATAATTTGCAAATAAATTCTTTAAAAATCAGACAATGTGAATTTCAGGATTTTTTTTTTCTCATTTTGTCTTTCATAGTTGAGGTATACCTATGATGAAAATTGGAGACCTCTCTCATCTTTTAAGTGGGAGAAGTTGCCCAATTGGTGGCTGACTAAATACTTTTTTACCCCACTGTATAAGCCACCGCTCAATTGGCGTAGAGCGCGGCGCCAGGGGTTGTTCCCGACGGTGGGAGGGATCATCGGATCTCACTGGACAGCTACCGCCCGCCTCAAGCTGGGCAGCCCCCAGCCAATAAGGTGTTGTCCCGCCACAGCTTGCTTTCCTCACTGGGTGCATGGGGATGAGGAGAAGTCCGAACAGCAGGCTGAGAACCTTCACACCAGCCAAGACAAAAAAAACAAAAGAGACCAACTCTAAAACTGGGAACTTGGAACGTCTGCACTATGGTGACAGGACTCGCTGCTAACCTCAAAGACATCAACGGCACCAGGAAGACTGCCATCATCAATAATGAGCTGAAGAGACTGGGAGTGGATATCGCCACTCTCCAGGAAACATGGTTGGCTGATGCAGGCACACTGAGAGAGAAGGACTACACGTTCTACTGGCAGGGAAAGGGCAGTGATGAACACAGGGAACACGGAGTGGGCTTCGCAGTGAAGAATACCTTGCTGAAGATGGTGGAACCAGGCTACAATGGCTCTGCATGACTCCTCACCCTCCGCCTCAACACCACTCAAGGCCCAGTCACCCTCATCAGTGTGTATGCCCCAACACTGACAGCCACACCAGAGGCAAAAGACGAGTTCTACGAGAATCTCGCAACAACTGTCAGGATCACCCCCAACTCTGAACAACTCATTCTCCTTGGAAACTTCAATGCCAGAGTGGGTGCTGACCACGACTCCTGGCCCTCCTGTCTTGGACCATTTGGCGTGGGCAGAATGAATGATAACGGACAGCAGCTGCTCGAGTTCTGCACATATCACGATCTGTGCATCACAAACCCGTTCTTCAAGACCAAGCCCCAACACAAGGTTTCCTGGCAACATCCGCGCTCAAAGCACTGGCACCAGCTGGACTTGATCCTGACCAGGCGCACCTCACTGAAGAACGTGCTAATCACCTGCTCGTTCCAGAGTGCAGATTGCGACACAGACCATTCATTGGTGTGTTGGTGTGCTGGTGTGCAGCTGAAGAAATTCCATCGTGCTAGACAGCCTGAAAAGGCACGGATTGACACCAGCAAGATGGCAAGATGGCCCAACCAGAACTTGTTGAGCAGTTTGCCTCCACTTTTGAGAAGGAACTTGGTGTACCACAAGAAGGAGAATCTGCAAAGCAGAAGTGGGAAGAGCTGCGAAACACCATCCACCGCACAGCCTTGGCTACCTTTGGGAGGAAGACCTCGAAGTCACAGGACTGGTTTGATGCCAAGTTGACTGAGATGACCCCCGTTATTGAAGCCAAGCGCTCAGCACTTGCTGAGTACAAGAAGTACCCAAACGAGAAGAATCTCCAGATTCTCAGGGCTGCGAGAAGCAAAGTTCAGCAGACTGCTCGGCGCTGTGCCAACAAGTACTGGACTCAGCTCAGCCAAGACATTCAAACCGCTGCCATAACAGGGAACATCCGTGGTATGTGCGATGGCATCAAGAAAGCACTTGGTCCGGCTCAGAGCAAGACGGCCCCCCTCAAATCCTCCACTGGGGAGATGATCACAGAAAAGAACAAGCAGATGGAGAGATGGGTGGAACACTACTCCGACCTCTACTCCAGACAGAACACCGTGACACCATCAGCCCTTGATGCCATCGACTGCCTGCCATCCATGGACGAACTTGACGCCGAGCCAACCATCGACGAACTCAGCAAGGCCATTGATAGCTTGGCCGCTGGCAAGACACCCGGCAACGACGGCATACCCCCCGACCTGATCAAGCACTGCAAGACTGCCCTACTGCTGCCACTGCATGACGTCCTCTGCCAGTGCTGGAAGGAAGGTGCCGTACCACAGGACATGAGGGATGCCAAGATCATCACCCTCTACAAAAACAAAGGGGAGAGAAGCGACTGCAACAACTACAGGGGCATCTCCCTCCTCAGCGTTGTTGGCAAAGTCTACGCACGAGTTGTTCTCGTTCATCTACAGAAGCTTGCCGAACGTGTCTACCCCGAGTCTCAGTGTGGCTTCCGCACTGAGCGATCAACGGTAGACATGATATTCTCCATCCGCCAACTCCAGGAGAAATTCAGACAACAGAACAAGCCCCTGTACGTCGCCTTCATTGACCTCACCAAAGCGTTCGATCTGGTCAGCAGAGAGGGCCTTTTCAAGATCCTGCCAAAGATAGGATGCCCACCAAAGTTGCAAAGCCTCATCGAATCATTTCACACCAACATGCAGGGGATAGTGCAGCATGACGGCAACATCTCAGAGCCATTCAACATACGCAGCGGAGTGAAACAGGGCTGTGTACTTGTGCCAACCCTCTTTGGGATTTTCTTTGCTATGCTCCTGAGGCATGCCTTCAGCACAGCAACAGAGGAAATCTACCTGCACACAAGATCTGACGGCAGGCTTTTCAACCTCGCCCGCCTGAAAGCCAGAACCAAAGTACGCGAGGCTCTAATCAAAGACATGCTGTTCGCAGACGACGCTGCAGTCGCAACCCACACACAGCAGGAGCTTCAGACCCTGATGGACCGCTTCTCCCAGGCATGCAAGGACTTCGGGCTTACCATCAGCCTGAAGAAGACTAACGTCTTGGCGCAAGGCACGGAAGCACCACCAACCATCACCATCGACGACTACGAGCTGGAGGTCGTGAATCAGTTCACGTACCTGGGATCCACGATCAGCAACAACCTCTCCCTTGATACAGAGATCGACAAGAGGATTGGAAAATCAGCCTTCACACTCGCTCGCCTCACCACACGAGTGTGGGAGAATCCCAAACTCTCTGTCAAGACGAAGATGGCAGTGTACAACGCCTGCATCATCAGCACACTGCTCTGTGGGAGTGAGATGTGGACAACATACGCCCGGCAGGAAAAGAGACTGAACTCCTTCCACTTGCGCTGCATTCGCCACATCCTGGACATATCCTGACAGGACAAAGTGCCCAACACAGAGGTTCTGTCCTGCGCTGGCCTTCCCTCCATGTTCACTCTACTCAGGCAGCGCAGGCTCCGCTGGCTAGGCCACGTTCACCGTATGGAGGATGGCAGAATCCCCAAAGACATCCTCTACGGAGAACTGGTGACTGGCAGGAGAGACGTTGGCCGCCCACAGCTGCGCTTAAGAGACGTCTGCAAGAGAGACATGAAGGCCCTGGAGATCAACACAGAGTGCTGGGAGGACCTTGCAACGGACCGCTCCAAATGGAGAGGCACCCTGACCAGACAGCTCAAGGCGGGTGAAGAGAGACTGACTGCTGCAGCAGATGAAAAAAGGACCCGCAGGAAGAACCGCAACAGACCCAGCAGCACGGAGACCACCCACCAATGCGACCTGTGTGACAGGGACTGCCATTCGCGCATCGGCCTGTTCAGCCACAGGCGGTGCTGTTCCAGCAGAGTAGACGTTTAGGATTCTCTTCCATGGTCATCATAGACCGACGGAGGCCGACGAGGTGTTCGTTATGGACAAACTATGGTTAGCACAGAAGTCCAATAACTGAACACCACTTGGGTTGAGATCGGGCAGGCCGTTCCTCCCAATCACCCCCCTTCAGGTTTCACTGTCGTTGCCCATGTGCGCATTGAAGTCCCCCAGTAGGACAATGGAGTCTCCAAGAGGAGCACCCTCCAGCACCCCAGTCACAGACTCCAAAATGGGTGGGTACTCTGAAACATCATTTGGCGCATAGGCACAAATGATGGTCAGGACTCGTTTTCCAACCCGAAGGCGCAGGGAAGCAACCCTTTCATCCACCGGGGAAAACTCCAATATAGAGGCAGCAAGGTGGGGAGATACAAGAATACCCACCCCTGCTCGTCGCCTCTCGCCCGGGGCAACTCCAGAAAAGGCCAAGCTCCAGCCCCTCTCCAGGAGACTGGTTCCAGAACTGGAGCTGTGTGTTGAGGTGAGGCCGACTATATCTAGCCAGTATCTCTCAACCTTGTACACCAGCTCAGGCTCCTTCTCCACCAGAGAGGTGACATTCCACGAACCAAAAGCCAGTTTAGAAAGCTTGGGATCAGTCTGCCAAGGTCTCCGCCTTTGACTGCCACCTAATCCACATAGCACCGGACCCCCATGATGCCTCCTGCAGGTGGTGAGCCCACTGGAGGGCGGACCCATGTAACTCCTTCAGGCTGAGCCTGGCCGGGTCCCATGGGTGGAAACCCGGCCACCAGACGCTAGCCATCGAGCCCCTCCCTTAGGCCTGGCTCCAGGGTGGGGCCCCGGTAACCCCATACTGGGCGGGGTACACTGAATCCTTGATCTAGAATTTATCATGAGAGACTGTTGGATCGTTCTTATTCTGGCCCTTCACCCAGGACCAGTTTGTCTTGGGTGACCCTATCAGAGGCAAATTGCCCTGGACAACATAGCTCCTGGGATCACTGGGGCACGCAAATCCCCCCACTACAATAAGGTGACGATCCATGAGGGGGCATATCTTAATTCATACATGAATTAGTAGAACATGTACAACCTGACCGACACCTACCAGTTACTGAAGAGTTCCCCTATTGTGGCTTAGCTCTACATTATTACACTGTCAACACCAAAGAGGAGTAGCACCGCCCTGTGGCGACCTCTGGTATTACAGAACAACAGTATAAAGTGAATGTTCCACAACCCAGTCAAAAGTTGATTTTAATTTTCTCTGTCATTGTATGCTGGTATGGTCATCATTCCATGGTAAGGTAGGTAGTCGCATAGTAACTATATTTGCAGTTGTTATTGTGAATAGAATCATTGGTTGAATAAAATATTTACTTTTTCTTTCTCATTCCACTTTTTCTTAAATTAAAAGCTCTCAAGTTGAAAGAGCTGGTTGATTTTAAAACTGCAGTAATAATGTTTAAAGTGAAGAATCTATCACTGCTCGCAAATATTCAAAAGTTGTTCCAAATAAGGGAGAAACAATATCATTTCAGAGGAACATGTATATTTCAAAAACCTTCAGTGAGAACTACCACCAAGCAACACTGTGTTTCAGTGCAAGGAGTCAGACTGTGGAACACTTTTGGACCTGAATTAAAATCATGTACAACGCTTGGACAATTTAAACAAAAACTAAAGGAAGAAATACTCCAAACATATATACAAGATGGCATGTAAAATCACATAAGGATAATCATATCCAGTTAGTGTTGTGCTGTTGCTTAGTTTTGTTTTGTCACGTTTTGTCTTGGCTTTGTTCTGGTTACCTCCACCAAGGAGGTTATGTTTTTACCAGGGTTTGTTTGTTTGTCTGTTACCAACATAACTCAAAAAGTTATGAACGGATTTTGACGAAATTTTCAGGACAAGTTCGAAATGGGACAAGGAAGAAATGATTAGATTTTGGGAGTGATCCGGATCACCATCTGGATCCAGGAATTTTTTTAATGATTTTTTATCATTGCGAGATAGGGCCATTTTTAGCATATGTGTATATAACTCCACAATAAATGGTCAGGACGCTTGCCAAAAAAATACAGGATAAAATCCCAATAGGTTCTACTGTAGAACCTTGGGGAAGTCAGATTATTTAGCACCTCAGACAGAGACAGTGAATAAGCATGGGAGAACAATGCCCAGGGAGTTCCTGGGCATATAGCCACAAGGAGTCAGGGACATAGGGGGTTGAAGGCAGTGTAATGTAAATGTCATGCTGTGTGATGAGAAACTTCCATGTAAATGTGTGAAGAGTGACTTGGGTTAAAGAGGAGAGAGCTTGCTGTAATGATTCAGTCTGTTCTGTGCTTGAGAGATGTGAAGTGTGTAATAAACGGTCTGTCCATGAATCTGCCTCTTATTTCACACACTCCACACTACAAAATATCAAAAACTGATCCCAATCCTGCAAAAAATCCAGATACTGTGATCCAGAACAGGAAATAAAAGGGGATCTTTGGAATTTTCATCACTGTAAGGTAACAAATTAAGATATAGACATACTGTGACGTATGCGAGGATTCACACAAAGAAGAGGAGCAAGATGGTTGTTACGAACAGGCTTTATTTACACACCACCAACCCCAACTACTTCTGAGCACAGACAGGAGGGGAGGTCATTCTCCCAGACCTCCGTTTCAATCATGGTTACACACACATGATACATCTTGCCCTAATCCTGCCTATAAACACTGCTGGGTCATTATAACTGCGTTATAATGACACAGCAGTATAATAACTCAGTAATAACACATTTAATACACACACACAGAGTAACGTTTCCAACTGGCAAAGCATGCTGGGAAATCCCTGCCCCCCTTAACATGGCCCCGACGTTACAATACAACAAACACCAAAATATAGGCAAGACACTGAGGAATCAGTAGTGTTCCAATGGATTTGTTGTATCTTCAAAAGCTATGGAGCTATATCCACAAGAAAACCACCATTACCGAAAAAGTGATTTTTGTCAAGAACTACTGAACTAATAAAGTTATTGTAACGTCGGGGCCATGTTAAGGGGGGCAGGGATTTCCCAGCATGCTTTGCCAGTTGAAAACGTTACTGTGTGTGTGTATTAAATGTTATTACTGAGTTATACTGCTAGGTCATTATAACTGCATTATAATGACCCAGCACTGTTTAGCAGGATTAGGGCAAGATGTATCATGTGTGTGTAACCATGATTGAAACGGAGGTCTGGGAGAATGACCTCCCCTCCTCTCTGTGCTCAGAAGTTGGTTGGGGTTGGTGGTGTGTAAATAAAGCCTGTTCATCACAACCATCTTGCTCCTCTTTCTTTGTGTGAATCCCGCAAATGTCACACTGGTGTCAGGTGTGGGGATGGAGCAAGATGAGGATCCAGGAGGTCCAGCGGCCGGAGCGGTTCATCGCTCGGCTGGGAACGGAGCGTAGAGCTAAGACGGTGGCCCCCCCGGAGAGGCTCACCGCGATGGACGGAGCAGCGGACCCGACGGGACTGAGCAGAGCAAACCAGCCCCGTTTCCCGCCCTTTTCAGGGCAGGACGGGCTGGCGATTCCAGAGCGATTAGGAGCAGCGATTGACCGGGAGGTGACTGTCCCATCCATCCGGCAGCGGGCCAAGATTCCCTGCTACAATGGCAAGAACCTGTTGGATGACCACCTGGCCCAGGTTGAGTTGGCTGCCGCGCTGAACGACTGGTCATCGGAGGAAACCGCCGTGCTGAGAGCGAGTGGGAGGAGGAGCTACGGCAGATCATGGCAGCGCGTGCACGAAGGAGACAGCAGCGGCGACGCGAGGAAGGGGGGCTTCCGCTGCACAGAGCCAGGGTACATCGCATGGTACTGCCCCGCACACAGCGCACAACAAACTGGCCCCTCGTCGACGTTAAATTAGAGCGAGGTGGCATGGACGGAGAAAAAGCCGCCTCCTGCAGATGCTTCCCCGGCGGTGACGTCACAGAGGCCTTCGGAGCACAGCAGTAGCGGAGTGAGCAGGACAAAGATGCGGCCATTTCCCAGGCGTGGCAAGGGCTGGACGCATGGACACGGGCCAGCGGCCGCCTGGGAGACCTGGCAGCGGTGGGAGTCGGCCGGAGCGGGCATGGGACTCCTGCTGCCAGAGGAGGAACTGTGTGTAGTCCTACTGCCACCCGCAGATGCTTCCCCTTTCGGTGACGTCACGGAGGCCCTCGGCGTAGCAGACGCGCAGCAGCGGAGCGAGCAGGACGAAGATCCGGCCAGCGGCCGCCTGGGAGACCTGGCAGCGGTGGGAGTCGGCCGGAGCGGGCATGGGACTCCCGCTGCCAGGGAAGGGACTGTGTGTGGTTCTACAGAGGCTGTCAGATGTGTCCATCCGCCCGCTGGTGGCCAAACCGGAACCCTACCCCAACCAGATACTCCGACCGAGACTCAGATGGACACAGGATGGCCCGTGCATGCCGCCCCGGCACCGGGCTGACTCGCGTTGGATTTCTGAAAGTGGACTTTGAATTTTCTGGGGACAGAAACCAGTCCAGGGGAGGGCAGTGTAACGTTGGGGCCATGTTAAGGGGGGCAGGGATTTCCCAGCATGCTTTGCCAGTTGAAAACGTTACTGTGTGTGTGTATTAAATGTTATTACTGAGTTATACTGCTGGGTCATTATAACTGCATTATAATGACCCAGCACTGTTTAGCAGGATTAGGGCAAGATGTATCATGTGTGTGTAACCATGATTGAAACGGAGGTCTGGGAGAATGACCTCCCCTCCTCTCTGTGGTCAGAAGTTGGTTGGGGTTGGTGGTGTGTGAATAAAGCCTGTTCATCACAACCATCTTGCTCCTCTTTCTTTGTGTGAATCCCGCAAATGTCACAATATCAATGTGAATCCAGTGCTAAAGGTATGTTTTGATGGTCAAGGAATCTGAAAATATAGATAAAATAAATGTAGGACTATTATATTTGGGGAAAATCCCAATATTAGGGGGAACTGAGGTACTTGGCGGAGGTCTGTGCTCTCCGAGTGCTTTTTTAGTTTGTAATTACTTTTATTTTTGAATTCTTAGATGGAATATGGGTGGGCAATATAAGCTGCGGCTTCAGCCATCACCCATTTTGGATAACTTATGTTGAACTGTGTAATCCGAGGAGTTATTGTTTAATTTGACCTTGTTGGATTTTTTCCCCTTGATATATTATTCTGTTCTTCTCTTTTAATATTTTAGTCTAATCTATCCGAAATAAAGATTCATTTGAAGCGGCATGGAAAAATAAGCAGCAGTGCTGTGGTTTTAAGCAGGTTTTATTAAATCATACCACCTTCACGGGATCCCCTCTCCGGTGCATAGTGGAGCAGCCCGGAGCGGGATCCCTAGGCTCTCAGAGAAGGAGAGGCGGACACGTGTGTGTCTACCAGTTGCAGGATCAGAGTGAGAGAAGAAGAGAGAGATTGCGTTACAGAGTTGCACCTTAAATACTTGATCATAACAATACATCAAAAAGACATACCCCACAGTCTAGAATGATCAAAGGGACAACAGAACAGGCAGGAGGTATTTGCATTTGTAAGCCATACATCACAATGGGCAGATTAGCTAGACCTCGCTCTAAGTGCAAGACAAAGAGGCTAACAAGCACATCTACATATTGATCTGAGTCTCTAGGTCACAGTAAGGACAGGACGCATGAGTACAAAGGATGAAAGGTATCGATTAACATCACATAGGTGAGACAGAAGAAACTCGTCTACCTGTAGACATTAATACACCAAAGCACATCTAAGATGCTCAGAAAAAGCACAGTAAGGACAAGCCATATGCACACTATACCGAATGGTGCATTACATCACAACACATGCATGTTTGCATCACAAATACATGAATGGCACATTGCTTCTCAGTAATGCAGCAGAAAAACAGAGAAAAGAGGGCTGAGTGTCCTTAGTCTGTTGTGGGGTTAAAACGAACCGCCACACACGCTCCCCCCCAAGAGGGAAACGGTAGGGGGCCGCGACCTCGATGATCCATCTGTGTGAGCGAGCTGTGGGAGAAGCTCGCTGCAGGCGGAGGGGGAGGGAGGGGAGGGGTAGTAAGTGCCGGCAGGAGCTGTGAAATCGTCCTGAGCCGCGCAAAAATTGCTTGTGGGTCCGCAATGTCGAAGGGCTGGTCCCGTTGAACGTGCAGCGGTCCACAAGAAGAAAAATTAGTCTCTGACTCCTCTCGTGGCCATGAAGAAAAGCAGGAGCGGCTGTAAGAGAAAAAGTAAACAAAGCATAGGGACTGTTGGCTTTGGGTGCTGAAGCAACCCCAAAGCTCCTGGGAACAGCTGACGGCTGAAATCCCGTTGTGCCGTGGCTAAGACCATTAAAAAATCCAGTGGCGAGCTGCGTGCTTGCTTCAGGTGAACGAGCAACCCTGAAGGTTCTGTGGGCAGCGGCGGAGGACGATGGCGGTCTGTGGCGTGGCTGAGACTGTTAACAAATCCTTCCAGTATGCTGCATGCGTGCCTCAGGTGAGCGAGCAGCCCTGAAAGGCAGCGGCGAAGGAGGAAGGCAGTCTGTGGAGCCGTTACTTGTCCCATGCGTGATGCGCCGTCCTTGTAACTCCCCGATGCGTGCGCGGGGGTTCAGTGCGTGGGTGGGCCGCTGGAGTGGTGAGTCAGGGTGCAGAAACTTGGCGGAGATCAGCGCAGACGGCGCCAATAAAATCCAGGTTGAGCTGTTGCTGTAGATTTGGCCATGGTGCGTTGGAGCGTTGAGAGGAAATAGACGATCTTTAGTCCCTCAGGCCCGTGCAGAGGCGTTGGAGCGGCGGGAGGGAATAGACGATCTTTTGTTCCTCAGGCTCATGCAGCTGCGTTGGAGCGGTGTGAGGAAGTAGACGATCTCCGTCCCTCGGGCTCGTGGAGGCGCGTTGGAGCGGTGCGAGGCAATAGACGATCTTTGTGCCCCGGGCTCGTGCAGCTGCGTTGGAGCGGTGAGAGGGAGGAGACGATCGTTGTCGCTCATGCGGCCATGGTGCGTTCAGTTCCACGCGCTGCGCTCCCCGTCGGCCCTGGAGGTTGCCGTCGTGGAGAGAGGACGAGGTGCGTGCGCTCTCAGTGAGAGCGGCCGGTCCAGCGTGGTTGTGCAGATCTCAGGCGACGGAGCATTCATGCCCGGGTGTTGCGTTCGCTGGCCGCTCGTTTTTTTTAGCGTCGGTTCGCCAGCGTGGCCATCCAAAACAGAAGGCTGCGTTGCACAAAACGTGTGCGTCTTCAAGGGGCCACCAACGCAGCTGTGTGGCTGTCCAGCTCGGAAGGTTGCTTTCGCACAAAACGTGTGCGTGTTCGAGGGGTCACCAGTGAAGCGGCATGGAAAAATAAGCAGCAGTGCTGTGGTTTTAAGCAGGTTTTATTAAATCATACCACCTTCACGGGATTCCCTCTCCGGTGCATAGTGGAGCAGCCCGGAGCGGGATCCCTAGGCTCTCAGAGAAGGAGAGGCGGACACGTGTGTGTCTACCAGTTGCAGGATCAGAGTGAGAGAAGAAGAGAGAGATTGCGTTACAGAGTTGCACCTTAAATACTTGATCATAACAATACATCAAAAAGACATACCCCACAGTCTAGAATGATCAAAGGGACAACAGAACAGGCAGGAGGTATTTGCATTTGTAAGCCATACATCACAATGGGCAGATTAGCTAGACCTCGCTCTAAGTGCAAGACAAAGAGGCTAACAAGCACATCTACATATTGATCTGAGTCTCTAGGTCACAGTAAGGACAGGACGCATGAGTACAAAGGATGAAAGGTATCGATTAACATCACATAGGTGAGACAGAAGAAACTCGTCTACCTGTAGACATTAATACACCAAAGCACATCTAAGATGCTCAGAAAAAGCACAGTAAGGACAAGCCATATGCACACTATACCGAATGGCGCATTACATCACAACACATGCATGTTTGCATCACAAATACATGAATGGCACATTGCTTCTCAGTAATGCAGCAGAAAAACAGAGAAAAGAGGGCTGAGTGTCCTTAGTCTGTTGTGGGGTTAAAACGAACCGCCACACATTCATTCAAAAATATAACTGGACCTTAAGTTGTTGGTTTGATTATTCTTTCATTCTTTATCAGACTCACAGATGCATTTGATCCAAAGATGTATTTCTAAATAAAAAGAAATACTACATGTTACTTAGAAAACTGGTGGTGGAGTGGTTAGTACTGCGGCAGCACAGCAACTCACCCTTGGCCGGGGGATCCTGGGTTCGATCCCAGCCCCCGACCAACAGTGATCTGTGTGGAGTTTGCATGTTCTCCCCGTGTCTGCATGGGTTTACTCCGGGATTTCTCCGGTTTCCTCCCACATGCCAAAAAAATGCAAGTTAGGTTAATTGGCATCAAACTGGGGATTCTAAATTGTCCTTAGGTATGACTGTGAGAGTGAATGGTTGTCTGTCTCTCTGTGTTGGCCCTGTGATGGACTGGCGATCTGTCCAGGGTGGACCCTGCCTTTCGCCCAAAGATGCTGGGATAGGCTCCAGCCCCCCCATGACCCGAAAAGGATTAAGCGGAAGAAGATGGATGGATGGACTTAGAAATTGTAATTGTGCTAGAACATGCTCTTTGTGGTGTTCTTTGACAGTGATTTAAAGAGAGCATTTGTTTAAAAAAGAACATATGTTGTTCACCTGTTATTAAACCAGTCCACCCTAATATAGTGGACTAAAGCCAGCCCTGTCCTGGAGATCTGGTCTTCATACAGTGGTGAACAAGAATTTAGCAGTCTCACTTATTTTTTAAATTGAAAAGATGTAAATGCAGTCTTTTTGAGAAATGTAACCATTACATTATCACCAGCAAACATTAAGGCTTAGCTGCTTTCTATTTCAAACATTAAACAAACATCCATCCACCCATCCATCCATCTTCTACCGCTTTTCCGGAGGTCCGGGTGACCATAGGTGAGGGTAGGAACATAGATTGACCGGTAAATCAACAGCTTTACTTTAGAGCTCAGCTCCCTCTTCTCCCCTCACTCGTGAATAAGACCCGAGATACTTAAACTCCTCCACTTGAGGGCAGGAGCTTGTCTCCAACCCGGAGCGGACAATCCACCTTATTCTGGACTGATCCCCGGCTTAAACAAACTAACAAAGAAACTAACAGAAAACAATTGTGACAGTGCAAAGTTTGGGCATCCTACATACGAGGGGGGCTGAAAAGTTCATAGGATGAAAAGTTCATCATGGTCAAATTTGACCAAATGTGGTTTATTTTCCAACCGCAGGGATCCAAGCGCTGCAACACCGATGGAAGAAGTGTGTGGACCGATGGAAAATAAAGCACATTTGGCCAAATTTGACCACGATGAACTTTTCAGTCCCCCCGCTCCCCGTAATAAACTAAATGCATTTTTTTAAACAACCAAAATATGCTATTTGCCAGAATGTTCCCAGATTTCAAAAAATTGACTACAACTTTGTGTCATAATAGATTGAAGATCAACTAGTTGTTCCAAGATCAGTTAATCATAACAGAGATGTGGCTTATTAGTAAATCATCCAAGATGCTTGTTGCTGTGTTTGTGCCAGAGTCTTCTGTACTATGGTGAGCACATCTGTGACAGGATGAATGATGGAGAGAAAGAGAATCAGTCTGCTTAAAAAATCACTATGAGGTTCAAATTCATGTTTTTTGTCTTTAATTTGATTTATTAACCTGTTAAGTTCTCAGTGTTTGTGTGTATATTGGGAGCTAAAAACTGAAGAGTTCTATTAAAAATTTGTACATATTGTCAGGATAAAACTGTTTATGGTAAAGACCATTATTTACTGTATATTATTAATGTAATCTAGTAGATCTTCTACAAAGAAGCTTTTATCCTCTTCTGCAGTGAACTAAAACATCATGAGTAGTACCACTTCTAAAATAGTGATTACTTTCAGTCCTGAGACTGTGGTGTAGTTCTCATCAAATCCAATAGGTGACACTGTTGTGGAAAATGTGGAAAATTTTTGTGTTGGAAAATATAAAGCAAAATTCATGCAATCCACCTCAAATATCCTGATACTGAAGAATGAGCTTCAGTATATCATGTTTCAATATTGCCACAAACATAAAAGCAGCAAAGACTCTGCATCATCAAAAAAAAAAAAAATCAGAAAGAAATGAATGGATTACTGCCTTCTGAACGATTGTAAAATATTGATTTTTCAGTTTTTAAAAGTGCCTTGTCTCCCACCCATGTGGTTATATGTTTATCTTTTTGTTTTTTATTATTGTTATTTTCATTTGTTCACTGTTGTATGAATATTTTGTTACTTTAATACGGATGGGGAAAAAAGACCGGCTGTGCAGGAAGTAAGTGGTGCTGCCGTGAAAACCTGAGGGTCCTGAACCTGCAGCCTCCAGTTGTGCAGGAATCCCCTGTTGGTTTTTCCTACCAGTGAGCTGCTGTTGCTGAGACTTTTATCTTTGTTAAATTACATAAACAGCCAAGTGACTGATTACTACTGAAGGCATGTCAGCGTGACTTTCCCTCTGATATTATAGCTTGCCTTTGTTATTTTGTGAATCGAAGTACCATGACCTGCAGCTGTTCTGTTTTCAGATGTGACCGCCGGCTGCCGCATGTATGCGTGCATTTGTGAGGTCTGATGGGGCAGTGTAAGTGAAAAGAAAGGTTCTGCCTGAGGCAAATGCAGTTCTGGCTGCTGTAGCTGATAAAGTGGCAAAGATTATGCCAAGAGTGGCCATGGTTACCCCTGGTCACCCCCAGCAACGCTATTGGTGGAGGGCCACCACACCAAGCTCCTTTTTTTTCTTGCTGCCACACCAAGCTGCACTGCTGAAGAAGTGATTCAAAGTTGGTCAGCCCTCAAAGGCCCCTACTGGCCGGGGACTGTAAGTATTTGTCTGCCTTGTCTGCCAGCACAGCACCTCTGACTATTAGGAATTTTATTTTATTAATTTAAAAAAATTTGAGGGCTTGGAGCTGCCCCCCCCCCCCAACCCAGGCAATGGCCTAGGTGGCCTCTGCTTTGGGCCGGCCCTGCACAAGGCTGGCATCATCAATCCTAGCATGAATCCTAACATCATAAATCCTGGCTGCTGCAGGTGGAGTCGACTGGGCCCCACTCACACTGCCATCTGTGGCAGAAGGGAGGGGTCACCACCTGCACTGTGGCGTTGCTTTCAGGTACACTCAGAAATCTGACATCTTATTAGGTAATAAAACATATTTTCATACCAAAGACTGAGTCTGGGGCTTTTGGGGGTGGAGGGTACCACGATTCAGTATAATTAGATCTCTGCATAATTATACTGATTGTGGAAAATTTAAATGGCCAGTCAAAAGAGCACTTTGGACATTAAAGTAAAAGGGGCAGGGGCTCATGCCCCTAAAGCTCCCTCCCTCTGCATGTGTATGCACATTGTTATTGTCATATATCAATGTGACGTATTATTGTGTGATGAGGATGGTGGCTCCACCTTTCCGGTTCTGCCACCACTCTGAGTATAAAAGGCCAATGTGGAAGAGGCACGGTATCTTTTGATCTTCGCCTCTGCCTGTACGGGAGCGCCTAGTGTCTGTGAGTCACACAATAAAGTTGAGCTCTATTGCGCCTCCGGCCTTGTCATTGGATTACGGATTATGGACATAACATTTGGCGATGAGGATAAAGGTATGGATAAAGGTATTTAAGGCATTTGGCCATTTCTGGAGCTTCCTGGTGAGTCACCAGTTCCGTGAGAGGTGGTTTGCTGCATTTGAGAATTATCTGGAGGCACTGAACCTCCGTGAGTTGGAGAAATTGCGTACGCCTGCAATATTGGTCCATAATCTTGGCATGGAGAGACAGCTCATTCTTAGCACATTGGTAGTGAGCGACAGTTTTGAGGACGTGGTTGGGTTAATGGCGCGCTACTTTCGCACCCCCGAAAATATCAGTCCGGAGGATCCATTTCCGACAGCGCCACCAACAGGTTGAAGAGTTGGTGCAGCAGTATGTTGCTGATCTGCACCAACTGGCTGGGGGTTGCCAGTTTGGGACCTTAGAGGAAGAAATGGTCCACGATCAGTTGGCGGAGCACACGTTGTGTGCAGCAGCACGGTCAAGACTCCTTACCCATTCCGGTGAGCTGACGTTGGCCACAGCGGTGGAGATAGCCCAGCAGTTCGAAGCAGCGGATAAACTGTCACGGGACCTTGGTGAGAGAACAGCGTTGGGCAACCCGACTCACAATCAGGGGCGCAGGCTGTAGACTTGGATAGCGATAATAGCGTGGAAGACAGAGAAGAATACGCGACCACCATAAAGATTAGGTCCGCCCCGGGGTCGCCAAAGTGTTTTGGCTGTGGGTCTACCAAGCACCGGTACAAGGCAAGAGAGTTGGACGGCGAGGACATGCCTTTGTTGGTGGACACAGGCGCAATGAGGCCCATATTGAACTGGTCTACTGTGAAGAGTTATTTCTCCTACCATCGTGTAAGAGGCCTGTCGACGCCATTTTGTGGGTATGGCGGTAATAGGCTGTCCATCGTGGGTTTGCTGGAGCGGACGGCGAGGTACAAGACAGCGGTGATGTCCAATTAACAGTTTGTGGTGACCGCGAGTGGGTCAAATGTGATGGGCTGCATTCTGTTTTATGGACTGGGCTTTTCAATTACCACCAGCAGCGGAGAGGAATGGTCAGACTGTGGTCTGTGGGAACGGCTGGTTCCGCGAGTGGTCAGCGATACGGTTTGGGACGACACGTGGCCTAGTATTCTGGGAGATGGACAGGACAATTACCACCCAGGGCCATCAGGGCAGGGTTCCGGTGCCAGGGCCCATGTTACCCTGGGTGAGGGAACTGGGCGGCATGGTGGAATGCCCATAATGGCTGGTGAGGCTGTGAAGACGACCCCCTCTGTTTCCGGGGTTCGACCAGGAGATACCGAAAAGCATGGGGCTGCAACAGCTACACCAGCGTTCAAAATGAAAGTGAGCGGGGCAGGACTGGCTGGTACGGGAAATAGACATGCCACACAGGAACACTGCAGGTTGAGTCGGGCTTCACGGAGGGTCGCCGGTGTGGAGGCCCGGTTGAGACATCGTGGACATGGGAATTCGAGCCGAGCTCCTTTGAGAGTCGGTGGCATGGTTTGTACCAGAGAGGAGGCTCAGCTGAGTGGTGCCCGCGGGAAGAGAAAGCAATGTGATGACCAGGGGCAGCTGAAGGTGGTGGCTGTTCAGGAGGACAGATACCTTCAGCTGTCAGATGACTCATGGAGACACCCTAATGAGCTGCGGCGCGATATCAAGGAGAAGGAGGTGTTGGGGTCCCAAAATGGCTCATCTCCAGGGACAAAGAGATGAAGGAGCTCTGGGCGGGACCCACCAGACGAGTCACCCGGGGCGTGGCTTCTCCATCAAGACTGTACGGTAGCAAGGGGCAATAGATTGGATTAAGTGTGAATTGCCCGGGCTACGTAATTAATACTGTATGTTTCTCATAGTACACTGCTATAACAGGTGTCCATGAGAAAAAAAATACCCATGTAATGTGTGTGTCACTATGTTTAGCGATGTGTATTACTGTGGGGTTTGCCTGGTGTGGTGGTATAGTTGGGGATCTTATAGCGGTGAATGAAGGTTCATGTTAACTGGTTGTGTGTTTATTACGTTGAATTTTTGTTCCTCTTTATGTATATAAGTTCATGAGACTGTTTTGTATTATATTTGGAATACGGCATTATTTTATTTTATGGACTTTTAGTATCAAAGACGGCAGAATAATCCATCTCGCCGTTTGTGTCAGGAGCCGAGCCAGCTTGGTTTCCCCGGCTCGGTCCTACCGTCTCTGTGGGTCTAGGTGCCGCAGCATATGTGTGTATTATGTACTTCAGTCTGCCTCCCATATCCACAGCCACTGTCGGACCGGCAACTGTTAGACAGCCGCTGTGACCTATTTTCTGTGAGCACTGCTGACAGTCTGCCGGTCTGGCCACGCCCCCTCTCTCTCTCATTACCATCAGCTGTTCCCAGCCCCGTTAATCATCTTTTCCGGTCCTCGTCCAGGTGCTCTTCATTACACCATAACCAGCAGTGCGTGTACTTAAGCGCCGTTTGCCAGTCACACACTGCTGGGTCTTTGATTAACTGATCGACTGACGGACCGTATGTTGTATCAGTGAACTGTCTGCTCCATACGACGTGTATAGCTGCTGCAGGAATTGAAAGAGACTGCCATGACCATCTTGCCAGCTATGGTGGCGACAGCAGCGGAGTGAGAGCCAGAGCTGGACCTCCTGGAGGCCGGGTCTGGGACCACATCACCAGGATCGATGGAGTCCTGAGCGGTGGTGGAGCTTCTCTCTAGTGTTCCTAACATCAATTTTAGAGAGAGCTTGTCTGGCTCTAGGTGAGGAGAGTCAGGCGCAGCATGCAGCTGCATCTGAACTCCCTTCGCTGGGCTCCACCGCTGCCGGCAACCCTAACCACTTTGTTTCTTCTCCTGCTCCTGAGTGTTCTTATAGGGTCGCCGGAGAGGAACCAGGGTTACCGGGGGTCTCCACGGAACCTGTCTTGCCACCTGACAACGTTGTAGGTCCAGCTCCCCTGCTGCCTGGGGCCGTTACATGGGTCCCTCTGCAGGCTGAGCCTCTGTGGTGCAGCACACTGGCTTTGGACCCTCGTGGGGGCTGGGCTCCAGGATCAGCCCGACATGGGTGCTGCGCTCCTGCTTGGACCCGTCATGGATACCACGCTCCAGCATGGGTTCCACCGAGGATGCAGCAGTGGCCCGGTCGGGGTCCACCGAGGGTGCAGCAGTAACCCTGTCAGGGTCCATCGAGGGTGCAGCAGAGCTCCAGCCGGGAGCCACCGTGGGTGCAGCAGAGCTTCAGCTGGGAGCTGCCGCGGGTGCTGCAGAGCTCCAGCCGGGAGCTGCCGCAGGTGCTGCAGAGCTCCAGCCGGGAGCCGCTCCGGGTGTTGCAGAGTTCCAGCAGGGAGCCGCCGTGGGTGCAGCATTGGCCCGGTTGGGGTCCACTGCGGGTGCAGCTGTGTCCCAGGCTGGGACCATCGGGGGTGCTGCCGGTTAGCCTGAGGACGCCAGGGCCATTACTCCCCAGCCTGACACCGGTGTAGTCTCCCCCAAGTCTGACGTCGTGGGGTCCCCTCCCTACAGTCCGGTCACCCACCAGTGAGCCTCCTGGTGGGCAGGCTGCCTCCTGCTCCACCCCCCCCCCCCCCCGGTCCTGGTGGTGCTACAACATTGGTCAACTGCCAGAGGGACTGAGTCTCTGGGCCAGATGGCCTGCGCTTTCTGGCAGGCCACCTGACTGTATTCACCAGACTGCCTGCTGGGCCTGGGACTTTGGGCGGCCTCCTGAGCCTCCTTGCCTTTGGACTTTGGGGGGATAATTGTGGGCCCTGGGCGGGGTACTGTGTTCCTGCCTTTCCTGTTTCCCCTACCTCCCACCTGGGTTTGAGTTGTTTGTTCCTGTTGTTCCTATTGGGGGGGAGGGTCCTCGGGATGGCACCTTGGGTGTCTAGGAATCCACCCCTTGAGAGGGGGGCTCTGTCAGGAGCTGAGCTGGCTTGGTTTCCCCCTGCACAGTCCTGCCCTCTCTGTGGGTCTAGGTGCCCCAGCATATGTGTATATTATGTACTTCAGTCTGCCTCTCGTATCCATAGCCACTGTCGGACCGGCAGCTGTTAGACAGCCGCTGTGACCTATTCTCTGTGAGCACTGCTGACAGTCTGCCGGTCCGGCCACGCCCCCTCTCTCTCTCTCATTACCATCAGCTGTTCCCAGCCCCCTTAATCATCTTTTCCAGTCCTCGCCCAGGTGCTCTTCATTACACCATAACCAGCAGTGCATGTACTTAAGCGCCATTTGCCAGTCACGCACTGCTGGGTCTTTGATTAACTAATCAACTGACAGACCGTATGTTGTATCAGTGAACTGCCTGCTCCATACAACATGTATCCACTCCGCGCAGCCCATGGTTCTCTTGCATCCTCATAGTGATTCCGGCTGTGGGATGCCAGCGTGGATACACGTCTCACCTCATGTGTCCGTGGGGCGATGCCAGCCCCTAAACGCCCACTGTAAGTGTATCTTTTGTGAGTCTTTATGTTAGTAAATGTGTGTGGTGTAACTCCTGCACGTAAATCCTCATTATTTCACCCCTCGCCGTGCGCTGTAGAAAAGCACATGGGAGGGTTCATGACAGTGTGGAGGTGGGACAGCAGTCCACCTGTCCCCTTCTAGTTTTAGTTGTTTGTGTGCATGGATAGGCCTACTTTCTTTGTTTTATTATTAGAGTGTGACTCAGGTATCAAATTTGGGAGGGCCTAATTAGTGTGCATGCGTTTTGGACTTTTCTAAAAGGGGGGGTGTCAAATATCAATATGATGTATTATTGAGTGAGCCTTTCAGGTTCCACCGCCACCCTTGGTATAAAAGGCCAATGCGGAAGAGGCACGGTCTCTTTTGATCTTTACCTCTGCCTGTACGGGAGCGCCTAGTGTCTTTGAGTCATACAATAAAGTTGAGCTCTATTGCACCTCTGGCCTCATCATTGAGTTACAGATTATGGAAATAACAGTTATGTATGGAAAAACCGGAGAGACTCACAGAGAGTGGTGGTACTTTGGAACACATACTTTATTACATGAAGTTATACAGTGGACATAAAAAGTCTACACACCCCTGTTCAAATGCCAGGTTTTTGTGATGTAAAAAATGAGACCAAGATAAAAAACATCAAAATTTTTTCCACCATTAATGTGACCTAAAACCTGTACAACCCAATTGAAAAACAAACTGAAATATTTAAAGGGAAAAAAAAAACAAAAAACCCACAATAACCTGGTTGCATAAATATGCACACCCTGTTGTAACTGAGGATGTGGCTGTGTTCAGAATTAACAATCACATTCAAAATCATGTTAAATGGGAGTCAGCACACACCTGCCACCATTGCTTCTGATTAACCCCAAATAAAGTTCAGCTGTTCTAGTAGGCTCTTCCTGACATCTTTGTAGTCACATCTTACAGCACAAGCCATGGTCCGCAGAGAGCTTCAAAGCATCAGAGGGATCTCATTGTTCAAAGGTATCAGTCAGGAGAAGGGTACAAAACAATGTCCAAGGCATTAACTATACCATGGGGCTGCACGGTGGCGCAGTGGTTTAGCACTGTGGCAGCACAGTTTTACCCTCGGCCGGGGGATCGCGGGGATCATGAGATCGTGGGTTCGATCCCAGCCCCCGACCAACAGTGAGCTGTGTGGAGTTTGCATGTTCTCCCCGTGTTGCGTGGGTTTACTCCGGGATTTCTCCGGTTTCCTCCCGCATACCAAAAACATGTAGGTTTAGGGCGCTCGCGCACGCAGCGACCAGCAGCCGGTGGCTTGTCACCAGACTGCAAACCAAATCTACCTACGGGTACAAATAAGTAACAAAAAAAAAAATTAAAAAAAATAACATGGAACACAGTGAAGGCAGTCATCATCAAGTGGAGAAAATATGTCGCAACAGTGATATTATCAAGAAATGGACGTCTCTCCAAAATTGATTAAAAGATGAGAAGAAAACTGGTCAGGGAGGCTGCCAAGAGGCCAGCAGCAACATTAAAGGAGCTGCAGGAATTTCTGGCAAGTACTGGCTGTTTAGTATACGTGACAACAATCTCCCGTCTAGGGTAGCAAGGAAGGAAGCCTTATCTTACAAAGAAAAATATCCAGGCCTGGCTACATTTTGCAAAAACATATTTGAAATCTCCCAAACACATTTGGGAAAATATCTTATGTTCCAATGAAACCAAGTGTCACAACCCCCTCCATGGGAAATTAGTCAGTGGTGCAGGTCATGACACCATTAGGGTATACCTCCACTCCTAGTCAAGTTGCTTGTGAGGAATTCCACTTTGGCTCAGTGATAGAGCAAGAGATGGTTGAGATCCTGGTGTCATGAGTTCAATTCCCAGCCTGGGATATGAGGTGAGGTCTACCTTACACAATGGTGAAAGTGACTTGGGAGGTGTGGTCTACCTTGCCTTAGGGCGAAAGTGATGAGGTCAGTCTACCTTGACGCCAGGGTCGAAACAGACTTTGTGATCCCAGGATAATATATATAGGCAATTCTGGCCTTGGCCCAGTTGGACACCAAGGTTGAACTTTTTGGCCATAATTCCAAAAGGTATATTTGATGCAAACACAACACTGTTCATCACCAGAAGAACACCATACCTACAGTGAAGCATGGTGGTGGCAGCATCATGCTTTGGGGCTGGGTTTTTTTGAGCTGGAACCACCCAGGAACAGAAACTCTCATAACAGGCAGATACAACCAAACTCAGATAACAAAATACAGCCAAACCCAAAACCAGATGCCATACTTAACCTGAAGTGGGGAAATTACAGAAAATGATAAAATGAACTTCAAGCATAAACACAGCTCTATACCTGTGTTCAGCATCGTGACAGAGCCCCTCCTTCAAGGAGTGGAAACCAGACACCTCACCGTAACATCAAAAATACAAAAGAAAAAACACCAACACCCACCCAACAAGAACAGAAACTTGCCATACCTGGGAGGGCGGTGGGTGTGGTGGGGGGAAAAAAGGCTAGGTGGGATAAAACAAAAAACTCGCTCAAGACCCACAAAAAAAAAACAAAACAACAACAACAAACAGAGAAGGTGACCTACAGAACCCTAGGACCACCGGGTGAAAAAGTGAGGCAGTTCAGGTGGCCTGCTGGAGTCCCGAGACCACCAGATCCCATGGTGGAATAAGTCAGGTGGCCTCCCAGAGTTTTTAAGCCACCCAAGCAAAGAGCACAGTCCGTCGGGTGGTCTCCCAACATCCCTGAGCCAATGGGCCGCAGAGCACGACGCGCCCCCTCCTGGAGGTGGCAGCTGGAACCCGTGCCTCTTACGGACCGCAGGGACTGTGGCGTGGAAACCAGAAGATGAGGATGATGGATCAGCGGGAAAATCAGACGAAGTGACAGCTGATCAGCGAGGAAACCAGACAAGGAAGATGGCTGACCAGCGAAGAAGCCAGGCAAAGAGGATTGCTGACCAGCAAGGAAACCAGGCAAAGGAGATGGCTGATCAGCGGGGAAACCAGGCAACAAAGATGGCTGACCCTCGGTGACCTCAGGCAAAGATGGCTGACCCTCAACAACCTCAGTCGAAGATGGATGGCCCTCGGCAACCTTAGGCGATAACGGGGGACCCTCGGTGACCTCAGGCGAAGGCGGGGGACCCTCTGTGACTTCAGGTGAAGACTGGTGACCCTCGGTGACCTCAAATGAAGATTGCCGACCCTCGGTGACCTCAGGCAAAGGTTGATGACCATCGGTGACCTCAGATGGAGGAAGTGAACCCTTGGTGACCTCAGGTGAAGATTGGTGACCCTTGGTGACCTCAGGTGAAGGCTGATGACCATCAGCGGACCCAGACGAGGACTTGGACAGGAGAGAAGAAACATACACCAGGTTACTATCACCGACAGCAGTGGAGCCCGGCGAGGAAAACTAAGGAGCAGCTGAAGGCTGCGACTGGCTCTCCCCACCAAGAGCAAAGCAAGATTTCTCTAATACTGCCAACATAAAGACAAAAAAGAGAACTTTCCTTAGCTCAGTCGCCACCTCTGTCCAGGACTGTGATGATCCAGGCTGGGGCGTCTCAAATCCACTCATCCGAGGATCCCTCCCTGACACGGCCACCTAAGATGGGGAGGAAGAGAAGACAAATAGATAGATACTTTATTTTGAACAAAAAAGAAAAAACAAAACAAATGACAAGTGCAATAAAAGTGACAGTATACAGTGCTCGAAAGGGAGACGGAAGAAGTTTACACTTATTTACTCCAACTCCTCTTATCCCTACAGTAAATACAACCCATATGAAATATATACATATTACCTCAATTAAGACCCCAAGTAGACAATTAACTATATTTTATACATATCAACATTGACACCCATCCATGCCTACATACATACAGTCCATACATCTATACCCAGCCCCAAACAACGCAGATATACACAGATATGCACAGTACCGTCCCACCTTCCATACCATAGTGTCCCAGAGTGAGTTTAGTGCATCGTACATATTAATACTACACCTCTAACATATATCCTTTTAGCAAATAATGTTTATACCTATTTTTGAATTGATTTCTGTTTGTACATAGTTTCAGTTCCAGCTCCAGACTGTTCCACAAATCCACCCCACAGACAGATATGCACAGACTTTTCTTAGTTGTTCGTACCTTTGATTTAGTAAAATTTAAGTCTCCTCTCAAGTTATAATCATTGTCTCTTTTTCTGAATATTTTTTGTATATTAGTTGGGAGTTGATTATTAATTGCCCTGTACATTACTTGTGCTGTCTTATATTTAACTAACTCCATGAACTTAATGTCGTGTGACTTTAAAAACAATGAGTTAGTATGGTCTCTATATCCTACATTATTTATTATCCTTATAGCTTTTTTTTTTTGTAATGTGCATATTGCCTGTAGGTTGGTCTTGCAGGGGTTTCCCCAGACCGCTACACAGTAGTTAAGATATGGTAGAAACAGTGAATTGTACAATAAGAATAATGATTTGTAGTCCAAGATGTGTCTTCCCCAGAATCCCTTTTCATTTTGCCATCTTGGCCCGGATGTGAGGTTTCCAACAGATTTTATTGTCTAGCGTCATCCCCAGAAACTTATCTTCCTGTACTATTTCAATTCTGGTATCATCTATCAAAAAAAGCACCGGAAAACTATTACTGGGAGCAGTGGAGCCCGGCGAGGAGAACTCAGGAGCAGAGGACATCTGTAACTTATTCTCCCCACCACGAGCAAGACAAGATTTCTCTAGATCTGATGGTGTAAAAGCAGAACAGGGTACTTGCCTTGTCTTGAGGTCCACCCCTGTTCAGAACTCCGGCGACTCTGCTGCAGCGGCCCTTGCAGCAGGCATGATGGTGGGTGCAGCTGGCAGACCCCAGCTGTGGTGGCCGATGCAGGTGGATCTCCCACTGTGATGGCTGATGCTGGTGGAACCCCAGATGAAGCGCTATTTTGATATGTCAATATCGTCTTGAGCTGTGGGTTTTCGTTTAAAAACCGTAGGTATGGCAATCAGTTTTAGAACCTGTTTGTAACGAACTTTCAAGCCAAAAGATTCCTGTATAGCAGGCGCCTCCTCAAAACTGTCTGAAAAAGTGAGGCAGTTCAGGTGGCCTGCTGGAGTCCCGAGACCACCAGATCCCATGGTGGAATAAGTCAGGTGGCCTCCCAGAGTTTTTAAGCCACCCAAGCAAAGAGCACAGTCCGTCGGGTGGTCTCCCAACATCCCTGAGCCAATGGGCCGCAGAGCACGACGCGCCCCCTCCTGAAGGTGGCAGCTGGAACCCGTGCCTCTTACGGACCGCAGGGACTGTGGCGTGGAAACCAGAAGACGAGGATGATGGATCAGCGGGAAAATCAGACGAAGTGACAGCTGATCAGCGAGGAAACCAGACAAGGAAGATGGCTGACCAGCGAAGAAGCCAGGCAAAGAGGATTGCTGACCAGCAAGGAAACCAGGCAAAGGAGATGGCTGATCAGCGGGGAAACCAGGCAACAAAGATGGCTGACCCTCGGTGACCTCAGGCAAAGATGGCTGACCCTCAACAACCTCAGTCGAAGATGGATGGCCCTCGGCAACCTTAGGCGATAACGGGGGACCCTCGGTGACCTCAGGCGAAGGCGGGGGACCCTCTGTGACTTCAGGTGAAGACTGGTGACCCTCGGTGACCTCAGATGAAGCTTGCCGACCCTCGGTGACCTCAGGCAAAGGTTGATGACCATCGGTGACCTCAGATGGAGGAAGTGAACCCTTGGTGACCTCAGGTGAAGATTGGTGACCCTTGGTGACCTCAGGTGAAGGCTGATGACCATCAGCGGACCCAGACGAGGACTTGGACAGGAGAGAAGAAACATACACCAGGTTACTATCACCGACAGCAGTGGAGCCCGGCGAGGAAAACTAAGGAGCAGCTGAAGGCTGCGACTGGCTCTCCCCACCAAGAGCAAAGCAAGATTTCTCTAATACTGCCAACATAAAGACAAAAAAGAGAACTTTCCTTAGCTCAGTCGCCACCTCCGTCCAGGACTGTGATGATCCAGGCTGGGGCGTCTCAAATCCACTCATCCGAGGATCCCTCCCTGACACGGCCACCTAAGACGGGGAGGAAGAGAAGACAAATAGATAGATACTTTATTTTGAACAAAAAAGAAAAAACAAAACAAATGACAAGTGCAATAAAAGTGACAGTATACAGTGCTCAAAAGGGAGACGGAAGAAGTTTACACTTATTTACTCCAACTCCTCTTATCCCTACAGTAAATACAATCCATATGAAATATATACATATTACCTCAATTAAGACCCCAAGTAGACAATTAACTATATTTTATACATATCAACATTGACACCCATCCATGCCTACATACATACAGTCCATACATCTATACCCAGCCCCAAACAACGCAGATATACACAGATATGCACAGTACTGTCCCACCTTCCATACCATGGTGTCCCAGAGTGAGTTTAGTGCATCGTACATATTAATACTACACCTCTAACATATATCCTTTTAGCAAATAATGTTTATACCTATTTTTGAATTGATTTCTGTTTGTACATAGTTTCAGTTCCAGCTCCAGACTGTTCCACAAATCCACCCCACAGACAGATATGCACAGACTTTTCTTAGTTGTTCGTACCTTTGATTTAGTAAAGTTTAAGTCTCCTCTCAAGTTATAATCATTGTCTCTTTTTCTGAATATTTTTTGTATATTAGTTGGGAGTTGATTATTAATTGCCCTGTACATTACTTGTGCTGTCTTATATTTAACTAAATCCATGAACTTAATGTCGTGCGACTTTAAAAACAATGAGTTAGTATGGTCTCTATATCCTACATTATTTATTATCCTTATAGCTTTTTTTTTTTTGTAATGTGCATATTGCCTTTAGGTTGGTCTTGTAGGTGTTTCCCCAGACCTCTACACAGTAGTTAAGATATGGTAGAAACAGTGAATTGTACAATAAGAATAATGATTTGTAGTCCAAGATGTGTCTTCCCCAGAATCCCTTTTCATTTTGCCATCTTGGCCCGGATGTGAGGTTTCCAACAGATTTTATTGTCTAGCGTCATCCCCAGAAACTTATCTTCCTGTACTATTTCAATTCTGGTATCATCTATCAAAAAAAGCACCGGAAAACTATTACTGGGAGCAGTGGAGCCCGGCGAGGAGAACTCAGGAGCAGAGGACATCTGTAACTTATTCTCCCCACCACGAGCAAGACAAGATTTCTCTAGATCTGATGGTGTAAAAGCAGAACAGGGTACTTGCCTTGTCTTGAGGTCCACCCCTGTTCAGAACTCCGGCGACTCTGCTGCAGCGGCCCTTGCAGCAGGCATGATGGTGGGTGCAGCTGGCAGACCCCAGCTGTGGTGGCCGATGCAGGTGGATCTCCCGCTGTGATGGCTGACGCTGGTGGAACCCCAGATGAAGCGCTATTTTGATATGTCAATATCGTTTTGAGCTGTGGGTTTTCGTTTAAAAACCGTAGGTATGGCAATCAGTTTTAGAACCTGTTTGTAACGAACTTTCAAGCCAAAAGATTCCTGTATAGCAGGCGCCTCCTCAAAACTGTCTGCGGTGAAATGATCGCTACAGAGTACAGAAGATGGTGTTGGTTGCCATTTGTCCCTTGTTCTCTGTCCTTGCTTCACCAATTTTTTAAGATCGGGATCTTTTGGGAATGAGAACAGGCTTGTATGTTCACTGGAGCAATTAGAACACCCAGCCGTCACGCAACGTTTCAGCATTTCTTCGCTGATATAGAAGCTAAACAGCTTGTTTACATTGACAGCACACAGATCAGCCGAGATGA
Organism: Pholidichthys leucotaenia; assembly: GCA_020510985.1. NCBI lineage: Eukaryota > Metazoa > Chordata > Actinopteri > Cichliformes > Pholidichthyidae > Pholidichthys > Pholidichthys leucotaenia. The sequence continues at coordinate 277,450,786 of CM035844.1, forward strand.
ACTTCACCTCATGATGTCATATCCGGAAACAAGGCGAGTCTCAGGAGATCACGTTAGTGCAGCACGGCACTAAATTTGAATTCACTTGGAAATATTTTTCCACTTATTTAGCGTTCTAAGTCAAAAGAGCCAACTATATGGATGATTGAAGATAAATTCATATTGAATATTGATCCATAGTTCCTAAATCATGTCACAGACACTTTAAGAAAAACAAAATGAAGACTTTGGAGTGGCCTAGTCAAAGTTCTGACCTGAATCCAATTCAGATGCTGTGGCATGACTTTAAAAAGGCTGTCCGTGCTTGAAAACCCTCAAATGTGGCTGAATTACAACAATGCTGCAAAGATGAGTGAGCCAAAATCTCTCCACAGTGCTGTAAAAGACTCATTGCCATGTTATCGCAAACGCTTGATTGCAGTTGTTGCTGCTAAGGGTGGCCCAACCACTTATTAGGTTGAGGGGGCAATCACTACTTCACACAGGGCCATGTAAGTTTGATTTTTTTTCCCTTAATATTAAACATCTTCATTTAAAAACTGCATTTTGTGTTTACTTGTGTTATCTTGGTCAAATATTTAAATTTGTTTGATGATCTGAAACATTTAAGTGTGACAAACATACAATAAAAAAAGAGAAATCAGGAAGGGGGCAAACACTTATTCACGCCACTGTGATTCCCTCCACCTTGACTAAGGCCCCAGTTCCAGCTGAAGAAACACAGCCTCAAAGCATGATGGTGTCACCACCATGCTTCACTGTACGTATGTTGTTCTTTTAATGATGAGCAGTGTTGTGTTTGTGCCAAAGGTATCTTGTGGAATTATGGCCAAAAAGTTCAACTTTGGGTTCATTAGACAATAACACATTTTCACACGTGTTTGGGAGATTTTAAATGTGTTTTTGCAAAATGAAGCCGGGCTTTGATAGTGTAACGTCGGGGCCGTGTTAAAGGGGTGGGGATTTTCCTGGCATGCTTTGGCAGTGGAGGATTCAAAGGGTGTTATTATTCGTGTGTTCTAAAGTGTTACTGCTGTGTCATTATAACACAGTTATAATGGCACAGCAGTGTTATAAGAAGAATCAGAACAGTGACTGATCATGCGTTTGTGGCACCCTTAGTGAGACGGAGGTCTGTGTGAATGACCTCCCCTCCTGTCTGTGTTGAGGGGGTGTGTTTTAATAAAGCTTGTTTCATCACAGTCATCTCTCCTCTCTTGTGTGAACCCCCCACTACATCACACTGGTGTCAGGAGTTGGAAGCCAGGATCAGAGCAGAGATCCAGCAGCTGGAGCGATTCATCACTCAGCTGGGAATGGACGACAGAGCTGATACACCAACCCCCGGAGTTGCTCACCGGGATGAACGGAGCAGCAGACCCGAAGGGACCAGTGTACCCCGCCTTCTGCCTTTCTCAAGGCAGGGAGGGCTGAGCAGAGCAGATCAGCCCCGCTCCCCGCCCTTTTCAAGGCAGGATGGGCCGGCGATTCCACTGCGACCAGGGGTGGCGATCGACCGAGGGGTGACTGTCCCATCCATCCGGCAGCGGGCCAAACTTCCCCGCTTTAACGGTGAAACCCTGCTGGACGACTACCTGGTCCAGGTCGAGCTGGCTGCTGCGTTGAATGGCTGGCCACCTGGAGAGACCGCCGTGCAGGTCGCACTGGCCCTGGAGGGAAGGGCTCGCCGCAAGCTGTCCGATCTCCAGCCCAAGGAACGCCGCAGCTGGCCAGCGCTACAAGGAGCACTCCGGAGGCGGTTTGGGAAAGTGGCCAATGCTGAGCACACAGAGGAACAGCTGGCCAACCGCCGGCGAGGCAGCTGAGAGAGCCCGGGAGTCTATGCAGCGGACATATGGCTGCTGACACGGCGCAGCTACCTGGATTTCCAGCCAGAAGTAGTGGAGAAGCTCGCCCTCCGGAACTTCATCCGGGGTCTCCGCCCGGCCCAGCTGCAGAGCCACATCCAGATTAACACCGCGAGCAGCTGGGAGACGGCTGTGGCAGAACCGGAGCGGGTGGATCTGCTAATGGATTGTACAGCTGATGCATCGGCACCGAGACAGAGAGCCTTCCAGGCCATGGCTGAGAGCGAGGAGGAGTAGCTGTGGCAGACCACGGCGGCATGCCCATGTAGAACATGGCCACAGCAGCACGAGGAAGGGTGCTTCCGCTGCAGGGAGCCAGGACACATCGTGCGGTACTGCCCGGCACCCACCCAAACGACAAACCGGCCTCTTGCCAATGTTAAACTAAAACGAGATGGCATGGACGGCGATCTGCCACCTCCCACAGATGTTTTCCCCGATGAGCTGTCACCGTGTGTGGGCCGAACTGGACACTCGCCAGGGATATACCTACAGTACAGCCTGGACAACACGCCGATCCGGGCCCTGATCGACACCGGTCGAGTTTTAACAGGTACTAGAAAGAGAGATCAATCGCCTGATTGCTGGGGTCTTTCTGCAATTGTGGGGGTTTCCCCTACAGTTGAAAGTGCTATGAGATGACCGTTGTCGTGAAATGGTGCTACATAAATAAAGTTGAATTGAATATCTTATGTTGGACATTAGTTGTACCTTTGACCTCATTTAAAAAACGCACTCTGCACCTGCAAGTGGGCTCGCGCTTTCCATTTTTGTGCATGCGTAAAAGCGCACGCCCATGGCACTTTTGAAGCATTGCATTGTGAATTTGACCTTGGTTCCAACCTTGAACTGCTTCTTTCAACTCTTGCTGAGCTCCAACAAAATTGGTGCCATTTTCTGATCGTAACTCTTTAACCTGACTACGTCTGGCTATAAAACGTCAAAAGGCATGAATAAAGGAATCAGTATCCCTGCCACCTCAATGTGAATTGCTCTTACAGCCAAACATGTGAAAATTACGCCATGGTGCTTCACCACACTTCTTCCACACTTTACTCCAAAAGGCCCAAAATGGTCAACTCCAACATAAGTGAAAGGTGGTTCATTAGGAGACACTCTGTCCAAAGGCAAATCTGCCATCTGCTGTTGTCCCGGACAAGCATTTTTACGCCTACAGATGACACATTTAGACACAATCCTTCTTATTGACACTGTGGCACCAGGAATCTAGTACTTCTGCCGCAGTCTCGATAGCATGTGGTTACGACCACCATGACCCACCTCTTCATGGACATGTCATAGAATGAGGTCAGAAATATGCAGGCATTTTGCGAGAATGATGGGATGCTTCATTTCATCTGGCATAGCTGCTCTACTCAGCTGTCCATCAACTCTCAATCCACCCTCATCCAATATGAGATTCAGTTTGTGAATATATGGATCTTTTAATGCTGAGTCCCCTTTTCAGGCTTGAGATTTCTTCTGCAAACTTCCGTCCCTGGCAAAAGTGGATAATTTCCATTTCAGCAGCAGCCAGCTTTTCAACTGCGAGACCATAGGTTTTATCAATCTCAACATTTGCCATCTCCTTTCGTGACAAAGCCTTTTGATAGGTTTCACCTAAGTGAAGCTTGGCAAGGTCATTCTGTTTTTTTCCTTTTAGTCTTGGACAAAAGCAGTTTCTTCAGCCTGAGCATCCATGCTACACCCCTTTTAAAGCAAATCCCTGATGAAAAGTAGTCAAGATGAGTTGATGGATCTTTATCTTCAGACACAATCTGAACAGCATTGACAGTTGTAGTTTGACGTTGGAGTCCTTTGATCATTCATTCAATATGTCAGGATTCTGAGGCCAGTATTTCTGAGGTTGGAGAAGAAACTGAGGCCCAGATACCCATGTTTCTCTCTTCAGAAAAGATTCAACAGTAAGACCCCTTGAAGCCATGTCTGCCGGATTGTTTGCCAACCTATCTCCATTGAGATGCACTTGAAACTTTGGTGATTTCACAAACTCTGTTGGCAACAAAAGTTCTGAAACGAGTTGAGCTGTTGATGTATTTAAGAACTGAAGTGCTATCAGTCCAAAACACAGAATCCAGAAGTTCCCTGTGCACCTCCTTTCTCAACATTGTGTCTATTCTACTAGCCGTCACAGCTGCAGTCAGCTCCATTCGAGGAATAATCACTGGTTTTAATGGAGTGACTCGTACTTTCCCATCACAAATCCACAATGGGTTTGACCAGGTTTGTTACTTGACCAACAGATAAGTGACAATTCCAAATCCATCCCTACAGGGATCTGCAAAATGATGTAGCTGAGCAGATGAAACTGTGCCAAAAGCCTTTGGTTTATAACATCTGTCCACCTTAATGTTGTTCCCCATCTTATGAAGATTCTGAACCCAACTGATCCATTCCTGTCCAATGGAGTCTGGTACCAAATCGTCCCAACGAATCCTCTGCTGGTACAAGTCTTGCAGGATTTTTTTTTGCAGTTAGGATGACTGGTGACAACATCCCCAGTGGGTTGTATACAAAACTGACTGTTTAAAGAATCCCTCTCCTCATGAGAGGTCGGTCCTTCAAAATGATTTTAAATCTGAAAACATCAGACTGTACACACCATTGTACAACCCAAAACTCTTTCAACAGGAAGATCATCATTGTCTAGATCCAGATTAATTTCCATCGCTCTGTCTGCTTCAGGTATAGCTGCCAACACATGGTGACCGTTACTCATCCATTTGGTGATGTTGGTAAATTTCTATAATGCCCTTGTCTGTCTGAGAATGTTGGTTAGTCTGCAACTATGTTTCTCCAACCTTCATCCCGCTTGCTTTGAGAATGTCAGTTATTCTGTAACTATGGTTTCATCCTTCATCTGCTTGCTTTGCACGCCACACTGCCGCCTTTAGATTACCACCGAAGGATTCACTTGCTGAAACCAGATAGAATCAGCTCAGCCCTCAGCTGAGTTGGCACATAGAAGGACACTGATGCACGCGAGGGGAGCCCTCCCTCCTGTGTGAGGGAGTGGCAGAGTTCTATAAAAAGCATAGGACCACTGTTGAAGTAGCACTCTCTCTTAATACGTCTTGAGAGTAGTGCTCCGGCGCTCTACCTTGTACCATATCTCAGCTTCAGTAAAATACGTAAGTGAAACTATACTTCACTTCTCTGTCTGGTGATTTGGCCTTCGTACCAAAAGAACCGGAGGTTAAGATATTTTAACGCAACAGTGAGTACAAAGCCTCCCCTGGAGCACAGTGAAACGTAGCTCATGATAAAGAGAGATGGCTTCCCTTTCTGATGCTGCTGAGGGTGATGCAATCATCAACATAGAAGTTGTTCATGATGGTATTGACTGTTTGTGCTTTAAATTCCTCCATGTTGTCCTCAGCATGCTTCCTCAAAGCAAAGTTGCACAACTTCAATCAATCAATCAACCTTTGTCATGATGCTATGCGTACAACTGTAGTGCAAGCAAGATGAAATTGCGTTTCTTTAGGCATCCATATTGTAAAAAGAACATAATTTAAAAACACACTCACACCCCCCACCCCGCCAGCCATTCACATATCTGAGACATATTTGAATATTACAGTAATGTTTAACTTATTACAGTTAAAGTTAAATGATAATAACTGCCTATGTATATATAATAAAAAGGCTCAGTAAATCTAAGTAGCTCAGAGAAATAAATACTTAAAACTGACTAAAACTATAATATACATAATGTCCATAAAGTGCAGTAATATGTGTAAAGGATTCCGGATCAACTGTTCAGCATTTTAACAGCCTGTGGAAGGAAGCTATTAACCAGTCTGGTGGTTCTGCCTCTGATGCTCCGGAATCGTTTGCCAGATGGCAGCAGTTCAAAGTTTTTGTGCAGAGGGTGAGAGTGGTCCTTAGCAATGTTCAGTGCCCTGCTCCTACAACGGCTCTGAAAAAGTTCTTGGACAGAGGGGAGGGAAACTCCAATTACCCTCTCAGCTCCCTTAACTATCCTCTGCAGGGCTTTTTTGTCTGACATACTGCAACTGGAATACCATGTTGCAATGCAGTATGTCAGAACACTCTCCACCACACCTCTGTAGAAGGTCTGTGGATGCAGATGGGGAGAGAGGCCCGTTGAGTTTCCTCAAGAAGTGCAGTCTCTGCTGAGCCCACTTTCTGATCCTCAAGGAATTCTTGCTCCAGGTCAGGTCCTGCGAGATCTGCACTCTGAGGAACTTGATGTTCTCCACTCTCTCCACCGAACACGCACTGATGCAGAGAGGGACGTGTTCAGGCCATGACCGCTGGAAGTTGATAATCATCTCCTTCGTTTTGTCCACGTTGAGCACCAGATTGTTCTCTCTGTACATTGATTCCTCATCCCTCTGAATAAGTCCCACCACTGTGGTGTCCATCCGCAAACTTAATAATCTGGTTCCCCTCGTGTCTGAACACAGTCCATGTGTTAAAAGTGTAAACAACAGTGGACTGAGTACCCAGCCTTGAGGGATCCAGTGCTCAGTGTGATGGAGTTGGAGATGTTTCCAACCCGGACAGACTGAGTCTCTCGGTCAGGAAATCCAGGATCCAGAGACATGTGGCGGTGTTCAGACCGAGAAGGAGTAATTTCTCCATCAGTCTCTGGGGAATAATGGTGTTAAATGCTTGACCTGAAATCAATGTACAGGCAATGTACTGGCAAATGCTCTGTTTTAGTGTTATTAGATCTTACTGCAGCATTTGATACCATTGATCACTGTTATTTTATTACAAAGGCTTAGAGATTGGGTAGGTATTTCTGGAAAAGCTCTGGATTGGTTTTTCTCCTACCTTTCTGGTAGGAGTTTTTCCATGGCTGTAGGCTCTTATTCATCTGACTCTGCTCCTTTAACCTGTGGGGTGCCTCAGGGTTCTATTCTGGGTCCACTTTTATTTGCCCTGTATATGCTGCTACTTGGTTCTATCATCAGCAAATTTAAAGGTGTGTCTTACACTGCCTACGCTGACGATTTACAGCTACTTTTCTCTTTTAAGCCTGACCATGTTGACAATTTAAAAATTATTCATGATTGTCTGTCTGCAATTAAGTACTGGATGGTCTAGTAACTTTTTGCAACTTAATGCTGATAAAACTGAAGTCCTTATTGTAGCACCTGATAATCTAATTCCTAAGTTGGTTAATAGCATTGGTTCATTAAGCTCTAACGTACGGTCTAATCTAAAAAAATCTTGGTGTCATTTTCAATCAATCGATGAGTTTTGATCAGCATATCAAATCTCTGACCCAGAGTTGTTTTTTTCCACCTTAGGAATATATCCAAAATTAGGTCATTGGTTTCCTACAGTCAGTTAGAAATCATTATTCATGCCTTTGTTTCTTCACGTTTGGACTACTGTAATGCACTTTTCACATGTCTTAGCAAATCCTCTTTACACTGCCTACAGTTAGTCCAGAACGCTGCTGCAAGATTACTAACTAGGTCCAGTAGATTCTGTCATATCACTCCTGTTTTGGCCTCCTTGCATTGGCTTCCTGTAAATTATAGAATTGATTTTAAAGTTCTTGTCTTACTTACCAAAGCCATTCATGAAAAGGCGCCTTTTTATATTAGTGACCTGCTCTTTCTACACCAGCCCAGCAGGTCTTTCAGGTCTTTATCGTCAGAATCTATTGGTAGTCCCCAGCACTAGGCTCAGAACCAAAGGCGATAGAGCCCTTTGCTGCTGTTTGCTCCCAGACTGTGGAACTCCTTACCTTTTGAACTTAGATCTGCACCTTCCATTGGTGTTTTTAAGAAGCAACTAAAGACCCACCTTTTTAGCCTGGCTTTTTAATTAACTATGTGTTGATTGTATTTTTATGTGCTTTCACTGTCTACTTTGTTTTTGGTTATTTTACTGTTTTATGTGCCTGTGTTTTTATTTTGTTTTTTTTTACCATGCTAAAGCACATTGTGACACTGTCTGGTGAAAAGTGCTCTATAAATAAACTTATTATTATTATTATTAAAGTACAGGAGTCTGGCATAGGTTCTTTCTGATCCAGGTGGTAATGACAGAGTGCAGGGTGGTGGACTATCGTGTCCTCTGTGGATGATTTGAACCATACACGAACTGGAGCGGGTCATGTGATGCAGGAGGCAGGCTGTGATGTGTGGTTTAACAAGCCATTCAAAACACTTCATCAACTTGGAGATGACGTTGCTCCAAACAGATGTACAGTCATTCGATATTCCACCATGCACTGAGTGTAGTCTCCTTGAGGCCACCAGAGGAACAGCAACAGTCATGATCACCAATTGTGGCCGTTACTTGAAACATCGCCTCAATATCTGCAGCGATGACAACAGGTTCCTTACGAAATCTAGCCAAGACTCTGATCAGTGATGCTGGTTAAATCTGTCCTTGTAAGAGCTTAGAGTTTAGAGAAACTCCCTGGAATGTTGCTCCACAATCGAACACCCACTTTGAGCTTTTTCTTCCTTGGGTGTAAGACACCATGATGTGTTAAGTACCATTTTTTTCCATCATTTCATTTTAGGGCATCATCTGGTACCTTCTCAGCATACCCTTTGGAAATTATGTCTGACATGAAGTTGGTGTAATTAGAGTGAAAAGAGTCATCTCTTTTAAATCTTCCTTTTAAGTTCAATACACATTGTTCAGCAACACTTCTATTGTCAGGCATTCACATTTCTTGATGTTTCAAAGGTAGACCAATAAAATAGTGTCCATCGACTAACTTTATAGATTTTGAAACAGAATCTATGAACTGACGGTCTTCCTTCGAGAATTCATGGCCCTCCTTAACACGCTCTGGGAAGTCAACAGGATTTCCGTTATGAAACTTGATCAATTGTGGGAACAGCAATTTAAAGTTAACACTTGCCACTCTGTGATCTTGACAGTCCATCTTCCTTTTCTCCTCAAGGTCTGTTTACTGTCCATTCAAGCCTTGTTCTAACTGCACAAGGTCCATCTCCTCTGCTCTGGATTACATCCAATGGTTCCAAAACCTTTGGTTCATTCAGAACAAATCAACAGCTCGATCTCAGAGTCAATAGCAGGTAAGCTAACCTTCCACCACATAACACCAATGATGGATATCATTTTGGTCTGGGATATTCCCCTTATGAACAGGCATAGTTCTTAGGGGAAATACAGATGGAAGTTCACAAAATTCATCGTCATCTAATCTTTCCACCTCTAAGCCAGACACCATGCTGGCTTCCACAACCTTGTTTTGACCCATTGTTCTCAACAGGATACTAGATTTTGTTCCATGTAGCTTTAGCTTATTCATCAAGCCAACAGTGGAGAATGAAGCAGTACTGTCTGGGTCAAGAAATGCATATCACTCTATCACTCTAATAAATTTAACCCTTTTACTGTCCACATTGTATAGACGGGTAGCGCGCCCCCCAGTGGCACAGTGCAGCAACTGCACCCGGTCAACTTATTGATGTCCCCAGGCTATACTGACAATTTGTACTGATCTGTATTGGTCTGACAGTTCAGAAGGTGGCAGACACGCGCTGGAGGAATATATGGAATACATGGAATACAGCAAAGAAGAAGAAATCCTCATTATTCTCCCTTTTTTCCGCTTTGAGCTGACAACACCAATGTGGATGCCACCATGTTTGGTCACGGCCGCCGCGATTGTGACTAAACTGCATGATACGGGAAAAATAGCCATGTAATACAAACGAAATTCACGTGGGAAAATCATAAGAGTTTGTAGATGTGAAAGCAGGTGTAAATGACTGCGCAAACGCGAAACATCAACCACGATGGACAAAAAACTTGTGGGCGAGCGAGCTCCCCTCCCAGCAACAGGTACAAGGAATATATGCCCTTTTGACATTTTATGATTTTCTGGTTCATATACTTTGAAGATTAGATAAAAACACCCCTGCAGACAAAATGGCGTCAAAAAAAACGAACCATTCTTTGTGATCAGTGTCCAAAGTCCACTTTTGACTGAGTAATGTAAATTTATATAAGCTGCCATGACATTATGCAAATTAGATGTGTAAATTTATTCTTATCTGAAACTTTGGATCATCTTCTACATCTTTCTAAATGACAGTAAGACCCCATTATCTCTTGCAACTTTCAAGTTATAGCCTATGGAAATTCTGAACTATTTTATTGACAGATTTTTACAACTCTTGACCACTAGGGCCTTGAGTTGCCCCAGGGCGTCTGCGGAAACCAAAGGTTAAGAAATCTCTGTCTGTCTGTGTGTCACGTTTATAGGACATCATAGGACGGCCTATGATGTCTCAGGCTCACAGGACTCGCGATGCCGTCATAAAGATATGATGTCTATATGACAGCCACCCATAGAGCACATGACTCCCAGATACGTCTATATGATGGCACATAGACAGAGCACTAGACTCTCTACAAGACATATAGACACAGGTAAGAGTTTTGTACAGTAGGTGGCGGTATGCACCTTTCAGTTGTTTGCTATCCACCAGTAACCGAGAGAAGACGAGTGAAGTACAAACTCCTTATAAGAACTCCTGATACAAAGATATACAGTGATGATATAGAGTGAAGTACGTGGCAGTAATGCACCTGTAAGCCGGTTGCCAACTGCCAATCAAATCTAAAAGAAGAAGAAGAGTGAAGTACGAGGAGATGAAGAAGAGTGATGCCTGAAGATGGAGTTGAGGTTCAATTGGACACACCAATGATGATAGGGACTACAGCTCCTGACCAGATACAGTGATGATATAGGGTGAAGCACGTGGTGGTAATGCACCTGTAAGCTGGTTGCCAACTGCCATCTGATAGAAAAATTCCATATTATCTACATAATTATTGATATTAATAATGTATTATTACAGTATATTTGACAAGTATCATACCTTTCATATGCCATGTTTATATGTGCATTCCCTATAGGATAAGTTCATATATTCTTGGCATGTTTCTGTGAGCAATTTCAGAGAGTTTAGACTGAAGATCAGTACAGGACCAGTACATGCGTAAGGAATGATCTAAGCCACTTTTTATAATCTCTTTGGCATGTCATGAGAGGAAGCAGGGTAACGTCACTTGTGGTAACGTATCGTCACTTCCTGTATTGCTGTCTATCCGTGTGGTGTGCTCTCTCTCATTCTCCTGAGGATTTTTCTTTTAATTGTATTTTAACCACTTTTTTCCCCATCTACCGTTAGTTCTCATTTCTGTTTATCAGCCTCTTGCACTTGTGTGGACACTCAGTGCCATCTAATCACCCCTCTTCAACCTTCTGTTCACCTTTTATCGGTGCTTTTTGTTAGCTTCGGGTTAGCCACTAGCTATGACTACTAGCTCTCCTTCTCCTGCTGTGCTCTCTCTGCAGATGTTTAGCTACACCGCTGCCTCTTTTAGTGAGAACGATAAAGTAATAAATGTTGTGTTTTGAGGGGCTCGAGGTGAGTTGTCTGATTTGAATCCCCCGGCTCCGCTGCATTGAAACACCGTCTGCGCCAGTTACTCTTGACAGACGCCCCCTAGCTGCAAGTGAGCTCCCTAGCTTAGGGCGACCTGTTAGCAGTCCTCCCGGTCCTCCTCAGCAGCGAGGAGACAAGGTGGGAGACGGTGAGAAGGAAGCCTAGCCACAAAGCCCCGGTAAACCACCAACCTGTTCACGTTTCTAATTGTTTTTTTCCCCCGCCTCAGCGACACCCGCCGCTGAGGAAAAAAACTCTGATCATTGGGAGTTCGGAGTCAGAAACGTGAACCTAGAGACTCCAGCGGCCATAGTCAAATGCATTCCTGGGGCCAGAACCAGGCAACAATCAAGTCAAATTTGAAAAATGCTGGCTAAAAGTAACTTAATACTCCACATTGTTATCCACGCTGGCATTAATGACATCCGTCTCGGCAGCCGGAAGTCACAAAACTTAATGTAGAATCGGTGTGTGACTTATGCAAAAACAATGTCTGCCTCTGTAGTATTCTCTGAGCCCCTCCCCAATCTGACCAGGTGATGACATGTTTAAGCCGCTTGTCATCCTTCAACCGCTGGCTGTTTGTGTGGTGTCCTGCAAACAACGGGGCTACATTGACAATTGGAGCTCATTTTGGGAAAAACCTGGTCTTATTAGACCGAGAAGGTGGCCATCCCACTTTGGATGGATGCATTTCATTTTTCTAACAATCTGGCATCTTTTTTTATCCAAATTTCCAAAATCTTGACAACTCAGAGTTGGGACCAGGCACGCAGAGTCGCCGTGTTACACGCCTCTCTGCAGCTCCTCTTCATCCGCCACCCCTCACTTAGCCCCCGTTATCCCCCATCAGAGAATCATTGTCTGCTCCCTCCAAAGTAAATAAAAATATAATGGTATAAGAATCCCCAAAGTGACGAAACAAAAAGTTGGTAAAACTCAAATAAACATGAAGCCTATAAACTGAATGATTTGGCCTCTCTTCCTCCACATAATTTAAAAATTAAATGCAGTTTGTTAAATATTAGGTCTCTAACTCCCAAGTCTCTGTTAGTCCATGATCTGTTAATTGATCATCAGATTGATTTAATATCCCTGACAGAGACTTGGTTAGGGCAAGAGGATTATGTTGGTTAATGAATCAACTCCCTCTGGTTATTTAAAACTGTCAAAATCCCAGAAGTTCTGGTCATGGAGGAGGTAGTAGCAACAATTTACCATTCCAAACTATTAATGTAAAGCAAAAACAATGTTATTCCTTTGAGGGCCTGGTCCTCAGTGTTGGCACTTGAGCAATTTAGGCTAACCCAATTTTATTTGCCATAGTTAATCGTCCTCCATCAACCTACTCAGAATTTTTATCTGAATTTGGTGAATTCTTAGCTGATTTAGTGCTGAAATCAGAGAATAATTATAGTAGGGGACTTTACTATACATGTACTGTAGATGTAGATCGTGATTGCCTTTATGTGGCATATAATTCAATATAGAGTTGATGGGGTTTTCTCAGAGAGTAGAAATTCTACTCATTATCTCCACCAAACGTTGGACCTTGTTCTGACATATGGCATAGAAATAGAAAATCTGGTAGTGTCTCCTCATACCCTGTACTGTCAGACCATTGTCTGTTAACCTTTGATTTACTATTTCTGACTATTTGGTGCCTAAAGAAAAATATTACGACAGTAGATGCCTCTTAGATGATGTTGTTTACCAAATTTATGCAGATTGTTTCCTCTATGCCATGTGTCAACACAACGGAAATAAGCTATAGACAGCTTGCTCCTTCTGTAATTGATAGCATGGCAGACAGTGATACAGCTTCTCTGCATCAGACTCTAGACTTGGTGGCCCCCTTAAAAAAGAAGTCTAATCAGAGATTTCTAACTCCTTGGTTCAACGCAGAAACTCGTAACTTAAAACAGAAGACTCGTCAATTAGAAAGGAAAATGGTTCTCCACTAATTTAGGTGAAATCTATTTAGCTTGGAGAAATCACATTTTTAATTTAGAAAAAATCTCATAGAAAAGATAGAACAAGTTATTATTCTGCATTAATAGAACAGAACAAGAATAATTCCCAGGTTTCTTTTCAGCACTGTAACCAGGTTGACAAAGAGTCAGGACTCTGTCCAATCCTAGCACATTCCCTTAGAGCTTACTAGTCAGGACTTTATGAACTTTTTCAATCATAAAATTTCATCCATCAGAGATAAAATCAGATTCTATCCCACCGTTTACTTAAATACAGTAACTACTACAACTCCTTCAACTGATATCTGTCTTGATGAGTTTTACTCCAATTGACCTTTCACAGTGAGACAAAATAGTTTCCTCATCCAAGCCTTCAACTTGTCTTTTAGACCCTATTCCTACCAGGTTATTAAAGAAGTCTTCCCCACTTATTGGTAGCTTTATTCTTCATATAATCAATTCTTCATTAACTTTAGGCCATGTACCGCAGGCTTTTGAAAACAGCTGTAATTAAACCCTTACTCAAAAAAGCCAACACTGGATCCAGGAGCTTTAGCTAACTATAGACCAACCTCTAATCTCCCTTTCCTCTCAAAAATCTTAGAAAGAGTTGTTGCTACGCAATTATTTGACCACCTGCAGGGAAATGGTTTACTTGAAGAGTTTCAATTCTGGGTTTAGAATCCATCATAGTACTGAAACAGCCTTAGCAAAGGTCACTAACGACCTCCTCATCGCATCTGATAATGGACTGGTTCTGTACTTGTCCTTTTAGACCTTAGTGCAGCTTTTGATACTATCGATCATAATATTCTAACTTGATAGATTAGAACACTATGTTGGACTTCATGGAACTTCGTTGCAGTGGTTTAGATCTTATTTTATCTGATAGGTTCCAGTTTGTTCATGTAAATAATGAGTTTCTTTCAACTCAAAGCTTAGTCTTGGAGTTCCACAGAGATCTATGCTAGGCCCTACTCTTTTTAGTTTATATATGCTTCCGTTAGGCAACATTATTAGAAAGCACTGTATACATTTTCATTGTTATGCAGATGACACACAATTAGATCTGTCAATGAAGCCAGATGATAGTAATCAATTAGCCAAGTTAGAAGCCTGTCTTAAGGAAATCAAAGCTTGGATGCTTGTAATTTCCTGCTATTAAATTCAGATAAGACTGAAGTCATTCTTGTTGGTCCAAAAAACCTTAGAAATACCTTTCCAAATCAAACTTTCAGTTTGGATGCGGTTACTCTTTCTCTTAATAGCTCTGTGAGAAACCTTGGAATTATTTTTGATCAAGATCTGTCCTTCAATTCACATATTAAATTTGTTTCAAAGACTGCCTTCTATCATTTGCGTAATATTGCCAAGATTAGGAGCATCTTGTCTCAGAGTGATGCTGAGAAACTATCCACGCTTTTGTTAGCTCGAGATTAGATTATTGTAATTCTTTATTATCAGGTTGTCCTAAAACATCTTTAAAAAGTCTTCAGCTGATCCAAAATGCTGCAGCAAGAGTTTTTAACAGGTACTAGAAAGAGAGATCATATCTCTCTGGTTCTGGCCTCCCTTCATTGGCTTCCCATAGAGTTTAGAATTAAGTTTAAAATCCTTCTTCTTACTTACAAAGCTCTAAACAATCAGGCTCCTTTTTATTTAAAAGATCTGATACTACTGTATTATCCTAACAGAGCACTACGCTCCCAAAATGCAAGATTACTTGTAATACCTAGAATCTCCAAAAGTACAATGGGAGGCAGAGCCTTCAGTTATCAAGCTCCTCTCCTGTGGAACCAGCTGCCAATCTGGATTCGGGAGTCAGACTCAATCTCTGTTTTTAAGAATAGGGCCTAAAACCTACCTTTTTGATATAGCCTACAATTAGGGAGG
Source organism: Pholidichthys leucotaenia (assembly GCA_020510985.1). Lineage (NCBI taxonomy): Eukaryota > Metazoa > Chordata > Actinopteri > Cichliformes > Pholidichthyidae > Pholidichthys > Pholidichthys leucotaenia. The sequence goes on from CM035844.1 coordinate 277,465,969, forward strand.
GATCATGTGTTCTGAACCCTCCCTTAGTTATGCTGCTAATAGGTTTAGTCAGCCGGGGGACCTCCAATAATGCACTGGGCCTCACTCCTTTCTTCACTCTCAATGAAATACTTTTTCTGCTGGTCATTAACATCTGTTTGTTCTCTCCCATAGACTGAGTCCCCATCGTGCTGTTGCTCTCTACATGTCTGTTCTTTTCATCTTCTCTGTCCCCTCACCCCCCAGCCAGTCGCAGCAGATGACTGCCCCCTCCCTGAGCCTGGTTCTGCTGGAGGTTTCATCCTGTTAAAAGGGAGTTTTTCCTTTCCACCGTCGCCAAGTGCTTGCTCACAGGGGATCGCCTGATTGCTGGGGTCTTTCTGCAACTGTGGGGGTTCCCCCTACAGTTGATAGTGCTATGAGATGACTGTTGTTGTGAAATGGCGCTATATAAATAAAGTTGAATTGAATTGAATTGAAAAACAGCACTGCAGGATGGGTGCGAAGCCACCACAGAAGCTAAACACTAGTGCATTGAAAGGTCAAAAGAAGCAGGAAGAACTTACACAGGAATGGATGAAAACTTGAAAGACTGGACAGCAACAACTCAGAAAATGACATAGAAGAGAAATGGGCAACACTGAAGGATACGGTGTATCAGACTGCGAGTGATGTATTAGGCCACCCTGTGAGGAAACATCAAGATTGGTTTGAGCATGATGAACACCTGAAGAAACTACTAGAAGCGAGGAATACAGCTGGGCAGGAAAACCTACAGTGTAACACAAGGTCGAAGAAGAAGAAATACTCAAAGCTCAGAGTGAGCTACAAAAGTACACTAGAGAGATGAAGTCCAACTAGTGGGATGAAAAAGCGGAGGAACTTAAAACTGCAGCAGACAGGAAGGACATAAGATAAGATAAGATAAGCCTTTTATTAGTCCCACAATGGGGAAATTCCAGGATTGCGACAGCACAGGGATAGCAATACTCAGAGCAACAATCAGAAGGCAAGAAAAAACAAGAGCAGCTAGTATACATATATACATATTTAATATACTGTAAATATATATATATATACTAGATATTTATTTATTTAGCGAATGCAAAGTCCTTAAGCCAAGCAGTTGCCTCCTGGTTTGCTGTATGGAGGGGTGTGTAATCCTCCTTCCAGTCTTTGGAGCGGGCAAACCTCTATGATGTGTTCCATTGTTTGCTCCTCTCCACATGCGCACAGTGGGCTAGGGCTACTGCCCTATCTGTGAAGGCTGGCCAAGCAGGGGCCATGTCCAGTCCTGAAGCGATTGAGTGTAGACCACTGTCTCCTTGGAGGTTGGTGCCCGGGACCTGTTGGTTGGGGTTTATCACCAGCTGTTTGTTTGGGGACCTCCTTGGTCTCCCATTCCTCTTGCCAAGCTGTCTGGATGGTAAAGTCAGCTGGGGGAGGGTTTTTTCCAAATCGTCCGTCTGGATGAAAGTCGGGCAGTGGGTGGGGTGTAGATATCTGTATGGATTGGCAAGTGAGGAAAATCTTTAACTTTTGGAGCATCCTTTGAGTTAATGCTGCTCCGCCGGATGTGTTGGAGGGGCTATGTTTGACAGTACAGAGAGCCAGGGGAGTGGTGTTGAGCGGATTGTTCCAGTTATAGTTCTCATTGTTGAGTTGAGCTGGTGTCTACATGGTGTGAGTAAGATAACCTGGACCAGACAGGGGCACAATATTCTGCTACAGAGTATGAAAGGGCCAGTGCTGAGGTGTGCAGGGTGGAGACTGCCGCCCCCCATTTTGCACCAGCGAGCTTGCAGAGCAGGTTGTTTCGTACCTTCACCTTAGCAGCCGTCCCCTTTAGAGTGTTCCTTGAAGGATAAGGTCCTATCAAGGGTCCACTCCAAGATAAGTTGGATTTGGGGCAATGCTTAAGCTTGAGTCCGCTCAGGTGGATGTTTAGTTCTCTGGCAGCTTTTGCATTGTGGAGATTGGAATACACTGAGACGGTTTTTGCTGGGCTTGGTTTTTAGGCGCCAGATTTTTGCAGAACTGGTCCAGTTTGGCAAGATCTTCCGTGAGCACCCGTTCCAGTGGTTCAAAGTCTGGTGCTTGGAATGCCAAAACAGATGTCGTCTGCATAGATGAATTTGCGGGATTTTGTAGTAGGCAGGTCGTTTATGTAGAGGTTTGAACAGAGTTGGAGCTAGAACTGAGCCTTGTGGGAGTCCGTTTTTCCTGCATTCTCCATGCACTTGTGTTCTGACTGAGGTGGACTCTGAACCTTCGGTTGGTCAGCAGGGTTTTTATAATTGCTGTTGCCCAAGCAGGGATCGCCTTTATAAGTTTCAGGAGGAGGCCTTTGTGCCAGACCGTAATCATAGGCGGCTGTAAGATCGAGAAACACAGCCCCTGTCTTCAGTCTGCTCTCGAAGCCATTTTGATGAAGGTGGTTAGGGCCAGTACTTGTTCTCCTGTACTGCGGTCCTTGCGGAAACCTGCTTGATCCACACTTAGAATATCCTCTATTTCTGGGGAAATGCGTTGCAGTATTAGGCGCTCCATGATTTTGTAAGGAACGCTGAGTAGGGAGATTGGGCGGTAGCTTGCTGGTAGTTTGTGGTCTTTGCCAGGTTTTGGGGATGGCAATGACCTTTGCTGTCCGCCATTTTCTTTAGGATCGAGTTTATTTGTGTGATCCTTGTGTAAAATTGTGTCAACCAGGTTAGGGACGGGGGCCAAGATTTTTCATGAATTCTGGAAGATGGTTATCGTATCCTGCTGCCTTTCCACATTTCAGGGCCCTGTAGGACTTTCTCCAGTTCAGCAGCCTCGAAGGGTTCAGGGTTCGTTTCCTCTACAGGCATTTTTTGGTGTTTTTTAGCTCAGTTGTAACTGCTCTTCTGGTGTCTTTGTCTTGGGGTGGCTTTGGCGATAGTCAGTAGGTGGGATGCAACTTGGTTGCATATATATATATAATATATATATATATATATATATATACTGTATATATATATATATATATATATATATATATAGACACACAGTGCGGAGCATTGTGGTTGGTGGATGTGCAGCAAGAAAGTCTAAGCTCTCTCTCCGCGGATGCGGGCGGGCCAGCTGGATGTCTTTGGGCATGATGGTGACCCTCTTGGCGTGGATGGCGCACAGGTTGGTGTCCTTGAAGAGACCCACCAGGTAGGCCTCGCTGGCCTCCAGCAGCGTCATGATGGCGGAGCTCTGGAAGCGCAGGTCGGTCTTGAAGTCCTGAGCGATCTCCCTCCACTAGGCGCTGGAAGGGCAGCTTACGGTACATGAGCAGCTCCGTGGATTTCTGGTAGCGAATGTGTCTATCCGTGTGAAATAGCAAAGTGTACAGCGCGACAGTACTGCTATTGTTACGATGCTGAAACTTGGACTGTCTACAGAGTGCAGGTAAAGAAACTCCACGTGTACATGATGAGACACCTTCGAGCCATAATGAACATCTCATGGAAAGACAAGATAACCAACACAGAAGTGTTGAAACGAGCTGGTCTACCATCAATGGAGGACATGCTAATACAGACGAACCTGAAATGACTCGGACATGTTGAGAGGATGGACGGATGACTCGGACATGTTGAGAGGACGACGGATCTCTCTCAGAGCCATGGTACCGGGCCTGTACATGGTGAGGCTTCTTTCACTCTGCCGGTGGCCGGAGCGCTTTTCAGAAGCAGCCTTGGTGGCCAGCTGCTTCCTGGGGGCTTATCCTCCAGGTAGATTTACGGCGTGGTCTGCTTGGTTCTTGCCATCGCTCTTTCTTATTCTGTCTTATATTTCTTGCACGCCGCCTAAACTCCAGCCTGGCACCCGCGTCGTTTTCGCTATCAGTTCTCCCGGTATGTCGAGTTTCTCCGTTAGCACTAGGGTAGTGGTTGAGTGCTAGCTAGCTCTTCCCTGCTGTATCGTCTCCTGCTGTAAACAGAGGCTCCGGTCCGCCAACCTCGGGAGACCTTTTGGGGCGATCTGTGTGTCCGATTGATATATATAGAGTGAAAGGTGTGCCGGATCAGAAAGTTATCACCGGATCAGAAAGAAGAAGGAAGACTAAAAGACTCAGAATTGAGCCGCTGTTGCAAAAGGCAGCCAATTTGTGTGGCGCCGGAACCTGAAGAACATGAAAACATTCTTCACAGGTCTGAGGGAAATCTACGGCCCTAAACCAAGAGGATTGATCCAACTAAAGGCTATGGATGGTTGAAAACGGTTTTGCAGGAGAAAGACAAGATCCTGGACAGATTTGCAGACCACTTTGACCAACTACTAAACTAACCCTGGAGATCTCACTGAAGAGGCTAAAGAAGCTCTAGTGCAGTGACCAGCTGTATCAAGTCTGGATGAACCCACCAAAACTTGAATGAACTAATGGCAGCTATCAGGACAACACAGGATGGTAAAGCTCCAGGAAGGGATGGAATTCAGCAGAAGTGTGGAAATTTGGTGGTGTTCAGCTGACCAACTGCCTGCACAAGCTCATCAAGAGATATGGGATGCCCAGAAAGTACCTCAAGATTGGAAAGGATGCAAGTATTGTGCCTTTGTTCAAGAAAGGTGACAGGAAAGATTGTGGTAAATTACTGAGGTATATCACTGCTAACCACTGTTGGTAAGATTCTCTCACGTGTACTTCTGAACAGACTCAATAAACACATTTCGCAGAATGTACTACCGGAAACCCAGTGCGGCTTTAGAGTGGGAGAAGCACAATGGACATGATTTTCTGCTTGAAGCAGGTTCAAGAAAAGTGTATCGAACAGAACATGACGCTTTATGTAGTCTTCATAGACTTTAGTAAAGCCTTCAATACTGTTTTGCAACAAGGACTTTGGCAGGTACTAAAAAAATATGGCTGTACAGTGAAATTTGTCAGCCTGATCGAGGCCACTCCATACAGGTATGCAAAGCAAACATAGGCAATGAGTGGTTCAGTATCTAAAGACTTTTCAGTAAGCAACAGGGTGAAACAAGGGTGTGTACTGGCACCTACACTCTTCTTGCTATATTCTGGCAGCCAGTTTGAGGTGGCCTTCAAAGACACTTCAGAAGGAGTATACATTCAAACAAGAAGCAGACTTGTTCAATGTGGCACAGTTTAAAGCCAAGAGTAAGAACATCGATAAAGGTAGTAAGAGAAATGCTCTTTGCCGACAACAGTGCTCTAGTTGCACACAAGTGTGGAAGATATGCAATCTTTAGTAGAGAAATTTTGCAAGAGCAGCTAGCCAATTCAGCCTCAAAATCAACATCAAGAAGACAGAGTGCCTTTATCAACCACCAAAGTTCCAATTATCAGCATCACTACCAGAAGAGATCAGCATTGGTACAGAGCTACTAGTCAAGTGCAAGACTTCAAGTATCTAGGGGAGTACTGTTTCAGAGAATGCTAGGCAGGAAGATGAACTATGTCTCAGATGGGAAGAGCGAGCACTTTGTTTGGAAACTTGAAGGGAGAGACTGTGGAAACAATCGACATGTGTCTATCCGTGTGAAATGCAAAGTGTACAGAACGACAGTACTGGCTGTTGTACGATGCTGAAACTGGACTGTCTACAGAGTGCAGGTAAAGAAACTCCACGCGTACATGATGCGACACCTTCGAGCCATAATGAACATCTCATGGAAAGACAAGATAACCAACACAGAAGTGTTGAAACGAGCTGGTCTACCATCAATGGAGGACCTGCTAATACAGACGAACCTGAAATGACTCGGACATGTTGAGAGGAATGGACCACCAGAGGTCTCCCTCAGCAGTTACTCTACTCACAGTTATGGCAAGGGCAAACACATTCAGGGTAGGCCAAGGCTCAGATTTAAAGACACTGTAAAAAGAAGCTTCAATAAGTTGGATATAGACAGGGAGTTCCTGGCAGTGGAAGGTCTAAGGACAGAGCTGTTGTGGAGGAATCTGATCAGACCTAAATGAAACAGTCATTGTCGCCCACGACAGACTGCTATTATGATGATTATTGAAATATGGTAGGCCAAATGGACAAGGAAATATTTAAGCCGATTAATTATTACAACCTGTGTGGGAAGTTAACAGCAGATATTTCAGTGTTATGGAGGGGAACGGCATATCAAAGAGATATGGTGTGGAGACGGTAGTAATGCCTTATAATAGCTTATGGGAAGCACACATACAGATAACAATGGAAATGTTGTGGAAGAGATGTTAGATGAAAGATCGTTATTTTGTCTAACAGTGGTGAGGTACCAGGGTGGATAGTGCATAGGGGCACATTACTCATGTATTGAACCTGACTGGTATCTGATTCTTTAGTGAGCACCTAGTGAATGGACGGTTATGAATAGGACAACTATGGGAAGTGATCACTTCCCAGTACCTTGGTCATTAAAACTGAAGTATGTATACAAGAGGGAAGATGTTTCACAAGATGGTGTTTTGCCAAGGAAGGATTGGGGAAAATTTGGGCAATTACTGTGTTCAATCGTGTCATTTGGTAACATTAGAAGGTGGCATAGAAGAGTGTTCAAGTCAGGAAACCAATCAGATTCTGAATGCTGCAATAGCAAGTATACCTAAGAAAACACACACAGGGTAGGAAGAAGGTTGTACCCTGGTGGAATGACGAATGTAGTATTGCAATAAAAGAGCGAAACAAGGCATACAGAGAGCTGAGGAAGAATATGACTAGTGAAAATTTAATAGAGTATAAAAAGAAAAGGGCCGTAGCTCATAGGATTGTTAAAAACAGGAAAAGGTCAACATGGAGAGAATTTTGTTCCACCCTTGGAAGGAAAACAGAACTAGGGATGTCTGGGGTATGTTTAAAAAATGAGTGGGGAAAAAGTATTAGTTAAACTTCAGCTTTAGTGGATGGGGACAAGAATGGCTGTATCAGAAAAAAAAACGCAGAAGTCCTAGGTAGAGCATTTGCAGCACTGCATAGAGGAGACCATCTTGGTGAGAATCATCACAGCAAATGGCAGCATAAACTCAAGAGAAAATGCAAACTTAAAAAAATGAAGTGAAAGAGGACATGACTGTGTGAGGACCTCGAGCTCACAATGTCAGAGGTTAAGAGAGCTTTGCAAGATAGTGGATACACAGCTCCAGGATATGATCAGTTAAGCTATGCTACAGTATGTTCCGGAAAGTTGCCTATGCAATCAATGCAACTGGTGCTGAAATTGTTTAACAGGATATGGAAGGAGGGGCTAAAAGGCTGTAATTTTACCATTTAATAAGCCAGGCAAAGATCCAGCTCATCCAGGCAGCTACAGGCCAAAAGCATTGACGTCACATTTGGGGAAATGATGGAGAATGTGTAGTTTACAGACTCTCATATGTATTAGAGCAAAAACAATTAATAAACGACTATCAGAATGGTTTTAAAAGAAGAAGATCCACAGTGGATGCTCTAGTTAGGGTAAGTAACTGATATTGAAAAGACCTCTCAAAATGAAAGAAGTAATGGTTATAGTTATCTGGATAGTGAAAAGGCTTATGACTCACTGTGGAGGGATGGACTTCTTATGAAAATGAATAAAACGGGCATTGTCGTAGGATGTATAATTGGATAATGGATTTTTTAACACAGGACAATTAGGGTTAAAGTAGGATCAGAAGGTTCTCTTGACTTTGAAATAGAAAAGGTGTTTCTCAGGGGAGTGTGATAAGCCCCTGGTTTTCATTCAATATAATGATTAATGACATATTGAGGATCAAGAGGGATCCCTCAAAACTGCACTATATGCAGATAATTGAGCCATATGGATGAGGGGAAAGAAATGAGAAATTTGTGTTCAAAAAATCAGGAAAGCAATGGAAGAAAGTGGATAAGTGGTCAGATGACTGGGGATTTAAATTTTCAAACAATCAAACCTGCTATACTGACTTTAACAAAAAAACAAAACAAAAAAAACCAAAACACCAAACTGGAAACAGAACCATTAACATTATATAATCAACCAATAGAGAAAGTCATTGAGTTCAAATCCAGATCTAGGATTGTGGTTTGATAGTGCATTCACATGGAGAGTTCATGTTGAAAATCTGGAGACAAAGTGCGAAAAAGTCAATATTTTCATAAAAGCTGTAGCTGGACACCAATGGGGTGCAGATAAACCAGGCATTAATTGACCATTTACAGAGCACTAATGTGATCGACAATAGACTACGAATGCATGTTTTATAGAGCAGCGGCAACGAATAACACCTGGAAAAATATAGACAGAATGCAGCATAGAGCGCTTCGCCTGTGCATTGGAGCCGTCAAAACAACACCAAACAATGCAGTTTAATCTGAAGCAGGAGGAATGCCAATGGATTTGAGAAGAGATAAACTCGCATTATCATACTGGGTCAAGCTGAAAGGAAGTGACTAAGCAAATATTTCAAAAACAACACTACAAGACTGCTGGGAATTTTATAATTTCCAGGGACACTGGATTGGTTGGGCACTTGAAAGAAGGACCAGAATGTATGGGCTGCACACTACTGATATAGCCAACACCAGTCCAGTTGAGTAATGTTCCTCCTTGGCTGTTTCGGGAATAGAAGTAGACGCTAGTCTGCTAATGAGGAAAAAGGATTGGCATATGAGTGAAGTTGGTATTCAAACAGTATTTACCTCAGGAAACAAATAACTATAACTTCTTATGCTGACGGTTTCAAAGAATAAAGAGGGCTCTGTTGGAGTTGGAGTATACAGCCCAGAGTTTAAAGTGACCATCGCAAAAAGACTCTCCAACAGTACATGTGTGTTTACAGCAGAGATGGTGGCAATAACTATTGTTTTGCAGTGGGTGGAGGAGACAGGGGTGGTGGAGAAGTTCAGTTTTGCTGGGTTCCTGCACATAAAGGGTTGAAAGGAAATGACTGTGCAGATAAATTAGCAAAAAGTGCTCTTGAAAAAGAGATAACTATACCATTATCTCTTGTAAAAGGTGAAGGGAAAGCAGTAATGAAGAAAAAAGGAATTGAGCTATGGCAACAAAGATGGGATGAAGATCATAAAGATAGATCGTATTCCAACATACAAAAATCTACTGCAACAAAGAATTTCATAACAACCAAAAGGAGGGAAATCATCATTATGGCAAGACTCAGAGTGGATCACACAGGTTTAAACGGCACTTTATTCACCATGGGGAAAAGTGAAAGTGACAAATGTAGAGAGTGTGGAGTAAAAGAAAATGTCAAGCACATTACACTGTCACAAATACAAAAATGAAAGACAGATTAATGGAAAATGAAGTTCGAGAGGGCTGGTAGAGAATGGGATTTAACCTGGAATTCTGGGAACAGATGGAGAGGCACTAAGAATCATGAGAAGTGTGGTCTATATTAATCATAAATCCCATAACCCTACATATGTATAAGCATTGTAGAGAATGTTTGGTGGATTACATATGATAGCGACTTCACACCTCAGAACAGGACCAAAGAGGTTCTCAACCGCCAGTGAAGATCAAAGAGCATCCGAGGCACTGCGGTGGAGACCGGATAGGTCGCCCTGACCCCCATCAGGGCCAGGTGGAGGGGTACGAAGGACAAACGAGGGGATTAGTTAGTGAGGGATGTCAGCTTTTGATATGCAGGCTTTTGTTATGTGCGAGTATAAGTTCGTAGAGCCGAAGGTGTTCGCGCTCTTCCTTCTTCTGCTGCTGCACCTAGATGAGACTTGTTAGAGGAGCTGATAATAAACGTTGGTTTATGAATCACATCGCCTCGTTATTTCAAGCTCCTCTACACTGGTGACCCTGACGCGAGAATGGGCCAGAGGCGTTCCCTCGCGATCGACTCATCTGTGGCGACCCAGGCAGACGCCGGCGCCCATGCAGACAGGGGAACAGATGGACGACGTTCCCCCACGGCAGAAGTGATAGAGAGGGCTCAACCGAGCACCAGCGCCGCGGAGAGAGCCGAAGCAAGGCACTCTCACCCTGCGGACACATCAGTGATGGTCCACACAAACGCCGTCACCGTCAAGCTGCCGGACTTCTGGCAGGAAGACCCCGCCTCGTGGTTTCAGCAAGCTGAAGCCCAGTTTGCACTTGCGGGCATCACGGCTGACGATACAAAGTTCTATCACATCGTCGCCAAACTCGACGCCGCCACTTCGAGATGTGCGCGGAGCATAATCCAGCGGCTGCCGGCCCAGGACAAATATAAAGAACTGAAAGCGACCATCGTGGCAAATTACGTCCCCTCAGCCGAGGAGAGAGCCGAGAGGATCCTGGTGGTCTACGGCCACAGAGGATGCAGACCCAAGGCCCTCATGGAGGACTTGCTGCAACTTAAAGAAGAGGACAATGACAACTTCCTCTTCCAATTCATATTCCTCAGTACGCTGCCGCCACACATGAGAGGGACGCTTGCCAACATGCGATGCAGCACCCAGCAAGACTTCTGCACGCTGGCTCACGAAGCTCAACGGCTCGTCAATGCCTGCAAGGAGCAGACAGCCACAGCAGCATCTGCAGACCTCAACGCTGATGTCCGGAGCCACGAGGAGCCACAAACCACCGAGCAGAACCAGCCCGCGGTGACAGCGACACGGCCAAGACGTAACAGATGGAGCGACGTTTGTTATTACCACCACCGCTTCGCCGAGAAGGCTTACAAATGCGTTCCCCCCTGCAAATTCACGTTTTCGGGAAAACGCCCAAGCCGAGAGCCGTTAACAGCGGTGGTTCTCGGCGAAAAAAGCAAGCTTTTATATGTGACGGACGGACACACCGGCAGGCAGTTCCTTATTGACACGGGAGCTCAACTAAGTTTTGTCATGCCCTCCCAAGCAGACCGGGCCATGGGCCCCCGGGGCAATGGAGCGGTGGCAGCCAACGGCTCCATCATCGACACTTTTGGCGAAAAGAGCCTGCCCCTCAAAGGCGCGGCTCAAACCTTTCAGCGGATGATGGACGCAGTATTACGCGACCTCCCTTTTGTTTTCGTCTACCTCGACGATATGCTGGTAGCCAGCCCGTCTGAGGAAGAACACGAGCGGCATCTCACTATGGTTTTTCAGAGGCTAGAAGAGCACGGGTTAATAATCAATCCAGCCAAATGCAAATTCGGTGTGTCACAAATTGATTTTTTAGGACACAGAGTTTCTCCGAAGGGGGCAGTCCCACTTCCAGACAAAGTTCACGCGATAAAAAGTTTCCCACGGCCACAAACGGTCAAATCGCTGCAAGAATTTTTAGGAATGGTTAATTTTTACAACCGTTTCCTCCTCCACGCAGCTCAGCTCATGCAGCCCCTATATGACGCGCTCAGAAAACAAAAAGCTTCCAACGCGGTCGAATGGATCCCGGAGCACGAACGCGCCTTCGCAGAAGTAAAAAGTGCCCTAGCTAATGCCACATTGTTGGTTCACCCCGATCCCTCGGCCCGCATTGCGCTAACCACAGACGCTTCAGACCTGGCCATAGGGGCAGTTGTAGAACAACACGTCAGCGGAATCTGGCAACCTTTGGCATTCTTCAGCAAATCGCTAAACCAAACTGAGCGTAAATACAGCACTTTTGACAGGGAGCTGCTAGCGCTTCATTTATCCATCCGCCACTTCCAGTTCTGGTTGGAAGGGCGGCGTTTCACGGCTTTTGTAGACCACAAACTGCTCACCTTTGCAATGGCTAAAATTTCCGAACCGTGGTCAGGCAGGCAACAGAGACAGCTAGCTGCGATTTCAGAGTTCACCACAGACATTCGACATATGGCAGGCAAACTTAACGTGGTAGCAGACTGTCTCTCTCGCGCTGTGACATCGCCAGAGCACGAGGAGAGATTATACTACGTCAGCCGCAGAACTCTTCGCCAACGCGGACACATACGCGGCCCCAATCCATGCAGGGATAGATTATGCAGCCATGGCGGAGGAGCAAAGTAGTGACGCGGACGTGCGCACACTCCTGTCTGGACCAACAGGGTTAAGGCTGGAGGAAAGGGGTTTACGCGACGGTGTGCCCCCCCTAATATGCGACATCTCAACCGGCCGACCTCGCCCGTTAGTCCCAGCTGCATGGCGCCGCCGTATTTTCGACGCGATTCACTCCCTCGCGCACCCAGGTGTGCGCGCTTCGGTTAAAATGGTCGCCGAAAAGTTTGTGTGGCCTGGCCTGCGCAAAAACGTAAAAGAATGGGCAAAGACTTGCATTTCTTGTCAGCGCGCCAAAGTACACAAACACACAAAAGCCCCTCTAGAGCCTTTTCGAATCCCTGCTAGACGTTTCGACCACGTTCATGTTGACCTCGTGGGGCCACTACCTTCCTCCCAAGGTTTCACACATCTGTTAACAATAATAGACCGCACCACGCGCTGGCCGGAGGCAATCCCTCTGGCGTCAACCACAGCGGAGGAAGTCGCTCGCGTTTTTTTGACAAACTGGGTGGCACGTTTCGGCGTCCCATCGGACATCCCATCCGATAGGGGGCCTCAATTTGTCTCGGAGCTTTGGTCAGCCATGGCCAGCAGCTTAGGAGCGACAATTCACCGCACCACCGCTTATCACCCTCAGGCTAATGGGTTATGCGAGCGTTTTCACAGATCTTTAAAAGCCGCCCTCAGAGCCTCACTAACGGATACAAATTGGGTAAATAAACTTCCCTGGGTTTTATTGGGGTTGCGTGCTGTGCCTAAAGAGGATCTAGATGCCTCCCCAGCAGAATTAGTTTTTGCACAACCTCTCAGGCTCCCAGGTGAATTTTTACCAGAGAACCCAGAGCCAGGGCATCTTCCAGCCCTGAGGTTTTTAGGCAGCAACGGACCAGACTCTCTCCCCAGACCGGCACATCACTCTTTTCCACGGGTTTTTGTCCCCCAAGCTTTAAAAAACGCTGAATTCGTTTTTGTTAGGCATGAAGCTTTAAAACCAACCTTCCGCCCACCATACGATGGACCATTCAGAGTGCTGGAACCTGGTGATAAGCATTTTGTGCTTGATTTTGGGGATAGAAAAGAAACAGTCAGCATTGACAGACTTAAACCTGCCTTCTTGTTGAGAGACGAGCCTGCACGGTTGGCGAGAGCACCTCGGCGGGGTAGACCCCCCAAGAGAAAAGACTCAGCCCCCCTGCAGGGACCAAATAATCACTTTCCTCCCCAAGCTGCAGATTCCTTACAGGAAGGTCCCACCAGGACGCCTAAGCGGACCCACAGCAGATTCGGGAGAAGATTAAAACCCAGACGGCACAGGGACTGATGCAAACTACTCAACAGTTGTTCACTAATTGTGCTGTAACAGTTTAGGACTGACTTGTGATATTACTATGCTGTTACGATTACCACTGAACTCTCTTAGGAGCATGGCTGCTGGAAAGTTTCTTCTGTGTCAAGAGGTGTAGCAGTTAGTATGTCATAATAATTATCTTAAACTGTGAATTTTTCTATTGTCCTTTTCTTAGTCGTTTGGGGGGGGGGCTGTGGTCTATATTAATCATATATCCCATAACCTACATATGTATAAGCATGTGAGAATGTTTGGTGATTACATATGTAAAGCGACTTCACACCTCAGAACAGGACAAAGAGGTCTCAACCGCCAGTGAAGATCAAAGAGCATCCGAGGCACTGCGGTGGAGACCGGATAGGTCGCCCTGACCCCCCAGGGCCAGGTGGAGGGGTACGAAGACAAACGAGGGGATTAAGATAGTGAGGGATGTCAGCTTTTGATATGCATGTCTTTTGTTATGTGCGAGTATAAGTTCGTAGAGCCGAAGGTGTTCGCGTTCTTCCTTCTTCTGCTGCTGCACCTAGATGAGACTTGTTAGAGGAGCTGATAATAAACTTTGGTTTATGAATCACATCGCCTCGTTATTTTCAAGCTCCTCTACAAGAAGGGCTCTTTTCTCTTTTTTAAATAACACAGGATTGAGCCCATAGAATTAGGGATCGGGCTCAGATGACACATACTGTACTGTATCACACTCTTGTACAGTAGGTGCCGGTATGCACCTTTCAGTTGTTTGCTATCCCACCAGTAGCCGAGAGAAGAAGAAGAACATAAACAGAACAGTGACAGGCAGGAGAAGTAACAAGCAGGGGCAAAACAGCCCCAGATGGCAGGGCATGGCTACCAGAAAACGCGATGGGGTGGGGCTTCACAGATAATCACACACAGGGAATAGGACAATCATAGGATGGCCTATGATGTCTGCCTGATGCTCCTATGTCATAGGACATCATAGGACCTATGATGATCTATGAGGTGTCAGAGGACTTGCGATGCCGTCAGAAGCTTTCGATGTCTGTATGACGGCACATAGATAGAGCACACGACTCCCACAATGACATGTATATAGACACAGCGTAAGAAACATAACAGTGTGTACACACGTGGACAAAATTGTTGGTAACCCCCTCTATTAATGAAAGAAAAACCCTACAATGGTCACGAGAAATAACTTGAATCTTACAAATGTGGTGATAAATAAAGTATGAAAATTAACCAATGAAAATCAGACAATGCTTCTGAATATGTGGTTCAACAGAATTATTTTAAAAAAACAAACTCATGAAAACAGGCCTGACAAAAATGATGGTACCCTGAACTTAATATTTTGTTGCACAACCTTTTGAGGCAATCACTGCAATCAAATGATTCTGTAACTGTCAATGAGACTTCTGCACTTCTCAGCAGGTACTTTTGGCCCACTCCTCATGAGCAAACTGCTCCAGTTGTCTCAGGTTTGAAGGGTGCCTTGTCCAGACGGCATGTTTCAGCTCCTTCCACAGATGTTCAATAGGATTAACTGCAGATCACGGCTCATAGAAGGCCACTTTAGAATAGTCCAATGTTTGGCTCTTAGCCATTCTTGGGTGTGTTTAGCTGTGTGTTTTGGGTCATTATCCTGTTGCAAGACCCATGACCTCCGACTGAGACCAAGCTGTCTGACACTGGGCAGCACATTTCTCTCTAGAATACATTGATAGTCTTGAGATTTCATTGTACCCTGCACAGATTCAAGACATCCTGTGCCAGATATAGCAAAGGTTGGCTACAGTCCTGTAGATCTTAAATTTCTGAATAATATGTGCAACTGTAGTCACAGGAACATCAAACTGCTTGGAGATGGTCTTATAGCCTTTACCTTTAACATGCTTGTCTATAATTTTCTTTCTAATCTCCTGAGACATCTCTCTCCTTTGCTTCTTCTGGTCCATGTATAGTGTGGTACACACCATGTCACCAAACAGCACAGTGACTACTTGTCACCCTTTAAATAGAGCAGACTGACTGATTACAAGTTTGTAGACACCTCGTGGTGTTAATTAAGAGGACACATCTGGTTGAACATGTCCCTATGGGCACACTATTTTCAATCATTTCTAGGGGTACCATCATTTTTGTCCAGGCCTGTTTCATGAGTTTGTTTTTTAAAGTAATTCTGTTGAACCACAATTCAAAAGCATTGTCAGATTTTCATTGGTTAATTTTCATAGAATTTTTATTTATTACCACTTCTGTCAGATTCAAGTTATTTCTGTGACCACTGTGGGTTTTTCTTTCATTAACAAAGGGGTACCGGTGTGTAACTGGTGTGTCAACGTTATACAGGATATCATAGGACCCGGACTATGTGTCTGCCTGATATCGTAATGATGATCCTATGGCATACTAAGGCATCACAAGACTTCGCGATTTGCCGTCATAAATAGAGATGTCTGTATGACGGCACTTAGACAGAGCACATGACTCCAGACATGATGGTCTATATGACGGCACATAGACAGAGCACATGACTCCCTACAAGACATATACTGTATATAGACACAGGTACAGTGGGGGAAAAAAATATTTAGTCAGAATCAGAATCAGAATCAGAATCAGAATCAGGTTTATTGCCATTGTTCATGTAGTACACAAACTAGGAATTTGTCTCGGTACAATGCTGCAACATTAAACATGATAAGATAAGAGAAATAAACTATACATGTAATAAAGTGTAGGATAAGATTAAGTGATACTGGTCAACAGTTAAAATATATATTAGCCAGCAGCAGATACTGTGGAGAACTATATAGTGCAGTCGGTAATGCAGGAAGAAAACAGTGATGATTGACATGAGTCTGGTTGAGCTGCTGTACATGGTGCACGAGAGTCACTTAGTGTTCAGCAGTCTAATGGCAGAGGGGAAGAAGCTGTTCATGTGACGGGAGGTTTTAGTCTGGATGGACCGAAGTCTTCTACCAGAGGGGAGGGGGGCAAACAGTACGTGACCAGGGTGTGAGGGATCGGCTATGATCCGGCCAGCACGCCTCCGGGTCCTGGAGATGTACAGATCCTGGAGAGATGGGAGCTTGCAGCCGATCACCTTCTCAGCAGTGCGCACGACGCGCTGCAGCCTTAGTCTGTCCCTGGCAGTGGCTCCTGCGTACCACACGGTTATGGAGGTGGTGAGGATGGACTCGATGATGGCTGTGTAGAACTGCACTAACATCTTGGTGGGTAGCTTGAGCTTCCTCAGCTGCCGCAGGAAGAACATCCTCTGCTGGGCTTTTTTGATGAGTGAGCTGATGGTCAGCTCCCATTTGAGGTCCCTGGTGATGGTAGTGCCTAGGAAGCGGAAGGAATCAGCAGTGGTGATGGGAGAGCCTGAGAGGGTGAGGGGGGGCAGAGGAGTAGTGACTTTCCTGAAGTCTACAATCATCTCCACTGTCTTCAGAGCGTTCAGCTGCAGGTTGTTATTGCTGCACCAGGACGCCAGCTGGGCCACCTCTCTCCTGTAGGCGGACTCGTCGCCGTTGGAGATGAGCCCGATGAGGGTGGTGTCGTCCGCAAACTTGATCAACTTGACAGACTGGTGGCTGGAGGTGCAGGAGTTGGTGTAAAGGGAGAAGAGTAGGGGGGAAAGTACACAGCCCTGGGGTGATCCGGTGCTGATGCTAGTATAGTCTGAGACAGTCTTTCCCAGCCGCACATGCTGCCTCCGGTCCGTCAGGAAGTCGATGATCCACCTACAGAGGGAGTCAGGCACGTTGAGCAGGGACAGCTTGTCCCGGAGCAGAGCGGGGCGGATGGTGTTGAATGCGGAGCTGAAGTCCACAAACAGGATCCTGGCGTAGGTTCCCGGGGAGTCCAGGTGCTGCAGGATGGAGTGGAGGGCCAGGTTGACTGCATCGTCTACAGACCTGTTGGCTCGGTAGGCAAACTGCAGCGGGTCCAGGAGAGGGGTGGTGATGGACTTGAGGTGGGACAGGACCAGGCGCTCAAAGGACTTCATGACTACAGAGGTGAGCGCTACAGGTCTGTAGTCATTAAGTCCAGTGATCCGTGGCTTCTTGGGGACAGGGATGATGGTGGAGGATTTGAGGCAGGATGGCACGTGGCATAACTTAAGGGAGGTGTTAAAAATGTCTGTGAATACAGGAGCCAGCTGTTTCGCACAGAGTCTCAGGGTGGAGGGAGACACGCCGTCTGGGCCGGGGGCCTTGCGCGGGTTCAGTCTGGAGAACTGTTTGAGCACATCCTGCTCACTGATGATAAGGGGAGGGGGGGAGGAGGGGGGGGGGGTGCCTTAAATGAAGTAGGGAATGTGGAGGCTGTGGAGCTGGAGGGAGGGGGGGAGTTGGACACAGATGACGAGGTGTCAAAACGGGCATAGTGTTGGGACAGTCTCTGACAAAGGGCTTTGTCATCCTGACCTTTAGGAGCCTGAGGCCGATAGTTGGTGATCTGCCTCAGTCCTCTCCACACGGAAGCCGAATCATTAGCAGTGAACTGCTGCTGGAGTCTCTCTGAGTACACAGATTTAGCCCTCTTCAGCTCTCTGTTAAACCGGTATTTAACCTCCCTGTAGCAGTCCCTGTCTCCACTTTTCAGCGCTGCTTCCTTCTCCTTCCTGATCTGTCTGAGCTTAGCTGTGAACCAGGGTTTGTCATTAGAGTAACTCACCCTGGTGCGTGATGGAAGAATGTTCTCTTCACAAAAGTGGATATATGAGTTCACAGTGTCCGTGTACTCATCCAGATCATGCGTGGCTCCTTTAAGCATGCCCCAGTCAGATATTTCCATGCACGTTTCCAGCTTCTCCTCAGCATCACTGGTCCGTATCTTCGTAGTGCTCACAACAGGTTTAGTGAGCTTCAATCTCTGTCTGTATGTGGGAATGAGGTGAACCATCACGTGATCAGATAATCCCAGCGCAGCTCGAGGGACAGCGCGATATGCGTCTTTCACTGTGGTGTAACAGTGATCCAGTGTGTTTAATCCTCTGGTGGGGCATTTAATAAACTGTTTGTAGCGGGGGAGATCGTGGCTCAGATTGCACTGATTAAAGTCGCCAGCCACAATAATCAGCGAGTCTGGAAAACTCCGCTCTGTGTGTTGAATGTGATCCGCGAGCACGCGCTGAGCTTCGCGCGTGTCCGCGTCGGGAGGGGCGTACACAGCGATCATTATAAAAGAAGCAAACTCCCGCGGGGAATAGAAGGGCTTGCAATTGATAACAAGAAATTCCAAGGCAGGAGAACAGTGTTTGGAAATTACCGTTACATCAGAGCACCAGATGCAGTTGATGTAGAAGCAGACTCCGCCTCCTGTGGTCTTGCCGGAAAGCTCTGTGTCACGATCAGCACGGAAGAGCTGGAAGCCGTCGAGGCGCAGCGCGCTGTCCGGTATATTTTCCCGGAGCCAGGTCTCAGTAAAGCAGAGGACAGCTGAGGAGGCGAGGTCCTTAAAACGCATCAGCAGTCTCAGTTCATCCACCTTGTTAGAGAGAGAGTTGGTATTGGACAGAAATATGCCAGGCAGCGCCGTTCGCGAGCCTCTCCTGCGAAGTCGCACGAGAGCGCCCGCTCGTCTTCCTCTCTTCCGCCGTCTCACTTTCCGAGCCAAACAATAAACCAGATCGGCGGCAGGGGCTAGAAAAACTGGGAGGAGGTCCGTGGGGGTGAAAGTCCTGATATTTAAAAGTTCTTCACGGGTATAAGTGCAAGCAGACACACAATTGACAAACAAAAACAAACAAAGAGCGCAGCGAAGCACCATGTCGACCGCTGTGGGCGCCATCTTGGATCTTGGATCGTCAGCCACCAATTGTGCAAGTTCTCCCACTTAAAAGATGAGAGAGGTCTCCAATTTTCATCATAGGTATACCTCAACTATGAGAGACAAAATGAGAAAAAAAAATCCAGAAAATCACGTTGAAGGATTTTTAATGAATTAATTGGTAAATTCCTCTGTAAAATAAGTATTTGGTCACCTACAAACAAGCAAGATTTCTGGCTCTCACAGACCTGTAACTTCTTTAAGAGGCTCCTCTGTCCTCCACTCGTTACCTGTATTAATGGCACCTGTTTGAACTTGTTATCAGTATAAAAGACACCTGTCCACAACCTCAAACAGTCAGACTCCAAACTCCACTATAGCCAAGACCAAAGAGCTGTCAAAGGACACCAGAAACAAAATTGTAGACCTGCACCAGGCTGGGAAGACTGAATCTGCAATAGGTAAGCAGCTTGGTGTGAAGAAACCAACTGTGGAAGCAATTATTAGAAAATGGAAGACGTACAAGACCACTGATAATCTCCCTCCATCTGGGGTTCCACGCAAGATCTCACCCCGTGGGGTCAAAATTATCACGAGAACGGTGAGCAAAAATCCCAGAACCACATGGGGGGACCTAGTGAATAACCTGCAGAGAGCTGGGACCAAAGTCACAAAGGCTACATCAGAAACACACTACGCCACCAGGGACACAAATCCTGCAGTGCCAGACGTGTCCCCCTGCTTAAGCCAGTACATGTCCAGGCCCGTCTGAAGTTTGCTAGAGAGCATTTGGATGATCCAGAAGAGGATTGGGAGAATGTCATATGGTCAGATGAAACCAAAATAGAACTTTTTGGTAAAAACTCAACTTGTCGTGTTTGGAGGAGAAAGAACACCATACCTACTGTGAAGCATGGGGGTGGAAACCTCATACTTTGGGGCTGTTTTTCTGCACAGGGACCAGGATGACTGATCCGTGTAAAGGAAAGAATGAATGGGGCCATGTATCATGAGATTTTGAGTGAAAACCTCCTTCCACCAGCAAGGGCATTGAAGATGAAACGTGGCTGGGTCTTTCAGCATGACAATGATCCCAAACACACCACCCAGGCAACGAAGGAGTGGCTTCGTAAGAAGCATTTCAAGGTCCTGGAGTGGCCTAGCCAGTCTCCAGATCTCAACTCCATAGAAAATCTTTGGAGGGAGTTGAAAGTCTGTGTTGCCCAGCGACAGCCCCAAAGCATCACTGCTCTAGAGGAGATCTGCATGGAGGAATGGGCCAAAATACCAGCAACAGTGTGTGAAAACCTTGTGAAAACTTACAGAAAACGTTTGACCTCTGTCATTGCCAACAAAGGGTATATAACAAAGTATTGTGTCAGAAGTCTGAAATATAACCTCACAAATACAGAGTACAAAAAGGTATTAGATATATATATATATATAATACAGGGAAAGTGAAATACATTTCTACAAACAGAATCATAATATGACACTTCACAGGTCACTTCCTTAGTATCATTGCATCTTTGTGAAATACCCAGGTTGAAACTGTTTTTACTACAATTTTTGTGAAAGCAGATTGGTGAAGTAAACAGTGTAGGATTTACTTTCATTAAATGCTTCTTAACTGCAAGCAAAGAAGTTCCAATCCCAATAATATTAAATATTCTAATCTTAGACCCAGTGTAATCAGTAATAGTGACATTCAATCTATTAAGATACCTTTCTGACAAATTCCCCACCAACCAATGTCCAACTTTATTGCTTGTATTAAACAGACTGAGACGAGAGTTCATCGCTATTGTCGCTCCGGGCGTTTTCTCTTCACTCAGTGGAACAGGGATCATGGGTATTGTAGTCAATCATGGGTATTGCAGTCTTGTGTAAATGGGGTAGCAATGAACACACATAGCAAGAAGTATCGATTCCCAGTCCTCTCACCGAAACCACCATTGTCTGGTACCATAGGTTATGCGTATTGTTCATTGTCCGTGCTTCGTGGGTTCCTTGTCCTTGAATCAGAAAGAGATTACCACCCCACTGCCAGGAGAATTGCTGAACACAGAGTCATCAATAATTTTGGTGCCATGCTTCCACCTGAGAGAGTACCCCTCCGGGCCTTTTTCTTCATCAGGGTTGAGACGGCCATGTCCTTAAAAGGACATGCCCCCTTTGTAACTGGACTTACTCAGGGAAACAAGTTAGTTAGTTCACTTACAGGCACCCGTAGTCTTTTAACGTGTGAAAGGTGAATCCGAGATGGTCATTCAGCAATACGTACTGCAGTGGGAGTGGGAGTGTCTAGTGTTGTCGGTGGTGGTTCTTTATGAAGACATAGTCTCCAGGTTATCCGTTTCTTTCTGTGGAGCAGAGAGCGCTTCTGACAGAATCAAAACATTCCCTGAGATGTTCACCAAGATCTGTGTATTTGTTAGGTGTGGTTAGTGGTGAGAGGTCAGGTAATACATAAGGATGGTGAAAAAACACATTCAAAAGGTGATAATCCTGTCTTTGGGTCTAGTATAGCGTTAATGGGCAGCCCCTCACAGCACCAGTAAATATACAGGGAACAGACATCGAGATGGTGACATCCTATAAGTACCTGGGTATTCATCTGAACAATAAACTAGACTGGTCACACAATACTGACGCACTCTACAAGAAGGGACAGCGCAGGCTGTTCCTGCTGAGGAGACTCAGGTCTTTTGGTGTACAAGGGGCGCTGCTGAAGTCATTCTATGACACGGTGGTGGCATCAGCCATCACTTTTGGAGTGGTCTCATGGGGCAGTGGCATTACTGCAGCCGATAGGAAGAGACTGAACAAACTGATTAAGAAAGCTAGCTCTGTCCTGGGGCAGCGCCTTGATCCGATGGAGGAGATAGGAGAGAGAAGGACAGTGGCTAAACTGTCATCTCTGCTGGAGTCCGAGTTCCACCCTATGCAGGACATACTGGATGCACTGAGGAGCTCATTTAGCAGCAGACTACATCATCCCAGGTGCACAACCGAGAAGTTTCGTAGGTCCTTCCTACCAACGGCTGTCAGACTGTACAACCTAAGCAGGGCTGCTCGCAGAGATAGCAAAAAGACGTAACAAACTAATAGTTTTTTTTGAATGCAAAAGATGCAATAGACTTACACAATGGTCCTCTCCGGCATACAACTAGGAACATACCGGTCGCTATGGAGGGTGAGAATATGTATGGGCACATAATCATACCATGTAGGATAACTAAATAGACGGTTATGCTGTTTCATCCCACCTAGCAACAATGCTCTGCACTGTGTGTGTTTATATATTTACATATTTATTCCATCTAGCTACAATGCTCAGCACTGGGTGTGTTTATATTTATATATCTATATATTTACTCCATCTAGCTACAATGCTCCGCACTGTGTTTTTATATATCTACATATTATTCCATCTAGCTACATTGCTCCGCACTGTGTGTGTTTATATACTTGCATATTTATTCCACCTAGCTGCAATGCTCCGTACTGTGGGTGTTTATATATTTACATATTTATTCCATCTAGCTACAATGCTCTGCTCTGTGTGTTCATATATTCATATATTTATTCCATCCAGCTACAATGCTCTGCACTGTGTGTCTGTGTGTGTGTGTGTATATATATATATTTTATAGTAATATGTACATATGTATATTAGCTGCTCTTGCTTGCTTGTTTTTTTTTTTTCTTGCCTTCTGATTGTTGCTCTGAGTGTTGCTATCCCCTGTGCTGTTGCAATCCTGGAATTTCCCCATTGTGGGACTAATAAAGGCTTATCTTATCTTATCTTATCTTAATGGTTAGTCTGACTAATTTCAGAGCTTCTGGCCAAGTAATACCCTTTCCATGTGTGGTTTTTGCCAGCATTTGTTTGATTGTACCGATACTATGAAATTTGATCTTACTTCTTACAGCTTGGATTAAGTCTTGAACTGTTTGTGCTGTAAAATGAGTTCCATTATCTGCATAAATCAGTTCTGGAACCCCAAAAACGGAAAGGGCATCATTCAATAGAGTTTCACACACACAGATGCGGCATTTGCTGAGGATGTGTGATGAATTCCTGTCCACTTTGTGAAGGTGTCAATCAACACCAGGCAATATTGTAGCTTTCCATTGCTCCTTGAGCATTATTTTATAAACAAATGATGCACTTTTGGCATGTTTTTGTTACTTCTTTCAAAATATTAGGACAGTTTTTCCAACATCCTCATCATTGATTTCCCTCCTGTTGGCACATGATTGGCCATGTGCCACCAGGACAGCTCATCTGTATAATGTGGGTGGCAGAGCAAATTTTCATCAGACAAGCCAAATGTATATCTAATTATTTACACATGAAACAGGAGGAAGGTCCATATTATTTTGACAGTCTTTTAAAACATCAACATTATTAATAAGACAGACGGTTCCTAAAAGACCAATAGCAGCACAGTGAGTAGCGTTATCAGCCAAGTGATTATCGCAGCTAGACAAGTCAGTGCCATTAGTGTGGGCAGGGCAGTAAATAACTGCCACAGAACATGGTAGCATCAGAACATTGCATAGTTGCAACAATTGCTGTCGATGTTTTGCTGGTTTTTCTGTGGAGGTGACAAACCCCTGCAGATTCAAGGTAACAGTATGCAGGTGGCATGTGCTATAAGCATATTTACTATCTGTACAGAATACAGATAAGTTACATTCAGGTTAGTAGCTCATTCAGCTGTTGGGAGGTTGTGGAATTTTTACACAATCAGGACCCCAGACAACACCGTTACAGCATAAGCACACTTCTATTTTTTACAGAGCAAGCCTGTCGCTCGCTTCTTCCTTTGCTAAGTAGAGAGAGAGAGAGCTGCTGTTCACCCCCTCCTTCACAACATGGGAAATGTGTAGGATAAAAGAGGGCATGATCTTATTCCCATAAATAATAAAAAGGTGGTCTGTATTGCCCAGCCTGTATTTGAGTTATAACTGCAGCCATATGTTTATCCTGGGCATTACAGAAAATGAAATGAAAAGCACTTATGTAAATAAAATTGCATTTATTGATAATTTTTATGCATTATCTATTTTTCTGAGGATTGCTAATTATTTGCTAATTAATTTCTTTGATACCCCCTGTTTTGATACATGGAGGCTCACATGCAGCAAAGTTACAGGGTATTTGTTTGATTCTTTTACTGAAAGGAAGTGTGTTACCATTTTTAGTTTTAAATAAAATTTGCAGGTAGTCCAGTTCCTTCAAAGATGAGATCTCAATAATTATAGCTTCTTTTTGTGACATCTCTTGAAATGGTTTACAAATTTCATTTAAGAAAAACAAAATAACTATCTGTGCATTTTTGATATGCTTCAGCATTGATAAATAAGATCAGTTTGTCCAGTTGAACACAGATGGGTTGAATTTGAAATATTGTGTCACATTCTTTCAGTCAAAGGAAAGGCGGACGTTTTGCCTAATTAGAATTTGATTTAATGTTTTACAAGGAATGTCCCTATTTCATACATTCCTTGGTAAATTATGGAGTGCAATGTAGTTCACCCTGACCCAGCTTGGCCACCGCTGAATCAGGAGAAGCACATCCCTCATTGCTGTCGCATATCTGAAATATATTGTTACCGCACCATTATGTGGTGAGTAATATCAGTATAAAATCATATAAACATTACATTTGTAAAGTCAAAGTCATTTGAATCAGTACACCTTATGTTATCTACAATGTCATACAAAGTCATACTTGGCTTCAAAAAGTGCTTATCAATTTAAGGATTCTTTCTCCAAGACCTTTGTCTGATAATCCATAGTCTCTGGCAGATCATATGCACAGACACATTAATTATCAATCTGTTTTGATCCTCTGTGCTCTAAATCATGTGATATAGGGTAAACATAAAATCTTCAGTGATTAGGCATTATTAAATGACATCATAATATGATCATAGTATGGCCTGTAGTCACATTGTCACACGTCAGTCCTTTTTTTTTTTTTTTCTATAAAGTGCACTGTCATGTTTCAGTCAAGGACAAAGGTCAGTAATGCGTCAAAATTGCTTTTTTTTTTTAAATATGTAAACAGTTTATCACGTACGCAACATTAATCAAGACCCCACAGAGTTAAATTGAAAAAATAAAAACTCAAAACTTTTGTAAAAGTACCCATATTTAGACCACTTTCTTCACAGATCAACCACACACACACACACACACACACACAAAGAATAGATAAGAGATAAAATAACTTTCTCATTGTCCATTTTAACGTTATCCAGTTCTGCTGCCATTTAATCCGTCCGTCTTTAAATATTATGGTCTAATTTTTATGATTTTATTTGCCTCCTCCTTTTCCCAACCTCTTGGGCTTCTTTAAATAATTTGCCGTATGGACCCTCCTTAGGATCGTGGCATTGATAAGTTGGGGAAGGATTATCTTTTTCATTTAATAATGGTTCGATGCTCGGTTGGTTTTGATATTTATCTCTTTTTGTTGTAAGTTTTTCCGTCGACGCTAAGACTGTACCTTCATCATCTACTACACCTGATTCCACACTGCCAGTATTAGAGCATAAACTATACTGAAAATCCTGTGTTTGTCTTTGCAAATTAGTTACACCAGCTTCAACATTCTGGAGCCGTTCTCCCACGGAGTTTTCCTTCACTTCTGTTTTTTCTACAGGCCAAATCTGCCTCTCCCCCGCCCCTCAGGCAAAAGGAGAGAGAGAGAGAGAGAGAGAGAGAGAGAGAGAGAGAGCACTATCCCTCGCCCGCCCCCTTTGGGAGAGCGAGGAACAGAGAGAGAGAGAGAGAGAGAGAGAGAGAGAGAGAGAGAGCTGCTCACCCCTCCCCTTGCTGATGGGAGAGAGAACAGCCGCTCACGCCTCTGTTGCCCTTTTTTTTTTTTTTTATTAAACTTTTACCTTCTCACTTACAGTGTTCCCAATATAACACAAATAGCAATACCTTACCAATATAAACCAAATAGCACTTGCAGCAGTGATTAAATATTATCCGGATCCTTCATTTTTTTCCTTTTCATTTTGTCTGTTATTGTAGTTTTTTACAGTTGCGCGCGCCATATCCTGTTTTTTCTTCTGTTTATTTGTCTGCCTATCTGGTCTTCTAACACAATTCCCCATTTTTAGATGGCCAGGAACGTTAACAGTACGCCGACTGTAACACTATTACCGCCCAATTTTTGAGGTGGGTTCGTGGTCAGGAACGTCAACAGTACGCCGACTGTAACACTATTACCGCCCAATTTGGGGCGAATTCCTTCACCCTACTTATTTTAAAACCTGACCACCAAACAGTTGTGAATCGCCGTCACACTGTCTCCTGCACCCCTTTTTATTTTAAAACCTGGCCGGTCAGTAACTGTGAATCGCCGTCACGTTACTTCCTAAGACTACTGCATTCCTGCAACGGTTTCTTTTTTTTTTTTATTTAACCACAAGGAAAAGTACAGGGCGCCGCCTTATACTACCATTACTCGCTCGTCAGCTGACCTGTGGTTCTTTAAAAATGGGAAATTGTTAGGCTCGGTTATTCTTCGTATACGTCTACTACAGTCAATCTGAAAAGGGAAAAATTTGTAACTTACTTTTTAGGCTTTATCAGTAAGGACAGCTGTCACCAGATAGAGCCGGGAGGAGGAGAGTCTCTGGCAGTGTTCCCTCAAGTCGGGTTTCCAATACTGATGGATGCCATCAGACCGTGCACGGTTTTCAACCCGCAGGACGTCTCTTCCCGCTCCACCTGGATCTCAGCTGTCCCGGGTTTCGGTACCAGCTATGTCAGAAGTCTGAAATATAACCTCACAAATACAGAGTACAAAAAGGTATTAGACTGAATCAAACATCAGACTTAAGACACGCAGAGTCTTTGAAGTTTTTACTTGCACAAGGAGTATCAACACATACCTTTACAGGGCGAGTTGAATACTGGCGAGGCAGTCTCGCACAGTAACTTTTATAGACAAAGATAAGACAGTGACAGCTTTCCAACCCGTTCTTACCCCCACACAGGGGAGTAGTGAAAAGAAACAGCACATACAGTTCGTAACCAGTTTGAGCTGGTTCATTTCTTAACAGAGGAAAAACATTTCCATATAAGGTATCATGAAGCTCACACAGTTCTCACAAAAGAGAAAAATAAGAAGCACAGGGTGTACAAGGGACAGGTCTTGATACAGCATAAAAACTTGCGTATGTCAACACTCTTTTATCACACATCATATGAATAAACAGAAGGGTGGTGCAGCTTAGTCACTAACCGTGATTACAAGACGAGACACAAATTGTGCTTATGGTTAAAAAGAAAAAGCATCTCATGTAATATTATGAACATACATATAAGAATACCAATCTTCGTTTCATGAGTTATTAATAAAATGATAACCATTTACATACATATATATAATTTTCCAACATATTGAGATGAACTTTTGTTATTGACCAAATACTTATTTTACCAAGGAATTTACCAATTAATTCATTAAAAATCCTTCAATGTGATTTGCTGGATTTTTTTTTTTCTTATTTTGTCTCTCATAGTTGAGGTATACCTATGATGAAAATTGGAGACCTCTCTCATCTTTTAAGTGGGAGAACTTGCACAATTGGTGGCTGACTAAATACTTTTTTACCCCACTGTAAGCAACATAACACAGAACAGTGACAGGCAGGAGAGGAAGTAACAAGCAGGGGCAAACAGCTCCAGATGGCAGGGCATGGTTACAGAAAACGCGATGGGCGGGGCTACACAGGTAATCACACACAAGGTACAGGACGTCATAGGACGGCCTATAATGTCTGCCTGATGTCCTATGATGATCCTATGATGCGTCATAGGACTCGTGATGCCGTCAAAGATATGATGTCTATATGACGGCACATAGAGCACATGACTCCCTACAAGACATGTATAGACACAGGTAAGCAACACAACACAGAACAGTGACAAGCAAAAGAAGTAACATCATCATCATAGCAGTCTGTTGGGGGCAACAATGACTGTTTCATTTAGGTCTGATCAGATTCCTCTACGCAGCTCTGTCCTTTGCCCTCCGCTGCCAGGAACTCCTGACCTTGTTAACCCGGCCGACATCTGAGTCGGTATGAGTTGCTTTCTGACTGACCAGTTCATGAAACTGCTTGTAAAGTATTTGAGTACCGCTAGCATTTGCTGGACTAGCGGCACATTCTTGGCAGAACCCGGGACTGTGTGTCCGACACGATCATCGGTAGCACAGGGGCCCCCCAGGGAACGGTTTTGGCTCCCTTCCTGTTCACCCTTTATACTGCGGACTTCTCACACAACACAACACACTGCCATCTACAGAAGTTCTCTGACGACTCTGCGATCGTTGGCCTCATCTCCAATGGAGATGAAGCTGAGTACAGAGGGCTTATCCAGGACTTTGTGGACTGGTGCCATCGGAACTGCCTCCAGATCAACGCAAGGAAAACTAAGGAGCTGGTGGTGGACTGCCGCAGGCAAGGACAACCCCTCACAGCACCAGTAAACATCCAGGGAACAGACATTGAGATGGTGACATCCTACAAGTACCTGGGTGTTCACCTGAACAATAAACTAGACTGGTCACACAATGATGACGCACTCTACAAGAAGGGACAGTGCAGGCTGTTCCTACTGAGGAGACTCAGGTCTTTTGGTGTACAAGGGGCGCTGCTGAAGACATTCTACGACACGGTGGTGGCATCAGCCATCACTTTTGGAGTGGTCTGCTGGGGCAGTGGCATTAAAGCAGCTGATAGGAAGAGACTGAACAAACTGATCAAGAAAGCTAGCTCTGTCCTGGGACAACGCCTTGACCCAGTGGAGGAGATGGGAGAGAGAAGGATGATGGCTAAACTGTCATCTCTGCTGGAGTCTGAGTTCCACCCTATGCAGGACACACTGAATGCACTAAGGAGCTCATTTAGCAGCAGACTACATCATCCTAGGTGCACAACCGAGAGGTTTCGCAGGTCCTTCCTACCAACGGCTCTCAGACTGTATAACCTAAGCAGGGCTGCTCACAGAGATAGCAAAAAGACGTGACAACCTAATAGTATTGAATGCAAAAGACGCAATAGACTTACACAATGGTCCCCTCCGGTATACAACTAGGAAAATACCGGTAGCTACGGAGGGTGACAATATGTATGTGTACGTAATCATACCATGTAGGATAACTAAGTAGATGGTTATGCTGTTTCATTCCATCTAGCTACAATGCTCCGCACTGTGTGTGTTTATATATTTATATTGTGGCCACACATGTGACCTACTTTGTGACTTATTTAAGGCCTCACATTTTAGATAAGAACAAAGACAGAGTTTCCTTGGAGATAACAGGAAGCTGTGAAGGTGTTAGCTTTGGTATGCAGGGCCTGAGACTGTGGGGGTGATATTAGGGGATTATAGAGGAGATGCATTATTACTGGTGATTATAATGCAATGTGACTTGTGATGCAAAGTGACTTGTGGCTGTGAGAGTCCCGGGTATTTAAGGGACGAGAGTTTCCTGTGACGTTCTCTTTCTTCTTTGAGATGTTGGCGAATGTGAATAAAGCTGCCTTGAGAGAAATCTGTCTCATCATTTCCACATTCCCACACTGGTGACCCAAGACGTAGCATGCAGCGAGAGGAGTATTCCCCGGGGCCAGCCTCGTCAGGAGCCCCCAGCCAAGCGAATGCCGCTACGGTCCAGCTACCGGACTTTTGGCAGAACAATCCGCGCTCCTGGTTCCACGCGGTTGAGGCACAGTTCAACCTCCGGGGGATATCGGTAGACGACACAAAATTCTACCATGTGGTCGCAAAACTGGACAACCACACGGCCCAGCATGTGGAGAGCCTTATCGAGCAGCCGCCAGACAGTGACAAATACGGCGCATTGAAGGCTGCACTCATCCAGCACTTCACCCTCTTGGTTGAGGAGCGAGCAGAGAGACTCCTGGCGCTGACTGAGTTGGGAGATGACACGCCCGTTAACCTGATGGAGAAGATGTTGAGGTTGAAAGGCTTGGACGACGACCACTTCATCTTCACCCACCTCTTCCTCAGGACCCTACCGTCAGCGACGAGAGCGACCCTGGCCAATTCGCTGTTGTTGGCCCAGCGGGACTACCGCGCCCTGGCCCGGGAGGCGCAGCGAATTGTCAACGCCAGCAGACAGCGCGCGGCCACGGCCGCAGCAGCGGAACTCGGCGCGACGACCGGAGATGGCAGGGGGCCAGGGGCAGCAGTAGCAGACCCACCGACGACGGCGGCGGCGGGGGCCAGGGAACGCGGATCAGACGCCCTTTGTTTCTACCATCGCCGCTTCGCAGAGAGGGCACGCAAATGGGTACCACCGTGCCAGTTCAAGCGTTCGGGAAATGCCAAGACCGGGGGTTGGTAGCAGCCGCGGCCCTTGGGGAGGAGAACAAGCTGCTCTACTTGTTGGACGCACGCTCGGGGAGGCATTTCCTCATGGACACAGGCTCCCAGTTGAGTTTCATTACACCTTCCTACGCGGACAGGCTGGCAGGTTCCAGAGGTCCCGGGGTGGCAGCAGCGAATAGCTCAGAGATTAAGACCTTTGGTGAGAGGACTCTACTTCTGTCCCTACACGGCCGTACATTTGAGTGGACTTTTGTTATAGCAGCAGTGAATTTCAGTATGTTGGGGGCTGATTTTTTGTGCTCACATGGTTTGTTGGTTGATCTCGCTAACAGGCGCCTGGTTAATGCACTTTCTTTTGATTCTATTCCCTGTACAGCGCGAGTGGCCCCACCAACAGCACAAGCCAACGTCACAGCTGCAAGCGGTAAGTTCCACACACTGCTCACTCAGTTCCCAGCACTCACGGTCCCCACATTTTCGGGAACCGTCGCTAAACACGGGGTGGAACATTTTATTACCACTACCGGACCGCCCGTTTTTGCAAAAGCTCGGCGCTTGGACGCAGCTAAACTGGACATAGCGCGCGAGGAGTTCACCAACCTGGAGAGGTTGGGCATAATCAGGCGTTCGAACAGCCCATGGGCTTCCCCGCTACACATGGTCCCAAAGGCTGACAGCTCGTGGCGACCTTGTGGGGATTTCCGCAGGTTAAACAACGCTACAGCGCATGACCGCTACCCAATCCCGCATATCCAAGATTTTTCCGTTCATTTGGCAGGGGCGCGTGTTTTTTCTAAGATAGATTTGGTCCGCGGTTACCCCCAAGTTCCAGTGCGCGCTGAGGACAAACCCAAAACAGCGGTAATAACTCCATTTGGCCTATTCGAGTTTTTGCGCATGCCATTCGGGCTGAAAGGGGCTGCACAGACGTTCCAACGCATGATGGACACGGTGCTGCACGATCTCCCTTTCGTGTTCATCTACTTGGACGATATTTTGGTAGCCAGCGCGTCCGAAGACGAACACAAAAACCACCTAGCCACAGTTTTCCGGAGGTTGGGAGATCACGGGTTAATAATCAACCCAGTGAAGTGTCGGTTCTGGGTGGCGCAGATTGATTTTTTAGGACACCGCGTCTCCCCCAAAGGAGCGGTTCCGCTCCCTGACAAAGTGCGCGCAGTAGCAAATTTCCCCCGGCCGCAGACGGTCAGGGCGTTACAGGAGTTTTTGGGAATGGTGAATTTTTATAACCATTTCCTCCCCCGCGCAGCGCAACTAATGCAACCGCTTTATGTCGCGCTCAAAAAACAGAAACCCGCGAATAAGGTCGAGTGGTCCCCGGAGCGGGAGCGAGCGTTCTCGGAGGTAAAAGCAGCCTTGGCAAATGCTGCGTTGTTGGCACACCCAGACCCAACGGCCCGCATAACGCTCACTACTGACACGTCAGATGTGGCCATAGGGGCGGTCATGGAGCAGCATGTAGCCGGAGCTTGACAACCGTTCATCTTTTTCAGCAGGACCTTGCGCGATAGTGAGCGTAAATACAGCGCGTTTGACAGGGAGTTGCTGGCTCTCCATTTGGCCATTCGCCACTTCCAGTTCTGGCTAGAAGGGCGCTGTTTCACTGCGTTCATTGACCACAAGCCGCTAACATTCGCGATGGCCAAAGTTTCAGAGCCGTGGTCAGGCCGGCAACAGAGGCAGTTAGCCGCGATTTCAGAGTTTACTACCGATATTCAGCACGTGTCGGGTAAACTGAACGTAGTGGCAGACTGCCTCTCGTGCGCCGTGGCTGCCCCCATCTGCGTGGGGATAGATTACACAGCCATGGCCGCGGACCAAGATAGTGACACGGATGTGCGCGCGCTCCAGTCTGGACCAACAGGGTTAAGGCTGGAGAGCAGGGAGCTGCAAAACGGCAGGCCCCCCTTAATCTGCGACGTCTCCACGGGACGACTGCGTCCCGTGGTGCCGGCAGCATGGCGCCACCGCGTTTTCGACTCAATTCATTCTCTGGCGCACCCGGGGGTTCGTGCGTCGGTCAAAATGGTAGCGGAAAAATTTGTGTGGCCCGGCCTTTGCAAACAAGTTAAGGAGTGGGCGGCAGCCTACTTGGCGTGCCAACGGGCCAAGATACACAGGCACACGAAGGCTCCATTGGAGCCATTTCTCATTCCTTCCCAGAGGTTCAACCACATTCATGTGGACCTCGTGGGCCCCTTCTCGCCATCACAGGGGTACACGCACCTTCTGACCATTGTAGACTGCACCACGCGCTGGCCGGAGGCGGTCCCTTTGGCGTCAACCACAGCCGAGAAGGTGGCGCGCGCGTTTGTAACGGCATGGGTGGCGCGTTTTGGAGTCCCGTCGGATATTACATCCGACAGAGGTCCGCAATTTGTTTCTGAACTTTGGTCAACAATGGCCCACAGCCTAGATGTCACAATTCACCGTACAACCGAGTACAATCCGCAGGCTAATGGGTTGTGCGAATGTTTTCACAGGTCATTGAAAGCAGCGCTTAGAGCGTCACTGACGGATGCAAATTGGGTGGACAAGCTTCCGTGGGTTTTATTAGGGTTGTGTTCTGCACCTAAAGAAGACTTAGAGGCTTCCCCAGCTGAACTCGTTTTCGCGCAGCCACTTCGGCTACCCGGGGAGTTTCTCCTGGATAATCCTGCGCCAAGCAGCTCCCCGTCTCAGCTGTTGCAGCGTAGCATTGATGCAGGCACGCTGCCGGGCCCCGTCCATCACGTTTTTGTGCCTAAAGCTTTGAAAAACGCGGAGTTTGTTTTTATCAGACATGACGCGCATCGCACACCACTGCGACCACCTTATGATGGGCCGTTCAGAGTGTTGGAAACAGGGCACAAGCATTTTTTGCTAGATTTGGGGGGTAGGAGGGAAAAGGTTGGCATAAACAGACTCAAACCTGCTTTAGTGGTGGCGGACGAGCAAGTGCTGTTGGCAAGGGCCCCACGACACGGCAGACCACCACGGGGTGTTTCCCAGAGTAATATTTCCCCAGATCACCCGCAGAGACTGACAAAAGGTTTGCACCCCAAGACAGCAGCTCCCCAGCATGACGGCGCCGGGGAGGCGGTGAAACCTGGTTACAGCAGATACGGGAGAAGACTGAGGCCCAAGCAGCATGTGGATTGATGTGCAATGATGTTATCACAGCATGCAAACTGTTATTTTGTTGTTCGATCTAAATGTTTGGGGGGGGGGCGGTAGTGTGGCCACACATGTGACCTACTTTGTGACTTATTTAAGGCCTCACATTTTAGATAAGAACAAAGACAGAGTTTCCTTGGAGATAACAGGAAGCTGTGAAGGTGTTAGCTTTGGTATGCAGGGCCTGAGACTGTGGGGGTGATATTAGGGGATTATAGAGGAGATGCATTGTTACTGGTGATTATAATGCAATGTGACTTGTGATGCAAAGTGACTTGTGGCTGTGAGAGTCCCGGGTATTTAAGAGACGAGAGTTTCCTGTGATGTTCTCTTTCTTCTTTGAGATGTTGGCGAATGTGAATAAAGCTGCCTTGAGAGAAATCTGTCTCATCATTTCCACATTCCCACAATATATTTATTCCATCTAGCGACAATGCTCCACACTGTTTATATATTTACATATTTATTCCATCTAGCTACAATGCTCCGCACTGTGTTTATATATTTACATATTTATTCCATCTAGCCACAATGCTCCGCACTGTGTGTTTATATATGTATATATCTATTCCATCTAGCTACAATGCTCCGCACTGTGTGTGTTTATATATTTGCATATTTATTCCATCTAGCTACAATGCTCCGCACTGTGTGTGTTTATATAATTACATATCTATTCCATCTAGCTACAATGCTCCGCACTGTGTGTGTGTTTATATGTTTACATATTTATTCCATCTAGCTACA
Organism: Pholidichthys leucotaenia; assembly: GCA_020510985.1. Taxonomy (NCBI): domain Eukaryota; kingdom Metazoa; phylum Chordata; class Actinopteri; order Cichliformes; family Pholidichthyidae; genus Pholidichthys; species Pholidichthys leucotaenia. Next base: position 277,500,257 of record CM035844.1, read on the forward strand.
ATGCTTCGCACTGTGTTTATATATTCATATATTTATTCCATCTAGCTACAATGCTCCGCACTGTGTGTTTATATATTTACATATCTATTCCATCTAGCTACAATGCTCCGCACTGTGTGTGTATTTATATATTTACATATTTATTCCATCTAGCTACAATGCTCCGCACTGTGTGTTTATATATTCATATATTTATTCCATCTAGCTACAATGCTCCGCACTGTGTGTTTATATATCTATATATTTATTCCATCTAGCTACAATGCTGCGCACCGTGTCTCTGTATATTTGTTTATATGTACATATGTATACTCGCTGCCCTTGTCTTTTTTCTTGCCTTCTGATTGTTGCTCTGAGTGTTGCTATCCCTGTGCTGTTGTAATCCTGGAATTTCCCCATTGTGGGACTAATAAAGGCTTATCTTATCTTATCTTAGATAGAGGTATTATCAGTGGTAAGGACAGGCCAAGACAAACTGACTCCAGTATCTGTTGCAGTGACTGACCGGATGATAGGTTTGTTTATCTCTGCTCTTTGTGTAGTGCATGTCACGATGCACTGACCGGCAAAATGACAGATGTGCCTCTCTGTCAGGATGTCCAGTCCAACCCCATGTAACTGGGAGTGGTCCACGAGTGCATGTCAGGTATACAGAAACCAAGAATCAAGACTTAAGGGGTGGGCTGTCAGAGACCAAGTCAAGACCAACAAGCAGGGGCAAACAGCCCCAGATGACAGGGCATATTTTGTGTGATTTTTATGTTTTGCTGCATACAAAAGCCGCCACATGTGATTGACACTCGGTGCTGTGTTGCTATAGTAACTATCCCGTAACTGGCAAGAATTCTGTTCCAATGCATCCCCTCTACGGGCATGCACGGGTTTCTACGGGCATGCACAGGTATGCACTAGTGTATTTAAACTCAAATTTCCTTTCTTGGCCTTTACTTAAACAGAAACTATTGAAAGTTTACAACTCTCTTCACCGGCCCCAGTGAATCCACTTGTCTGAGCTGAGGTGATGATTCCATTTTTACTTGCCGTTTTTTTTTTTTTTTTGTTCACTTGCTCCTTTTCCACTTCCCTTTTCTTTTGGTGGATGTATAGCATTTTTGGATGCTTCAAGCTGCATATGGTGCAGGTAAGTCACTTTTTACAGTCTTTGCTGATGTGCCCTGTACACATACAACCAAAGCATACTCCATTTTCTTTCAGAAAAGCCATTTTCTCATTATGTGTCCTCAATTCCAGTTGCAAACACACATCCAAATGATGCCCACCTCCACAGAACAAGCATTTCTTAACAGCATTAACCAAAGTCTTATTTTCCTGCGTTCCGGTTTCATTTTTCCTTTCTGAACTTACAACAGTGGTGGAAAACATGCTTCCTTTTATCCTTTGGCTCAGTTGTGATTCAAGTCTTTAACTCTTTGTTCACAGCAAGAGTGTCCCGGATATCTCCAAATATTGGATCAGCTGCAATCCTCACCTGCTCTTCAAGAAAATTGACTTGAACGTAGCTCTTTTATCGTTCTCTTGCAAATCACAGACCACTGTTCTCCATTTATCCCTCAACCTGTCGGGTACTTTTTTAACAATCAATAGCATTTTAGCAGGCATGTTAAGCTCATTCATGTAAGATAAGATAAGCCTTTATAATTTACCTTTATTATTATAAGCCTTATATTATTACTTTATTATTATTATATTATTATAAGCCTTATCTTATCTTTCATGAATGAGCTTAACATGCCTGCTAAAATGCTGTTGATTGTTAAAAACTACCCTACAGGCTGAGGGATAAATGGAGAACAATGGTCTGTGATTTGCAAGAGAACGATAAAAGAGCTACAGTACGTTTAAAGACAAAGTCAATTTTCTACACAGTCCCCCTCATGGATCGTCACCTTATCGTGGTGGGGGGTTTGCGTTCCCCAGTGATCCCAAGAGCTGTGTTGTCTGGGCAATTTGCTTCCGTTTTGTTTTTATTGATTTCATTTTTTATCCTTGTTTGTTGTTATCAGTTTTTATTTACCGTTTTATTTACTGTTACCTCGGTATTGGTCTCGCCTAAAAGTCCGTTCGGACGCATGAGTAGCTGTTTTTGGCTAGCTGTGGGCTACCCATCTCAGCGCCTGGAACGCCATGGCTCCTTCTCCGTCATGTACCCACTGTTTATCGCTCCTCGATAAGGTCTCTGAGCTGGAAACGAGGCTCTCCAATCTTTACGAGATTCGGGAGGCCAAAGACCACATTGACACCATCATTCTCGGGCGATCATCGGCTCCGGCCACTGCCTCGCAGCTGGCAGAAACTACTACTTATTTGGGTAAGCTCAGCGCGTCTCCACCTATCTCCACACCTGCTCCAGCCTCTGCAGATGTCCATGACCTCAGCAACAAACACTGGCTTCATCTCGGGGCTAAACCAAAAGCTTCGCTTGGTCCCTCTCATCCTCCATCTGCGCCCTGGACCTTGGTTCGACCAGCTAATGGCCATCGTCGTTCGACCGGAATGGGCCGCGCCTCTTCTCTTCCGGTGTCCTTGGAAAACAGATTTGATATCCTTTCCCTGGAGGATTTTCCCCACCTGGACACTGGCCGCCCTCCCGTGGACGCCCCTCACCCTCCCTCCTCTCCTTCAGCGGCGGCTCATGTCCGCAAACCCCGAATAAAGACCACCCAGCGTGTGTCAAATTACACACCTGCTCCTATAGAAGAAAAGAGCGCATTGTAGCCACACATGTGACTTACTTAATGCCTTACATAATGCCTCACATCTTAGATAAGAACAAAGGGCAGAGTTTCCTTGGAGATAACAGGAAGCTGTGAAAGTGTAATCTTTTGTGTGCCAAGAGACTGCTTGGAGGATCCTTAGGGGCCAAAGACTGTGAGGGGGATGCTAAGGGATTAAAGAGGAAATGTAATGTTACCTTTGATGTGAATGCAATTTGACTTGTGAGCTGTGGGGAGACCTGGGTATATAAGGGACAAGTTTTTTCTGAGATGTCCTCTTTCTACAATGCTCATGTTGGAGACGTGTAATAAACTGCTTTGAGACAAACCTGCCTCGTCAATTACACACTCCACACTGGTGACCCAAGACGTAGCATGCAACAAGAAGAGAATTCCCCGGGGCCAGCCTCGTTGGGAGCCCCCAGCCAAGCGTATGCCATTACGGTCCAGCTACCGGACTTTTGGCAGCACAACCCGCGCTCCTGGTTCCACCTGGTTGAGGCACAGTTCGCCCTTCGGGGAATATCAGTAGATGACACGAAATTCTACCATGTGATCGCAAAGCTCGACAACCACACGGCTCAGCATGTGGAGAGCCTTCTGGAGCAGCCACCAGCCAGCGACAAATACGGCGCGTTGAAGGCTGCACTCATCCAGCACTACACACCCTCGGTTGAGGAGAGGGCAGAGGGACTCCTGGCGCTGACCGGGTTGGAAGATTGCACGCCCATTGACCTGATGGAGAAGATGCTGAGGTTGAAAGGCTCGGACAATGACCACTTCATCTTTACCCACCTCTTCCTCAGGAACCTGCCGTCAGTGACGAGAGCGGCCCTGGTCAGTTCGCCGTTGTTGGCCAAGCGGGACTACCGCGCGCTGGCCCGGGAGGCGCATTGGATTGTCATGGCCAGCAGAGAGCGCGCGGCCACGGCGGCAGCGACGGAGCTCGGCGCGACGGCCGGAGATGGCGGGGAGCCATTGACAGCGGTAGCAGAACCAACGACGACGGCAGCGGCGGGGGCCAAGGAACGCAGAGGAGACACCCTTTGTTTCTACCACTGCCGCTTTGCAGAGAAGGCACGCAAATGTATACCACCGTGCCAGTTCAAGCGCTCGGGAAACGCCAAGACCGGGGGTCAGTAGCAGCTGCGGCCCTCGGGGAGGAGAACAAGCTGCTGTACTTGACGGACGCACGCTCGGGGAGGCATTTCCTCGTGGACACAGGCGCCCAGTTGAGTTTCATCACGCCTACCTACGCTGACCGGCTGGCAGGTTCCAGCGGCCCCGAGATGGCAGCAGCAAACGGCTCGGAGATTAAGACCTTTGGTGAGAGGACTCTGCTTCTGTCTCTACACGGCCGTACATTTGAGTGGACATTTGTCATAGCAGCATTGAATTTCAATATATTGGGGGCTGATTTTTTGTGCTCACATGGTTTGTTGGTTGATCTCGCCAACAGGCGCCTGGTTAATGCACTTTCTTTTGATTCTATTCCCTGTACAGCTCGAGCGGCCCGGCCAACAGCACACGCCAACGTCACAGCTGCAAGCGGTAAGTTCCACACACTGCTCACTCAGTTCCCAGCACTCACGGTCCCCACATTTTCGGCAGCCGTTGCTAAACACGGGGTGGAACATTTTATTACCACCACCGGGCCACCCGTTTTTGCAAAACCTCGGCGCTTGGACGCAGCTAAACTGGCCATAGCGCGCGAGGAGTTCGCCAACCTGGAGAGGTTGGGCATCATCAGGCGTTCGAACAGCCCATGGGCTTCCCCGCTACACATGCTCCCGAAAGCTGACGGTTCGTGGTGACCTTGCGGAGATTTCTGCAGGTTGAACAATGCCACAGCACATGACCGCTACCCAATCCCTCATATCCAAGATTTTTCCGTTCATTTGGCAGGGGCGTGTGTTTTTTCTAAAATAGACCTGGTCCGCCGTTACCACCAAGTCCCAGTGGGCACTGAGGACATACCCAAAACAGCGGTGATAACTCCATTTGGCCTATTCGAGTTTTTGCGCATGCCTTTCGGGCTTAAAGGGGCTGCACAGACGTTCCAACGCATGATGGATGCGGTGCTGCGCGATCTCCCTTTCGTGTTCGTCTACTTGGACGATATCTTGGTTGCCAGCGCGTCCGAAGACGAACACGAAAACCACCTCGCGGCAGTTTTCCGGAGGTTGGGAGAGCACGGTTTAATAATCAATCCAGCAAAGTGTCAGTTCGGGGTGACGCAGATTGATTTTTTGGGGCACCGCGTCTCTGCTGAAGGAGCGGTTCCGCTGCCTGACAAAGTGCGCGCGGTGGCAGATTTTCCCCGACCACAAACGGTCAGGGCGTTACAGGAGTTTTTGGGAATGGTGAATTTTTATAACCGTTTCCTCCCCCGTGCAGCACAGCTCATGCAACCTCTGTATGCTGCGCTCAAAAAGCAGAAACCCGCGAGTAAGATCAAATGGTCCCTGGAGCGAGAGCGGGCGTTTTCGGAAGTCAAGGCAGCCCTGGCAAACGCTGCGTTGTTGGCACATCCAGACCCAATGGCCCGCATAGCGCTCACTACTGACGTGTCAGATGTGGCCATAGGGGCGGTCGTGGAGCAGCGTGTAGCCGGCGCTTGGCAACCGCTTGCCTTTTGTCAGCAGGACTTTGCGCGATAGTGAACGTAAATACAGCGCGTTTGACAGGGAGTTGCTGGCTCTCCACTTGGCTATTCGCCACTTCCAGTTCTGGCTGGAAGGGCACTGTTTCACCGCGTTCGTTGACCACAAGCCACTAACATTCGCGATGGCCAAGGTTTCAGAACCTTGGTCGGGCCGGCAGCAGAGGCAGCTAGCCGCGATCTCAGAGTTTACTACCAATATTCAGCATGTCTCGGGCAACTGAATGTAGTGGCAGACTGCCTCTCACGCGCCGTGGCGGCCCCGGTCCGCGTGAGGATAGATTACGCAGCCATGGCCGCAGAGCAGGTTAGTGACGCGGATGTGCGCGCGCTCCAGTCTGGACCAACAGGGTTAAGGCTGGAGAGCAGGGTGCTGCAAGGCGGTATGCCCCCTCTAATCTGTGATGTCTCTATGGGGCGACCGCGTCCCGTGGTACCGGCCGCGTGGCGCCGCCGCGTTTTTCAGAATCAGAATCAGATTTATTGCCATTGTTCATGTAGTACACAAACTAGGAATTTGTCTCGGTGCAATGCTACAACATTAAAACATGATAAGATAAAGAGATAAACTAAAAAAAAAAAAAAAATTAAAAAAAAAAATTAAAGACTAAAACCATGCAATAAGTGTAGAATAATAAATAATAATAATAATAATAATAATAATAATAATAATAATGAGTAATACTAGTCACAGCAGTTTTAAATAAATTAGCAAGTAGCAGATGATGTGCAGTCGATAATGCAACAGAAAAACAGTGATGAATGACATGAGTCTGGTTGAGCTGCTGTATATAGTGCACGAGAGTCAATAAGTCACTTAATGTTCAGCAGTCTGATGGCAGAGGGGAAAAAGCTGTTCATGTGCCGGGAGGTTTTAGTCTGAATGGACCGAAGTCTTCTACCTGAGGGGAGGGTGGCAAACAGTACGTGACCAGGGTGTGAAGGATCGGCCATGATCCAGCCTGCACGCCTCCGGGTCCTGGAGATGTACAGATCCTGGAGAGATGGGAGCTTGCAGCCGATCACCTTCTCAGCAGTGTGCACGACGTGCTGCAGCCTTAGTCTGTCCCTGGCAGTAGCTCCTGCGTACCACATGATTATGGAGGAGGTGAGTATGGACTCGATGATGGCCGTGTAGAACTACACTAACATCTTGGTGGGTAGCTTGAGCTTCCTCAGCTGCCGCAGAAAGAACATCCTCTGCTGGGCCTTTTTGATGAGGGAGCTGATGGTTGGCTCCCACTTGAGGTCCCGGGTGATGGTGGTGCCCAAGAAGTGGAAGGAATCTGCAATGGTGATGGGAGAGCCTGTGATGGTGAGGGGGGGCAGCGGGGTTGTGACTTTCCTGAAGTCCACAATCATCTCCGCTGTCTTCAGAGCGTTCAGCTGCAGGTTGTTGTGGCTGCACCAGGACACCAGCTGGGCCACCTGTCTCCTGTAGACGGACTCATCGCCGTTGGAGATGAGCCCGATGAGGGTGGTGTCGTCCGCAAACTTGATCAGCTTAACAGACTGGTGGGTGGAGGTGCAGGAGTTGGTATAAAGGGAGAAGAGTAGGGGGGAAAGTACACAGCCCTGGGGTGATCCGATGCTGATGCTAACAGAGTCTGAGACAGACTTCCCCAGCCGCACATGCTGCCTCCGGTCCGTCAGGAAGTCGGTGATCCACCTGCAGAGGGAGTCAGGCACGCCGAGCAGGGACAGCTTGTCCTGGAGCAGAGCGGGGCGGATGGTGTTGAATGCAGAGCTGAAGTCCACAAACAGGATCCTGGCGTAGGTTCCCGGGGAGTCCAGGTGCTGCAGGATGGAGTGGACGGCCAGGTTGACTGTGTCGTCCACAGACCTGTTGGCACGGTAGGCAAACTGCAGTGGGTCCAGGAGGGGAGTGGTGATGGACTTGAGGTGGGACAGGACCAGGCGCTCAAAGGACTTCATGACTACAGAGGTGAGCGCTACAGGTCTGTAGTCGTTAAGTCCAGTAATCCGTGGCTTCTTGGGGACAGGGATGATGGTGGAGGATTTGAGGCAGGTCGGCACGTGGCATTGCTTAAGGGAGGTGTTAAAAATGTCTGTGAAGACAGGAGCCAGCTCTTTCGCACAGTGTCTCAGGGTGGAGGGAGACACGCCGTCCGGACCGGGGGCCTTGCGTGGGTTCAGTCTGGAGAACTGTCTGTGCACGTCCTGCACACTGATGACAAGGGCAGGGGGGGAGGAGGAGGAGGGGGGGACCGCTTTTGATGAATTAGCGGCCAAGGAGGCAGTGGAGCTGGGTGGAGGGGGGGAGTTGGACACAGCTGACGAGGTGTCAAAACGGGCGTAATGTTGGGACAGTTTTTGACAAAGGGCTTTGTCATCCTGACCTTTAGAAGCCTGAGGCCGAGTTTTTGACTCGGTTCATTCTTTGGCGCACCCGGGGATGCACGCGTCGGTCAACAATGGCCCGCAGCCTGGGTGTCACAATTCACCGCACAACTGCGTACAATCCTCAGGCTAATGGGTTATGCGAACGTTTTCATAGGTCATTGAAAGCGGCTCTCAGGGGGTCACTGACGGATGCAAATTGGGTAGACAAACTACCGTGGGTTTTTATTAGGGTTGCGTTCTGCACCTAAAGAAGACTTAGAAGCTTCCCCAGCTGAACTCGTTTTTGCGCAACCACTTCGGCTGCCCGGGGAGTTCTCCCGGATAATCCTGCGCCAGGCAGCTCCCCGTCTCAGCTGTTGCAGCGTAGCATTGACACAGGCACGCTGCCGGGCCCCGTTCATCACAGTTTTCTGCGTGTTTTTGTGCCTAAAACTTTGGAAAAACGCGGAGTTTGTTTTTGTCAGACATGACGCGCATCGCCCCCCACTGCGACCACCTTATGATGGACCGTTCAGAGTGTTGGAAACAGGGGACAAGCATTTTTTGCTAGATTTGGGGGGTAGGAGGGAAAAGGTTGGCATAAACAGACTCAAACCCGCTTTTGTGGTGGCGGACGAGCAAGAGCTGTTGGCAAGGGCCCCTGGGCGCGGAAGACCACCACGGGGGGCTTCCCAGAGTAGAATTTCCCCAGAACACCCACAGGGACAGACAAAAGGTTTTCACCCCCAGACAGCAGCTCCCCAGCATGACAGCGCCGCTGAGGCGCTGAATCCTGGTTACAGCAGATACGGGAGAAGACTGAAGCCCAAGCAGCATGTGGATTGATGTGTAATGATTCTATCACAGCATGCAGACTGTTATTCTTTTGTTCGATCTAAAATGTTTGGGGGGGGGGGGTGTAGCCACACATGTGACTTACTTAATGCCTTACATAATGCCTCACATCTTAGATAAGAACAAAGGGCAGAGTTTCCTTGGCGATAACAGGAAGCTGTGAAAGTGTAATCTTTTGTGTGCCAAGAGACTGCTTGGAGGATCCTTTGGAGCCAAAGACTGTGAGGGGGATGCTAAGGGATTAAAGAGGAAATGTAATGTTACCTTTGATGTGAATGCAATATGACTTGTGAGCTGTGGGGAGACCTGGGTATATAAGGGACGAGTTTTTTCTGAGATGTCCTCTTTCTACAATGCTCATGTTGGAGACGTGTAATAAACTGCTTTGAGACAAACCTGCCTCGTCAATTACACACTCCACAGCATCTCCCCGCCTTTGCAACAACATCATCCTCTTCACAATTCCTCTCCCCATCAGAATTCACCGACAAACCCCACCCAGACGACGTTGGTAATTGGTGACTCGATCGTGAGGAACGTCAGAAGCAGGTACTGTGACTGGTTTTTTTCCTGGGGTTAGAGTCTCTGATATTGAGGCTCTTATCCCTGACCTGCTGAATGAATTCCCTCACGTTCATACTGTCGTTGTGCATGTGGGATGCAATAGCATCCCAGATGAAGCATCTGAGATTTTAAAAAGTGACTTCAGGAGCCTTCTGTCCACTCTTATGAACTGTGGCAGACGTGCGCTCATCTCTGGGCCTTTGGCACTTCGCAGACGAGGCTGCAATCGTTTTAGCAGAACTCTCAGTCTTAATTCTTGGCTGTGTTTTACTTGTCCTATTTTTAACATTGGTTTTGTTGACAATTTTAACTTATTTTGGAACCGCCCATCACTTATGAGGCCTGATGGCATCCACCCAAACAGACTTGGTGCTCGTGTTTTAAGAGACAATCTTCTCTATTCTATTTGGTGTTTTTTGGTACAGTGACTGAAACTTGGTGTGTTTACTCACTCTGAAGTTTCTGGGTTTGCCAAACTGCCCTTTTTTGGTTCTGTTCCCACGTATTGTATCGATCCCATTAACTCAGGTGGTCTTTACCGTTTGGATCAGCCTTTGATTTACAGTTAGGCCCAGAAATTGACCAGAAAGCCCAGAAACTGGCGCCTAGCGGCTGCCCCGGCCTTGGATGCGCTCTGCAGAGCATGCCCAAATGCCAAGTCACGTTTCGTTACCTTGTATTCATACATGTGTAATGACAATAAAGTTGAATCTCATCTCATCTCAACAAATATTTGGACAGTGACACAATCTTCATGATTTGGGCTCTGCATGCCACCACATTGGATATGAAATGAAACAACTACAACGGAATTGAAGTGCAGACTTTAAGGTTTAATTCAAGGGGTTGAACAAAAATATATGATTAAACATGTAGGAATTGTAGCTATTTTTATACAAACACTCCTCATTTCAGGGGCTCAAAAGTAATTGGACAAATAAACATAACCCTAAGTAAAATGTTACTTTTCAATATTTTGTTGAGAATCCTTTGCAGGCAATGACTGCCTGAAGTCTGGAACCCATGGACATCACCAAACGCTGGGTTTCCTCCTTTGTGATGCTTTGCCAGGCCTTTACTGCAGCTGTCTTCAGTTGTTGCTTGTTTGTGGGTCTTTCTGCCTTAAGTTTTGTCTTGAGCAAGTGAAATGCTTGCTCGATTGGGTTGAGATCTGGTGATTGACTCGGCCATTGCAGAATATTCCACTTCTTTGCTTTAAAAAAACTCCTGGGTTGCTTTTGCAGTATGTTTTGTTTGGATCATTGTCCATCTGTACTGTGAAGCGCCGTCCAATCAACTTTGCTGCATTTGGCTGAATCTGAGCAGAAAGTACAGTATATCCCTATACACTTCAGAATTCATCCGGCTGCTTCTGTCTTTTGTCACATCATCAATAAACACAAGTGACCCAGTGCCATTGGAAGCCACGCATGCCCATGCCATCACACTGCCTCCACCATGTTTTACAGAAGATGTAGTGCTTTGGATCATGAGCTGTTCCAATTCTTCTCCAAACTTTCTTCTTCCCATCATTCTGGTACAGGTTGATCTTAGTCTCATCTGTCCAAAGAATGCTGTTCCAGAACTGGGCTGGCTTCTTCAGGTGTTTTTTTGACAAAGTCAATTCTGGCCTTTCTATTTTTGAGGCTGATTAATGGTTTGCACCTTGTGGTGAATCCTTTGTATTTACTCTCATGAAGTCTTCTCTTTATGGTAGACTTAGATACTGATACACCTACTTCCTGGAGAGTGTTCTTCACTTGAGTGGAGGATTCTGCGATCATCCACCACTGTTGTCTTCCGTGGACGTCCAGGCCTTTTTGAGTTCCCAAGCTCACCAGTGCACTTTTTTTTCTCAGAATGTACCAAACTGTTGATTTGGCCACTCCTAACATTTCTGCTATCTCTCTGATGGATTTCTTCTTTTTTTTTCAGTCTCAGGATGGTCTGTTTCACCTCCATTGAGAGCTCCTTTGACCGCATGTTGTGCGTTCACAGCAACAGCTTCCAAATGCAAACGCCACACCTGGAATCAACTCCAGACCTTTTAATTGCTTAATTGATGACAGGTTAACGAGAGAAGAGCCCATGCAGCCTTGTTATTTTTATTTTTTTTAATTTTTTTTTTTGCAGCCTTCTGAGTCAATTGTCCAATTCAGGGATGAGAATGGGGTTTGGGAAAAAAAAGAGGAAACTAAGCCAGGGGTCTTGGGGGACGCAGGCCCCAGAAGCTAACGAAATCTGGTGTTTTAGAATGCTCAAATGTGGTCTTATATTTAAAGTTAGAAGTCAGTACAAATGCATTTATAGTTTACCTTTTTAATCTGCTGCTGCATCACATGTGTAAATTTATGATATCTGAATGGTAAGTTGATGTAATAATACTAAATTATATTTTACTACTATTTAATATGTTTAGAATTGACACAGAATTACATTTACATAGTTCTAGAACAGACAAAATAATTTAGCCAAGTAAAATAAATTATAAATATTAACAAAATTCCATCACCAAGTCCATCACCCATTTATTAAAATATACTGACATTCTGCAAACATTTTGATTTATTAATGTGTGCATTTGTTAGTGTTACTAGGAATATAAAAAAAGTTGCATATTAGTATACTTTAATATTTGAAAGATAATCTAAGAAAGTAAGTAAAACCTAAAAGATGTTTAATATTTTTATGCAATGACCATAAAGAAATTATGTTTACTAATAAAAGCAAAGAAATCTTAGGAAAGGCAACCCATCACCACCCATGACAAAAAACACACATGCATTATGTAACTCCTCCTAGTGAAACAAAAAATGATAAATTATATTCAAAATTCTTAGATTGCATTTCAAATTGTGAGAAAATATGTAACTAGAAAAGCACTCGGAGAGCGCAGACCTCCGCCTAGAGCCACAGTTCCCCCCATACAGTGTTTAACATCATAAATATTAATCCTACATTTATTTTGTCTAACTTTATAGATTCCTTGACCATGAAAAAAATGCCATTTGCAAGAATTTTTTAAAGGATTCTTTTTTTTTTTTTTTTTTACCTCCGCCAAGGAGGTAAAAAAAAAAAAAGAATCCTTTAAAAAATTCCTGGATCCAGACGGTGATCCGGATCACCACCAAAATCTAATCATCTGTAGGATACCCCATTTCTGACAATCTCTGAAAATTTTATGAAAATCCGTCGATAACTTTTTGAGTTATCTTGCTAACAAACAAACAAACAAACAAGCAGACAGACAGACAAACCAATGCCGATGAAAACATAACCTCCTTGGCGGAGGTAATAACATTTATCTATTAACAATCGATAATCAGCATTCAAATGCAATTAGTGTTTCAAAACAGGCATGACGTCACAACTTACACATGCTATTTCATAACAAATTCATTACGCGAAAATTCTCAAGTACATTACTTATAACGAGAAAAAAATCTTACCTCGGAATGTGTCTTCCGATCACTAACTGCTGTAATCTGGGCCGATTGTGATGAACTTTGATTGACTGGCATCTGAATTTGACCGGGTCCATCGATCGTTTTGAATGCAGCACGAGCGAGTAGTTCAATCTCTTGTAGGCACAATTTTGAGATGTTTCTGTTTTGAACAGTATTCAACTAAGGCAACACAACCACAAGATCCATAACTCAAGAAATCGTTGCAATAAACACACTGGGCTTTCCCTGGTACAGTACTTTGCATTTCGCTATGAAGTCGGCCATTTTTTCAACCACAACTTCGGTATTTTTACCGATCTTTACAGTCATTGACAGTTTTTTTGAGCCATTCCCAACGAAACTTGTTCCTTATCCCTTTGTCGATTTCTAAAATTCTTGCTTTGTTGTCTTTCGTGAGTTTTAGGTTCACCATTTTCACGAAATCGGGAAAACTCGGTTGATTGAACTGTCCGCCATTTGCATTTCGCTCTGCGTGTTAGATATGACAAAGGAATAACAAAATCGCTGATTGGTTGCTTCAATAAGTATCAGCCAATCAGTGGCCTTGTTACATTACATTACTGATCTCGCTGGGTAGCGCGTTCTGCGCGGTGGATTTTAGCAGCCGATCTAAAATATGACTCGCCGCTCATAACAGACCTCACCCCCCCCCCTAAAATTTTCTCCTCGAATTTAGACGATTCACGAGAATGACCCTAGACATGATCAAATCCGAGGAATTCCGCAGATCCGCGGAGGATTCTCATCCCTGCCAATTACTTTTGGTCCCTTGAAAAAGAGGCGGCTACGTATTAAAGAGCTGTAATTCCTAAACCCTTGCTCCAATTTGGATGTGAATACTCTCAAATTACAGCTGAGAGTCTGCACTTTAAGCCCATATTGATTATATAATTGAATCCTGAATATGTTTTCGTAAACGGCTAAAATAACAAAACTTGTGTCACTGTCCAAATATTTCTGGGCCTAACTGTATAATCCTTCAGAGACTGAGTCTGTCTCCCGTTGCCCTAAATATTGTAACCCAGGACAAATACAACACAACCTGAAAAACACTCGCACTTCTGCAGCTCCTCCTCTTCCACCACCTTTCAACTTTGCCCATCTCCTCCCTTAGAGAACCTTTTTCTGCTCCCTCTAAAGTTAATAAAAAAGTTAAAAAAAAAATAGAACGCATAAACTTCCCAGATTGATTAAACAAAATGTTGGTAAAATTCTAATCCAGCCTCAAGTCCCTAAAATTAATAATTTGGCCTCTGTTCCCCCCCAAAGTTTAAAAATTAAATGTGGCTTATTAAACATTAGGTCTCTGTCTTCTAAGTCTCTTCTGGTCCATGATCTATTAATCGATCACCAGATCGATCTACTATCCCTCACAGAGACCTGGCTTGGGCTTGATGATTATGTTGGTTTGAATGAATCAACTCCCTCTGGGTATTTAAACTGTCATAACCCCAGAGGTTCTGATCGTGGTGGTGGAGTGGTGGCAATTTTCCTTTCTAAATTACTAGTTAATGTGAAGCAGAAATTATGTTTTAATTCCTTTGAGGGTTTGGTCCTCAGTGTGGGGCCTGTTGGCAATCTTGCTTGAACCCAATTCTCTTTGCCATAGTTTATCATCCTCCCACGGTCCCAGAGTTTCTATCGGAATTTTACCGAATTTTTAGCTGATTTAGTGCTGAAAACCAATAGAATAATTATTGTAGGGGACTTTAATATACGTTGATGTTGAGAGTGACTGTCTTAATAAGGCTTTCAATTCAATTTTAGACTCAATGGGGTTTTCCCAAAAAGTAAAAAATTCTACCCATTTATTTCCACCATACATTGGACCTTGTTTTGACTTATGGTATAGATATCGAAAATCTGGTAGTGTCTCCTCATAATCCTGTACTGTCTAACCATTGTCTGTTAATTTTTGATTTCATTATCTCTGATCACTTATTTCCTAAAGAAGAATACTACTACAGCAGATGTCTTTCTAATGACGTTGTTGCTAAATTTTTGTAGATTGTCTCCTCTATGCCATGGGTCAACACAACAGAAACACCAGAAATAAGTGATGGAGAGTCTGCTTCATTCGTGATTGATAGCATGGTTGATGGTGTTACTGCCTCTCTGCATCAGACTCTAGATTTGGTAGCCCCTTTAAAAAAGAAAAAGTCTAACCAGAGATTTCTTACCCCTTGGTTTAACTCAGAAACTCGTGGCTTAAAACAGAAAACTCGTCAATTGGAAAGGAAATGGCGTTCAACTAATTCAAATGAATTCTACTTGGCGTGGAGAAATCATGTCTTAATCTATAAAAAAAATCTCTTAGAAAAGCTAGATCAAGCTATTATTCTGCATTAATAGAAGCAAACAAGAATAACCCCAGGTTTCTCTTCAACACTATAGCCAGGCTTACAAAGAGCCAGGACTCGGTCGATCCTCGCATCCCCCCTGAGCTTTCTAGTCAGGACTTTCTGAACTATTTCAATCTTAAAATTTTATCTATTAGAGATGAAATCAGTCAGATTCTTCCTACCGTAAACTCTAGTACATTAACTACTGCAACTCCCTCAATTGATATCTGCTTAGATAAGTTTACTCCAATCGACCTCTTAGAGTTGGATAAAATAATTTCCTCTTCTAAGCCTTCATCTTGCCTTCCGGACCCTATTCCTTCCAGGTTATTTAAAATTATTTTCCCAATTATTGGTAGCCGTATTCTTCTTATCATTAATTCTTCTTTAACTCTGGGTTATGTTCCACTGGCTTTTAAAACTGCTGTAATTAAACCCTTACTTAAAAAACCAACGCTCGATCCTGGAGTTTTGACCAATTATCGACCAATCTCTAATTTGCCTTTCATTTCAAAAATCTTGGAAAGAGTTGTTGCTGTGCAATTATCTGACCATGCAGGGAGTTGGTTTGTTTGAGGTGTTTCAATCTGGGTTCAGAGCTCATCACAGCATTGAAACTCCCTTAGTGAAGGTCTCTAATGACCTCCTGACTGCATCTGATAATGGACTTGTCTCTGTTCTTGTTCTTTTAGATCTCAGTGCAGCCTTTGACACTATCGATCATGCCATTCTACTTGATAGATTGTAACACTTTGTTGGACTCAGTGGAACTCCGTTGCAGTGGTTTAGATCTTATTTGTCTGATAGATTTCAGTTTGTCCATGTCAATAATGGATTTTCTTCCAGCTCTAAGCTCAGTCATGGAGTTCCACAGGGATCTGTGTTGGGCCCTACTCTTTTTAGTCTATATATGCTCCCATTGGGCAATATCATCAGAAAGCACTGTATACATTTTCACTGTTAAGCAGACACACAACTATACCTGTCAATGAAGCCCGATGATTGTGATCAGTTGGCCAAGTTAGATGCCTGTCTTAAGGACATCAAAGCTTGGATGACTTGTAATTTTTTACTATTGAACTCTGATAAGACTGAAGTCATTGTTGTTGGCCCAAAACATCTTAGAAATTCCTTTTCAGATTATGCCCTTAATTTAGATGCTGCCACTCTCACTCTGAACAGTTGTGTGAGGAAACTTGGAGTGATTTTTGACCAGGATTTGTCCTTTAATTCACATATTAAAACTGTTTCTAGGGCTGCCTTCTATCATCTGCGCAATATTGCCAAGATCAGGAGCATCTTGTCTCTGAATGATGCTGAGAAACTGATTCACGCCTTTGTCAGTTTGCGATTAGATTATTGTAATTCGCTATTATCTGGTTGTCCTAAAGTATCTTTAAAAAATCTTCAGTTGATTCAAAATGCTGCTGCTAGAGTTTTAACTGGTTCTAGAAAAAGAGATCATATTTCCCCGGTTCTGTCCTCCCTCCATTGGCTTCCCATAGAATTCAGAATCAAGTTTAAAATCCTTCTTCTTACTTTCAAAGCTCTTAACAATCTGGCCCCCCAATATATAAAAGATCTGATAATATCTTACCATCATAATAGAGCATTACGCTCCCAAAATGCTGGCTTACTTGTGGTGCCCAGAATCTCCAAAAGTACAGTGGGAGGCAGAGCCTTCTGCTACCAAGCCCATTCTCTCTGGAACCAGTTACCACTCTGGGTCCGGGAGTCAGACTCGGTCTCTGTTTTTAAGAACAGGGTAAAATCCTTCCTTTTTAATATAGCTTTCATTTAAGGAGGGTTTTTGTGTCTTTTAATCCCACTCTTGTTCTATTGTTATCTGATCCATACTGCTGGTTGACCTCCAATATTGTACTTGGCATCTTACTGCTATGTTCTTTATGTCTGTCCTTTCCATCCTCCCTATCCCCTCATCCCCAGAAAGTCGCAGCAGACGACTGCCTCTCCCTGAGCCTGGTTCTGCTAGAGGTTTCTTCCTTCCAAATGGGAGTTTTTCCTCTCCACTGTCGCTTCGTGCTTGCTCATAGGGGATCGTCTGATTGCTGGGTCTTTCTGTGACTGTGTGTTTTTTTTCTGCACTGTGGCGCCACGAGACGGCTTTTGTTGTGATGTGGTGCATTATAAATAAAGCTGAATTGAATTGATTTGATAGGGTCACCCAAGACAAACTGGTCCTGGGTGAAGGGCCAGACTAAGAATGATCCAACAGACTCTCATGATAAATTCTATATCAAGGATTCAGTGTACCCCGCCCACTATGGGGTTACTGGGGCCCCACCCTGGAGCCAAGCCTGGGGGACGGGCTCGATGGCTAGCGTCTGGTGGCCGGGTTTCCACCCATGGGACCCGGCCAGGCTCAGCCCGAAGGAGTTACATGGGTCCGCCCTCCAGTGGGCTCACCACCTGCAGGAGGCATCATGGGGGTCCGGTGCTATGTGGATTACGTGGTGGTCAAAGGCGGAGACCTTGGTGGACTGATCCCAAGCTTTCTAAACTGGCTTTTGGTACGTGGAATGTCACCTCTCTGGTGGAGAAGGAGCCTGAGCTGGTGTACGAGGTTGAGAGATACCGGCTAGATATAGTCGGCCTCACCTCAACACACAGTTCCGGTTCCGGAACCAGTCTCCTGCAGAGGGGCTGGAGCTTGGCCTTTTTTGGAGTTGCCCTGGGGGAGAGGCGATGAGCAGGGGTGGGTATTCTTGTATCCCCCCACCTTGCTGCCTCTATATTGGAGTTTTCCCCGGTGGATGAAAGGGTTGCTTCCCTGCGCCTTCGGGTTGGGAAACGGGTCCTGACCATCATTTGTGCCTATGCACCAAATGATGTTTCAGAGTACCCACCCTTTTTGGAGTCTGTGACTGGGGTGCTGGAGGGTGCTCCTCTTGGAGACTCCATTGTCCTACTGGGGGACTTCAATGCGCACATGGGCAATGACAGTGAAACCTGGAGGGGGGTGATTGGGAGGAACGGCTTGCCCGATCTGAACCCGAGTGGTGTTCAGTTATTGGACTTCTGTGCTAACCACAGTTTGTCCATAACAAACACCATGTTCAAGCATAAGCGTGTCCATATGTGCACCTGGCACCAGGACACCCTAGGTCTCAGGTCGATGATCGATTTTGTTATCGTGTCATCAGACCTGCAACCGTATGTCTTGGACACATATGTCCAAGACATACGGTTATGTCTTGGACATAACCGTGTGTTGGACAATATGTATGGGTACATATTCTGGACAATATGTATGGGTACATAACCGTATGTTGGACAATATGTATGGGTACATATTCTTACTATATGTACCCATACATATTGTCACCTTCCATAGCGATTGATACTGTCCTAGCTGTATACTGGAGGAGACCATTTTGTGCAAGTCTGTTGCGTCTTTTGCATTCAATACTATTAGGTCATAACGTTTTGGGTTTTTTTTTGCTATCTCTGCAAGCAGCCCTGCTTAGGTTATAAAGTCTGACAGCCAAAGGTAGGAAGGACCTGCAAAACCTCTCGGTCGTGCACCTAGGATGATGTAGCCTACTGCTAAATGAGCTCCTCAGTGCGTTCAGTATGTACTGCATAAGGTGGGACTCGGACTCCAGCAGAGATGACAGCTTAGCCACCATCCTTCTCTCCCCTATCTCCTCCACTGGGTCACGGCGCTGCCCCAGGACAGAGCTAGCTTTCTTGATCAGTTTGTTCAGTCTCTTCCTGTCCGCTGCTGTGATGCCGTTGCCCCAGTAGACCACTCCAAAAGTGATGTAATTGATGTCTTCCACGGCATTACAGCATCCTCTTAGAAAAAGAGTGTACACCTGAAGAGCCTTTGTGTCGTCAGGTTTTATTGATGACCATGAAAGTGCTTTCTCCACATAAGCTGCAGTAATCTTATGCTCATTCCCAAAATGCTCTTTCAACAGTGATCTAGCTTTATGGAATCCTCTATCAGAGGCCATATGCAGACAACTTCTGACAAGTTCTCTTGGTTGGCCTCTCGTGTACTGTTCAAGATGATTAAGACAATGTGCGGGGTTTGCATTTTTAGTTTCAATGGCATTGTCAAAAGACTTCACAAACATATGATATTGCAATGGATCACCATCAAAAACTGTAATCTCTTTCTTGGGCATAGAAGAGACACTGTTGCTGAATTAACAAAGCAGTGATTTCATTTTGCTTTTCCATTATGGAAAATAAAGTGTTCTGATCACCACTGCTATTATTGTGTGAAACGAAAGGTGTACCAAGAGATGTCACTTGAGTTTGATCACTGGCGATGGTCTGAAACTTTGTGGGGGCTGTGGTAAGTTGTGGATATTGATTTAACACTGAAAGAATAATTCCATATTAATACTCTAAGTGTGGGATTACATATGGGACATATTGTACATCATTGTTTAATCTCATATTGGCCTGGGGTCTCAGAGCTCTGAGTGACTGCATTTGTTATAAAGTGTAACACAGCTGCATTGTCTTTGCCCCGCATCTCCTTTTCATCCTTGTCTGAAATACGTGAGGGATCACGTGAGGGATCGTCACTTCCTTGTGGTAACGTATCGTCACTTCCTGTTTTGCTGTCTGCCTGTGTGGTTTGCTCTCCAGCTCTCTAGCCACTAGCTATGGTTACTACCTCTCTTTCCTCTCCTCTGGTGTGCTCTCTCTGTCAGATGTTTAGCTACACCTCTGCCTCTTTTAGTGATAACGGTAAATGTAATAAATGTTGTCTTTTTGAGGCGCTCGAGGCGAGGTTGTCTGATTTGGAATCCCGGCTCCGCTGCATTGAAACACCGTCTGCGCCAGTTAATCTCGACGGACGCCCATTAGCTGCAGCGGAGCTAGCTAGCTTAGGCCCCCCTGTCAGCGGTTCCCCGGCTCTCCTCAGCAGCGAGGAGACTGGGTGGGTGACGGTGAGAAGGAAGCCTAGTCGCAAAGCCCCGGTACACCACCAACCTGTTCACGTTTCTAATCGTTTTTCCCCGCTCAGCGACACACCCGCTGAGGAAAAAACTCTGATCATTGGCGACTCTGTAGTCAGAAACGTGAACCTAGAGACTCCAGCGGTCATAGTCCAATGTATTCCTGGGGCCAGAGCAGGCGACATCGAGTCAAATTTGAAAATGCTGGCTAAAAGTAACTGTAAATATTCCACAATTGTTATTCACGCCGGCATTAATGACATCCGTCTCCGGCAGTCGGAAGTCACGAAACTTAATATAGAATCGGTGTGTGACTTTGCAAAAACGATGTCAGCCACTGTAGTATTCTCTGGGCCCCTCCCCAATCTGACCAGTGATGACATGTTTAGTCGCTCGTCATCCTTGAACCGCTGGCTGTCTGTGTGGTGTCCTAAAAATGACGTGGGCTACATTGACAATTGGAGCTCTTTTTGGGGAAAACCTGGTCTTATGAGACGAGACAGCATTCATCCCACTTTGGATGGTGCTTCTCATTTATCTAACAATCTGGCATCTTTTTTATCCAAATTTCCAAAACCATGACTACTCAGAGTTGGGACCAGGAAACAGAGTCGCAGTCTTACACGCCTCTCTGCAGCTCCTCTTCATCCGCCACCCCTCAACTTAGCCCCTGTCTTCCCCATCAGAGAATCGTTGTCTGCTCCCTCCAAAGTGAATAAAAATATAATGTATAAGCATCCCAAAGTGATAAAGCAAAATATTGGTAAAACTCAAATTAAACATAAAGCCTCTAAATTGAATGATTTGGCCTCTGTTCCTCCTCATAATTTAAAAATTAAATGTGGTTTGTTAAATATTAGGTCTCTAACTCCCAAGTCTCTGTTAGTCCATGATCTGTTAATTGATCATCAGATTGATTTAATTTCCCTTACAGAGACTTGGTTAGGACAAGAGGATTATGTTGGTTTAAATGAATCAACTCCCTCTGGTTATTTAAACTGTCAAAATCCCAGAAGTTCTGGTCGTGGAGGAGGAGTAGCAACAATTTACCATTCCAAATTACTAGTTAATGTAAAGCAAAAAACATGTTATAATTCCTTTGAGGGCCTGGTCCTCAGTATTGGGCACTTTAGCAATTTCAGGTTAAACCCAATTTTATTTGCCATTGTTTATCGTCCCCCATCAACCTATTCAGAATTTTTATCCGAATTTGCTGATTTCTTAGCTGATTTAGTGTTGAAATCTGATAGAATAATTATAGTAGGGGACTTTAATATACATGTGGATGTAGATAGTGACTGCCTTAATGTGGCTTTTAATTCAATATTAGACTCGATTGGGTTTTCTCAGAAAGTAGGAAATTCTACTCATTACCTCCACCATACAATGGACCTTGTTCTGACATATGGCATAGAAATAGAAAATCTTGTAGTGTCTCCTCATAACCCTGTACTGTCAGACCATTGTCTGTTAACCTTTGATTTTACTATTTCTGACTATTTGGCTCCTAAAGAAAAATATTATCACAGTAGATGCCTCTCAGATGATGCTGTTTCCAAATTTATGCAGATTGTTTCCTCTATGCCATGTGTCAACACAACGGAAATAAGCTATAGACAGCTTGCTCCTTCTGTAATTGATAACATGGTGGATAGTGTTTCAGCTTCTCTGCATCAGGCTCTAGACTTGGTGGCCCCCTTAAAAAAGAAAAAGTCTAATCAGAGATTTTTAACTCCTTGGTTCAACACAGAAACTCGTAGCTTAAAACAGAAGACTCGTCAATTAGAAAGAAAATGGCGCTCTACTAATTTAGATGAAATATATTTAGCTTGGAGAAATCATCTTTTAATTTATAAAAAATCTCTTAGAAAAGCTAGAACGAGTTATTACTCTGCATTAATAGAAGAGAACAAGAATAATCCCAGGTTTCTTTTCAGTACTGTAGCCAGGTTGACAAAGAGTCAGGACTCTGTCAATCCTAGCATCCCCTTAGAGCTTACTAGTCAGGACTTTATGAACTTTTTCAATAATAAAATTTCATCCATCAGAGATAAAATCAATCAGATTCTTCCCACAGTTAACTTAAATACTGTAACTACTACAACTCCTTCTATTGATGTCTGTCTTGATGAGTTTACTCCAATCGACCTTTGTGAGTTAGACAAAGTAGTTTCCTCATCCAAACCTTCAACTTGTCTTTTAGATCCTATTCCTACCAGGTTATTTAAAGAAGTCTTCCCACTTATTGGTAGCTTTATTTTTCATATAATCAATTCTTCATTAACTTTAGGCCATGTACCGCAGGCTTTTAAAACGGCTGTAATTAAACCCTTACTCAAAAAGCCAACGCTAGATCCAGGAGCTTTAGCTAACTATAGACCAATCTCTAATCTCCCTTTCATTTCAAAAATCTTAGAAAGAGTTGTTGCTACGCAATTATTTGACCACCTGCAGGGAAATGGTTTACTTGAAGAGTTTCAATCTGGGTTTAGAATCCATCATAGTACTGAAACAGCCTTAGCGAAGGTCACTAATGACCTCCTCATTGCATCTGATAATGGACTAGTTTCTGTACTTGTCCTTTTAGATCTTAGTGCAGCTTTTGATACTATTGATCATAATATTCTACTTGATAGATTAGAACACTATGTTGGACTTAATGGAACTTCGTTGCAGTGGTTTAGATCTTATTTATCTGATAGGTTCCAGTTTGTTCATGTAACTGATGAGTTTTCTTTCAGCTCAAAGCTTAGTCATGGAGTTCCACAGGGATCTGTGCTAGGCCCTACTCTTTTTAGTTTATATATGCTTCCGTTAGGCAACATTATTAGAAAGCACTGTATACATTTTCATTGTTATGCAGATGACACACAATTATACCTGTCAATGAAGCCAGATGATACTAATCAATTAGCCAAGTTAGAAGCCTGTCTTAAGGAAATCAAAGCTTGGATGACTTGTAATTTCCTGCTATTAAATTCAGATAAGACTGAAGTCATTCTTGTTGGTCCAAAAAACCTTAGAAATTCCTTTCCAAATCAAACTTTCAGTTTGGACGCAGTTACTCTTTCTCTTAATAGCTCTGTGAGGAACCTTGGAGTTATTTTTGATCAGGATTTGTCCTTCAATTCACATATTAAATTTGTTTCTAAGACTGCCTTCTATCATTTGCGTAATATTGCCAAGATTAGGAGCATCTTGTCTCAGAGTGATGCTGAGAAGCTGATCCACGCTTTTGTTAGCTCGAGATTAGATTATTGTAATTCTTTATTATCAGGCTGTCCTAAAACATCTTTAAAAAGTCTTCAGCTGATCCAAAATGCTGCAGCAAGAGTTTTAACAGGTACTAGAAAGAGAGATCATATCTCTCCGGTTCTGGCCTCCCTTCATTGGCTTCCCATAGAGTTTAGAATTAAGTTTAAAATCCTTCTTCTCACTTACAAAGCTCTAAACAATCAGGCTCCTTTTTATTTAAAAGATCTGATACTACCGTATTATCCTAACAGAGCACTACGCTCTCAAAATGCAGGATTACTTGTAATACCTAGAATCTCCAAAAGTACAATGGGAGGCAGAGCCTTCAGTTATCAAGCTCCTCTCCTGTGGAATCAGCTGCCAATCTGGATTCGGGAGTCAGACTCGATCTCTGTTTTTAAGAATAGGGCTAAAACCTACCTTTTTGATCTAGCCTACAATTAGGGAGGGATCATGTGTTTCTGAACCCTCCCTTAGTTATGCTGCTAATAGGTTTAGTCAGCCGGGGGACCTCCAGTAATGCACTGGGCCTCACTCCTTTCCTCACTCTCTATGAAATATTTTTTTTTTGCTGGTCATTAACATTTGTTTGTTCTCTCCCATAGATTGAGTCCCCATCGTGCTGTTTGCTCTCTACATGTCTGTTCTTTTCTTCTTCTCTATCCCCTCACCCCCCAGCCAGTCGCAGCAGATGACTGCCCCTCCCTGAGCCTGGTTCTGCTGGAGGTTTCTTCCTGTTAAAAGGGAGTTTTTCCTCTCCACCGTCGCCAAGTGCTTGCTCACAGGGGATCGCCTGATTGCTGGGGTCTTTCTGCAACTGTGGGGGTCCCCCCTACAGTTGATAGTGCTATGAGATGACTGTTGTTGTGAAATGGCGCTATATAAATAAAGTTGAATTGAATTGAATTGAATTGAATTGTTAGCACCTGCCTTTGTTCATGCTGTGAAGTTTCCTGAGTGGCACGTCCCCCGGAGATAGGAAGAGACAGAACGGCGCCCAGAGATGTGTGATAACATACCCCACCGTGACCAAAGACACTGAGAAACCTGCCAAGAACAATTGCTACCGTTTCTCGTTGATAATATCTCACAAAAAAGGACTGGGTATGCATGCGGGGGTCAGATTGGTGTGCGAATGGTAAAGCTCTGAGACCGTTCTGTCATCAATCTCTGTTGGCCAACAAATTAAACCTGCTCATATCTGAAGATCTGCCTGGCTTATTGACTACCCTCATCAAGGATAGTTTAAAATTTCTTCAACAACAACTCTACCAGAAGGCATTATTTGTGAACTGACAATGTTAGGATTTGGGAAATCTTGTGAAGTGATAGCTGGCAATTGAGGGACTAAAGAATCAGCTTTGACATTGAGTTTTCTTTTCCATTTGACTTTTGTCAAAATAAGATTCCATACCATCCAAAATTTTGGACAAATTACTTTTCACACTGTATCCCTTTGATGCTGTGAGTACTCTCATTTTAGCCATTGTAGCAGCAATGTCTGTTTCCATCTCAAATTTCTCCTTTTTTCTCCTTAGTTGTTCCTCCTGCTCTTCTAAAACATGCTTATCCTGAAGCATTTGTTGGCACACAGAGCAGCAACTTCAGCCTCTGCCTTTATGTGTGCAGATGATGTACTTGAAGCTCTGGAGCCTGTACCAGTAGAACCTCTTTTTCTTCTGCTACCAACATTTGACACTGTCACCAGGTTGTATTTCATCCTGTATGTCAGATGGTGCATTAACTGCATTAGATGAAGGAACCATACTCTATCAGGGAGATTTTTATTCTCTTCAGCAGGTGGATCCTCAGATAAGGCAGGACAAGTGTATGATTTTGCAGCAGTTGGTAAATCACCAAACACATTAACAGTTTGCAGAGAGGGCCTGTTAGTTTCAGAAAGCCATTGTTGAACATCCTCTGCAAAATCCATTGCGTTGTGTTATGTGTCTAAACGCTTCACTTTGTGTTTCTTGTTCCTCCTCTGGTATTAAAGCAATAACCGACTCATGTGCTGCTTTTGCATTTCCATGCAGTTGTTTCAATTTCACCAATTGGTGAAACATCTTTTGCGTTTTCATCGTTTTTCATCAACTCTTTAATTTCATGGGTGATCCCTTTGATTTTTCTCACAATTGATAGACGTTCTTTTTGTAGGTTTTCCATTTTGTAAGTTAAGGTCTCGGCTGTAATTTTAACACACCTCTTGTCCAGCATTTCATCATTCATCCCCTTGACGTCGCTCATTTTATTATTTTCCAGTATGCACAATATGGTACAAACAGATCAATGTCTCCAACTTATTGGCGAGAATCACTTTCACTTCAGCAACTGCAGCCACAAAGCAGTAAAAAACAGCCCAAAACTCCACTGACCATTCCTACTGAGCACACACATCACAAGGCAAACGTAAAGCCCCCCACAAGACAAGCTGAGCCTCAAACAAACAATCTGTGTTCCATCTCATTAACACAGAATGATAAAACACAAGCGGGCCTACTGCTTCTGTCGGCTGTGATGTGTGGCTGTCAAACTGGTCGTTTCCGTGGATGCAGTCAGTGGATTTCCAAAAAATAAAGGTGGGAGTGCAGTGCTGATTCCAACAATATCCATTCATCCAAAAATACTCTGACATCCAAAGGTCCATTATCATCGCGTCCTGGATGCGGCTATTTTCTGTTGACTAGATTGTAGCAACTTCAGTCCACCAAAAGCTGCTTGGAGGCTGAATCGGTCTCGTCTCCTTGATGTGTCCGTAAAAAATCCAGGCCAAATCCAAATAGTTCATTTCTGCCATTTATTAAAATATATGGGTGACAAACGGGACTAAGACAACATAGTCAAAAATACTGAACCAAAAAGGTGCATCAAAACTAACAAAAAGAAAAGAAAAACAAATGAACGGACGAACGGTCAACAGAAAATATCTGATCCCGCTTCACCCTTCATCAGCCAGTAAATTCATGCAGGTGCACAGGTGAAAGAAATAAGCAAAACCACACCCTCTCCTGTGCCACCGACCGGAAATAGCAAACAATTTCATGACAACAATTCAAATCAAAATCACAGTTTGGCTCCTACACACATTAAGTAATTGTTATCCTCACACCAAACATGCATGAAATGTGAAGCTATTTAGGATCAACAATGCAAATCACGAACATTATAGTGATGGGAAGTGAAAGTACAAGGACTGAATTACTGCACTTGTGGACTTTATTCATATTTTTGACTTTTTCACATTTCCTAAAGAACAAGCAGCAACAAACTTTAAATCTATGCACTTTTTCTGTGGAAAATGTTCCAAGTTGCCAGCTTCAAAAATGATAATGAGTTGATAATTTTTTTTTTTTTGATTTTGTATACTTTATTGATCCCCAGAGGGGAAATTGAGGACATCCACCTGGATGGATGAAGCAGCCACGGTACGGCGCTATCCCTTACCATTCACACACACATTCACACCTAGGGCCACTTTTAGAGTCTCCAATTAACCTAACCTGCATGTTTTTGGCCTGTGGGAGGAAACCGGAGAGCTCCCGGAGTAAACCCACACAGACACGGGGAGAACATGCAAACTCCACACAGGGGCTGGGATCTAACCAGGGATCCCATGGCCAAGGGTGAGTTGCTGTGCTGGCGCAGTACTAACCACTGCACCACCGCACCGCCCTTTTGACAACGTACCACATGACATTCTGTCAGCTGTGGACAAGATCATTTCTGGGCAAAGTACTTTGAACTTGTACACTTGAGAGTCTGTCTCTTGTTACCCCTACATGAATAAAAACTTGAATCAGTACTTTAACCAGAATAGGTTACAAACAAGCACATAAGGCCCTTTAACAACTCTGTAAATGTGCCTATAAAATATATACATGCATCATAAAAACTGCAAAACTGAGAACCGACTGTCAGCTGAATTTTTTTTATTCATTAATGCTTTTGCACTACTTCACGTTATATTTTGTAAATGACATGGCAGGCACTAAACAGGTTACTGCTCCCCACTGTTAAAGTACGCCATTAAAGCTCCCCTAATGTCTTCCCCTTCTACACTGGCATGGTCAGCTAGTGGGTGAACTGGAGGCTGACTGTGATCAGGCGCGTCTGGGAGTTCAAAGTTGTCACCATGTCCCTCACAAATATTATCAAGTATGCAGCAGGTGAGCACCATTTTCTTGCTCAGCACTAGTTTGCAGTCACTCCTTGTCAGGAGGGACCTCCATCATCCTTTCAAGCCGCCGAAAGCCATTTCCACAACTGAATGTGCACGGCTCATCCGGTAGTTGTTCCTGTGATTGCTGAGATCTGTATTTCACAGATGCTAGGGCAGCCGGGGATCGCCTGTAGATATTTTTTTCAGGTTCTTCTTCACCATCCCAATTGCTCCCACCACCACAGGTATAATATCTGCTTCCTGCAGTTTCCAGGTGCTCCTCAGGTCGTTTTTGAGGTCTTTATATTTTGTTATTTTTTCCTCTTTCTGCTCTATTGAGGCTGTAGTCGTTTGGTATGGTTACATTTACTAATTGGGCAGTTTTGTCCTTTTTGTCCAAGATAACAATGTCCGGCTTTTACTTCTGTTTTAAATTCTTTGCATATTTTCCAGTGTATATAACGGCAGATCTTATTGTGCCGAGCAGTGTAGTGTCCATCAGCCATGAGGACCTGGCAGCCGGAGAGTAGGTGGCTTGCACTCTCCACCGCTGCATGACAAAATCGACATTTGTCACTCTGTGACAATCCTGCCATTTTTTTAAAAGCCATTAGTCAGAAGTCCCTGGTCTTGTGCTCCCACCACTAGTCTCTCCTCATCATACCCCAGATCTCCATTCCTGATCCAGCGCAATGTCTCTTCCCTATCAATATAATCCCTATTGAGGTCCTCCTGAAAGCGTCCTGCTCGCTTATGTTCTTTCTGTCTTTCTTTTCTTTCCTCCTGTGTCCTTTTGCTGTATTTTTCCCTTGTCTTTCTAGCTATTTTTGTTGCTGAGTTTTGTTCTCACCTGTGTAAATTCTCATGTGAGTTTTTAAAGTACCATGTTCATTAAATCTTTTTCCACAGGTATCACAAGAAAATGGCTTCTCACTGTTTTATTTATTTGTATCTCATTTTATTACAAGTGCAATGGGCCCCAACCAGGGGTCTATGGTTACTCTTTAAATCAAAAAGCTTTGCGTCCGAGGGCTCTCTTCAAGACAGAGACTGTTCCTCTGATTGCTGAGATCTGTATTTCACAGATGCTAGGGTAGCTGGGGATCACCTGGAGATATTTTTTCAGGTTCTTCTTCACCATCCCAGTTGCTCCCACCACCACAGGTATAATATCTGCTTCCTGCAGGTTCCAGGTGTTCCTTAGGTCGTTTTTGAGATCTTGATATTTTATTATTTTTTCCTCTTTCTGCTCTGTTGAGGCCGTAGTCGTTTGGTATGGTTACATCTATTAATTGGGCAGTTTTGTCCTTTTTGTCCAAGATAACAATGTCCAGTTTTATTGCTCCTCCTTCCAGTTGGGATTTCCTTGTCATAAAAGATGGTAATATCTCCGTTGATGCTGACTGGCTCTGGATCGTACTCCCATACTGGTCCTTTTACTTCTATTTTGAATTCTTTGCATATTTTCCAGAGTATACAATGGCAGATCTTGTTGTGATGAGCAGTGTAGTGTCCATCGGCCACGAGGACCTGGCAGCCGGAGAGTAGGTGGCTCGCACTCTCCACCGCTGCATGACAGAATCGACATTTGTCACTCTGTGACAGTCCTGACATTTTTTTAAAGCCATTGGTTAGAAGTCCCTGTTCTTATGCTCCAACCACTAGTCTCTCCTCGTCGTACCCCAGATCTCCATTCCTGATCCAGCGCAATGTCTCTTCCCTATCGATGTACTCCCTGTTGAGTTCCTCCTGAAAACGCCCTGCTCGCTTATGTTGTTTCCATCTTTCTTTTCTTTCCTCCCGTGTTCTTTTGCTGTATTTTTCCCTCGTCTTTCTAGCTATTTTTATTGCTGGGTTTTGTTGACTGGCTTTTATGTTGTCTAATAAATTTCCTGCAAAGGCCTCGGCTTGTTTAGTTATGGATGTGTAATGACTGAGGGTTTCATGGTGTTGGGTGACTTTTTCCACTGTCTCGTCGTTGGCGCTTTTTAGATATTGACCAATGCTTATTATTGTCACCCTGTAGGCCTGGTTTATTTCAATTAGGCCCAGCTCTCCCTCTTTACGGGGCATACGTATACTATATCCTATCTAAGCACTGATTTCTATATGTTACTGAACCTTATGAAGGGTCAGGGTCTTCCTGGTCCGAACATCCAACTTGTCCAGTTCCCTCTGTGGCCAGTCTATCACCCCAAATCCATATGTGGCAACTGGTACTGCCAACTGGTTTATTGCAGTGATTTTATTTTTAGGTGTTAAGTTTGATTTACAGATTTTCTTAAGGCGATGTTGGTATTCTTTTTTGATTATTTCCCTCATTTTCCTGTGTTCAATAGTTGTGTTTTCTTTTATGCCCAGATATTTATATGCTGATTCCTCTGTCAGGTCTTTGATGTGCTTATTGTCTTCTATTTGGCTGTTCTCTGATGCTGTTGTCTTTGCTTTTTTTTATTGTACATTTTGCGCATTTGTCAAGTCCAAATTCCATGCAGATGTCCTTTGAGAACATGTGAACAGTATTGACAAGTTGATTGTTTCTGTTCAGATTCTGCAGAGAGCTTGAGGTCGTCCATATAGAGCAGATGATTCACTCTCTTGTTCCCTTTTCTTGTTCTGCCTTTGCTTAAGTCATACCCGATGTCTAGATCTGATAGAATTTTGCTTCAGGGGTCAATACACAGACAGAAGAGCAATGGCGAGAGGCTGTCCCCCTGGAATATTCCTCGCTGGATCCTAATGTCTGGGATTGTTATTTGCCCTTCTTTACGGTTTAGCGTAACTGTGGTTTTCCACGGAGCCATCTGGACCTCCAGAAAAGTTTTAACCTCTGGGTTGATGTTATACAGCTCCAGACAGTGTATTATCCAGGAATGGGGGATGCTGTCGAATGCCTTTTTGTAATCTATCCACGCCATGCTTAAGTTTCTCTCATGCTTCTTACAGTCTTCCAGGATGGTTTTGTGAATGAGCAGTTGTTCTTTGGCTCCCAGCTTATTTCTTATGCAGCCTTGCTGCTGTGGTTGCAAGTAGTTTTCTGCATCCAGATGTTCATAAATGGCCTCAGTAATGAGTCCTGTCAGCCATCTATATGTGGTGGGGAGGCAACAGATGGGTCTGTATTTATTGATAAGATAAGATAAGCCTTTATTAGTCCCACAACGGGGAAATTCCAGGATTGCAACAGCACAGGGATAGCAACACTCAGAGCAACAATCAGAAGGCAAGAAAAAAAACAAGCAAGCAAGAGCAGCTAATATACATATGTACATATTACTATAAAATATATATATACACACACACACACAGACACACAGTGCAGAGCATTGTAGCTGGATGGAATAAATATGTAAATATATAAACACCCACAGTGCGGAGCATTGTAGCTAGATGGAATAATATGTAGATATATAAAAACACAGTGCGGAGCATTGTAGCTAGATGGAATAAATATATAGATATATAAATATAAACACACCCAGTGCTGAGCATGGGGTGTGTTGGGTTTGTCTTGTTGGGTTTCAGGGCTCTTGGGCAGGAGTATGGTGTTTCCATATGTGAGCCACTCTGGTGCTTCTTCCTCTCCCTTAACAAGTCGGCTAAATGCCTCTGCGTAGTGTTTGTGCAGTGCTGTCATCTTTTTGAGCCAGAAGTTTGGTATTTTATCTATTCCAGGGGATTTGAAGTTGAGACATTTCCTGATTTTTTTCTTTAGCAGTTTCTTCTGTTATTTTTAATGAGGGCATCTGTCGTTCTCCTTTATTTTTATCAGCAATGGTTTGATTCCAATTATTACTTTTATGTTGTACTGGGTCCTCGAACAGGTTTCTCCAGAATGTTTCCAGCTGGGTTTTTTTCAGGAGGCGCCTCTACTTCTAGGGTTTCCTCTGTAAGCCTCCTGTCGACTTGTTTTGGGTTTTCTGCAAATAATTTATTGATCAGTTTTGAGTTCTCTCTTCTTTGCCTGTTTCTAATTTGGGCTGCTAGGGCCTTGACTTGCACCTGGTGCTCTGCTATTTTTCGTATAATTTGCTCTTTCCTAATGTTATATTTTTTTGTATTCTGTTGATTACTCTTAGTAATTTAGTAGTGCAGTTTTGGTTATGTATGTAATTAGTCAGTTGAGAAATTTCAGCCCTAAATCGATTAATTTTTCCTTGAAGTTTATTTTTCCAAATAGGTGTGGAGATTTTTGTTTTGGTTCGACGTTCATTTTTTTTTCTTTATATTCTGGAGCTAGCTTACTCTGCATATACCACGCTGCACTGAAGTTTATGCAATTAAGCTCCGTCACACTGACCCCCTGAGGTACAAGTTCACTTAGGCCTCACCTGTGTGAATTCTCATGTGAGTTTTCAAATGATCATGCTGCCTACATCTGTGTCCACATGTTTGACAAGAAAATGGCTTCTCACCTGTGTGAATTCTCATGTGAATTTTCAAATGATTATGCCGTATAAATCTTTTTCCACATGATTGACAAGAAAATGGCTTCTCACCTGTGTGAATTCTCATGTGAATTTTCAAATGATTATGCCGTATAAATCTTTTTCCACATGTTTGACAAGAAAATGGCTTCTCACCTGTGTGAATTCTCATGTGAGTTTTCAAATCACGATGGCAATTAAATCCGTGTCCACATGTTTCACAAGAAAACGGCTTCTCACCTGTGTGAATTGTATTGTGAGCTTTCAAATGAGCATGCCGATTAAATCTTTGTCCACATGTTTCACAAGAAAATGGCTTTTCACCTGTGTGAATTCTCATGTGAGTTTTCAAATCAAAATGCTGATTAAATCTGTGTCCACATTTTTCACAAGAAAATGGCTTTTCACCTGTGTGAATTCTCATGTGAATTTTCAAAGCATCATGACGATTAAATCTTCGTGCACAGGTTTCACAAGAAAATGGCTTCTCACCTGTGTGAATTCTCATGTGAGTTTTCAAAGCATCATGCCGTATAAATCTTTTTCCACATGTTTCACAATAAAATGGTTTCTCACCTGTGTGAATTCTCATGTGACTTTTCAAATTACGATGGTAATTAAATCGTTGTCCACATGTTTCACAAGAAAATGGCTTCTCACCTGTTTGACTTATTTCATGAACTGATAAATGATTCTTCTGACTAAACCTTTTCCCACGCGTGTTGTAAACATGTGACTTAACTGTGTGATGTTTCTTCTTCTGGGACTCATTTTTACAGTCTTTGTCATTATCAGAACATTTTACAGACTTTTCACTTGTGTCAGGATCACATTGACTCTCTGACATGGAGGGGTTGTCCACATTGTTACGGTCACTTCTCTTTCTGTGAAGTCTCTTCTTTGGCTGTGGCTCTTCATGTTTACTTGATCCTGGGTTTACATTCTTACCTGCTCCCTGGTCTTGGCTCTCAGTGTCAGGAGAGTTGTGAGAGAGAAGCTGCTCACTGTTTGGTTCAGTTTCATTCTTGTCATTGTCCTCATCAGTAGGAGTCACCATGAAGGTATCAGCCTCTTGTTTCAGTCCAAAGTCTTCTTCCTCCTGACTGCTACAGAGTTCTTCTTCTTCCTCTTTAACCTGTGCACCATCTTGCTCCTTCTGGTCAAGACTGGCGTTCCTCTCCTGGTTACAGAGCTGTTGGACAGTGAGAACCACCTCCTTCTTACAGTCATGTAGCTGTGGAGCATCTGGACGGACAAAGAGACACAGAACATGCTAGTAACAGAAAAACCAGAAAGAATAAATACACTGACTGGCCGAAAAGTCACCACCTGGTAACAAATAGTTCTGATCCATCCATCCATCCATCCATCCATCCATCCGTCTTCTACTGCTTAATCCTTTTGGGGACACCTGGGGGATGGGGAAGCTGGAGCCTATCCCAGCATCTTTGAGCGAGAGGTGGGGTACACCCTGGACAGATCGCCAGTCCATCACAGGGCCAACACAGACAGACAGAAAACCATTCACTTTCACATTCATACCGAAGGACAATTTAGAATCCCCACTTGATGCCAATTAACCTCACACAGGGTTTCCTCTGGTAACATTTCTCAGTGGCAACACACCTCTCCAGAAATTTTACCACCACACCAAGGAGATATGAATTTTTTAAGAAAAATATATGAAGCAATGACTTTCCGCAAGCGCGCACACGAACGTGTGTGGCCGTCATCCGCACGGAGTTTAGAAACGCCCCGCCCACACAAGTTTTCCAGTCAGTCAGATGGTAGTGACTTGCTAAGCGCAACTGTTCAACAGAAACATGAGTTTGTTAAAGTACTTTCAACGAGGAAAAAAAATTAGATGAGGTATGTAAGCACTGGAGGCATTTATCATGGTTTTAACCGCTGGAAACGGGAGCAATAATAGAAGAGTCACTTAGCTAAGAGATGTGATTAGAATTCATATGCAGCCGGCTTCGTATGAAGGGAAAGGCACGGGGGACTGATGAATTGCTGAGGATATATTTCACCAGCCACTACAAGATTAATTTATGTTCTGTAGGAACTGCAGGAATGAAGAGACTGGCAATTTCTCTCTTTTCTCGCATGAGCAGGCATGCCGTTTTTATTCTCCAGTGGCAGTGACAAAACGCAACAGCTAAAAACGCTAGCTCTATTTTCACTCTAAACTGAGGTCCTTCAGTGGCTGCCCAGAGAGGTGCCTGATGAGAAAGCCTGAGAGCACAACTATAACTGCCTAAACACATCATTCTGTACATGAACACATATTGTGGTGAATTACGTCTCGAGAGTCCGCTAGAGTTCCGTATTATGTTCCTGGCAGGTTAAGATGACCGAAATTCACGAAGTCAATGACTTTAATCTGTCAGCAGCCTTCAGACAAACTAAATGTGCCAACATTTGATTTCAAAATAAGGGAGGATTTTCCTGCTGTCTGGTTGGTGAGGAGATTTCTGAAAAAAAAAACTATAAATAAATATTATAACAGAAATAACGACATCCTTGGTCTTTTAAGTTAATTTATTTCATTAAATACAATTTTCTTTGTAATCAGAGTTAAATTATTGTTCTGTTCTGACTGCAAAATTATGGTCAAAAATGTAAACTGTTATAAGGAAAAAGTTTTAAAAAATTGCTAGTCTGTTTCAAATTTATTTAAAAAAAAAAAGGGTAATTTATTTCAAAAGACAAAAATTAGTCATAAAATAATCCACAAATTTATAATAACGTTTCAAATGTACAAGAAAGTCAATTTTACAAGAGGAAATTACAAATTTGAGGAACATGGTTTCAACTTTAGATTTTCAGAGAAAAGTAGAAAACTAAAAGAAAATTGTTATAAATTTTTGAGAAAAACCTCAAACCTTCAAGACTGAAGTCATTACTCAAGTTTTTAAGTGGCTGCTCATTGTACCCTTAACTCAACTAGAAATTTTTGGTTGTCTACTTTTAATTATTAATTTCAAAGCACTGCTTTTACATGAGTAGAATTTCTGGTTACTATACCCACCTGATCAAATAATTTAAGTATGCATGAGTACATTACTATTATGAATGTTTCTTTCCCTTCCCTACTCTCTCAATGGAAAAAAAGAAACACTAGACTAAAAATACAAAAAATACACATATTTTTGTCATTGATGCAAACCATGACAAAATGAAATCCTGCAGGACAAAACAAGACACTTGATATTTTCTAACCTGTTTGTATACCACCATAGACAGAGAGAGAACCTGAATTAGTCAGGGCTCAGAAAGGGAAAGATGAGACAGAAGAGAGGAGCCAAGGAGAGCAAAGTGTTGAGGCAGAGGAAGGAGAGAAGGATAACACCACGAAAAAGTCTAAACACAAGATGTCTGGGTGGGACCCCAATTGGCCCAATATTCAAGCCTTGGTTGTACAATACTTCAAATGTTAAGTTCCATATGCAACGTTACTGCGTAAAATTTTTAAAAGAAATAAATAGTATAAAATTAACATATTCTGGCATGTTTACTCCACCCCCCGGAGAAAAATATGTTGCCACCACGCCAAGGTCTTTAAGCCAGAGGAAACACTGCTAACATGAATGTCTTTGTCCTGTGGGAGAAAACCCACGAAGACATGGGGAGAACATGCAAACTCTACACAGAAGGGTCACCGATGGTCAGGGGTGGAATCAAACCCGTGACCTTCTTACTGTGCTGCCACAGTGCTAACCACTGCTCCACCGAGCTGCCCAGTTCTGATCCTTGCATGTGATAATTACAGCAATGATGAATCGGTTTCAAATTCAACAAGTTACAGTGGGGCCAAAAAGTATTTAGTCAGCCACCAATTGTGCAAGTTCTCCCACTTAAAAGATGATAGAAGTCTCCAGTTTTCATCATAGGTATACCTCAACTATGAGAGACAAAATGAGAAAAAAAAATCCAGAAAATCACAGTGAAGGATTTTTAATGAATTAATTGGTAAATTCCTCGGTAAAATAAGTATTTGGTCACCTACAAACAAGCAAGATTTCTGGCTCTCACAGATCTGTAACTTCTTCTTTAAGAGGCTCCTCTGTCCTCCACTTGTTACCTGTATTAATGGCACCTGTTTGAACTCGTTATCAGTGTAAAAGACACCTGTACACAACCTCAAACAGTCAGACTCCAAACTCCACTATGGCCAAGACCAAAGAGCTGTCAAAGGACACCAGAAACAAAGTTGTAGACCTGCACCAGGCTGGGAAGACTGAATCTGCAATAGGCAAGCAGCTTGGTGTGAAGAAATCAACTGTGGTAGCAATTATTAGAAAATGGAAGACATACAAGACCATTGATAATCTCCCTCGATCTGGGGCTCCACGCAGGATCTCACCCCGTGGGGTCAAAATGATCAAGAGAACGGTGAGCAAAAATCCCAGAACCACACAGGGGGACCTAGTGAATGACCTGCAGAGAGCTGGGACCAAAGTAACAAAGGCTACATCAGTAACACACTATGCCGCCAGGAACTCAAACCCTGCAGAGCCAGACATGGCCCCCTGCTTAAGCCAGTACATGTCCAGGCCCGTCTGAAGTTTGCTAGAGAGCATTTGGATGATCCAGAAGAGGATTGGGAGAATGTCATTTGGTCAGATGAAACC
This sequence comes from Pholidichthys leucotaenia, assembly GCA_020510985.1. Lineage (NCBI taxonomy): Eukaryota > Metazoa > Chordata > Actinopteri > Cichliformes > Pholidichthyidae > Pholidichthys > Pholidichthys leucotaenia. Next base: position 277,536,643 of record CM035844.1, read on the forward strand.
AAAATAGAACTTTTTGGTAAAAACTCAACTTGTCGTGTTTGGAGGAGAAAGAACACCATACCTACTGTGAAGCATGGGGGTGGAAACATCATGCTTTGGAGCCGTTTTTCTGCAAAGGGACCAGGACGACTGATCCATGTAAAGTAAAGAATGAATGGGGCCATGTATCGTGAGATTTTGAGTGAAAACCTCCTTCCATCAGCAAGGGCATTGAAGATAAAACGTGGCTGGATCTTTCAGCATGACAATGATCCCAAACACACCACCCGGGCAATGAAAGAGTGGCTTCGTAAGAAGCATTTCAAGGTCCTGGAGTGGCCTAGCCAGTTTCCAGATCTCAACCCCATAGAAAATCTTTGGAGGGAGTTGAAAGTCCGTGTTGCCCAGCGACAGCCCCAAAACATCACTGCTCTAGAGGAGATCTGCATGGAGGAATGAGCCAAAATACCAGCAACAGTGTGTGAAAACCTTGTGAAGACTTGCAGAAAACATTTGACCTCTGTCATTACCAACGAAGGGTATATAACAAAGTATTGAGATGAACTTTTGTTATTGACCAAATACTTATTTTACCGAGGAATTTACCAATTAATTCATTAAAAAATATTCAATGTGATTTTCTGGATTTTTTTTTCCCTCATTTTGTCTCTCATAGTTGAGGTATACCTACGATGAAAATTGGAGACCTCTCTCATCTTTTAAGTGGGAGAACTTGCACAATTGGTGGCTGACTAAATACTTTTTTGCCCCACTGTATTTAAAGGGGACAAAATTATTTTTCCACATGCTAACATGGATCCCTGAGGTCTAAAAGGACACAGGATGAAATTTTTACTTTTTCCAGTGGTTTTACACATGAATTTGTCTGTCTGGAGTGGCTATCAATAAAAACACCACAGAAAACACAACCCTGTTGCTTTGTTCGGGTCCACCATGATCTCACTAGGTCTCGTTCAGTGAACATTTCTGATTTGTCACTGGCTGTGACGTGATGGTGAGCCCGTGCTCAGCATATCAACAGTAGTATAAAATGTACTATTTATTAGTAATTCTGTTTTAGACGTCTCTTCTAGTCGGTCGTACACACAGCACTGTCCAACTTCTATTTCTGAACATGTCACGATGGTGTTTTGATACACAAATAATCACATTATGCATTGTTTCCTGTTGGAGATGCTAGCAGGGGCTAATGGCTAACTGGCTAGAGCAGACAATTCCTCCACCTGGTCCACTGAACCAGAAGAAAAACTCATTTGAAGTGCAAATTATAATTGTATAGACAAAGAGATCAAATTATTTTTCCACTGGGTTAGATCAGTCAAAGTCAAACACAAACTGAGACCAGTACAAGTACGTCAGATTTATGGAGTTGCTGGAAATATTACTTTATTATTATTTTATTTTAGGACAGTTTCTCAAAGACTCAACCTGAACATTTTCTAACTTTTTACCTGTTTCATTCTCACAGAGAGTCGTTGAAGTCCGAGAGTCGTCGTCACTGTTACTGTGACTTCCTGTTTCCAGTCGTATCTTCTTTGGTTTGGGTTCTTCTTCTTTAGCTGATGCTGAGTCTACAAGCTGGCTTCCTTCCTCATCTTGGATCTCAGTTCCAGCAGAGTTGTGACAGAGGAGCTGCTCACTGTTTGGTTCTGCTTCACTCGGCTGCGTTTCCTCAGAAATAAGAGTCACCATGAAGGTATCAGCCTCCAGCTTCATGACCAGCTGTTCTCCCTCCTGACTGATGGGGAGTTCCTCCTCTTCATCTTTAACCTGTGGAGGTTCTGCTTCCTCTTCTTCCTCTTTAACCTGTGGAGGTTCTGGTTCCTCTTCTTCATCTTTAACTTGTGGAGGTTCTGCTTCCTCCTGGTCCTGAACAGAGTTCCTCTCCTGGTTCCAGAGCTGCTGCTCAGTCAGAACTTCCTCCTCTTTACATCCAGGTTGCTGTGGGAAATCTGGAGGAGCAAAGACAAAAAGAGAGAAAAAAAAGAGAGTTTCACTTTACAAATTTATTTTTAAAAAGGATTAAATTTATGATTTTAAAATAAAAATTTGAAAGAAAATTTAGAAATTTGCACATTTAAGACACAATCTATCCCAGCATCTTTGAGTGAGAGGCGGGGTCACCCTGGACAGATCACCAGTCCATCACAGGGCCAACACAGAGAGACAGACAACCATTCACTCTCACATTCATGCCTCAGGACCATTTAGAATCCCCAGTTGATGCCAGTTAACCTGACATGCATGTCTTTGGTCTGTGGGAGGAAACCGGAGTACCTGGAGAAAACCCACGCAGACACGGGGAGAACATGCAAACTCCACACAGAAGGGTCACCGATGGTCAGGGGTGGGATCAAACCCGTGACCTTCTTACTGTGCTGCCACAATGCTAACCACTGCTCCACCGAGCTGCCCAGTTCTGATCCTTGCATGTGATAATTACAGCAATAATGAATCTGCTTCAGATTCAACAAGTTATTTCAAGGGGACAAAATTATTTTTCCACATGATAACATGGATCCCTGAGGTGTAAAAGGACAATGGATGAAAATTTGACTTTTTCAGTCTTTTTACACATGAACTTGTCTGTCTGGAGTGGCTATCAATAAAAACACCAAAAATACCCACAACCCTGTTGCTTTGTTAAGGTGCCATCACACCAAACGTGAACAAGCAAATTTTTGAACAGCACGAAAACATTATAACTCAATGTAAACACACGACATGAATTCACCGTCTGAGTGAGATGCAGACAGGTGAAGCTGCCTTTATAACTTCTGCAGCTGTGTTCAACCTGCTGTGGAAATCCCCAAAATAACAAGGTTTACATTATCAGACGGGGGCTCAAGGGGTTAAAGCAAAGAAAAAAATCCTGAGCCTGAACTTTGTTTGGGGAGCAGGGTCACAGGGGTGAACATACACACACACACACACACACACTATTCACAAAAAGTTAGGGATATTTGTTAAGGATATATATACAGTATATATACACAGTGAATGTGGAAAGTCTTCACAGCGCTTCACTTTTTCCACATTTTGTTATGTTCAGGCCTTTTGCCATAAACCCCCCCCCCCCCAAAAAACAAAACAAAACGTGATGACCTAGTAGTATTGAATGCAAAAGATGCAACAGACTTAGACAAATGGTCCCCTCCAGTATACAACTAGGACAATATCAGTCGCTACAGAGGGTGACAATATGTATGGGCACATATTCATACTATGTAGGATAACTAAGTAGATGGTTATGCTGTTTATTCCATCTTGCTACAATGCTCCGCACTTTGTATATATATTTATATATTTATGTGTACGTATGTATATCAACTGCTCTTATTTATATTTTTTCCGTATCTTCTTAATTATTGCTCTGAGTGTTGCTATCCCTGTGCTGTTGCAATCCCGGAATTTCCCCATTGTGGGACTAATAGTAATTACTCTGATGCAACGGTAATTTCCAAACACTGTTCTCCCGCCCTGGAATTTCTTTTTATTAACTGCAAGCCATTTTATTCCCCGCGGGAGTTCGCTTCATTCATCCTCGTCGCTGTGTACGTCCCTCCCGACGCGGACGCGTGCGAAGCTCAGCGCGCGCTCGCGGATCACATCCAACATACGGAGCGGACTTTCCCGGACTCTCTGGTTATTGTGGTTGGCGACTTTAACCAGAGCAATCTGAGCCACGATCTCCCCCGCTACAAACAGTTTATTAAATGCCCCACCAGAGGAAAAAACACGCTGGATCACTGTTACACCACAGTAAAGGACGCGTATCGCGCTGTTCCCCGCGCTGCGTTCAGACTATCTGATCACGTGATGGTCCACCTCATTCCCACTTACAGACAGAGACTGAAGCTCACTAAACCTGTTGTGAGCACTACGAAGAAATGGACCAGTGAAGCTGAGGAGAAGCTGGAAACGTGCATGGAAATAACTGATTGGGGCATGTTTAAAGGAGCCACGCATGATCTGGATGAATACACGGACACTGTGAACTCATATATCCACTTTTGTGAGGAGAGCATTCTTCCATCGCGCACCAGGGTGAGGTACTCAAATGACAAGCCCTGGTTCACTGCTAAGCTCAGACAGATCAGGAAGGAGAAGGAAGCAGCGCTGAAAAGTGGAGACAGGGACTGCTACAGGGAGGTTAAATATCGGTTTAACAGAGAGCTGAGGAGAGCTAAATCTGTGTATTCTGAGAGACTCCAGCAGCAGTTCACTGCTAACGACTCGGCTTCTGTGTGGAGAGGACTGAGGCAAATCACCAACTATCAGCCTCAGGCTCCTAAAGGTCAGGATGACAAAGCCCTTTGTCAAAGACTGTCCCAACATTATGCCCGTTTTGACACCTCGTCAGCTGTGTCCAACTCCCCCCCTCCCTCCAGCTCCACAGCCTCCATGGTCTCTACTTCATCAAAGGCGCCCCCCCTCCTCCCCCCCTGCCCTTGTCATCAGTGAGCAGGACGTGCTCAAACAGTTCTCCAGACTGAACCCGCGCAAGGCCCCCGGTCCAGACGGCGTGTCTCCCTCCACCCGGAGACACTGTGCGAAAGAGCTGACTCCTGTCTTCACAGACATTTTTAACACCTCCCTTAAGCTATGCCACGTGCCGACCTGCCTCAAATCCTCCACCATCATCCCTGTCCCCAAGAAGCCACGGATCACTGGACTTAACGACTACAGACCTGTAGCGCTCACCTCTGTAGTCATGAAGTCCTTTGAGCACCTGGTCCTGCCCCACCTCAAGTCCATCACCACTCCCCTCCTGGACCCGCTGCAGTTTGCCTACCGAGCCAACAGGTCTGTAGACGACGCAGTCAACCTGGCCCTCCACTCCATCCTGCAGCACCTGGACTCCCCGGGAACCTACGCCAGGATCCTGTTTGTGGACTTCAGCTCCGCATTCAATACCATCCGCCCCGCTCTGCTCCGGGACAAGCTGTCCCTGCTCAACGTGCCTGACTCCCTCTGCAGGTGGATCACCGACTTCCTGACGGACAGGAGGCAGCATGTGCGGCTGGGAAAGACTGTCTCAGACTCTGTTAGCATCAGCACCGGATCACCCCAGGGCTGTGTACTTTCCCCCCCTACTCTTCTCCCTTTATACCAACTCCTGCACCTCCAGCCACCAGTCTGTCAAGCTGATCAAGTTTGCGGACGACACCACCCTCATCGGGCTCATCTCCAACAGCGACGAGTCCGCCTACAGGAGAGAGGTGGCCCAGCTGGCATCCTGGTGCAACAACAACAACCTGCAGCTGAACGCTCTGAAGACAGCGGAGATGATTGTGGACTTCAGGAAAGTCACAACCCCTCTGCCCCCCCTCACCCTCACAGGCTCTCCCATCACCACTGCTGATTCCTTCCGCTTCCTAGGCACCACCATCACCAGGGACCTCAAGTGGGAGCCGACCATCAGCTCCCTCATCAAAAAGGCCCAGCAGAGGATGTTCTTCCTGCGGCAGCTGAGGAAGCTCAAGCTACCCACCAAGATGTTAGTGCAGTTCTACACAGCCATCATCGAGTCCATCCTCACCACCTCCATAACCGTGTGGTACGCAGGAGCCACTGCCAGGAACAGACTAAGGCTGCAGCACGTTGTGCGCACTGCTGAGAAGGTGATCGGCTGCAAGCTCCCATCTCTCCAGGACCTGTACATCTCCAGAACCCGGAGGCATGCTGGCCGGATCATAGCCGATCCTTCACACCCTGGTCACGTACTGTTTGCCCCTCTCCCCTCAGGTAGAAGACTTCGGTCCATTCAGACTAAAACCTCCCGTCACATGAACAGCTTCTTCCCCTCTGCCATCAGACTGCTGAACACTAAGTGACTTATTGACTCTCGTGCACTATGTACAGCAGCTCAACCAGACTCATGTCAATCATCACTGTTTTCTTCTTGCATTACCGACTGCACTATATGGTTCTCCGCATTATCTGCTGCTCGCTAATATATTTAAACTGCTGACTAGTATTACTCATTCTTATTCTACACTTTATTGCATGTATAGTTTATTTCTTTTATTTTATCATGTTTAATGTTGCAGCATTGCACCGGGACAAATTCCTAGTTTGTGTACTACATGAACAATGGCAATAAATCTGATTCTGATTCTGATTCTAATAAAGGTTTATCTCATAAGGGATAAAATTCATTTTTTTCCTCAAAATTCTACAGACAATACAACATTATGGCAACGTGAACAAAGTTTTGAGATTTTTTACGAATTTATTTACAATAAAAAACTAAGAAATCACATGTACATAAGTATTCACAGCCTTTGCCATGAAGCTCAAAACTGAGCTCAGATACATCCTGTTTCCACTGATCATCCTTGAGATGTTTCTACAGCTTAACTGGAGTCCACCTGTGGTAAATTCAGTTGATTGGACATGATTTGGAAAGGCACACACCTGTCTATATAAGGTCCGCAGTTGACAGTGCATGTCAGAGCACAAACCAAGCATGAAGTCAAAGGAATTGTCTATAGGCCTCCGAGACACAATTGTCTCAAGGCACAAATCTGGCGATGAGTACAGAAAATTTTCTGGTGCTTTGAAGGTCCCAATGAGCACAGTGGACTCCATCGTCCATAAATGGAAGAAGTTCAGAACCACCAGGACTCTTCCTAGAGCTGGCCGGCTGTCAAAACTGAGCGATTAGGGGAGAAGGGCCTTAGTCTGGGAGATGACCAAGAACCCAATGGTCACTTTATCAGAGCTCCAATGTTTCTCTGTGATGAGAGGAGAACCTTCCAGAAGGACAACCATCTCTGCAACAATCCACCAATCAGGCCTGTATGCTAGAGTGGCCAGACGGAAGCCACTCTTTAGTAAAAAGCACATGGCAGCTCGCCTGAAGTTTGCCAAAAGACACATGAAGGGCTCTCAGACCATGAGAAACAAAACACACTGGTCTGAGGAGACAAAGATTGAACTCTTTGGAGTGAATGCCAGGCATCATGTTTGGAGGAAACCAGGCATCGTTCAAAACCATGCCAATGGTGGTGGCAGCATCATGCTGTGGGGATGTTTTTCAGTGGCAGGAACTGGGAGACTAGTCAGGATAGAGGGAAAGATGAATACAGCAATGTACAGAGACATCCTGGATGAAAACCTGCTCCAGAGCACTCTTGACCTCAGACCTCGTTGGCCGCAAGAAGTGAAGCTACCGGGCCACCACATTAGTACTACCAAAAGGGTTCAGTAGTAAACGGTGCCAGTTTTACCTCAATAACTCCCCAAAAAATAACAGATTTTGAACTTCTTGGAATGGAAACACAACTTATAATTTTGTGCAACTGTTGAACTATAGAAATCGACGGCTGCTAAACATGTCAACTCGATTCCATCCCTAATATGGTGGCCAGGTGGCTTCACTCGGCTCTGTACTCGCTAATGGGGTGTGAGCCATGGTTGAGATCAGTGGAGGGTGCAAGCTTAATACATTCCGCCATCCCAAATACTATATTCACTGCTCCAAATATCTTAAAATAACTCCAAACTGTGCCTTATTGACTGTTTATTTTGAACATTATTCATCCAGATTGGGCAAAAAGTGTTTCTGCTACAGAAACAGGAAGTAAATTTTTTAACAGCCAAAAAAAAAAAAAAAAAAATGCAAAAAACAACAACAAAATAAACAGCACACGCCGTTAATCCGGCACGGTGCTGGAAAACTTTAAGCCATGGGGCTCACCTGAAAAAGTTATCACTCCCTCCAAAACTTCACAAGATGGGTGTTTCCGTTGCTAGCTTGCTAGCCTTGTTAGCACATCGATGGCAGGAATCTGGGGGTAAATAACTCTGGCATCCTGATTCAGGTGAAGAGCTCTCGGTCCTTTTGTCTCCAGGTGAGTGGCAGTCTCAGTGTCAAACTAGTGTACTCTACACTGTTGATACTTTTTCTCGATAACGGCGCTATCCCTCGGACGTGAACACGAGAATGTGGGATTTCGCGTGTGCTCGCCTCTTTCCATTGATCTTGTATATATTGGGGCGGCACGGTGGCGAAGTGGTTAGCACTGCGGTAGCACAGCAACTCATCCTTGGCCGGGGGATCCTGGGTTCGATCCCAGCCCCCGACCAACAATGATCTGTGTGGCGTTTGCATGTTCTCCCCGTGTCTGCGTGGGTTGACTCCAGGATTTCTCTGGTTTCCACCCACATGCCAAAAACATGCAAGTTAGGTTAATTGGCATCAAAACTGGGGATTCTTTATTGTCCTTAGGTATGACTGTGAGAGTGAAGGGTTGTCTGTCTCTCTGTGTTGGCCCTGTGATGGACTGGCGATCTGTCCAGGGTGTACCCTGCCTCTCGCCCAAAGATGCTGGGATAGGCTCCAGCCCCCCCGCGATCCGAAAAAGATTAAGCGGAAGAAGATGAATGAATCAATGAATGAATGGTGCCGACTGTTCGCATTTGGTGTGAAGGCACCTTTAGAGTCCACCATGATCTCACTAGGTCTTGTTCAGTGAACATTTCTGATTTGTCACCTGCTGTGACGTGATGGTGAGCCCGTGCTCAGCACATCAACAGTAGTATAAAATGTACTATTTATTAGTAATTCTCTTTTAGACGTCTCTTCTAGTCGGTCGTACACACAGCACTGTCCATCTTCTATTTCTGAACATGTCATCATGGTGTTTTGATACACAAATAACCACATGCTGCATTGTTTCCTGTTGGAGATGCTAGCAGGGGCTAATGGCTAACTGGCTAGAGCAGACAATTCCTCCACCTGGTCCACTGAACCAAAAGAAAAAATAATTTCAAGTGCAAATTATAACTGTATAGTCAAAGAGATCAAATTGTTTTTCCACTGGGTTAGGTCAGTCAAAGTCAAACACAAACTGAGACCAGTACAAGTATGTCAGATTTATGCAGTTACTGGAAATATTACTTTAATATCGATTTTATTTTAAGAAAGTTTCTCAAAGACTCAACCTGAACATTTTCTAACTTTTTACCTGTTTCATTCTCACAGAGAGTCGAAGTCCGAGAGTCGTCATCACTGTTACTGTGACTTCCCGTTTCCAGTCGTCTCTTCTTTGGTTTGGGTTCTTCTTCTTTAGCTGATCCTGAGTCTACAAGCTGGCTTCCTTCCTCATCTTGGATCTCAGTTCCAGCAGAGTTGTGACAGAGGAGCTGCTCACTGTTTGGTTCTGCTTCACTCTGCTGCATTTCCTCAGAAATAAGAGTCACCATGAAGGTCTCAGCCTCCAGCTTCATGACCAGCTGTTCTCCCTCCTGACTGATGAGGAGTTCCTCCTCTTCCTCTTTAACCTGTGGAGGTTCTGCTTCCTCTTCTTCATCTTTAACCTGTGGAGGTTCTGCCTCCTCCTGGTCCTGAACAGAGTTCCTCTCCTGGTTCCAGAGCTGCTGCTCAGTCAGAACTTCCTCCTCTTTACATCCAGGTTGCTGTGGGAAATCTGGAGGAGCAAAGACAAAAGGAGAGAAAAAAAAGAGAGTTTCACTTTACAAATTTATTTTTGAAAAAGGATCAAATTTATGATTTAAAAATAAAAATTTGAAAGAAAATTTAGAAATTTGCACATTTAAGACACAACCTATCCCAGCATCTTTGAGTGAGAGGCGGGGTCACCCTGGACAGATCACCAGTCCATCACAGGGCCAACACAGAGAGACAGACAACCATTCACTCTCACATTCATGCCTCAGGACCATTTAGAATCCCCAGTTGATGCCAGTTAACCTGACATGCATGTCTTTGGTCTGTGGGAGGAAACCGGAGTACCTGGAGAAAACCCACGCAGACACGGGGAGAACATGCAAACTCCACACAGAAGGGTCACCGATGGTCAGGGGTGGGATCAAACCCGTGACCTTCTTACTGTGCTGCCACAGTACTAACCACTGCTCCACCGAGCTGCCCAGTTCTGATCCTAGCATGTGATAATTACAGCAGCGATGAATCTGTTTCAGATTCAACAAGTTATTTCAAGGGGACAAAATTATTTTTCCACATGCTAACATGGATCCCTGAGGTCTAAAAGGACACAGGATGAAAATTTGACTTTTTCAGTCTTTTTACACATGAACTTGTCTGTCTGGAGTGGCTATCAATAAAAACACTAAAAATACCCACAACCCTGTTGCTTTGTTAAGGTGCCATCACACCAAACGTGAACGGGCAAATTTTTCCCACAGCATGAATACATTACAACTCAATGTAAACGCACGACATGAATTCACCGTCTGAGTGAGATGCAGACAGGTGAAGTTGCCTTTATAACTTCTGCAGCTGTGTTCAACCTGCTGTGGAAATCCCCAAAATAACAACGTTTACATTATCAGACAGGGGCTCAAGGGGTTAAAGCAAAAAAAATCCTGAGCCTGAACTTTAATCAGAGAGCAGGGTCACAGTGGTGGAGATACACGTATGTGCACACACACATACCCATTTTATATATATATATATATATATATATATATATATATATATATGTATATATATATATATCAATCAATCAACCTTTAGTCATGATGCCATACACACAACTGTAGTGCAAGCAAGATGAAATTGCGTTTCTCTAGGCATCCATATATGTAAAAAGAACATAGTTTAAAACACCCCCCACACACACACCCCAACAGCCGTTCACACATCCGTGAGACACATTTGGTTTTTACAGTAATATTAACTTATTACAGTTGCAGTTTAAAATGATAATAACTGCCTATGTACAGTATAAAAAAAATGAAAATGGCTAAATGAATCAAAGTAGCTCAGAGAAATAAATACTTAAAACTGACAAGAACTATAATATACATATAATATACATACTGTCCATAAGGTGCAGTAATATGTATAAAAGATTCCGGATCAACTGTTCAGCATCCTAACAGCTTGTGGAAGGAAGCTGATAACCAGTCTGATGGTTCTGCCTCTGATGCTCCAGAATCGTTTGCCAGATGGCAGCAGTTCAAAGTTTTTGTGCAGAGGGTGAGAGTGGTCCTTAGCAATGTTCAGTGCCCTGCTCCTCCAACAGCTCTGAAAAAGTTCTTGGACAGAGGGAAGGGAAACTCCAATTACCCTCTCAGCTCCCTTAACTATCCTCTGCAGGGCTTTTTTGTCTGACATACTGCAACTGGAGTATCATGTTGCAATGCAGTACATCAGAACACTCTCCACCACACCTCTGTAGAAGGTCCTGAGGATGCAGATGGGGAGAGAGGCCCGTTTAAGTTTCCTCAAGAAGTGCAGTCTCTGCTGAGCCCGCTTTCTGATCCCCAAGGAATTCTTGCTCCAGGTCAGGTCCTGCGAGATTTGCACTCTGAGGAACTTGATGTTCTCCACTCTCTCCACCAAACAGCCACTGATGCAGAGAGGGACGTGTTCAGGCCATGACCGCCGGAAGTCGATAATCATCTCCTTCGTTTTGTCCACAGTGAGCACCAGATTGTTCTCCCTGCACCAGCCCTCCAGGTCTCTCACTTCTTCCCTGTACATTGATTCCTCATCCCTCTGAATAAGTCCCACCACTGTGGTGTCATCCGCAAACTTAATAAACTGGTTCCCCTCGTGTCTGGACAGTCATATGTTAAAAGTGTAAACAACAGTGGACTGAGTACACAGCCTTGAGGGGATCCGGTGCTCAGCGTGATGGAGGTGGAGATGTTGTTTCCAACACGGACAGACCCAGTTCTCTCGGTCAGGAAATCTATATCTATCTATCTATATCTATATCTATATCTATATATATATATTAATGTATACGTACATAAATGTATACTAGTGCATACCCGTTGAGGGGATGCATTGGAACAGAATTCTTGCTAGTTACAGGACAGTTGGTATAGCAACACAGCACTAAGTGGCAATCACATGTGATGGCTTTTGTATGCAGTAAAACATAAAAATCACGACTTCCGGTCTGGACGCCATGGTGATAGCAACCTAACGCTGAAACTCCCAGACCCCAATCCAAGGAAAACATCTTCAAAATCAGACCAAACGGATTTTTGGAAGATTAAAAATCAAAAGACAATAACACCATGCCTAACCAAAAGCAGAGGAAACTGACATTCCCCAGGTCAGGACGCACAGCGACCGCAGAATCTGAACTGGAGGACCTCCGTTCAGAAGACGAGGACCTGGGCCTAGCTAACAAAAGGATTAGCTTGAAATCGCTATTTGACGAATTACGACGATTTCGGGCCGAATTTCTTGAATTCAGAGAGGATCTAAAAAGGGCGAACAGCAGAATGGACCAGGCCGAAAACCGAATCTTGGAAGCTGAAGAAAGAGTAAAAGTGCTTGAAGATTCTGTGCTGGATTTACACAGAAAACAGTCAAGGCTGGAGGCTAAGCTAACCGACCAAGAAGGAAGACAGAGACGAGATAACATCAGAATTCACGGTCTGAAAGAAGGAGCTGAAGATAGTTTCAACACAATGGCGGAATGCGTGGAATCCTTATTGAGAGAGAAGTTGGATATTCCACAAACCACCGATTTGAAGATAGAAAAAGCCCATCGTACATTAGCCGCTAAGCCAGCGCCGGAAGCACCCCCACGTTCCGTGGTGGTGAGATTCGCCAATTTCAAAATAAAACAAGACGTTGTAAGACGGGCTTGGCAGAAAAAAGGATTTATGCATCATGAGAGAAAAGTCTTCGTGGAGCACGATTACGCCCCTGAGGTTCTTAAAAAGCGACGGGAATATAACGACGCCAAAAAGGTTCTACGGGAACAGAATCTTCGCTTTCAGACGCCATTTCCGGCGAAGTTAAGGGTCTTTTACGGTGAAGAGTCATGTCTCTACAATTCAGCGGAAGAAGCAACAACTGACATGGCAAGGAGAGGGCTCCCGGTAACGGTGTTTAAACCCGCAGCGAATCTGAGCGAGAAAATCAGAGCTCAAACGTGGTCCACTCAGAGACCTTCAAAATCCACGGGCCAGCAGCCGGAAACCCAGCCCCAGAGCTACAAAGATAAGCTTTCCAGTTCCAGGAAGGAATAGCGACCTTTTTGTCTTTTTTTTTTTTTTTCTTTTCAGTCACTCTGCACTTCCACCCCCCCCCCCCTCCTACAAGGTAACAAACATTAAAGGAGATGCAGAATCAGCATGTGGTAAAACCTTTCATGGAGCAGTTTTAGCATTAGAAACAAATGTCTTCTTAATTTAAAGGGGGAAAAAAAAAATCATGTTAAAATAGAAACGTAACAATGACCCACATGTTCTCTCCACACTAACAAATACTGTATTAGAGTGAATGTTTGCTGTGATGGGGGTGGGAGGGTGCACACAATCTCATAGGGTATAGGCATAAAAAAAAAAAAAAAAATCATTACAAATTCGGATTGGGATCTGAAATTCCCGTTAAAAACATGGGACAACTTACAGGGGTAAGAGAGGGCCCTCAACACGTAACAGAGTTTGAGGAATTTCCCTCAGAGCCTACACTCCATCAGGGCTCTTACAGGGTCTTTAAAGAGACCCCAGCTCAGGAAGTTTTTTTGACAGTTTTTTGTTTTAAAGTTTCGTACACTATGTTCTTAATGTTTTTTATGTTCTTAATGTTCTTTCAGTTTCTGAGTAGCAAAAAAGAGGGCCACCACACTGTTATACTAAATAAGAAAATACAATGGAGAAACAGGGTGTAACCAAAATAGCCTCATATAATGTAAAAGGGATCCTGAATCCAGTTAAAAGATCCAAGATTCTACGCAAAATGAAAAAAGACAAAGCAGAAATAATATTTTTACAAGAAACCCACCTAACAGACGTGGAACACACTAAACTCAATAGACAAGGGTTTAAAATGATCTCTTCATCTTCATATAAATCAGGGAGGAGGAGGGGAGTAGTGACATTGATATCAACCAAAATTACATTTGAAAAAAAATCAGAACACAAAGATAAAGAAGGGAGGTACAGTTTGGTAACTGGGCGGCTAGAGGGAGAAGATATCACCCTGCTGAATGTATATGCACCACCAGGGGCTAAATGGAAATTTTATAAAAATGTATTCGACCTAATGATAACTAAAGCCCAAGGTTTAGTGATATGTGGTGGAGACTTCAATCTAAGACTGAATCCATACTGGGATGCAACAGGTAATTCTTCACATCAAAATAACACCCAAAATAGGAATACTCGGATGCTACTAAAAGAAATGGGAATCTGTGACGTATGGAGGGAATTAAACCCCAATGTAAAAGATTATACTTTTTATTCAACGCCACATTCATCTTACTCAAGGATTGATTACTTTTTTATGTTTAATAGAGACATTGGAAGAGTAAAAACATGTAAAATAGGACTGATGGATCTCTCTGACCACAGTCCGATCTATATGGACTTAAACATCCAAAAATACACAAATAATACATTTTCCTGGAGGTTGAATTCAAATGTCCTGAAAGGACCACTGAAAGATGAATTGGAATCAGATATTCTCAGATATTTGGAAGAAAACGATAATGGAGAAGTATCCCCTTTAATACTGTGGGATGCGTGCAAAGCTGTAATAAGGGGAAAAATTATTGCAAAACTGGCATCCCAAAAGAAACTGAGACAAGAAAAACTAATCACACTAGAGTCAGAACTCAAGAACCTAGAAAAAGAACACAAAGACAACACTCATTCTAATGGCTCGCTCAAGATTAAAGAAATTAAAAATCAAATAAATGAGATCTACACAATAGAAATCCAGAAGAAACTTACATTTCTGAAACAAAAACACTATGAAGCAGGCAGTAAATCGGCAAAATTACTAGCCTATAAATTGAGGAAACAACAAACAGAAAGAGCAATCTACAAAATCAGAGACCCAGTATCAAAGGAAATAAAATTCAGAACTCAGGATATTCTTAAAAGCTTCGAGAATTACTATAAGAACTTATACTCCCACAAAAAACATAAAAACGCATCCGAGACATTCCCAAACAGATTAAACCTTCCCCAACTTACGAAATCACAAAATAAAACCCTACTGTCAGAAATACAACCTTAAGAATTGGAAAAAGCAATTATGAAACTTAAAGCTAACAAATCCCCAGGAGCAGATGGCTATACAGCAGAATGGTACAAAACCTTTAAACAGCAACTATCTCCTCTCCTCCTGAAAACATTTAACTACGTCCTCCACACAGGGGAAATCCCCCCCTCCTGGAGAGAAGGGGTCATTGCAGTTATACCTAAACCTGAGAAGGATAAACTAGAATGCTCCAACTACAGACCAATCAGTGTATTAAATCAGGACTATAAGCTTTTTACCACTATCCTTGCCAAAAGGTTAGAAAACATACTGACAGACTTAATTCACTTAGACCAAACAGGTTTTATAAGACAAAGACAGACACAAGACAACATTCGACGCACTTTACACATAATTCATCACATAAAAAAATATAACTTAAATGCAGTCATATTGGGATTAGATGCTGAAAAAGCATTCGATTCGGTTGACTGGTCTTTCCTATATAGAATCTTATCCAGTTTCAATTTTCATAACAACTTCATTAGAACTATACAGGCATTATATAAAAAACCAACAGCTAAAATAAGGATTAACGGTAATTTATCATCATCTTTTGAGCTGGAAAGAGGATGTCGTCAAGGCTGCCCCCTGTCTCCACTGCTCTTTGCAATCTTCATAGAACCTCTGAGCCAATGGATAAGACAAAATCAAGAAATTCAAGGTATTACACTTGGTTAGAAGGAACATAAAATAGCACTCTTTGCTGATGACATTTTAATATACCTAGGGCAGCCAGACACTTCTCTACCAGAACTAATCTCAGTTTTTTCAGACTATGGAGATTTATCGGGGTACAAATTAAACATGCATAAAACCCAAGTTTTAACATTCAACTATGACCCAAATCATTTTTCACTAAGTGAACTCAAAACTAACTGGGAGTTGGAATCTATGAAATATCTGGGGGTCAATATCCCGAAACAACTCGACAAAATTATAACACTAAACTATGATCCACTGGTGACAAAAATAAAATCTGACCTAGCAAGATGGAATATGATACCATTCTTAGGTACTGCACAAAGAATTGAAGCAGTCAAAATGAATATACTTCCACATCTTCTATACCTTTTCCAAACAATACCGGTAGAACCTCCCAAAAAAACATGGCAGGAGCTGGACAGAAGGATCTCAAGACTCATATGGCAGGGTAAGAGACCTAGAATCAGATATAGAACCCTACAGCTAAACAAAGACAAAGGTGGGCTCGCGCTGCCAAATATCAGGGACTATTTTATAGCTGCACAAATTAAAACTTTAGTAGAGATATGTAACCCAGTCTACACTGCACAATGGAAGGAGATGGAATGCCAAATAACAAGTGACATTCCCCTACAGGCGATAATAGGGAACAATGCCTTAACTAAACTTTTGAATAACACTAACCCGTGGATAGAGACCTCGCTAAAAATTTGGTTTAAGATAGTCAGACAGAATCAAGCCAAAGAGCCCTATCGACTTCTGCAATGGATTGCCTATGATCAAGACTTTACCCCCAATAAAACAGACACTAGATTTAAAGAGTGGAAAGAGAAAGGGCTGATAAAATATTACGATATTTTTAAGGGGCAAACCTTAAGAAGTTTTGAAGATTTGAAAAAACAAGGTCTAATAAATCAAGATCTTTACAGGTTCTTTCAGCTTAGACACCACATAAACAATATTCTTAAAAAGGAGGATTTGGAAAGGGCCCAGTCAGGTGTTCTGAAGGTCTTCTTAATGGCATATAAAGGGATCCCAGGGATCAGATACATCTCTAAAATATACCAAGGTCTTCAAGACTTAAAAGGAGACAACACATCATATATAAAAAAGAGATGGGAAAAAGAGGGGAATTTCACTTTACAATTGGAAATATGGGAAAAGCTAAATAGACAGCAATGGAAAAGTACCTCATCCCTGCAGTGGAGAGAATTTGGATGGAAAAACTTGGTAAGATTTTTCAGAACACCTGCACAAAACAAATTTACCCATAAGGGGTTGAACTGTTGGCGCTTGTGTGGTGAAAAGACTGCAAATCATTTTCCTGTGTTTTGGTCATGCCCAGTTATCCACCAATATTGGACCAACGTACAGACAATATTGGGGAAAATATTCAAAAATAACAGTTCCCTTTTCTTTTGTAACTTTGTATTTGGGTTTACTACCGGACTCACTGGAAAGACGAGGAGATAAATACTTATTCAATGTTTTAATATTGGCAAGTAAAAAAAGCCCTAACTAAAAAATGGATGCTGAAGGACTGTCCTACACCTGAAGATTGGATTAACGTGATTCAAGACATTTACTCAATGGAAAAGTTGACATTCGCACTGAGACAGGACATGGATGGGTTCATGAACTTTTGGCAACCCTGGATCGCATATGTGTCTTCCATTAGATCTAATCTTTGACAAATACCATTTCAATAATGGTCCCGCTCTTTGTTCCAATGCTACTCAGATGCTCTTTTACTTTTAATTACTTAATTTTCTGTTTGTTTGTTTTTTGCTGTTCTGTTTGTTTGTTTATTCGTTTGTTTTTTTAAAATTTAAATCTCCTTAATTTCACTTTTTCTTTCACTTTATAAAAAAAAAAAAAAAAAGGGGGGGGGTGTTGTAATAACTATCCTACCAATGTTGTCAAATAGCAAAAAATAAGGGAACATGTGATGAAAATGTAAACAATGCAATGCTGTAATGACCTGTATACCCTTTACAAAAACTTAAATAAAAAAAAAAAACATAAAAATCACACAAAATATGCCCTGCCATCTGGGGCTGTTCGCCCCCACTTGTTACTTCTTCTCCTGCCTGTCACTGTTCTGTGTTATGTTGCTTACCTGTGTCTATATATGTCTTGTAAGGAGTCATGTGCTCTGTCCATGTGTCGTCATATAGACATCATCTGGTGGGTCTTCTTCTTCGTTCAGACCACTGAAGGGTCTCCTCCTGTCTCAGACGGCTGTGTTGTTCACAGTCATGCCTGCGGCGTACTGGTGGAACCTGAGGTGTTTCATGTTCATGGCATCCTTTCTGACATGCAGCAGTTCTCCTCATTCAATTGCTCTCCATCTGGTGGGTTGTCTTCTTCTTTGTTCAGACCACTGATTGAGGGATAGGTGCATCGTAATTCCAGTTCATGGGCACGATCCTGAAAAAGTGGCTTTCAACCCTGTACAGGAAGGCCTGTGCATGCCCATAGAAACCCAAGAAACCAGAGCACCTGGAGAAAATCAGCGCTTTGCTTGGCATTTTACACATTTGTAGTAGAGGGCTTAGCATGCCACCCTGGGGGAAACCTGTGCTGAGTGACAATGTGGAGGAGTGGTGGGGGCCAAGTCAGACTGTTTGTGGGTGGTTAGTGAGAAAGTTTTTTTATCCAGGAGCAGGTGGGGGGGGATCTGGAGGTGGTGCAGTTTGTTGATCAGAATGTCCAGGATGATGGTGTTGAACACTGAGCTGTAGTCCACAAAGAGCATCCTCACATAGCTCCTTGGGTTCTCCAAGTGGCTCAGCATTCTGTTGAGTGTGGTTGCGATGGCGCTGTTCTCCCTATAGGCGGACTGGTGGGGGTCGAACAAAGGGGGGAAGAAAGTCCCTGATGTGCTGGGACACCAGTCGCTCAAAACACTTCAAGACTACAGACGTGAGTGCGATGGGTCTGTAGTCGTTCAGGCTGTCAACTGTGGACTTTTCGGGGATGGGGATGATGGTGGAGGCCTTGAAGCATGTGGGGATGGTGGTGTACAACAGGGAGAGGTTGAACAGCTTGGTGAGTATCTCTGCCAGCTAGTCAGCACATGCTTTGACCACCACTCCCGGGATGCCATCAGGACCAGCAACTCTGCGGGGGTTCATTGCTCTCAGTTTCCTCCTCACCTCATGCTCCTATAGAGAGAGAGGGGGAGGGGAGGAGGATGAGTTGGAAGGGGGGCAATGTGTGTGGTGGTGTGGTGTTCTCAAACTGGGCAAACAAGCCGTTAAGCTCCTCTACCAGTGTGAGGATGCTGTCCGATGTTGGAGGGCACTGATCTCTGTAGTTGGTGAGGACCTGGATGCCTCTCCACATCTGTCGGGGGTTGCTGTCCATGAGGAAGCCCTCCACCTTCTTCCTATCAGCGTTCTTAGCATGTTTTATGGCTCTTCTCAGGTCAGCTCTGGGGACAAAGTTGTAGCTAGATAATTTGTTGTGAGGTGCACCAGAGAACAATAGGGCTGGAAGAGAGGTTCCCAACACTGAACTGGACTCAATCTTTAGCCATTTTGGAACAGTAGATGACCAGCCGTCATTAGGTAAGTCCCGCTGCCAAAAAGCAAGAACCCTCGCATTTGCAGCCCAATAGTAATGCCTAAATACAGGAAGACTTAGACCACCTTTGTTCCCAGCTTTCTGTAGGTGGAGTTTGGAGACACGGGGTGGTTTATTAGCCCAAACAAAAGAGAGGATGACTGAGTCCAACTGTTTAACCTCTTGCACTCCGGGATACCGCAGGCGGTCACGTCTCTGCATCCTAGAGCGTCCTAGTGCGCACTGTGCGTCTCAGTGTGCACTGAAAAAAAAAGATGCATTTCCGTTCTTCCAGTACAGACAGCCGCGAACAGAAAGCCAAAGGAGTGTTTTGATTGGTTTAGATTTGATTGACCTCTCATTTGACTAATAAGAGCCTTGAATTGGGTTTCTGAAACCTTGAAGAACCAATGACTGAAAACCTAGCAAGAAGGACCCGCCTACCAATGACTGCGAATACAACGAGCCAATTGAAGCAGAGAAGTTCGACAATTGAAAGCGTGTGTCCCGTGCGTAAAATCTGTTTTGTGTAAGCCGCTGTGTGTAACGGTAGCTTTCGCCAGTCTTTTTTTATTACTACTGTTCTTATTTGTTTTGAAAAAACGTTCGCCAAAACCGCAATCATGGAATCATGGTTTGACCGGGTCGCGTGACCAGAACCACGAGTCGTAACAAGCGGACCAGCTTCATGTTCATCTGACAATGAGGAGCAGATGTTCGCCAACGACACTGCTGTTGTGGACAGGTAAGTGTTATAAGCTAAATTATTCTTTATCATTGAAAATAGTAATAAAAATGACTTTTGACCAATCGGTAAATTACAATGGTGCGTCACCGCCACATGACGGACCGTTGACGGACCGTTTTTTTGTGCGCCGAGCTCCTCTGTAGCGGGGGGGGGGGGGGGGGGGGAGGGGGAGTTGTTATCCTCTACACTGCAGATACTTTAGTATAATTTTTATTGCACTGTAGGTTATTTTTTCTTGTAAAAACAGGCCACACATTTTTTACATGGCATGCTTCTTTGTGTGTGGGGGCTTGTTTGTTCATTCATTCATGAATGAATAAACAACCCCCCCCCACACACACACACACACAGCCCTGAGTGTCACCTTTCATTCAGGGATGAGAATGGGGTTTTGGAAAAAAAAAGAGGAAACTTAGCCGGAGGTCTTGGGGGATGCAGGCCCCCAAGCCGGATCCAAGGCAGAGCCTTGGTGGGGGGTCTGGGGGGCAACGCACCCCAGAAGCTAACAAAATCTGGTGTTTTAGAATGCTCAAATGTGGTCTTATATTTAAAGTTAGAAGTAAGTACAAATGCATTTATAGTTTATCTTTTTAATCTGCTGCTGCATCACGTGTAATCATGTTCAATACTGTTTTGATTCAGTGTCACTTTCCCTGGTACTTTGCATTTCGCTATGAAGTCGGGCCATTTTTCAACCACAAAATAAAGTTGAAACACAGAACATATGTATTAAATTTATATCTGAATAGTATGTTGATGTAATAATACTAACTTATATTTTACTACTATCTAATATGTTGAGAACTGACACATAATTACATTTCCATAGTTCTAGAACAGACAAAATAATTTAACCAAGTAAAATAAATTATAAATATTAACAAAATTCCATCACCAAGTCCATCACCCATTTATTAAAATATACTGACATTCTGCAAACATTTTGATTTATTAATGTGTGCATTTGTTAGTGTTACTAGGAATATAAAAAAGTTGCATATTAGTATATTTTAACCCCTTGAACTCTTGTGAATTCAGCGGGCGGTCATGTCTCTGCATCTCAGTGCGCACTGAAAAAAAAAAAAAAAAAAAAGCTGTATTTCCGGTCTTCCAGTACAGACACAACCTTGTTACAATCTCAGAAAAAAGCTGTGTAATACATATTCATTTTTTGTGGTATTTTTACAAAATTTTGACCTGAGCTTGAAAACACTTGGTTCTACATTTCTGTTGTGTTTTCCAGCCAGCATCTGACAGCTGTATGTTATTTGCAAGCATCTGTGTCTAAAAAACACCCAGGCGAACTTTCCTGTTACTCAGTGGCAGGAGCACTTAAGAGAGATTATGACTGTTTTGCCAAAAAATTCAGAGTATTTTCTTTTAAATGAGACCAACCCCATGAAGATGCTGCAAAGGGTTGAAGAACAGCATTGTGTAATGCTGTGATGCAGTAAGTTGTGATGGCATGCCATCACAACTTGCACATGCTATTTCATAACAAATTCATTACGCGAAAATTCTCAAGTGCATTACTTAAACGAGAAAAAAAAAAATCTTACCTCGGAATGCGTCTTCCGATCACTAATTGCTGTAATCGGGGGTGACTGTGATGAACTGTGATTGACTGGCATCAGAGTTTGACCGTCTCCATCGATCGTTTTGAACGCAGCACCGAGTGAGTAGTTTGATCTCATTGTAGCCACAATTTTGAGATGTTTCTGTTTTGAACAGTGCTCAACTAAGGCAACACAACCACGAGATCCATAACTCAAGAAATCGTTGCAATAAACACACTGGGCTTTCCCTGGTACTTCGCATTTCGCTATGAAGTCGGCCATTTTTTCAACCACAACTTCAGTATTTTTACCTATCTTTACAGTCATTGACAGTTTTTTCAAGCCATTCCCAACAAAATTTGCTCTTTATCCCTCTGTCGATTTCTAAAATTCTTGCTTTGTTGTCTTTCGTGAGTTTTAGGTTAACCATTTTAACGAAATCGAGAAAACTCAGTTGATTGAACTGATTGAACAGTCCGCCACTTGCATTTCGCTCCGCGTGTTATCCGGATATGACATAGGAAATCTAACAACATCGCCGATTGGTTGCTTCAATAAGTATCAGCCTATCAGTGGCCTTGTTACATTACATTACTGATCTCGCTGGGTAGCGCGTTCTGCGCAGTGGATTTTCACAGCCGATCGAAAATACGACTCGCCGCCAGACCCCCCCCCCCAAAAAAAATTTTCTCCTCGAATTTAGACGATTCACGAGAATGACCCTAGACATGATCAAATCCGAGGAATTCCTCGGATCCGAGGAGGATTCTCATCCCTATTCATTAGAGTCCAAGATCAAGCTTCTATGATGAATCATTCAAAAGTTATAGACATTTTTCCAAACTGTGCCATTTGGCACAATTTGGCACAGTTCAAAAATGCCTGGGAACAACCTGAGAAAAAAGCTGTGTAATATATTCATTTTTTGTGGTATTGTTACAAAATTTTGACCTCAGCTTGATAACAATTGGTTCTACATTTCTGTTGCATTTTCCAGGCAGTATCTGACAGCTGTGTGTTATTTGAAAGCATTTGTATCTAAAAAAACACCCAGGCTGTAGAAGAGCTTGGAAGAACGAGGCGATGTGATATATAAACCAAAGTTTATTATCAGCTCCTCTAACAAGTCTCATCCTAGTGCAGCAGCAGAAGAAGGAAAAAGAGGCCGAACACCTCCAGCTCTAAGAACTTATACTTGCACATAACAAAAGACATGCATATCCAAAGCTGACATCCCTCCTTATCTTAATCCCCCCATTGTCTTCGTACTCCTCCTCATGGCCCTGGGGGGTCAGGGCAGCTCCTCCGGTCTCCACCGCAGTGCCTGGGAAACTCTTTGATCTTCACTGGCGGTTGAGATCTCTTTGTCCTGTTCTGAGGTGTGAAGTCGCCTTACATATGTAATCACCAAACACTCTCACATGCTTCAACATATGTAGGTTATGGAATATATGATTAATATAGACCACAGCCCCCCCCCCCCCAAACGACTAAGAAAAGGACAATAGAAAAATTCACAGTTTAAGATAATTATTATGACATACTAACTGCTACACCTCTTGCCACAGAAGAAACTTTCCAGCAGCCATGCTCCTAAGAGAGTTCAGTGGTAATTATAACAGCATAGTAAAATCACAAGTCAGTCCTAAACTGTTACAGCACAATTAGTGAACAACTGTTGAGTAGTTTGCATCAGTCTCTGTGCCGTCTGGGTTTTAATCTTCTCCCGAATCTGCTGTGGGTCCGCTTAGGCGTCCTGCTGGGACCTTCCTGTAAGGAATCTGCAGCTTGGGAAGGAGAGTGATTATTTGTTCCCTGCAGGGGGGCTGAGTCTTTTCTCTTGGGGGTCTACCCCGCCGGGTGCTCTCGCCAACCGTGCAGGCTCGTCTCTCAACAAGAAGGCAGGTTTAAGTCTGTCAATGCTGACTGTTTCTTTTCTATCCCCAAAATCAAGCACAAAGTGTTTATCACCAGTTCCAGCACTCTGAATGGCCCATCGTATGGTGGGCGGAAAGTTGGTTTTAAAGCATCATGCCTAACAAAAACGATTCAGCGTTTTTTTAAAGCTTGGGGGACAAAAAACCCGTGGAAAAGAGTGATGTGCCGGTCCGGAGAGAGTCAGGTCCGTTGCTGCCTAAAAACCTCGGGGCTGGAAGATGCCCTGGCTCTGGGTTCTCTGGTAAAAATTCACCTGGGAGCCTGAGAGGTTGTGCAAAAACTAATTCTGCTGGGGAGGCTCTAGATCCTCTGATAGGCGCAGCACGCAACCCCAATAAAACCCTGGGAAGTATATTTACCCAATTTGTATCCGTTAGTGAGGCTCTGAGGGCGGCCTTTAAAAGATCTGTGAAAACGCTCGCATAACCCATTAGCCTGAGGGTGATAAGCGGTGGTGCGGTGAATTGCTGCCCCTAAGCTGCTGGACATGGTTGACCAAAGCTCCGAGACAAATTGAGGGCCCCCTATCGGACGTGATGTCCGATGGGACGCCGAAAACGTGCCACCCAGTTTGTCAAAAAACGCGAGCGACTTTCCTCCGCTGTGGTTGACCCAGAGGACTGCCTCTGGCCAGCGCGTGGTGCGGTCTATCATTGTTTAACAGGTGTGTGAAACCTTGGGAGGAAGGTAGTGGTCCCACGAGGTCGACATGAACGTGGTCGAACCTTCTAGCAGGGATTGGAAAAGGCCCAGAGGGGCTTTTGTGTGTTTGTGTATTTTGGTGCCTGACAAGAAATGCAAGTTTTGCCCATATCTTTTACGTTTTTGCGCAGGCCCAGGCCACACAAACTTTTCGGCGACCATTTTAACCGCAGGCGCGCACACCTGGGTGCGCGAGGGAGTGAATTGAGTCGAAAATACGGCGGTGCAATGCAGCTGGACTAACGGCGAGGTCGGCCGGTTGAAGATATCGCGTATTAGGGGGGGCCCGCCGTCGCGTAAACCCCTTTCCTCCAGCCTTAACCCTGTTGGTCCAGACAAGAGTGCGCGCACGTCCGCGTCACTACTTTGTTCCTCTGCCATGGCTGCATAATCTATCCCTGGCATGGATTGGGGGCCGCGTATGTGTCCGCGTTGGTAAAGAGTTCCGCAGCTAGGTAGTATAATCTGTCTTCTTCGCGCTCTGACGATGTCACAGCCGCGAGAGAGGCAGTCTGCTACCACGTTAAGTTTGCCTGCCACATGTCGAATGTCTGTGGTGAACTCTGAAATCGCAGCCAGCTGTCTTTGTTGCCTGCCTGACCACGGTTCGGAAATTTTAGCCATGCAAAGGTGAGCGGGTTGTGGTCTACAAAGCCGTGAAACTCCGCCCTTCTAACAGAAAACTGGAAGTGGCGGATGGATAAATGAAGCGCAAGCAGCTCCCTGTCAAAAGTGCTGTATTTACGCTCGGTTTGGTTTGCGATTTGGCTGAAGATGCCAAGGTTGCCAGATTCCGCGACATTTGTTCTACAACTGCCCCTATAGCTAGGTCCGAAGCGTCTGTAGTTAGCGCAATGCGGGCCGAGGGATCGGGGTGAACCAACAATGTGGCATTAGCTAGGGTGCTCTTTACTTCCGCGAAGCCGTGTTCGCGCGCCGGGGTCCATTCGACCGCGTTGGAAGCTTTTTGTTTTCTGAGCGCGTCATATAGGGGCTGCATGAGGCTGAGCTGCGTGGGGAGGAAACGGTTGAAAAATTAACCATGCCCAAAAATTCCTGCAGGCGATTTGACCGTTGTGGGCCGTGGGAAACTTTTTATCGCGGAACTTTGTCTGGAAGTGGACTGCCCCCTTCGAGAAACTCTGTGTCCTAAAAAATCAATTTGTGACACGCCGAATTTGCATTTGGCTGGATTGATTATTAACCCGTGCTCTTCTAGCCTCTGAAAAACCATAGTGAGATGCCGCTCGTGTTCTTCCTCAGACGAGCTGGCTACCAGCATATCGTCGAGGTAGACGAAAACAAAAGGGAGGTCGCGTAATACTGCATCCATCATCCGCTGAAAGGTTTGAGCAGCGCCTTTGAGGCCGAAAGGCATTCGCAAAAATTCAAAAAGGCCGAAAGGGGTTATTACAGCTGTTTTAGGAATGTCCTCTGCTCGAACTGGGACTTGATGATAACCGCGGACCAGGTCTATATTTGAAAAAATGCGCGCTACCCGCCCAGATGCAGTGAAAAATCCTGAATGTGAGGAATTGGGGTAGCGGTCCATGCGCTGTCGCATTGTTTAATCTGCGGTAATCGCCACACGGTCTCCAAGAACCGTCGGATTTCGGAACCATGTGAAGTGATGAGGCCCAGGGGCATTTCGAGCATCTAATAATGCCTAATTTTTCAGGGTGGTAAACTCGTCCCGAGCTATGGCGAGCTTGGTCGCGTCTAAGCGCCGAGCTTTGCAAATACGGGGGGCCCGTTGTGGGAATAAAATGTTCAACCCCGTGTTTAGCCACTGTGGCTGAGAATTTGGGAACTGTGAGTGCTGAAATTGGTGAGGAGTTGATCAAACTTACCTCCTGCTGTGGTGACGCTAGCCTGCACGGGGTGGGAGAAAGCCGGGCTGAGCAGGGAATAGAAGCAAAGGACAGTGCATTAACCAAGCGCCTGTTAGCTAGATCAACTAATAACCCATGTGCACACAAAAAATCTGCGCCCAACAAGTTAAAACTCACCGCCGCTACAACAAATGTCCATCTGTAGTTGCGGCCGGGATGCAGAGGTGCAGGCTCTTTTCGCCAAAAGTGTCGATGGAGGAGCCGTTGGCTGCCACCGCTCCATTGCCCCGCCGGGGCCCATGGCCCGGTCCTGCTTGGGAGGGCATGACAAAACTTAGTTAGCTCCCGTGTCGATAAGGAACCGCTTGCCGTGTGTCCCGTCCGTCCACATATAAAAGCTTGCTTTTTTTCGCCGAGAAACCACCGCTGTTAACGGCTCTCGGCTTGGTGGCGTTTTCCGAAATTGTGAATTTGCAGGGGGAACGCATTTGTAAGCCTTCTCGGCGAAGCGGTGGTGGTAATAACAAATATGTCGCTCCGTCTGTTGCGTCCTGGCCGGTTGCTGTCACCGCGGGCTGGCTCTGCTCATGATTTGTGGCTCCCCTCTGGCTCCGGACATCAGCGTTGAGGTCTGCGATGCTGCTGAGGGGTGTCTGCTCCTTGCAGGCGTTGGCGAGCCGTTGAGAGCTTCGTGAGCTAGCGTGCGGAAGTCTTGCTGGGTGCTGCATCGCATGTTGGCCAGCGTCCCTCTCGATGTGTGGCGGCAGCGTATTGAGGAATATGAAAATGGAAGAGGAAGTTGTCATTGTCCTCTTCTTTAAGTTGCAGTCAAGTCCTCCATGAGGGCCTTGGGTCTGCCTCCTCTGTGGCCGTAACCGCCAGGATCCTCTCGGCTCCCTCCTCGGCTGAGGGGAACGTAATTTGCCACGATGGTCACTTTCAGTTCTTCATATTTGTCCTGGGCCGGCGGCCGTTGGATTATGCTCCGCACACATCTCGAAGTGGCGGCGTTGAGTTTGGCGACGATGTGATAGAACTTTGTATCGTCAGCCGTGATGCCTGCAAGTGCAAACTGGGCTTCAGCTTGCAGGAACCACGAGGCGGGGTCTTCCTGCCAGAAGTCCGGCAGGTTGACGGTGACGGCGTTTGTGTAGACTGTCACTGCTGTGTCCGCAGGGTGAGAGTGCCTTGCTTCGGCTCTCACAGCGGCGCTGGTGCTCGGTTGAGCCCTCTCTATCACTTCTGCCGTGGGGGGAACGTCGTCCATCTGTTCCCCTGTCTGCATGGGCGCCGGCGTCTGCCTGTCGCCACAGATGAGTCGATCACGGGGGACGCCTCTGGTCATCCTCACGTCAGGGTCACCAGTGTAGAAGAGCTTGGAAGAACGAGGCGATGTGATATATAAACCAAAGTTTATTACATCTCCTCTAACAAGTCCTCATCCTAGTGCAGCAGCAGAGAAGGAAAAAGAGGCCGACACCTCCGGCACTAAGAACTTATACTTGCACATAACAAAAGACATGCATATCCAAAGCTGACATTCCTCTTATCTTAATCCCCCATTGTCTTCGTACTCCCTCCTCATGGCCCTGGGGGGTCAGGGCAGCTCCTCCGGTCTCCACTGCAGTGCCTGGGAAACTCTTTGATCTTCACTGGCGGTTGAGATCTCTTTGTCCTGTTCTGAGGTGGAAGTCGCCTTACATATGTAATCAACCAAACAACTCACATGCTTCAACATATGTAGTTATGGAATATATGATTAATATAGACCACACAGGCAAACGTTATTTTCTTCAAGTTCAGTATGTTTAGATGACTGTTACTCAGTGGCAGGAGCACTTTGAGAGATTATGAATGTTTTGCCTAAAAATTCAAAGTGTTTTCTTTTAAATGAGACCAACCCCACGAAGATGCTGCAAAGGGTTGAAGAACAGCTTTTGATTTACTTTAGGTACGTTATTTTTAGGCGTTTTTAGGGAAATTGACCAGAGTGCAAGGGGTTAAAGAAAGATAAGGGAAGATAAATAGGGAGGTTCTGGAAACAATACAAAAACCTTGGCAGTACAACCCTTTTTATGGCATTGATGTGGCCAATTAATGAGTGGGATGGAGTCTCCATTTTCTGATGTTATCTTTTAGATCGCCAATCATGTCCAAGTAGTTCAGTTTCATTAAAAACTTGGGATTTCTAGGAATTTTAAGTCCAAGATAGGTAAAATGAGTGGTGACCAACTTCAATGATAAAGAGTTCAGAAATGTAGGACTCAAATTGTTTGCCAAGGACATGAATTCAGATTTGTCCCAATTAATTGTCTATCCCGATAGCTTACTAAATGATTTTATGTAATTCAACAAATTGGGGACTGAAACTACTGGATCTGATAGACAAATCAGAAAATCATCTGCATACAGATTCACCAGACTTTCGACATTGCCCAGTCTAATGCCATGGATACCTGGGTGGCTCCTGATTCCAAATGCCAAAGATTCCAAAGCTATTTCAAAGAGGAGGTGAAAGAGGGGGTCTCCCTACCTCACCCCTCGTTGCAGCTCAAAAGGCTGAGATTTATCTGTGTTAGTGAGAATGGAGGAAGTTGAATGAGAGTAGATTATTTTAATCCACTCTATAAAATTTACTCCAAATCCCAAGCGTTTCAATGACTCAAACATAAAGGGCCATTCAGTTTGATCGAATGCCTTTTGGGCATCTAAAGACAGAATGGCACCTTGTGCATTTTCATTATGAGCAGAATATATTGTATTCAACAGCAAACAAACATTATGAAATGAAAACCTATTTGGGACAAAGCCAGTTTGATCAGGATGCAAAATTGAGGTGATATAATTGCTTAGCTTTGTGGCCAGAACCTTTGTTATTATTTTTTGGTCACATTTCAAGAGAGCGATGGGTCTGTAACTTGCAGGATTAGTTTCTTCTTTTCTGTTTTTCAAAAGCAAACAAATATTTGCATCATAAAGGGAGTTAGGAAATCTCTTGTTTTTCCATGAGTAATTTACCATTCTTAACATGAGGGAAGCAACTTTTTCATGAAATGCCTTATAAAATTCACACCCAACGCCATCTGGACTGGCAACTTTTCCGGAAGGGAAAGCTCTGATAGCATTTAAGAGATCGGGTTTTGGAAATTGTGGAATCTAAATCTTCTCTTGCGTCATCATCTAATTGAGGAATATCTAAGTTGGTGAAAAAGTCTGCGAAATCTGCTTCAGTAACTTGAACTTTGCTGGAGTACAATTCTTTAGAGATCTTTGAAGCAGGAATTTATTTCTTTTGGATTTGTAATTCAAGTTCCCGATTTGGATTTGATCCTATGGATAGCTTTACTAGCCTGCTCGCCCCCAAGTTGGCTTGCTAATAGTTTCTCTGGTTTGTCGCAAAGTTCAAAAGGTTTCTGTCTAAGTTTTAGCAGAAGGTTACCAACACACCTACTAAGAATACTATTATATTCATATTTCAGTTTTAAGATGTTATTGTAGTCTGACTGAGAGAGAGGATCTGTATGTCTCAAAGTACAGGAAGTGTTTTTCAATATCCCTAAGGCAGCTGTAAAGTTCTCGTTTTTTGAGGATTCAAAGGAGACAATGTGGCCCCGCATCAAAACTTCGAATGTTTCCAAAAGATGGAGTCAGATACCTCATTACTATCACTGACAGCAATAAATTCACCAATCTGTGTTGACATGTATTCAATAAAAGAGTGTTCTTGAAGGAGAAGAGGGTTTAAACGCCAACTATACTTTTGCGTAGACAGAATATTTATAAGTTGAAGTGATACTGGACTATGATCAGAAATCAGGATATTGTGATATTGTGGAGAATGTGGAAGGACGAGGCTGAGTTTATTTCACAAGTCAGGTTTATTCACATTCTCCAACATCATCAAAAACAGAAAAGAGAAAGAATCCCCCAACATCTGTCCCTTTTATACCCCAGGACATCAAAGCACACAGTCACATTGTCTTTTAATCCCAAGTCACAATGCGTCTTCTTCCAGGTCTTCTCACCTCCACCTAAAATCACTGGTGGTCAGGAAATCCCTCAAGGTCATCTCTTTGCATACAAAAGGCCACATTTCACATCCTCCTGTTATCTCCTAGGAGGTCCAGTCCTTTTGTTCCTCTGAGACGTGAAGCATACATTAAGCATACAGTAATATACATGTGAAGCATATGAAACCCACATGTGTCCCACATGACCCCCCCCAAACGTCTAAGATGGAACAACGTAATAACAGTTTGCATGTCATAATAAAATCACTACACATCAGTCCACATGCTGCTTGGGCCTCAGTCTTCTCCCGTATTTGCTGTAAGCAGGCTTTACCACCTCCGCGGCGCCCTCCTGCTGGGGAGCTGCTGTCTGAGGATGAGAACTGTTCGTCAATCTCTGTGGGTGTTCTGGGGAATGCTCTCTGGGGGGTCTGCCGCGCTGAGGAGCCTTAGCCAACTGCACACCTTCGTCAGCCACCACAAAAGCGGGTTTGAGCCTGTTTATGCCAATCATTTCTTTTCTGCACCCCAAATCTAGCAAAAAATGCTTATCCCCTGTTTCCAGCACTCTATATGGTCCATCATAAGGTGGTCATAAAGGTGGGCGATGGGCATCATGTCTGACAAAAACAAACTCCGCATTTTTTTAAAGCCTTAGGCACAAAAACGCGTGGAAAACTGTGGTGAACGGGGCCAGGTAGCGTGCTCGAGTCCGTGCTACTCTGTAACCGCTGAGCTAGGGAGCACTCTGGCGGCGGATTATCTGGGAGAAATTCCCCGGGCAGCCGAAGTGGCTGTGCGAAAACTAGCTCAGCTGGGGAGGCTTCTAAATCCTCTTTAGGTGCAGAACGCAACCCCAATAAAACCCATGGTAGCCTGTCCACCCAATTTGCATCCGTAAGCGACGCTCTGAGGGCCGCCTTCAATGACCTGTGAAAACGTTTGCATAACCCGTTAGCCTGCGGATTGTACGCGGTCGTGCGGTGGATCGTTGCCCCCAGGCTGCGGGCCATCGCTGACCAAAGTTCGGAAACAAATTGAGGGCCTCTGTCGGACGTAATGTCCGACGGGACTCCAAAACGCGCTACCCATGCCGTTAAAAACGCGCGCGCCACCTCCTCGGCTGTGGTTGACGACAGTGGGACCACTTCCGGCCAGCGCGTGGTGCGGTCAACCATTGTCAGAAGATGTGTGCACCCCTGTGAGGGCGGGAGGGGGCCTACGAGGTCCACGTGAACATGATCAAATCTCTTAGCCGGAATGTGAAACGGCTCCAAGGGAGCTCTCGTGTGTCTATGTACTTTGGCTCGTTGACAAGCCATGCAGGCTGCCGCCCACTCTCTAACTTGTTTGCGCAGGCTCGGCCATACAAATTTCTCTCCCACCATTTTGACCGACGCGTGCACTCCCGGGTGCGCCAGAGAATGGATTGAGCCAAAAACGCGGCAGCGCCACGCGGCCGGTACCACAGGACGCGGTCGCCCAGTGGAGACATCGCAGATTAGGGGGGGGGATACTGTCTTGCAGCACCCTGTTCTCCAGCTTTAACCCTGTTGGTCCAGACAGGAGCGCGCGCACGTCCGCGTCGCTAACCTGATCCGCGGCCATGGCTGCATAATCTATCCCTACGCGGACTGGGGCCGCGCGCACTTCTGCGTCGCTAACCTGATCTGCGGCCATGGCTGCAAAATCTACCCCTACGCGGGCTGGAGCCGCCACGGCGCGCGCGAGGCAGTCTGCCACTACATTAAGTTTACCCGCCACATGCTGGATATCGGTAGTAAACTCCGAGATCGCAGCCAGCTGTCTCTGCTGCCGGCCCGACCAAGGTTCTGAAATCTTGGCCATCGCGAAAGTCAGCGGCTTGTGGTCAACGAACGTGGTGAAACGGCGTCCCTCCAGCCAGAACTGGAAGTGGCGAATGGCCAAGTGGAGAGCTAACAACTCCCTGTCGAATGCGCTGTATTTTCGTTCACTATCGCGCAAGGTCCTGCTGAAAAAGGCGAGCGGTTGCCAGGCTCCAGCTACATACTGTTCCATGACCGCCCCTATGGCCACATCTGACGCGTCAGTAGTGAGCGCCATGCGGGCCATTGGGACTGGATGTGCTAACAACGCAGCGTTTGCCAGGGCTGTTTTGACTTCAGAGAATGCGCGCTCTCGCTCTGGAGACCATTCGATTTTATTTGTGGGTTTTTGTTTTTTTAGTGCAGCATACAATGGTTGCATGAGCTGCGCTGCGCGGGGGGGGGGGGGGACGGTTATAAAAATTCACCATTCCCCAAAACTCCTGTAACGCTTTGACCGTTTGTGGCTGGGGAAAATTTATTACTGCGCGCACTTTGTCAGGCAGAGGAACCGCTCCTTCTGGAGAGACGCGATGCCCCAAAAAATCAATCTGCGTCACCCCGAACTGACACTTCGCTGGGTTGATTATTAACCCATGCTCTGCCAACCTCCGGAAAACTGCCGTGAGGTGGTTTTCGTGTTCGTCTTCGGACGCACTGGCTACCAATATGTTGTCCAGGTAGACGAACACAAAGGGGAGATCGCGCAACACCGCGTCCATCATGTGTTGGAACGTCTGCGCCGCGCCTTTAAGCCCAAACGGCATGCGCAAAAACTCGAATAGCCCGAACGGAGTTATTACCGCTGTTTTGGGTATGTCCTCAGCGCGCACTGGGACCTGGTGGTAACCGCATACCAAGTCTATCTTAGAAAAAATGCGCACCCCCGCCAAATGAACTGAAAAATCTTGGATGTGGGGGATCGGGTAGCGGTCATGCGCTGTAGCGTTGTTCAACCTGCGGAAATCACCGCAAGGTCGCCACGAGCCATCAGCTTTCGGGACCATGTGAAGCGGTGAAGCCCATGGGCTTTTCGAACGCCTGATGATGCCCAACTTTTCCAGATTGGCGAACTCCTCGCGCGCTATGGTCAGTTTAGCTGAATCCAAGTGCCGAGCTTTTGCAAAAACGGGCGGTTCGGTGGTAGTAATAAAATGTTCCACCCCGTGTTTAGCCACGGTCGCCGAAAATGTTGGGACCGTGAGTGCTGGGAACTGAGTGAGGAGTGTGTGGAACTTACCACTTGCAGCTGTGACGTTGGCTTGTGCTGTTGGCGGGGCCACTCGAGCTGTACAGGGAATAGAATAAAAAGAGAGTGCATTAACCAGGCGTCTGTTAGCAAGATCAACCAACAAACCATGTGAGCACAAAAAATCAGCCTCCAACATGTTGAAATTGACTGCAGCTATGACAAAAGTCCACTCGAATGTACGGCCGTGTAGGGACAGAAGCAACGTCCTCTCACCGAAGGTCTTAATCGCCGAGCCGTTCGCTGCTGACACCCCGGGACCACTGGAAGGCGCCAGCCGGTCAGCGGAGGAAGGTGTGATGAAACTCAGCTGGGAGCCCGTGTCCACGAGGAAATGCCTCCCCGAGCGCGCATCCCTCAAGTAGAGCAGCTTGTTCTCCTCTCCGAGGGCCGCAGCTGCTACCGACCCCTGGTCTTGGCGTTTCCCGAGCGCTTGAAATGGCACGGTGGTATACATTTGCGTGCCCTCTCTGCGAAGCGGCGATGGTAGAAACAAAGGACGTCGTCTGCTCCGTGTTTCCTGGCCCCTGCCGCCGCCGCCGTCGGTGAGTCTGGTACTGCAGCCTCTGGACCCCTGCCATCTCTGGACATTGCGCTGAGCTCTGCTGCCGCGGCCGTGGCCGCACGCCGTTTATTGGCGTTGACGAGTCGCTGCGCCTCCTGGCCCAGCTCGCGGTAGTCTTGTCGGACCAACAGTGGTGAACTAGCCAGGGTCACTCTCACCGCTGACGGTAGGGTCCTGAGGAAAAGGTGGGTGAAGATGAAGTGGTCATCGTCAGAGTCTTTCAACCTCAACAGCTTCTCCATCAGGTCCGCAGGCCTGTCGCTTTCAAATTCAGTCAGCGCCAGGAGCCCCTCTGCTCACTCCTCCACCGAGGGGGTGAAGTAACTGATGAGTGCAGCCTTCAACGCGCTGTACTTGTCGCTGTCCGGCGGCTGGTTGATCAGGCTCTCCACCCGCTGGGCTGTGTGGTTGTCCAGCTTTGCAACCACATGGTAGAACTTTGTGTCGTCTACCAAAATCCTCTGGAGGTTGAACTGCGCCTCGACCGCGTTAAACCAGGAGCGCGGATTGTTCTGCCAGAAGTCTGGTAGCTGAACTGTGGCTGCATTCGTTTGGCTGGCTCCTGATGAGTCTGGCTCGGGAGAATTTCCTCCACTCATGATACGTCTTAGGGTCACCAGTGTGGAGAATGTGGAAGGACGAGGCTGAGTTTATTTCACAAGTCAGGTTTATTCACATTCTCCAACATCATCAAAAACAGAAAAGAAAGAATCCCCCAACATCTGTCCCTTTTATACCCCAGGACATCAAAGCACACAGTCACATTGTCTTTTAATCCCAAGTCACAATGCGTCTTCTTCCAGGTCTTCTTACCCCCACCTAAAATCACTGGTGGTCAGGAAATCCCTCAAGGTCATCTCTTTGCATACAAAAGGCCACATTTCACATCCTCCTGTTATCTCCTAGGAGGTCCAGTCCTTTTGTTCCTCTGAGATGTGAAGCATACAATAAGCATACAGTAATATACATGTGAAGCATATGAAACCCACATATGTGTCCCACAATATATAGAATTGATAGTGCGGGGTAATAATTTAGATGACAATAAAAGAATCAATCCTCGTGTAAGATTTATGGACATGGGGAAAAAAGGAAAAATCTTGGTTAGTGGGATGTTGAAGTCTCCATAAGTCAACCATATTCATTGATTTAATTACATCATTCAGTACCTGCACTGAGGTAATAGTGGGAGGTGGTTTAGTTGACAATCTAAAAGGGGGTCCAAATAACAATTAAAGTCACCTCCAATAATGACATTGATATTATACCTCCTTCCAGCTCCAAACGCTTTTAAGAAAAAATCCAGACCATCTATATTGGGGCCGTAAATATTCTGCATTGTTATTGGAAAGGTGTTTATATGTCCAGAAATCATTAGGTGTCTGTCGTGTGGGTCTGCTTTCATAGAGTCTAGGCAGAATGGGATGTGTTTACGAAAAAGTATAGCCACCCCTCTGCTTTGCAAGTAAATGGTGCCTGAAAAACGTGAGAAATCCAGTTTTCTCTCAACCTACGTTGTGCATTTGCACTAATGTGCGTTTCCTGGAGGAAAATGATATCTGCCTTCAATGATTTAAGATGAGAGAAAACCCGTCCTCTCTTAATTGCATGACCAAGACCCTTCACATTCCATGAGACCAGTGTTAAATTATTATTCATGCTGCCATATGCAATACCATCAGTTGGTGATGTTATCCTGGATATGAAAGTAATCTGACTTCAGCCCAACTTCACACAAAAAATAACAAAACTTATTACATAAAAAACACACGTCGTGGTGCAAAACAGCCCACCTGAACATACTCATGAACATCTTCCCCACCCACCCGATAAGTACTTCCCCAATTGTGGCACACATATCCCTATATGCTTGAGATCGCTTCGTACACAGTGCAACCAGTAGCTTCCCTACAAAAAAAAGAAAAAGAGAAAAAAAAAAAAGGCAAAAGCTCAACTCCACTGCCAGTATAAGTGAAAGAGAACAGAAAAAAAAAAGTGATAATCTCATTTAAAAAACGAACGGTAGTGCCGAGTGTCGACAAGTTATTTCAACAGCAAATGAACTCCCTTAATGAACAAGTAAACATCACAGTTCTTATGATGTGGTATTTAAAGTGTTCGTAAATATCACTGCCTCACCCGGCTGCATGAAAATTTTGAATTGGTCCTTATACTTGATCTGAAGCCTTGCTGGAAAAAGGAGTGCGTGTTCCATCTTAAGCTCCCGCAGCTTGCCAAGGGCCTCGATGAATTCCCGTCGGTGTCACATCACCTCCGGTATATAGTCGGGAAAAATGAGGAATTTGTTGCCTTTGTATGCCAGCTCCCATGTTCTCCGAAGCCGCAGTATCAGCTCTCTTTCACGATAGAAGGATATCCTTGCTATGATGGCACAGGGTCTGGCTCAATCAGGCGGAGGTGATCTCAGGGTGTGGTGTGCTCGGTCAACGATCACCGTAGACTGGAAGTTATCCTCACCCAGGAGCTTTGGAATGACCGCCGCCACAAATTCCGTTAGTTTACCCCCTCTTCTCCTTCAGGTATGCCAATAATCTTGATGTTGTTGTGGCGTGAATGGCCTTCGAGGTCATCTACTTTGAGCTTGAGTGCAGCTTTCTTCTTTCATGGAGGACAATGTCTTTTCTGGGCAGCTAATATGGTTATCGTGCTCCGACAGTTGCCATTCCATAAGTTCCACCTTTTCAAGAAACTCAGTTTGAGTGTTTTGTAGAGCTTGCAGGGTCTGGTCCAATCTATCAAACCTGTCATTCATGCGGCTGAGAATCTTGTTTGAGATTTTCTCCCAAAACAGCGGTAGTTCGTCTTCATCGTCACTGTCGTCGGAATTGCTGGGAGGTGCTCCGCTAACACAGCTTGCTGGGCTAGGGCTATTAGCATATTAGCATTAGCTAAGGTTGGTCGAGGCAAGTTGCTTTGTTAAGACATCTTTTTCGGCATTCTCTACCAATAGCGCTAACGTGGCAGACTCCCCTTTGCTAAGAAAGTGTCCAAGGCCAATAAAATAAGCAATAGGGCTGCTAAAATATTAAAATCATAATCTGGCGGGGAGGAGCTTCTGAAAAGGATGTCTACTCGATGTGGTGCTCTTGAGCAGCCCCCCCCCCCCCATGAATTTCAGTCACCTTAACTTGCCAACATAAATTAGTTAATTAATATTAACTAAGGTAAAGGAAGAAAAAAAAAATCTCCTTTTGATTCTTGTCTGAAATAAGAGAACCAAAAAACTAACCACACGTGTTAGCCAAGTGACTCGTCCATTATTGCTCCCGTTACCAGCAGGTTAAAACCATGATAAATGCCTTCACTGCTTACACACCTCTTCTGATTTTTTTCCGTGTTTAAAGTACCTTAATAAGCTCGTGTTTCTTTCAGACGACGCTCGTAGCGAGACACTGCTGGCTACTGGAACACGCAGGCGGGGCGCATCTGAACTCCGTGCGGATGACTGTCACGCACGTTGTTCATGTGTGTGCTTGCAGACCGTCATTACTTCATATACTTTTCTTAAATTTATATATCCTCATAGAGTGGCGGAAATTTTTCAGGGGTGGTGGGCCTCCACCCAGAAATGTTCCCGAAGGAAACCCTGGGAGTGTCAGGCCGCCTTGTTGTAAAGATCCCACCCACATGAGGTGGTACTCACTTGTAATGGAAAATGAACAACACCGTGTTGAGCTGAGTAGAGTCCAAGCGAGTCGGGCTGAGTAGGTGCTAGTGGAAAAGTGCCATTAGTGATCATTTATAATACAGCTCACTCAAAAAGACAAATGGATTATCTAGTAACAGGGAAGTAACGATTGAAAAGTGATAGAAATAATGACATTCAGACATTGACTGTAAACTTGTCAAGCTATATTTTACACTGACACTAAAACTAACATTATGACAAATAGCATCAACCAACACTGGGATGTGAATGAGAATGCCGTTTCTTGAAGAAAAACATTAATAAATAAAAACTGTCACACAATTACCAAGGAAGGTTTTTATCTAGCAGACGTATCTACAGCCGTGGACAAAATTGTTGGTACCCCTCTGTTAATGAAAGAAAAACCCACAATGGTCACAGAAATAACTTGAATCTGACAAAAGTGGTAATAAATAAAAATTCTATGAAAATTAACCAATGAAAATCAGACAATGCTTCTGAATTGTGGTTCAACAGAATTATTTTAAAAAACAAACTCATGAAACAGGCCTGGACAAAAATGATGGTACCCTTAACTTAATATGCTGCTCAAAAAAATAAAGGGAACACTAAACAACACAATGTAACTCCAAGTCAAATCACACTTCTGTGAAATCAAACTGTCCACTTAGGAAGCAACACTGATTGACTGAGCACATGTGACAGACATGACAGAGTCTGGAGACGCTGTGGAGAACGTTCTACTGCCTGCAACATCCTCCAGCATGACCAGTTTGGCAGTGGGTCAGTAATGGTGTGGGGTGGCATTTCTTTGGGGGGCCACACAGCCCTCCATGTGCTCGCCAGAGGTAGCCTGACTGCCATTAGGTACCAAGATGAGATCCTCAGACCCCTTGTGAGACCATATGCCAGTGCGGTTGGCCCTGGGTTCCTCCTAATGCAAGACAATGCTTGACCTCATGTGGCTGGAGTGTGTCAGCAGTTCCTGCAGACGGTCTGGGAGATCCCTAAGGAGACCATCCGCCACCTCATCAGGAGCATGCCCAGGCGTTGTAGGGAGGTCATACAGGCATGTGGAGGCCACACACACTACTGAGCCTCATTTTGACTTGTTTTAAGGACATTACATCAAAGTTGGATCAGCCTGTAGTGTGTTTTTCCACTTTAATTTTGAGTGTGACTCCAAATCTAGACCTCCATGGGTTAATAAATTTGATTTTTATTGATAATTTTTGTGTGATTTTGTTGTCGGCACATTCAACTATGTAAAGAACAAAGTATTTAATAAGAATATTTCATTCATTCAGATCTAGGATGTGTTATTTTAGTGTTCCCTTTATTTTTTTGAGCAGTATATTTTGTTGCACAGCCTTTTGAGGCAATCACTGCAATCAAATGATTTCTGTAACTGTCAGTGAGACTTCTGCACCTCTCAGCAGGTATTTTGGCCCACTCCTCATGAGCAAACTGCTCCAGTTGTCTCAGGTTTGAAGGGTGCCTTGTCCAGATGGCATGTTTCAGCAACTTCCACAGATGTTCAATAGGATTTAGATCAGGGCTCATAGAAGGCCACTTTAGAATAGTCCAATGTTTTGCTCTGAGCCATTCTTGGGTGTTTTTAGCTGTGTGTTTTGGGTCATTATCCTGTTGCAAGACCCATGACCTGCGACTGAGACCAAGCTGTCTGACACTGGGCAGCACATTTCTCTCTAGAATACCTTGATAGTCTTGTGATTTCATTATACCCTGCACAGATTCAAGACACCCTGTGCCAGATGCAGCCCCACAACATAACAGAATCTCCTCCATGTTTCACAGTAGGGACAGTGTTCTTTTCTTGGTATGCTTCATTTTTGCGTCTGTGAACACAGAGCTCATGTGCCTTGCCAAAAAGTTCCAGTTTTGTCTCGTCTGTCCATAGGACATTCTCCCAGAAGCTTTGCGGCTTGTCAACATGCAGTTTGGCAAATTCCAGTCTGGCTTTTTTATAATTTGTTTTCAACAGTGGTGTCCTCCTTGGTCGTCTCCCATGAAGTCCACTTTGGCTCAAACAACGATGGATGGTGCGAACTGACACTGATGTACCTTGACCTTGGAGGTCACCTTGAATGTGTTTAAAGGTTGTTCTGGGCTCTTTTGTTACCATTTGTATTATCTGTCTCCTCCTGCGGCCATGTCCAGGGAGGTTGGCTACAGTCCCGTGGATCTTAAATTTCTGAATAATATGTGCAACTGTAGTCACAGGAACATCAAGCTGCTTGGAGATAGTATTATAGCCTTTACCTTTAACATGCTTGTCTATAATTTTCTTTCTGATCTCCTGAGACATCTCTCTCCTTTGCTTCTTCTGGGCCATGTTTATTGTGGTACACACCATGTCACCAAACAGCACAGTAACTACTTGTCACCTTTTAAATAGGCCGACTGACTGATTACAAGTTTGTAGACACCTGTGATGTTAATTAGAGGACACATCTTGGTTGAACATGTCCCTATGGTCACATTATTTTCAATCTTTTCTAGGGGTACCATCATTTTTGTCCAGGCCTGTTTCATAAGTTTGTTTTTTAAAGTAATTCTGTTGAACCACAATTCAAAAGCATTGTCTGATTTTCATTGGTTAATTTTCATAGAATTTTTATTTATTACCACTTTTGTCAGATTCAAGTTGTTTCTGTGACCATTGTGGGTTTTTCCTTTCATTAACAGAGGGGTACCAACAATTTTATCCATGGCTGTATGTCATCTGGTGTTTAGAATAATCAACAATGTAGTAACATCATGGACAAATAGACATTTATTCATGTTTCAAAACTGTTTGCTGAGCTCCTCCATTCAGAACAAGCAAAGTAAACAGAGGTAGGCAGTAACTAGTTACATTTACTCATACAGGTATTCAAATAATTTTTCACAAAGTTGTACTTTACTGCATAGGTTTGTTTCAGGATACTTTTTACTCTTTGAGTACATTGTTGACAGAACTGTCCTTCTGGTCAAGAACATTTGGTTAAACTGAGTTATTTTTGATATCACCAATTTGAAAATTGGGTGGAAATGAGGTGGAAACTGTCACAATTTTGTTTTTACTAAAACAGACTCCCATCTGTCAAGGATGTTAGACGAGTGAAGCATCTTGACTTATGCATCATCTTTGTTTGATGACATATGCACAAAAATTGAGAGCTGATTGGCTCTGTGACGGGAGGCACGGGAAGAATGGAGTTGTTTAGCAATTTTTAGCAATCTGTGAGCATACAAGCCGTTCATTAAAAAGAGTTCGGAAAGAAACTCACAAGCCTCCGCCTGTGATTTGGCATGGTGTCAGAAGCAGTCCGAACAGAGGAGGACACACGCTAAAGAAAATGCCAAATTTCAAGCCACCGGAAAATTTCAGCTTTGGCAGGCTGGGGTAATGGCAGATGTGGCAGCAACATTTCCTACGGTATCGCATGACATTCATGGGATATGGGGCAGAAAACATCAGGACATCATTCACATTCCCTACGAGAGAGAGTGAGAATGACTTCCAATGTTGTCCTGAAGATGTTTGATGAATACTTCGTGCCTCGGAAAAATGTGATCCACGAGAGAGCCCAGTTCCACCAGTGCACACAGAAGGCGGGTGAGAAGGCAGAGATCTTTATAAGGGATTTGTATGAACTGTCTGAGCACTGTGACTTTGGGGATAAAAGAAATGAAAATATCAGAGACAAGCTGGTTGTGGGAATATGTGATAAAGAGCTATCAAAAAGACTACAGCTAATGAAAGATTTGACTGGATGAGGCTGTACAGATGGTTACTGTATTTTTTGGACTATAAGGCGCACTTAAAATCCTTTAATTTTCTCAAAAATCAACAGTGCGCTTTATAATCCGGTGCGCCTTATGTATTAATTCTGGTTGTGCTTACTGACCTCGAACCGATTTTATGTGGTACACAACGCTCAAAAATCTGTCAAAAATGTTTTAGTATGACTTTGGTAAGCTATGAAGCCGAACCGCTTGATGGATTGTCGGAGCATTACGGTAGTCAGGAGCCTCGCGGAGTAATATGTGCTTCAACATAATGGCCGGATGGCTTTTTCCACAAATCTCCATCCCTATTGATCTGCCACTCCATGCGCGACCATCTCACCGATACTGTCAAAACCCAAGTGAAGCAAACTAATTCGGAGCTTGCCATCATGCCGGGTGGATTAACCAAAGAACTCCAACCGCTATATTGGTGTCAACAGGTCGTTCAAAGTTAAATTGCTAGCGAGTTACGCCACCATCTGCCAATGGATCGTGGATCGAAACTGCTCCTGTTTAGCTGTAATTAATATTCAAAAATGATATTTTCAGGACGAAAGAATTCAAGTGTCCCGGCATTTGTTTGCATTGTTTACTTCTCGGGGCTGCCGCCGGAGAGCGAGCCGTATCGATTACTGAGCGAGTATCCTGGCGATGTAAACAGCCACGGACTAAAAACGTTCCGCCTGCTCATGGAGCAGGTCATTCACACTCGCAGACAATCGCGCTATATGTGTCTATAATGACTATAGATAAGATTTTCTTTCCATGCACGCAAAAAAAATTTTTTCCCGGCTCCGACTACCTCGCTTTAATGCGCCTTATAATCCGGTGCGCCTTATGTATGGAATTAGACCATCAAATAGACCGTTCATTGATAGTGCGCCTTATAATCCGGTGCACTTTATAGTCCCAAAAATACAGTAGATAAGTTGAGGATGTCGAGCTGCTAATTAGCCAGCAGGGGGGAGTCCTCACACAGTATACAAGAGATAAAGCTTCAGCCAGGAAAAGGAGTATACAGGGCTGACAGACCTGAAAGAAAAAGCTTCAGACCTAAACAAGGTGGGAGGAATTCACTAGACAGTAGAGGTGGAAGATGCACAAGATGTGGAAAAATGCATCATAAAGATAAGTCAAGTTGCCCAGTTTTGGAATTTGTGTGCAGGAAATGCAATAAAAATGAACACTGGGAGCGCATGTGCAGATCAAATGCAGTGATGGAGGTCAGAGACAGGACAGAGGAAACAAGAGCATTTTACCTCGGGTCTATTCACTCAGACAGCCACCCAGAAAAGTGGACAGAGATTCTTGGCCATGGTCAAACATCGGTTCCATTCAAGATTGATAGAGGGGCTGATGCCACAGTGTAGAGCTACAAAAGTTTTAGGAAAATGAAACAGACCCAAACTCTACAGAAACCAGATATCCCTCTTGTCAGTCCTGGGGGTCACTGAGAATGCCTTGGGTTCTTCAAAACTGACCTCAGCTACAAGGGAAAGCACCACAACACAAAGGTGTATGTGATCACAGGCCCAACAGTGAGCAACCTGCTGGGGAAGAGAGGTGGCTGTAGCACTGGGGTTGGTGAAAAAAGTGGAAGAGAAAAGGAGCATATGGAGAGCATGGCACTCTGAAAACAGAGCCTGTTAAAATGTGCCTCAAAGAGTGGGCAGTGCCATATGCAGTAACAACAGCACAAAGAGTACTGTTGCCTTTAACGCCTAAAGTTAAAGAGGAACTTAAAAGAATGGAAACACGGGGTGAATGAGAGTGTGAGACATCCAACTGACTGGTGCAGTCCCATGGTGCCAGTCGTAAACACAAAATGAAAAGTACGTATTTGTGTGGACATGAAAAAAGTAAACAAGCAGATAAAAAGAGAGCGGTATTTACTTCCCACTATTGAAGAGGTCTTAGCAAAGCTAGCCAGTATGAAAGTCTTTTCCACCCTTGATGCATCTAGTGAGTTCTGGCAAATCCCTTTGCACAGTGACAGCAGTGTGCTAACAACATTCATCACACCATTTGGTTGTGTCGAAGACCCTTTGACCTGTACCTCACGATTGAAGTTAGGCTCACTAGCTTGCAGTTCCTAGAGGAATTTCCCTTATAGGAAATTCTGTCACGTGTGTGCGTGTGCTTGGTGACTTGAGGGTTACCCCAGCTGCACTGTCTTCTATCTACCAGACGACCTCCGCTCACCTGTATACCAGACCTCTGACTGAGTGACCTGTCCAGTCAGACACCTGGAATACACCCTTGGTATTAACAACAGCCCCTCATGGTCTCACTTTGCTCTTGTTAATCTGGGTAAATGTTTAAGATCAGGAAAAATTGATCTATTGGAGGTCTGTTTAAAAACACCTTAAAGAGTAACCTTTAAAAACTCACAAAAATGTAACACCTCTTGCAGAAAAATACCCTCTTGAAAAACAACCAGGAAAGATGGACACTGAATCAGTGATCTCACAAACTCCCATACTATCTTTTAATATGTTGTAGTATTTATTGAAAGTCTGCAAAGCTCAGCCAAAACAGGATATACTTGCATAAAAACAGTCAAATCAAAATGATGAAATTCAAAATTAAACCAAAAATGAGGAAAAAGGGATTCAAAATCAGAAAACCCAAACTGATTGAAAAACCTTGATTCAAAACGTTGGTATTTGTAAAATCAGTCATTTGATCAACAAGTGAAATCATTCAAAAATGTGAAAGTTTAAAATCACCAGGATCAGTCCAGAAAATCAAAATTTAAAATCAATCAAAAATATAAAAAATCTTAAAGAGTCCAAAATTAAAGAAACCCTTTGGAAAATCAAACCT
The DNA here is from genome assembly GCA_020510985.1 of Pholidichthys leucotaenia. NCBI lineage: Eukaryota > Metazoa > Chordata > Actinopteri > Cichliformes > Pholidichthyidae > Pholidichthys > Pholidichthys leucotaenia. The sequence goes on from CM035844.1 coordinate 277,580,663, forward strand.
GGTCAAAACATCTAACTAATTTGGGGTAATATGTCTAAAAAGCCGTGCTGGGGAGATTGATGGCTGGCCTTCTCCTTTGATCACTCCTCTTCTTGGGGAGAAGGGGAAGGAAAGGCGAGGCACGGAAGCTGGAGACCCGGCAGAGAATTCTTGAAGCTCCGTTTTCTGTTCTTCAATCAGCGGGGCCCGTGCTCTGTGAGGTGGAGGCAGGAGAAACTGTCAGCCGAGGAGGGGAAGGGGGGCCTCCACTTCCTGTTCTGTCTTCGCCCAAGTGTTATTTTCTCCCTTCTTGCAGCAGAAGATTTAGAGTTGTTAAAAACTGAAGAGTTGAGATGGTGTTTGGTCCATCTTCTTAACAGCGGTTTACCTCTCTTCAAATTTTCTGCCATGGAATGATGGTGTCTTGGAGACTGCCGAAAATGAACATTTCGGGGCTTTTGAAGTTTTTATACCTTTTTTACACTCAACTGTGATTGGCGAGCAATCTCCCCATAGGCCTTTTGGTTTCTGTGATTGGCTTAATGCTAAATTTTATATAACAATTACCTCACTGCACATGTCTCTCTCCCGAGTTCCAGTACAGCCATGTGCCATGCACCCCCCCCCCCCCCGCCTCATGCACCACTCACTTCTTGCCCTCGTGGCTGTCTGGTTTCGCTTATCTCAGCACTTGTCCCTCAAGTTCTGCTCATGTCATCATTTTCCATTACCAAAATAAATCAACTTGCTGTCCTAAACAGTTTCATTTCCTCTTTTTCTCACATGCTTTCCCATCAACAGATCTTACAGAACATTTCACAATCTGAACCCACATAAACCTTTCTTTGTGCAGTTAAAATGTACATATGATCACAGTTGGATCTCACTCATTATTTTTGTTGATTACATACTTCTTAATCAATGAGTATACATTTTCTTTACTGATTACATACAAAATATTGCATTTCATGGCATATGCTTTCAATATTGCTCTGCATTCAGTCCCTTGTGTTTTCACCAGACATGCCTGCCACTGTCCTTTCTGACCACACAAGTGTGTGCTTTCTGATGGCTCTGTGACCCTGGCTGACCTCCCTGTGATGTTTTCTGTATTCTTGGGACATTGGAAACAGGATCCCCCATTTTCTTTTCATAGGGGGTAAATCAGTGTGATTGGGAGGGTCTGCTGCTTTCAGCCTTTTTGCGGTTGCTGGGGTCATATCGTGGGGTACTCGAACAGTTGATACATGTTGTCTCGAAGCCCAATAGACAGCACCACAGAAGAAGTTGTCAGCTGCTATGTGAACTCCATAAAAAGTACTCCACCTGCTTTCAGGAGGAAACTAGGTGAGATCAGAGCAGCCACAGTCACAGATGTGGAACTACAGATGGTGACTGAACACGTAAGGAATGGCTGGTCAGAGCACACAGGCCAACTGCACCCATCGGCGAGAGACTTTTACCACCACAGGGCTGAGCTTTCAGAGAGTGATGGACTGGTCAGCAGGGGGTGCCATATAGTGATCCCACAGTCAATGAGAGAGGAAGTGTTAAAAAGGGTCCCTGAAGGTCACCAAGGCCTCTCCAAATGCAGAGAAAGGGCACAAGGACTGGGGTGGTGGCCAGGCCTCTCAGTAGAACTAAAGCAGCTGCTGGAGAAATGTGAGTCCTGCTGTGAGAACAAGAGAGCACAGTGGAAAGAACCACTAAACCCTACCCCATTACCAGATAGGCCCCGGCTGAGGGTTGGAATGGACTTATGTGAACACAAAGGGAAAAACTACCTAATAGTTTCTCACTACTTCTCACGGTACCTCGAGATCCTGGAGCTACCAGTAACAACATCTGAACAAGTTGTGTCAAGACTGACGGCGACATTTGGAAGATATGGGACCCCAGATACACTATGTTCTGATAATGGTCCACAATTTTCAAGTGAAACATTTAAAAGAGTCAGTCGAGAGTCTGACTTTGCACACGAAATGTCCAGTCCACACCACTCATCGTAAATGGTCAGGCGCAACGTGCAGTGCAGACAGCCAAGAGAATCCTGCAGCAGAAGGATCCTGTGCTGGCCCTCATGAGCTTCTGTGCTACACCCACAACTACTACAGGGGTGAGTCCAGCAGAGCTCCTGATGGCCAGGAAAATTCGCACAACGTTGCCAACACTGGATTGTAACCTGAAACCTGAATGGCCCGATCTCTCCAGTGTCAGACAGAAGGATGCAGGGGAGAAGGAGCAGCAGGCTTTTGACTTCAACCGAAGACACAGAGCACGACATCTACCTGCTTTGAAAACGGGTGATTGGGTCCTGATCCAACTGGACTCTGGGAAATGCTGGAACACTACTCCTGTGGTCCAGCAGAAGAGTTGAAAGAACACCATACCTACAGTGAAGCATTCATTTAAAAACTGGATTTTGTGTTTGTTTCTGTTATCTTTGTCCAATATTTAAATTTGTTTGATGATCTGAAACATTTAAATGTGACAAACATACAAAAAAAGAGAGAAATCAGCAAGGGGGCAAACACTTTTTCACACCACTGCATAAAATAATATTTAAAAAAATTCCTGCATCCACATCGTGATCTGAATCACCACCAAAATCTAACCATTTGTTCCGCGTGTCATTACACACCTTTCCTGAAAATTTCACCAAAATCTGTTCAGAACTTTTTGAGTTATGTTGCTAAAAGACAAACCAACCAACGCCACTAAAAACATTACCTCCGTCCTCCCTTGGTGGAGGGAATAATGCAGGGTTTCCTCTGGTAACAATTCTCGGTGGCGGGCCACCTGGCCAGAAATTTGACCAACACACCAAGGAGACATGAATTTATTAAGAAAAATATATGAAACAATGACTTTCCACAAGCACGCACATGAACAACGAGCGTGGCTGTCATCCGTGCAGAGTGTAGAAGCGCCCCGCCCATGCGAGTTTTCCAATCAGTCAGCAGGCAGAGTCTCGCTAAGCGCAACTGTCCGACAGAAACATGAGTTTATTAAAGTACTTTAAACGCGGAAAAAAATTATAAGAAGAATGTAAGCACTGGAGGCATTTATCATGGTTTTAACCCGCTGGAAACGGGAGCAATAATGGAAGACTCGCTTAGCTCAGAGATGTGGTTAGAATTCATCTGCAGCCGGCTTCATATGAAGGCAAAGGTAAGGGGGACTGATGAATTGCTGAGGATATATTTCACCAGCCACTACAATATTAAGTTATGTTCTGTAGGAATTGCAGGAATGAAGAGACTGGCAATTTCTCTCTTTTCTCACACGAGCAGGCGTGCTGTTTTTATTCTCCAGAGGCAGTGACAAAAAGCAACAGCTAAAAACACTAGCTCTCTTTTCACTCTAAACTGAGGTCCTTCAGTAGCTACCTAGAGAGGTGCCTGATGAGAAAGCCTGAGAGCACAACTATAACTGCCTAAACAGATCATTCTGGACATGAACACATATTGTGGTGAATTATGTCTTTTGAGTCCGATACAGTTCCCTATTATGTACCTGGCAGGTTAAGATGACCAAAATTCATGAAGTCAATGACTTTAATCTGTCAGCAGCCTTCAGAAAAACTAAACGTGTCAACATCTGATTTCAAAATAAGGGAGGTTTTTCCTGCTGTCTGGGTGGTGAGGAGATTTCTAAAACAAAACAAAACAAAACAAAAAACTATATAAATATAAAGAAATATTATAACAGAAATAACAGCATCGTTGGTCATTTAAGTTAATTTATTTCAGTAAATAAAATTTTTTAATGTTTTTTCTTTGTAATCAGAGTTCAATTATTGTTCTGTTCTGACTACAAAATTATGCAACTATTATGCAGTGGAAGCAATTTGGAACAACTTTTGGATACACTCGTTAAGGAATTAGGAAAGCTTAAACTGTGGTTTGATTCAAACAAATTAACGCTCAATTTAAAGCGTACCCGTGGTGGTCGTGAAGACGCATTTAACTTGAAAACATTAGGAAAAGGTATTTGTTATTTGGGTAAATAATTGTTGCCAGCCATATACCACCTGAGATATATTGAAATAGGACCGCGGGCATGGCCAGCCAATGAAAACTATGGCCGCCGTCATGACATATGCGGAAGTGACGTTATACCGTTGCTACTGAAAAGACAATACTCAGCGTTTCACCGGGACTACGGTGCTGTAGTCCGTTGTTTTTGTTCTATTATGGCTGAATTTTCTGACTCTGAGGAAGAATTCGTCCAACATGGCTACAGGTTTGAGCCAGAAAGGTCTTCTGAGGGTTAAAGTGACGAAGTGGTCCTCACACACAACGCAATTTCATCTGAAAGGATTCACCTGTGCCCTGTTCCAAGATTGCGCAATCACTTTTCCTCTATGATCTTCGGACAAGGTGAGCTGGGTTTGGGTACACAAAAGAAGTGTTTATCTTTGTTTTTTCGCTTATTATTGAGACATCCAAAGGCTTTACATTCCGCCATGTTGTGATACCCATATCGCATTGTATGTTTTTGTTTTAACAAGAGCGCTGAGTGTCTGCCGCTCTGTATAATGGCGAGGGAGGAGCCGAATCATCTGCCGTGTTGCGGCAGTTAGGACCTCAGATCAGACGATATGACCCGCTGAATTTAAGCATTTATTTATTTATTTTCTACTCGTTTTAGTTCCGCATTTAAAATGAACCCTGAGTTTGAAATAAACGTTTGAATTTTGGTCCTCACACACAACGCAACGCGCCGAGTGTCTGCCGCTGTGTATAGCGGCGAGGGAGGAGCCGAATCATCTGCCGTGTTGCGGCAGTTATAAGCTCAGATCAGACGATATGACCCGCTGAATTTAAGCATTTATTTATTTATTTTCTACTCGTTTTAGTTCTGCATTTAATATGAACCCTGAGTTTGAAATAAACGTTTGAATTTGAATATCCCGAAAGCCACTGCTCATCCGGGCACTCCAGGCTCAGCCAATATTGATCCAGATCGCGGTGCCCACTTTATTACGTCACAGGAAGCTTCCTGGCAGGCCATGTAGCAGCTAGTATGGCTGCACCCATGTTTTGCTGACATAGCTGAACCAGCACATCAGCAATGGATTTATATCAAATTGCTTTGAACATGAATTTCAACTTAAACTTGAACTAGAACGTGAGACAGGGGCTCAATATAATATCTTTTTTTTTCACGACCACCACAGGTACCCTTTAAGTAAGACAAAATTTATAGTTTTTAACAACCATCACAACAACTAAGTATCTAAACTCAATGTGAATGGTGTAGCGATTGAAAGGGTATCTGAAACTAAATTTCTTGGAGTAATAATTGATAATAAACTGTGTTGGAAGTCACATATTAATTATATTAAAGGTAAAATATCCAAATCAATTGCAATACTACACAGAGCGAAATATTTGCTGAATCAACCCACATTATATACTTTGTATCATTCATTAATACTCCCATACATGACATATTGTACTGAAGTATGGGGAAATACATATAAAACAAACCTATATCCAGTCTTTATGCTTCAAAAGAGAGCTATTAGAATAATAAACAAAGCAGCTTACAGGGAACCAACAAACCCACTTTTTCTTAAATTAAAAGCTCTCAAGTTGAAAGATCTGGTTGACTTTAAAACTGCAGTAATAATGTTTAAAGTGAAGAATCTATCACTGCCCGCAAATATCCAAAAGTTGTTCCAAATAAGGGAGAAACAATATCATTTCAGAGGAACATGTATATTTCAAAAACCTTCAGTGAGAACTACCACCAAGCAACACTGTGTTTCAGTGCAAGGAGTCAGATTACGGAACGATTTTGGACCTGAATTAAAATCATGTACAACGCTTGGACAATTTAAACAAAAACTAAAGGAAGAAATACTCCAAACATATATACAGGATGACATGTAAAATCACATAAGGATTGACATATCCAGCCTGTGTTGTGTTGTTACTTAGTTTTTTTTTGGTCACATTTTGTCTTAGCTTTGTTCTGAATTGTAATCGCTCTTGTTTTGTTTTTCTTTTGAATTCTTGGATGGAATATGGGTGGGCAATATAAGCTGCGGCTTCAGCCATCACCCATTTCAGATAACTTATGTTGAACTGTATAATCAGAGGAGTTATTGTTTAATTTGACCTTGTTGGATTTTTTTCCCTTGTTATATTATTCTGTTTCTTTTAAATCTTTACTTTTAATCCATCCGAAATAAAGATTCATTCATTCATTCATTCATGATCAAAAATGTAAATTTGTTATAAGGAAAAGGTAAAAAAAAAATTACCACAGTCTGTTTCAAACTCATCTTAAAAAACAGTAATTTTATTTTAAAAAACAGACAAAAATTAGTCATAAAATAACCCACAAATTTATAATAACGTTTCAAATGTACAAGAAAGTCAATTTTACAAGAGGAAATTACAAATTTGAGGAACATGGTTTCAACTTTAGATTTACAGAGAAAAGCAGAAAACTATAAGAAAATTGTTATAAATTTTTGAGAAAAACCTCAAACCTTCAAGACTGAAGTCATGACTCAAGTTTTTAAGTGGCTGCTCTTTGAACCCTCAACTCAAGTCGAAATTTTTGGTTGTCTACTTTTAATTATTAATTTCAAAGCACTGCTTTTACATGAGTAGAATTTCTGGTTACTATACCCACCTGATCATATAATTTAAGTATGCATGAGTACATTACTATTATGAATGTTTCTTTCCCTTCCCTACTTTCTCAATGGAAAAAAAGAAACACTAGACTAAAAATACAAAAATACTCATAATTTTGTCATTTATGTAAACCATGACAAAAAAATCCTGCAGCACAAAACATGACACTTGATATTTTCTAACCTGTTTGTATACCACCATAGACAGAGAGAGAACCTGAATTAGTCAGAGCTCAGAGAGGGCAAGATGAGACAGAAGAGAGGAGCCAAGGAGAGGAAAGTGTTCAGGCAGAGGAAGGAGAGAAGGATAACACCACTAAAAAGTCTAAACACAGCATGTCTGGGTGAGACCCCAACTGGCCCAATATTCAAGCCTCGGTTGTACAATACTTCAAATGGTGAGCTCCATACGCAACTTTACTGTGTAAAATTTTAAAAAGAAATAAATAGTATAAAATTAACATATTCCGGTATGTTTACTGCCCCCCCCCCCCCCGGAAAATATGTTGCCACCGCACCAAGGTCTTTAAGCCAGAGGAAACACTGTAATGGATTGCATTTATATAGCGCCTTTCATTCACAGTTTCAGCAAATGTGTGTAATGGCACACTGAACACATCATTAGATTTTGGTGATGATCTCAAAGTGCATACCTCCACCAAGGCCCTATCTCACAATGTACAGATGGATGGCGATATGGACGGACAAAGGGACGGAGGGATGGAGTCTTGGTGGAGGTATGCCCTCTCTGAGTGCTTTTCTACTTTCTTCACTGATTCCAGCTGAGATTCTCACTCGTTATCTTATTTATTTTCACTTTTTCAGCAAACCTGGGGACACCTGTGGGATCCTGTGATCTGTGGCTGCTGATCAGGGCCTGGTTAGGCTCCACCTCTCTGTCTCTGCTGTTCACCACCTTTAGCTTTTTTCTAAGAAACCTTGTTTAAAAGTTGTGCTAGTGGGTTGGACTCCTTTATATTGAGCCCTTCAGTCCAGGCTGGATTTATGGCCCATCATTGAATATTTAGGTATTTGGTCATTTTTCTACAGTGGAGATAAAAAGTCTACACACCCCTGTTCTAATGCCAGGTTTTTGTGATGTGAAAAAATGAGACCAGGATAAATCATTTCAAAACTTTTTCCACCATTAATGTGACCTAGAACCTGTACAACCCAATTGAAAAACAAACTGAAATCGTTTACTAACTAACTAACTAACTAACCTGCACTTATATAGCGCTTTTCTAGTCACAAAGACCACTCAAAGCGCTTTCATTAATACTAACCCTCTATTCTAAGGGCCTATAGGAAACAGATATCTAGGGACAATTTAGAACAGCCAATTAACCTAACATGCATGTTTTTGGCATGCATGTTAAGTTTAAAGAGAAAAATAAAAAATAAACAACTTACAATAACCTGGCTGCATAAATATGCACACCCTTAAAGGAAACCTGAACTGGTCATTATAACATTAATCCTGCTTTAGGTATTACTTATAACAGGGATGTGATTTGGGGTTGGGGAAATTATCTGAAAATTTAGCAGGGGGTCTGGGGAACGCAGTCCCCCAATGGGGGGGGTTAAGGGGGGCGAAGCCCCCCAAAGCTCCTGGGTTTTTATGATTTTTAAGTACCAGAACTGTGCTTAAATGACATAAAACAAACAGCTGAATGCCACTTATTACTGTATAATATTGACTTATGTTCCAAGAAGATAGCATTCCTAAAATATTCCAACAAGCATTATCCATCACATGCTTCAACCTCTTGCACTTCGGTGTACCGCGGGCGGACATGTCTCTGCGTCCTAGGGCGCACGAGGGTAGGAGGCACTGAAAAAAAAAAAAAGCTGCATTTCCGTTCTTCCACTACAGACACAGCCGTGAACAGAAAGCCAAAGGAGTGCTTTGATTGGTTTAGATGTGATTGACCTCTCATTCGACTAATAAGAGCCTTGAATTGGGTTTCTGAAACCTTGAACAACCAATGACTGAAAACCTAGCAAGAAGGACCCGCCTACCAACGGCTGCAAATACAGCGAGCCAATTGAAGCACAGTAGTTCGAAAGTGTGCCTCCCTTGCAAAATCTGTTTTGTTTTAGCCGCTGGGTGACACACACGCGTTCGCCAGTCTTTTTTTCTTACTACTGTTCTTATTTGTTTTGAAAAATCGTTTGCCAAAACCGCAATCATGGAAGCGAAAAACCACAATAATGGAATTATGGTTTGACCAGGTCGCGTGACCAGAACCACGAGTCCGTAACAAGCGGACCAGCGTCATGTTCGTCTGACAATGAGGAAGAGAAGTTCGCCAGTGACACTGCTGTTGTGGACAGGTAAGTGTTATAAGCTAAATTATTCTTTATCCCTGAAAATTGTAATCAAAAATGACTTTTGACCGATCGGTAAATTACAACTGTGCGTAGTAAACCGCGGCGCACCGGGCGATGTCCGTCCTCTGTAGCGGTGGGGGGTGGGGTGGGGTGGGAGTTGTTATCTTCTACATTACAGATATTTTCGTATAATTTTTAGTGCACTGTAGGTTATTTTTTCTTGTAAAAAAAGCCACACATTTTTTACATGGCATGCTTCTTTGTGTGTGGGGGCTTGTTTGTTCATTCATTCATTCATGAATGAATAAACCAGGGATGGCAACAGGAAATTCTGATTTCAGCTGAAATCTAATTTGGTCGATTGACTTACGGGGGGGGACCAGGGGGGGGCGCAGCCCCCCTGAAGCTGGGAGGTTTTCAGTAAAACAGAAGTAATTTAGACTGAAAAAAATGATTGAAAAAAATGAAATACTAGACTTAGATAAATCATTAAATTTAATGAAAAGCTAACTTACTTTTTCTTCAATGTTGTCTCACTGTCTTTAGTCCAACATATTTAACAGTTCTATTAGAGGTTTTTACACTATTTACACTGGTCACCAAGTCACTTCTAATGTGAAACTTTCTTCCTTTTGGCAGCAAGCTGTGTCAGTCTCTGAACTTTGAACTTCATCTCCTTTTCTGGTTTCTTCAGAAACTGTCCGAGTGTTTCTGTTACCTCATTGAACTTTGAGCCAATTTTCACCTTTACTGTCACTTCGCTCCCCGAAGCTCCTGGGTTTTTATGATTTTTAAGTACCAGAACTGTGCTTACATGACATAAAACAAACAGCTGAATGCCACTTATTACTGTATAATATTGACTTATGTTCCAAGAAGATAGCATTCCTAAACTAGAAAAGCACTCAGAGCGCATCCCTCCGCCAAGGCTCCTTCCGTTTGTCATGGATCAACTCCAAAATGTAATGGTTTTGTGTGTAGGCCTATAGCCACTTGTGGTGAAAATTGCATCAAAGTCTGTCCATCAGTTTTGGAGTATTGTTGCTAACACAATGTGAGAAGATAAGAGCCTTGGCTGAGGTATGCATTCTCAGATCATCACCAAAATATAATGGGTTCCTCTCTAGCCCAAGAACCACCTCTGGTGAAAATTTTATCCAAGTCCATCCAGTAGTTTTTGTGTAATCCTGCTGCACAAATACAAAAAAGCCCTTGGTGGAGGTATGCACTCTCAGATCATCACCAAAATCTAATCATCTGTTCCACCTTTCCTGAAAATTTCATGACAATCCGTCCATCACTTTTCCTTGCTAACAAACAGACAGACAGACAAACCAACGCCGATGAAAACATAACCTCCTTGGCGGAGGTAAATCTTCCAACAAGCATTATCCATCGCATGCTTTAACACTTGATCAAATCAAAATCAGTTAATTTTATCTATTCCATAATAGAAATAAAATTCCAACATACCATTACTTTTTATAATTTCAGCATTCATTTCAGATCACCAGTTTCAATCTCCATTGAGTCTTGAGCAGCTCATTTTCCTCCCCCGCGCAGCCCAGCTCATACAGCCTTGTACGCTGCACTCAAACGGAAACCGGCGGACAGAGTCGACTGGACTCCTGAAAGGGAGCAGGCGTTCTGAGGTTAAAACAGCGCTCATTATCGACGCCTCAGACATGGGCATAGCGGCCGTCGTGGAGCAATGCGTTGCCGGTTCTTGGCAGCCGCTCACCTTTTTTTTAAGCAGGTCTTTGCACGACAGTGAGCGTAAATACAGCGTGTTCGACAGAGTTAATGGCTCTCTACCTGGCATACGCCACTTCCGGTTCTGGCTGAAAGGGCACACTTTAACTGCATTCGTGAACCACAAGCCGCTAACGTACTTAACGTACATATAATATAAAAATAAAGTGGAATTCGGTGAATTACCGGAAAAATCACATCCCTGAGAACAAGCCGAAATGAATTTTTGACAAAGCATACGAGCCATTTGATTGGTCCAATCGTTTGCAACTATCCAATCGCAGGGCTGTTTACAATACAGCAGTAGCTTGAGTATATCCAGGTTGTCGCGAGACTTCGGGGAAGCGCCAAGCGTGTATGTGTTTTTTTTTCCAAACTTTATTGAGAACAAGGTAAAGGTACAAAATTATGACACAGATGATAAAATCGGCGGAAATCCGCGGATCGGCAGAAAATTGCCATCCCTGATAAACAACCCCCCCCCACACACACACACAGCCCTGAGTTCACCTTTCATTAGAGCCCAAGATGAAGCTTCTGCATTGAATCATTCAAAAGTTAGATGTTTTTCCAAACTGTGCCATTTGGCACAATTTGGCACAGTTCAAAAAACACCTGGGAACAACCTGTGAAGAAAGCTGTGTAATATATTCATTTTTTGTGGTATTGTTATAAAATTTTGATCTCAGCTGGATAACACTTGGTTCTACATTTCTGTTGCATTTTCCAGCCCGGATCTGACAGCTGTGTGTTATTTGCAAGCATTTGTATCCAAAAAAAACACCCAGGCGAAATTTATTTTCTTCAAGTTCAGTATGTTTAGATGACTGTTACTCAGTGGCTGGAGCACTTAGAGAGATTATGACTGTTTTGCCAAAAAATTCAAAGTGTTTTCTTTTAAATTAACTAACTAACTAACCTGCACTTATATAGCACTTTTCTAGTCACAAAGACCACTCAAAGCGCTTTCATTAATACTAACCCTCTATTCTAAGGGCCTATAGGAAACAGATATCTAGGGACAATTTAGAACAGCCAATTAACCTAACATGCATGTCTTTTGGCATGTGGGAGGAAACCGGAGAAATCCCGGAGTAAACCCACGCAACACGGGGAGAACATGCAAACTCCACACAGATCACTGTTGGTCGGGGGCTGGGATCGAACCCACGATCCCACGATCCCCACAATCCCCCGGCCAAGGGTAAACTGTGCTGCCGCAGTGCTAACCACTGCGCCACCGTGCAGCCCGATGAGAAATGAGACAAACCCCATGAAGATGCTGCAAAGGGTTGAAGAACAGCTTTTGATTTACTTTGGGTATGTTATTTTTTGGCGTTTTTAGGGAAATTGACCAGAGTGCAAGGGGTTAACACTTGATCAAATCAAAATCAGTTAATTTTATCTATTCCATAATAGAAATAAAATTCCAACATACCGTTACTTTTTATAATTTCAGCATTCATTTCAGATCACCAGTTTCAATCGCCATTGAGTCTTGAGCAGTTCATTTAGCACAATCACTGATGCAGCCAAGTCTTAGAAATATTCAAAAGTTATGAGTCAATGTCCACTGTGCACTGTCAATTTCAAACTGTTTGGAATCATAAAAATAATCTAACTAAATTGTTTTGCTATTTTTTTTCTCCTCAACATCAATGTCAGGGCGCTGCAGGAGTTTTTGGGGATGGTTAACTTTTATAACCGTTTCCTCCCCTGCGCAGCCCAGCTCATACAGCCGTTGTACGCCGCACTCAAGAAATGGAAACCGGCAGACAGAGTCGACTGGACTCCTGAGCAGGAGCAGGCGTTCTCTGAGGTTAAAACAGCTCTGGCAAACGCTGCACTACTGGCGCACCCAGACCCGGTGGCTCGGATAGCGCTCACTACCGACGCCTTGGACATGGCCATAGGGGCCGTCGTGGAGCAATGCGTTGCCGGTTCTTGGCAGCCACTCACCCTTTTTAGCAGGTCTTTGTACGACAGTGAACGTAAATACAGCGTGTTCGACAGAGAGTTACTGGCTCTCCACCTGGCCATACGCCACTTCCAGTTCTGGCTGAAAGGGCGCACCTTCACTGCGTTCGTGGACCACAAGCCGCTAACGTACTTAATGTACTTTATCTTCCTGGAAGATAAAAAAAGCGGAATTCCGCGATTTAGCGGAAAAATCACATCCCTGTTATAAAGTTTATTCAGTAAAAATAACCCCCTAGAGTCAGTATTGTGAATAATTTTATCCCATGAAAACTGCTCTGTCAAAACCAATGGGGAAAAGCCATCGCCGGCCGGAAGTGACGGACACTCGTTGTTTCCGGCTTTACCATGGACAAGTAACGTGTTTACCACGGATGAGGAAACACATTCAGCAGATGCTCAGTGGGTCAATATCTGAGTTGAAAATGGCACAAAATCTGCATGGATATCTACTGCACAAACCGTCCTTGGAAATGGCCTTCACTGACGGCATGATCCGCAGTTACCTCCGGGGACCAGCAGCTGAAGGGGACCTGATGAACAGGCAAGTTCCCAGTCAAGCAACTTCAGAACATGTTGAATAAATCTTGATATACTAGAATTTTATTTCAATAAATTATATGCGGGTAGATTTGCTTGTACATGGTTGTAAAAAATTACATAAAATTCTGATGTTGAAACTTTCTTGACTGCTATACTGCAGCCCAGTCAATCACACAAAACAATGACTGCGCGTCACTACCGTGCTGAAACTGGCCATGGAGGAGGCAAGATGTCGCTGACCATGACTGACTGACAGAGCAGTGACTTGAAACTCGCATGTATTTGAGAAGGAATCATGACCAAAATTACTGGACGGAACCACTAGTATCATATTTGATCCTTAGAAAGAGCTGTTGATTAAAATTCACTGCAGGTACCTTTAAACTAATACTTTGTTGCAGCACCTTTGGCTTTTATTACAGCACTCAAGTCTTTTTGGGTAGGAGTCTATCAGCGTGGCACATCTTGATGTGGCAATATTTGCCAACTCTTCTTTGCAAAAATGCTCCAAATCTGTCAGATTGCGAGGACATCTCCTGTGCACAGCCCACTTCAGAGGTTCCATCGGATTCACGTCTCGACTCTGGCTGTGCCACCTCAAAACCTTACTCTTCTTCTGGTGAAGCCATTCTTCTGTTGATTTGGATGTGTTCTTTGGGTCACTGACGTGCTGAAAGATGAAGAGGAACTTCATCTTTCTAGCAGAAGCCTGAAGGTTTTGTGCCAACACTGACTGGTATTTGGAACTCTTCATAATCCCCTCCACCTTGACTAAAGTCCCAGTTCCAGCTGATGAAAAACAGCCCCAAAGCAGGATGTTGCCACCACCATGCTTCACTGTAGACATGGTGTTGTTTTGGTGATTAGCAGTGTTGTGTTTGTGCCAAATATACCTTTTGGAATTATCTAACTAACTAACTAACCTGCACTTATATAGCGCTTTTCTAGTCACAAAGACCACTCAAAGCGCTTTCATTAATACTAACCCTCTATTCTAAGGGCCTATAGGAAACAAATATCTAGGGACAATTTAGAACAGCCAATTAACCTAACATGCATGTTTTTGGCATGTGGGAGGAAACCGGAGAAATCCCGGAGTAAACCCACGCAACACGGGGAGAACATGCAAACTCCACACAGATCACTGTTGGTCGGGGGCTGGGATTGAACCCACGATCCCACGATCCCCACAATCCCCCGGCCAAGGGTAAACTGTGCTGCCGCAGTGCTAACCACTGCGCCACCGTGCACCGTGCACCGTGCAATTATGGCCAAAAAGTTAAATCTTGGTTTCATCAAACCATAACACATTTTCCCACATGAGTTTGGGAGATTTCAAATGTGTTTTTGCAAAATGTAGCTGGGCTTGGATGTTTTTCTTCATAAGACAAGGCTTCCATCTTGCCACCCGAGATGGGAGATTGTTGTCACATGTACTAAACAGCCAGTACTTGCCAGAAATTCCTGCAGCTCCTTCACTGTTGCTGTCGACCTCTTGGAAGCCTCCCTGACAAGTTTTCTTCTTGTCTTTTCATCCATTTTGGAGGGACATCCAGTTCTTGGTAATGTCACTATTGTGCCATATTTTCTCCACTTGATGATGACTGTCTTCACTGTGTTCCATGGTAGATTTAACGCCTTGGAAATTCTTTTGTACCCTTCTCCTGACTGATACCTTTGAACAATGAGATCCCCTCTGATGCTTTGAAGCTCTCTGTGGACCATGGCTTGTGCTATAAGATGTGACTACAAAAATGTCAGGAAAAGCCTACTAGAACAGCTGAACTTTATTTGGGGTTAATAAGAAGCAATGGTGGCAGGTGTGTGCTGACTCCCACTGAACATGAGTTTGAATGTGATTGGTGAATTCTAGACTCCAAAAAGGAGTGCTGGAGGAAGCTCCTCTTGGAGACTCCATTGTCCTACTGGGGGACTTCAATGCGCACGTGGGCAACGACAGTGAAACCTGGAGGAGGGTGATTGGGAGGAACGGCCTGCCCGATCTCAACCCGAGTGGTGTTCAGTTATTGGACTTCTGTGCTAACCACAGTTTGTCCATAACGAACACCATGTTCAAGCATAAGGGTGTCCATATGTGCACCTGGCACCAGGACACCCTAGGTCCCAGGTCGATGATCGATTTTGTTATCGTGTCATCAGACCTGCGACCGTATGTCTTGGACACCCGGGTAAAGAGAGGTGCAGAGCTGTCAACTGATCACCACCTGGTGGTGAGTTGGATCCGATGGCAGGGGAGGAAGCCATTCAGACCTGGTAGACCCAAACGTATAGTGAGGGTGTGCTGGGAACGTCTGGCTGAGGCCCCTGTCCGAGAGGTCTTCAACTCCCACCTCCCTAAGAACTTCAACCACATTCCGAGGGAGTCTGGAGACATAAGAGTCTGAATGGGCCATGTTCTCCACCTCTGTTGTTGAAGCGGCGGCCCAGAGCAGCGGCCGCAAGGTGGTCGGTGCATCTCGTGGTGGCAACCCCTGAACCAAGTAGTGGACACCAGCGGTGAGGGGGGCCATTAAGCTGAAGAAGGAGTCCTATCAAGCTTGGTTGGCTTGTGGGACTCCCGAAGCAGCTGAGGTGTACCGGCAGGCCAAGTGGAGTGCAGCTCGGGTGGTTGCTGAAGCAAAAACCCGGGTATGGGAGGAGTTCGGTGAGGCCATGGAACATGACTTTCGGTCGGCCTCAAAGAGATTCTGGCAAACTGTCCGGTGGTTCAGGAGGGGAAAGCAGCTCCCTGTCCACACTGTGTATGGTGCGGATGGGACACTGTTGACTTCGACTGGGGATATCGTCGGGCGGTGGAAGGACTACTTCAAGGATCTCCTCAATCCCACTGATACGCCTTCCACAGAGGAAGCAGGGTTTGGGAACGAGGGGGATGACTCACCTATCACAGTAGCTGAGGTCGCCAAGGTGGTTAAAAATCTCCTTGGTGGCCGGGCCCCGGGGGAAGGGGGACGAAATTCGCCCTGAGTACCTCAAGGCCCTGGATGTTGTTGGGCTGTCATGGTTGACACGCCTCTGCAACATTGCGTGGAGATCGGGGGCAGTGCCTTTGGCATGGCAAACCGGGGTGGTGGTTCCTCTCTTCAAAAAAGGGGACCGGAGGGTGTGCTCCAACTTTAGAGGGATCACACTCCTCAGCCTCCCTGGGAAGGTCTATGCCAAGGTACTGGAGAGGAGAGTCTGGCCGTTGGTCGAACCTCAGATTCAGGAGGAGCAATATGGTTTTTGTCCTGGCCGTGGCACATCGGACCAGCTCTTTACCTTCTTGAGAATTCTTGAAGGTTCGTGGGAGTTTGCCCAACCAGTTTACATGCGTTTTGTGGACTTGAAAGAAGGCATTTGACCGCATCCCTCGTGGTTTTTTGTGGGGGGTGCTTCAGGAGTATGTAGTATTGGGCTTGTTGTTACGAGCTATTCGGTCTCTGTACAACTGTTGTGAGAGTTTGGTTCGTATTGCCAACACTCAGCCGGAGTCATTCCTAGTGAGAGTTGGACTCCGCCAGGGCTGCCCTTTGTCACCGATCCTGTTCATAATTTTTATGGACAGGATTTCTAGGCGCAGCCAGGGAATGGAGGGTGTCATGCTTGGTGACCACAGGATCTCATCTCTGTTGTTTGCAGATGATGTTGTCCTGTTGGCTTCATCCAGCAATGACCTACAGCTCTTGCTGGGACGGTTTGCCGCTGAGTGTGAAGCGGCTGGGATGAGAATCAGCACCTCCAAGTCCGAGTCCATGGTCCTCAGCCGGAAAAAGGTGGATTGTCCTCTCTGGGTTGGGGACAGGCTCCTGCTCCAAGTGGAGGAGTTTAAGTATCTTGGGGTCTTGTTCACGAGTGAGGGGAGAATGGAGCGAGAGATTGACAGACGGATTGGAGCAGCATCTGCAATGATGCGGATGTTGTACCGGTCTGTTGTGGTGAAGAGGGAGCTGAGTTCTAAGGCAAAGCTGTCGATTTACCAGTCAATCTAAGTTCCTACTCTCACCTATGGTCACGAGCTTTGGGTAATGACTGAAAGAACAAGATCGCGGACACAAGCGGCTGAAACGAGCTTTCTCCATAGGATTGCTGGACTCACCCTCAGAGATAGGGTGAGGAGCTCAGTCATCCGGGAGAGGCTCAGAGTAGAACCGCTGCTCCTCCACATTGAAAGGAGTCAGTTGAGGTGGTATGGGCATCTGATTAGGATGCATCCTGGACGCCTCCCACTTGAGGTGTTTCAGGCACGTCCCACTGGGAGGAGACCCCGGGGCAGACCCAGGACTTGGTGGAGAGACTATGTCTCCCAGCTGGTCTGGGAACACCTTGGTATCCTCTCTGAAGAGCTGGAACAGGTGGCTGGGGAGAGGGAAGTCTGGGCTTCTCTGCTTGAACTGCTGCCTCCGCGACCCGGACCTCCGGAAAAGCGGTAGAAGATGGATGGATGGAGAATTCTGA
Organism: Pholidichthys leucotaenia; assembly: GCA_020510985.1. Classification (NCBI taxonomy): domain Eukaryota; kingdom Metazoa; phylum Chordata; class Actinopteri; order Cichliformes; family Pholidichthyidae; genus Pholidichthys; species Pholidichthys leucotaenia. Next base: position 277,598,361 of record CM035844.1, read on the forward strand.
ACACAGCCACATCCCCAGTTGTAAGAGGGTGTGCATATTTACGCAACCAGGCTATTGTTAAGTTGTTTTTTTTTATTTTTTATTATTCCCCTTAAAAGATTTCAATTTGTTTTTCAATTGGGTTGTACAGGTTATTGGTCACATTAATAGTGGAAAAAGTTTTGAAGTTATTCATCTTGGTCTCATTTTTTACATCACAAAAACCTGGCATTTGAACAGGGGTGTGTAGACTTTTTATACCACTATATATTACATATTAATTTTTATCATTTAACTATCCATGTCGTTTGCTTTAAGTCTACAGAGTTTCAATTCTATTTTACCACATCATTTTTTTGTCTTTTTTGTTAGAACTTTTTGATCTACAACTACTTTGTCTTTCCTCAGGCTGACTGCCCTCATATCATTTTTCACTTCACTTCTTCTGTCTCATCAATCACTGAGTGGAACCTTGACCTGCACCAACCTTCATCAAAGGTTTGGGTCTCCTGCTTCAGTCCAAACTGCTCTCCCTCCTGACCGATGCAGACGTCCTCATGTTCCTCTTTCATCTGGGAACAATCTGCTCCCACCTGAACAACAATAAAGCTTCTCTCCTGGTTCAGAAGCTGCTGCTCGTCCACAACCTCCTACTGGTTACAGTCATTTTGCTGAGGGACATCTGGAGGGACAAAGAGACACAAGAAAGGTGTTGGAATATGGTTCTGACACCAAGAGAGAAAGTTCATCCTATGAAGCCTCTGAGATACAAGTGTCTTCAGCAGCAGAGACCCACTGCTCCTCTAGTGGAAACACTGTATCGGGGCTAAAGTCTGCTGTCTCTGACTGCCTTGTTACTCTCAACAAGAAATCTTTCCCTGTCAATCTGACTTTTATTGGAAATTTACAATTTGCTGCAGAATTTTAATCTTTTGTCACTTAAAGTTGATTTTTTTCCAAGATATTTGAAATTCATAAATTAGTAACTTTGCTGTCAAGTTGGTGAAGTTTTCTGTTATGAATTTGAGACGTTTTGTAAATTTAAAACTGTCTACCTTAAATATAACAGCTTTTTCTCACAAATTGTGAGTTTTATCGTTGGTCAAAATCACATTCTGTCTGAGCAGTAAACAATCAATCTTGTCAAAGCCTCGTTAGTTCTACTTACCGTATTTTCCAGACTATAAGTCGCTCCGGAGTACAAGTCGCACAAGCCAAAAAATGCATAATGAAGAAGAAAAAACCATATATAAGTCGCACTGGACTATAAGTCGCATTTTTGGGGGGAAATTTATTTTACAAAATCCGACACCAAGAACAGACATTTCACTCAGACTACCTCCCAATGCAACTTCTCCGCCAGTTACTGCTGCTGATCTGAAGTTTTTTCAGTCCATCTTAGCTGTGGGAGCAGCGGCTATTGGCGCTGGCCGGAAACGAAGGCGGCGTGGTAAACGTGCCGGTGCGTTAGTCAGGCTGAAGAAATGAGGATTTCGCACGCCGCTCCCATCGATCCATCTGGCAAATATCCGCAGTTTGGCGAACAAAATGGATGAACTGCTGCTCCTGACTCACAAAAACCGGGATTTTAGCAGATCTGGCGCCCTTTGTTTCACGGAGTCCTGGCTGAGTGAACACATCCCGGACAGCGCGGTCCGTCTGGACGGATTTCAACTGTTTCGCGCTGATCGCAGCCGAGAATTTTCTGGAAAGACTAAGGGTGGTGGAATCTGCTTCTACATAAACGAAGGTTGGTGTACTGATGTCACAGTGTTGAAGAAGTGTTGTAGCCCTAACCTAGAGTCACTGTTCATAAACTGTAAACCCTTTTATTCACCGCGAGAGTTCTCCTCATTTATTCTGGTCGGAATTTATATCTCGCCTGCTGCTTGTACAACGGAGGCACTGCAGCTCCTCGCTGACCAGATAGCAGACGTGGAGGAAAAACATCCAGACTCTCTGCTTATCATTCTGGGTGATTTCAATAGAGCTAATCTCACAAATGAGCTTCCTAAATACAGACAGCATATTAAATGTCCCACCAGGGACACAAATACACTTGACCACTGTTACACAGTTTTAAGAAATGCCTATCATGCCGTCCCCCGTGCAGCTCTGGGTTTTTCTGACCACTGCCTGCTCCATCTTATTCCAACATACAGACAGAAACTAAAAACTTCCAAGCCTGTTGTAAGGACTGTGAAGAAATGGACTGAGGAATCAAAGCTGAAGTTACAAGCCTGCTTTGACTGCACAGATTGGAGTGTTTTTGAAGCTGCAGCCATTAACTTAAATGAACTCACTGACACTGTGACATCATACACCTGTTTCTGCGAGGACATGTGTGTGCAGACCAAGACCTTCTGCACATACAACAACAATAAACCCTGGTTCATTCCTAAACTGAAGCAGCTACGTCAGACCAAGGAGGAGGCCTACAGGACTGGTGACTGGACTCTGTACAAGCGGGCCAGAAACATGCTGACGAAGGAGACCAGGCTTGCTAAGAGGAGCTACAGTGTGAAGTTACAAAAAAACTTCTCAGCTAACAACTCTGCTTCTGTCTGGAGAGGCCTACGGAATATCACCAACTACAGGAGACCATCCCCCCACCCTGCGGAAAACCTCCAGCTGGCTAATGACCTAAACAGCTTTTACTGCAGGTTTGAAAAGAACCTACAGTTCTCACCTCCCACCCACACAAAAGGTTTATCTGCAGCCCCAGGAACTCCATCCCTCCTCCACTCTGACCTCCCACCAGCACTAATGATCTGTGAAGAGGAGGTGCGCCGGGTCTTTCAGAGACAAAAGATCAAGAAGGCTGCAGGACCTGATGGTGTGTCTCCGTCCTGCCTGAGAGTCTGCTCCAACGAGTTGGCCCCCATCTTCACCCGGATCTTTAATAGATCACTGGAGCTGCGTGAAGTGCCTTCCTGCTTCAAACGCTCCATCATCATTCCAGTTCCCAAGAAACCCTCTATTACAGGATTAAACGACTACAGACCTGTTGCCCTGACCTCTGTGGTCATGAAATCCTTGGAGAGATTGGTGCTGAACCACCTGAAGGTCATCACAGGTCCCCTGATGGACCCACTGCAGTTTGCCTACCGGTCAAACAGGTCAGTGGATGATGCAGTGAATATGGGACTACATTACATCCTGCAACACCTCGACTCCCCAGGGACGTACGCCAGGATCCTGTTTGTCGACTTCAGCTCAGCGTTCAACACCATCATCCCAGGCATTCTTCATCAGAAACTCCTCTAGCTCAAGGTGCCCCCCTCCACCTGCCAGTGGATCTCCAGCTTTCTGACTGACAGGTGGCAACAGGTGAAGCTAGGGAGATTTACATCCAGCTCCCGAAAAATTAGTACTGGCGCCCCCCAAGGATGTGTCCTTTCCCCACTGCTCTTCTCCCTCTACTCCAACGACTGCACCTCAGAGGACCCTTCGGTGAAGCTCCTGAAGTTTGCGGACGACACCACAGTCATCGGTTTGATCCGGGATGATGATGAGTCTGCATACAGGCGGGAGGTGGAGCAGCTGATCCTCTGGTGCAGCCAGAACCATCTTGAACTTAACCCAGCCAAAACGGTGGAGATGACTGTGGATTTCAGGCGACACCCCCCTTCATTCCCCCCACTCACCATCCTCAACAGCACAGTGTCCACTGTGGACTCCTTCAAGTTTCTGGGTACCACAATCTCCCGGAACCTGAAGTGGTCCTCCCATATTGACACTGTCCGGAAAAAGGCCCAGCAGAGGTTGTTTTTTCTGCGTCAGCTCAAGAAGTTTGATTTGCCTCAGGAGCTGCTGGTTGTCTTCTACACCGCCATCATCCAATCTGTCCTCTGCTTTTCCATCACTGTCTGGTTTGGATCTGCCACTAAACAGGACAAGACCAGACTGCAGCGGATCATTAAGTCTGCGGAGAGGATCATTGGTACCGACCTACCCTCCATTGAGAACTTATATCGGTCCATAACCAGGAAACGGGCGGGAAACATCTGTGCTGACCCATCACACCCCGGCCACAAACTGTTTGAACTTCTATCTTCTGGTCGTCGTTACAGATCACTGAAGGTCAAAACCACCCGTTACAGGAACAGTTTCTTTCCTCAAGCCATCACTCTGATGAACTCCTAACATTCACCTAGTCCTACCTGTTGCTGTACTCATGACTTTTCATCCATTATTACATTGCACATAACTCTCACACTGCTTTTTACTTCATTCACATTATATCACTGAATCTGAGTCCACATTGAAATACTGTGTGATTGTATATTTTTTCATATATTTCTGCAAAGTGTGGTTAGTCCGAGTAAATAACTGCATATATTCCTGTATATATTTGCATCCTTTTATAGAAACGTGGACAGACTGTAATTTACTGTACATACTGTGGTTGTCATTGAATCCTTATTTAAATCCTTCACCTGAACAACGAGAGCAAGTTTTTAGCCAAAGTCAAATTCCTTGTATGTGTTGTGCATACTTGGCCAATAAAGCTGATTCTGATTCTGATTCTGATCTTGAAAGGCAAGTTGTAGTAATAATAGAATAGAGAACAACAGGTACGAACTCACGGAAACTGTCAACCTTGGCTTGGAAGTCTGCTGGCAGTTTTTGGGACATCGTTGTCCGTACTCTGATGGAGAGGCTTTTGCGTTGCATGAAGCGGTAACACCAAGAAGGTCCTCCCGCAAAGTCATTTATATTCATCTCCTTGGCAACTACCTGAGTGTGGAGACGCAACTGCACCGTTGACAAGCCTCTCCTGGCAGCACGTTGTTCAAGCACCTGTTTGTGAACTCGTTCCTCTAGCTGTGGCCATCTAGCTTTTAGCCCGCGATTAGCTTTTTTTGTTTTCTTCATTGCAGTAAGAGTAACCTCCGCTTTCCGCCAGTCTCTCACAAGTTTCTCGCTCACTCCAAACTTTCTTTCTGCTGCTCGATTACCGTTTTCGGCTGCATATTTCACTATTTGCAGCTTGTAATCTGCAGAATATGATTTTCTTTTGGGGGCATTTGTGTTTGGTCTTTCTCAGTTGTCTTTATTGCCTACGTTGTTACCGGTAATGTTTACATTTTTAAAATGTCAGTGGTACAGGTGCAGCAGATGCTGGTACACAAGCCTAGAGCACCCTCTCGCGGCTGTCAGTGTAAAAATAACCAACATGTGAAATGTTTTAATATACAAGTCGCACCTGAGTATTAACCTCGCCAGCCCACGTGACAAACGCGCAATGCATTCTGGGCGGGGTAGGTTCAGCAATTGTAAACGGACTGCAAGCACACAGCGCCTCGGCATTTCTTGTGAATGAAAGGAAAAAAAAAAAAAAATCACAGAATGAACCGTGAAGGAAAATTTAAAGGGACCGTACTCCGCCAAACTGAATGGGACTGCAAAGGCACACTATTTGGCGAAGCTTGAAGGGGTTAATGGACTAGATCACATGGAGTTCGGATGTAAACATTCTGCCAAACTTCGACCATGCCTTCATTTATAATTATATGACTTTAAGCATAAGTCCATACACGCATGAAATTTTTAGTAACTTTAGGTCTTTGAAGCAAGAAAAAAGTGCAGTTCACAGACGGATGGGTGCATGACTTGTAGATGTACACGGTAGACTTGAAGACAGTTGTGCTCACAAAGGTGTTTTTTTTTTTTAAATTTCTTGATTACAAGTATTTATTTACTAAATAAAATAAGTGCATGCCATAAATTGAATTATGCACCCAATATACATGTGAAAATGTGCTTATAATATTTTATAATCAACCCCTGATGCACTTGTGTCCTGCACCTGTTGTGAAAAAGGCTGTGTGGAAATAAAATCCCCATATAAGCACCACAAAAACATCCTGCAGTCCTGCGCAGACAAGGATTTTTACCTGAAACTCTCTGATGGGAGACTAGAACTCAAGCACAGTCACAAGTACTACAAGCAGGTAAAATGCAAATCTTTGTGACAGGCTCACATTTCTGTGACTTTGTTGTCTGGACCACAAAAAGTTGTGTTGTTGTACGCGTCACACCAGATTCTGACCTGTGGGAGCAAATAATTTTACCAGTGGCCCAGAACTTTTTTTATAAAGACTTCCTACCTGAGCTTGTTGCCCGTCACTTCACTGACTCTGACCCCACAACACAAAAGAGGAAAGCTGCAGCTGATAAACCCACCCAGAAGCCCAAAAGACGACGTCTAACTGCATTACAGCCAGGTCCCACACACAATCCCAGAAGACAGGCACAGAACACAGCAGAAGTGTGGTGGACTTGCAGGCAGCCAGAAGAGCTGGATGACATGGTTGCCTGTGATAACCTAAACTGTGAAATTCAGTGGTTCCATTTAGGATGTGTGGGACTCTGAAGCACCAACCCCACAGCAGCCGTGGTTTTGTGACGTGCACATTAGAGTAGTGCTGTAGCATGAGACAGTTATGCGCTATAACGTTGTGCGAACAATGATACATGTCGATCATGCATGTCAATTTATATTCTTGTATTGTGTCATGGTTACAGTTTTGCATCTTTGAAATAAAGAGCTGGAGTTTGTAAGCCGTTGTGTACTTTATTCCAAAAATTGTTACAAAGCAAGCAAGTGTATTTATATAGCACATTTCATACACAAGGACAACTCAGTGTGATTTACATATATAAAAAGAGGAAAGAAAGAAAAATGTTTGAGCAATAAGAAAAATTGAAGAGGTGCTGCTTTAACTGCTTCAATATTACTGACACAGTTAAAGACATGATGTCAAAAGGGCTAAACCACACCAAAAACATGTCATGGCCTACATTCTAAAACTAAAAAGTTCAAAGCAGTCAATAATAACTGTGACCTTATTGCCAAACATTTCAGTGTACTGATGTGGCATGCTAGCCTGCAAACAAGGTCTCTGGCCAGTACACCAAAGGGCTGAGGTGTGCATGGAGCACATTTATGGTGTCGCAGAACAGGATGGATGCAGTTTGTCTGCTTATGTCAAAAAGGTGTGCAATATGTTCAAGAGGCAAATTAAGCCGCAAACACATCATAGTTAAAAGGAGAATTTGAAAATGGGAAATTTTTCTGTCTTTGGTAGGCTGGGAAAAAATTGCATCAGCAGAGCCATTAAACTGAAAGATGGAAGCCCAGTGTAGTATTAAACCTTTGAGTCATTATCTTTGAGGGGGGGCAATGGATCAGCGTTCTCGTCGCGCCCTCCGCCAGTACCCGGGCTCGCCTGGGGAAGCTAATGATCCTACCAGCAGACTAAATTCGAAGAGACGACGCCGCTGTGCCAAGTCAAAGAAGAATCCTAGTCACAGTCCTAAAGCCGAAAGCAAACAGCCCCAAAAGCACTTTGTGGTAGGATCTGCCCTTCGCATATTACAACTAAACGTTGAAGGCCTATCTGCAGCCAAGCGAAGCCTTATTGAAGTCCTCGCCTTCCAACATTCGATTGATGTAATCTGCCTCCAAGAGACTCATATTGGCACAGAGGAAGCTGGCCGCTTCACCATCAAAGGCTTTGACCTCCTGTGCTATGTTCTTCATGCTAAACATGGACGTGCCACCTATGTGCGTTCTGACATAGTTGAAGCAAATCACCTGATAACAACACATTTCTCAGACACCATAATCATTGGTGGCTTCCATATTGTCAATGTGTACAAGCCCCCTAATGCCAACTGGGATCTGCAGGTCTTACCCACCCTACCCCACCCTGCCATCTATGTGGGGGACTTTAACAGCCATCACCCTGACTGGGGGTACCCAGCAGTGGACAGTGATGGGGAGGCACTTTCAGACTGGGCATCCAGAAATGACCTCGCTTTGATATACGACCCCAAACAAAGAGGAACCTTCCACTCTGCTAGGTGGAAGAAGGACTATTCTCCTGACCTGTGTTGGGTCAGCTCTTTGAATGGGGAGCCATATCCTACACAGATCCTCATTCTTGCCCCCTCATGGATCGTCACCTTATCGTGGTGGGGGGGTTTGCGTGCCCCAGTGATCCCAGGAGCTATGTTGTCCGGGGCAATTTGCCTCTGATAGGGTCTCCCAAGACAAACTGGTCCTGGGTGAAGGGCCAGACGAAGAACGATCCAACAGACTCTCATGATAAATTGTATATCAAGGATTCAGTGTACCCCGCCCGGTATGGGGTTACCGGGGCCCCACCCTGGAGCCAGGCCTGGGGGAGGGGCTCGAAGGCTAGCGTCTGGTGGCCGAGTTTCCACCCATGGGACCCGGCCGGGCTCAGCCCGAAGGAGTTACATGGGTCCGCCCTCCAGTAGGTTCACCACCTGCAGGAGGGATCATGGAAGTCCGGTGCTATGTGGATTAGGTGGCAGTCAAAGGCGGAGACCTTGGCGGACTGATCCCAAGCTTTCTAAACTGGCTTTTGGTACGTGGAATGTCACCTCTCTGGTGGGGAAGGAGCCTGAGCTGGTGTACGAGATTGAGCGATACCGGCTAGATATAGTCGGCCTCACCTCAACACACAGCTCCGGTTCCGGAACCAGTCTCCTGGAGAGGGGCTGGAGCTTGGCCTTTTCTGGAGTTGCCCCGGGCGAGAGGCGACGAGCAGGGGTAGGTATTCTTGTATCGCCCCACCTTGCTGCCTCTATATTGGAGTTTTCCCCGGTGGACGAAAGGGTTGCTTCCCTGCGCCTTCGGGTTGGGAAACGGGTCCTGACCATCATTTGTGCCTATGCACCAAATGATGTTTCAGAGTACCCACCCTTTTTGGAGTCTGTGACTGGGGTGCTGGAGGGTGCTCCTCCTGGAGACTCCATTGTCCTACTGGGGGACTTCAATGCGCACGTGGGCAACGACAGTGAAACCTGGAGGGGGGTGATTGGGAGGAACGGCCTGCCCGATCTGAACCCGAGTGGTGTTCAGTTATTGGACTTCTGTGCTAACCACAGTCTGTCCATAACGAACACCATGTTCAAGCATAAGGGTGTCCACATGTGCACCTGGCACCAGGACACCCTAGGCCGCAGGTCGATGATCGATTTTGTTATCGTATCATCAGACCTGCGACCGTATGTCTTGGACACCCGAGTAAAGATTGGTGCAGAGCTGTCAACTGATCACCACCTGGTGGTGAGTTGGATCCGATGGCAGGGGAGGAAGCCATTCAGACCTGGTAGACCCAAACGTATAGTGAGGATGTGCTGGGAGCGTCTGGCTGAGGCCCCTGTCCGGGAGGTCTTCAACTCCCACCTCCGGAAGAACTTCAACCACATTCCGAGGGAGTCTGGAGACATGGAGTCTGAATGGGCCATGTTCTCCACCTCTGTTGTTGAAGCGGCAGCCCAGAGCTGCGGCCGCAAGGTGGTCGGTGCATCTCGTGGTGGCAACCCCCGAACCAAGTGGTGGACACCAGTGGTGAGGGGGGCCATTAAGCTGAAGAAGGAGTCCTATCAAGCTTGGTTGGCTTGTGGGACTCCCGAAGCAGCTGAGGTGTACCGGCAGGCCAAGCGGAGTGCAGCTCGGGTGGTTGCTGAAGCAAAAACCCGGGTATGGGAGGAGTTCGGTGAGGCCATGGAACAAGACTTTCGGTCGGCTTCAAAGAGATTCTGGCAAACTGTTCGGTGGCTCAGGAGGGGAAAGCAGCTCCCCGTCCACACTGTGTATGGTGCGGATGGGACACTGTTGACTTCAACTGGGGATATCGTCGGGCGGTGGAAGGAATACTTCGAGGATCTCCTCAATCCCACTGATACGCCTTCCACAGAGGAAGCAGGGTTTGGGGACGAGGGGGATGACTCGCCTATCACAGGGGCTGAGGTCGCCAAGGTGGTTAAAAATCTCCTTGGTGGCCGGGCCCCGGGGGTGGACGAGATTCGCCCCGAGTACCTCAAGGCCCTGGATGTTGTTGGGTTGTCATGGTTGACACGCCTCTGCAACATTGCGTGGAGGTCGGGGGCAGTGCCTTTGGCATGGCAAACCGGGGTGGTGGTTCCTCTCTTCAAAAAAGGGGACCGGAGGGTGTGCTCCAACTTTAGAGGGATCACACTCCTCAGCCTCCCTGGGAAGGTCTATGCCAAGGTACTGGAGAGGAGAGTCCGGCCGTTGGTCGAACCTCGGATTCAGGAGGAGCAATGTGGTTTTCGTCCTGGCCGTGGCACATCGGACCAGCTCTTTACCCTCTCGAGAATTCTTGAGGGTTCGTGGGAGTTTGCCCAACCAGTTTACATGTGTTTTGTGGACTTGGAGAAGGCATTTGACCGCGTCCCTCGTGGATTTTTGTGGGGGGTGCTTCGGGAGTATGGGGTATCGGGCTTGTTGTTACGAGCTATTCGGTCTCTGTACGACCGTTGTGAGAGTTTAGTTCGCATTGCCAACACTCGGTCGGAGTCATTCCCAGTGAGAGTTGGACTCCGCCAGGGCTGCCCTTTGTCACCGGTCCTGTTCATAATTTTTATGGACAGGATTTCTAGGCGCAGCCAGGGAATGGAGGGTGTCATGCTTGGTGACCACAGGATCTCATCTCTGTTGTTTGCAGATGATGTTGTCCTGTTGGCTTCATCCAGCAATGACCTACAGCTCTTGCTGGGACGGTTTGCCGCTGAGTGTGAAGCGGCTGGGATGAGAATCAGCACCTCCAAGTCCGAGTCCATGGTCCTCAGCCGGAAAAAGGTGGATTGTCCTCTCCGGGTTGGGGACAGGCTCCTGCCCCAAGTGGAGGAGTTTAAGTATCTTGGGGTCTTGTTCACGAGTGAGGGGAAAATGGAGCGAGAGATCGACAGACGGATTGGAGCAGCATCTGCAGTGATGCGGACGTTGTACCGGTCTGTTGTGGTGAAGAGGGAGCTTAGTTCTAAGGCAAAGCTGTCGATTTACCAGTCAATCTACGTTCCTACTCTCACCTATGGTCACGAGCTTTGGGTAATGACCGAAAGAACGAGATCGCGGATACAAGCGGCTGAAATGAGCTTTCTCCGTAGGATTGCTGGACTCACCCTCAGAGATAGGGTGAGGAGCTCAGTCATCCGGGAGAGGCTCAGAGTAGAACCGCTGCTCCTCCACATTGAAAGGAGTCAGTTGAGGTGGTATGGGCATCTGATTAGGATGCCTCCTGGACGCCTCCCACTTGAGGTGTTTCAGGCACGTCCCACTGGGAGGAGACCCCGGGGCAGACCCAGGACTCGGTGGAGAGACTATGTCTCCCAGCTAGTCTGGGAACGCCTTGGTATCCCCTCTGAAGAGCTGGAGCAGGTGGCTGGGGAGAGGGAAGTCTGGGCTTCTCTGCTTGAACTGCTGCCTCCGCGACCCGGACCTCCGGAAAAGCGGTAGAAGATGGATGGATGGATGGATCCTCATTCTTGATGATTTTCCACACAGCCAACACCGGCCCCTGCTTGTACACATTGGCCTACAACTTCCAGTCATAAACAGCCCAAGGAAGATGCGCTGGAACTTCCGCAAAGCCAACTGGAAGAAATTCAGTGAAACTCTGGACCGGAGCGTTGTTACCATCCCACTCCACACCATCACTGTAGATGAAGCATACAACCGCTTCTGCAGCGCAATCTTCAAGGCTGCCCATACTGCAATCCCACGAGGCTACCGACCCCTCTATGTCCCATGTTTGGACGGAGAAAGTGCTGCCCTCCTACAATCCTATCAAACATCAGGGGACCCAGAGATAGCAGACCATCTCATTGAATCGCTAAATACAGCCCGGCGAAAGAAATGGGAGGAGACAGTTGCTGACCGGAGCTTTACCCACTCTAGCAGGAAATGTTGGAGCCTCATCTGTCGCCTAGGAGCTGCACAGAAGCCCCCTAGCCAAAGCCGAGCATCAGTCACACCCAACCAAGTTGCATCCCACCTACTGACTATCGCCAAAGCACCCCAAGACAAAGACACCAGAACAGCAGTTACAACTGAGCTAAAAAAACACCAAAAAATGCCTGTAGAGGAAACAAACCCTGAACCCTTCGAGGCTGCTGAACTGGAGAAAGTCCTACAGGGCCTGAAATGTGGAAAGGCAGCAGGATACGATAACATCTTCCCAGAATTCATGAAAAATCTTGGCCCCCGAGCCCTAACCTGGTTGACACAATTCTACACAAGGATCACACAAACAAACTCGATCCCAAAGAAATGGCGGACAGCAAAGGTCATTGCCATCCCAAAACCTGGCAAAGACCACAAACTACCAGCAAGCTACCGCCCAATCTCCCTACTCAGCGTTCCTTACACAATCATGGAGCGCCTAATACTGCAACGCATTTCCCCAGAAATAGAGGATATTCTAAGTGTGGATCAAGCAGGTTTCCGCAAGGACCGCAGTACAGGAGAACAAGTACTGGCCCTAACCACCTTCATCGAAAATGGCTTCGAGAGCAGACTGAAGACAGGGGCTGTGTTTCTCGATCTTACAGCCGCCTATGATACGGTCTGGCACAAAGGCCTCCTCCTGAAACTTATAAAGGCGATCCCTGCTTGGGCAACAGCAATTATAAAAACCCTGCTGACCAACCGAAGGTTCAGAGTCCACCTCAGTCAGAACACAAGTGCATGGAGAATGCAGAAAAACAGACTCCCACAAGGCTCAGTTCTAGCTCCAACTCTGTTCAACCTCTACATAAACGACCTGCCTACTACAAAATCCCGCAAATTCATCTATGCAGACGACATCTGTTTGGCATTCCAAGCACCAGACTTTGAACCACTGGAACGGGTGCTCATGGAAGATCTTGCCAAACTGGACCAGTTCTGCAAAATCTGGCGCCTAAAACCAAGCCCAGCAAAAACCGTCTCCAGTGTATTCCATCTCCACAATGCAAAAGCTGCCAGAGAACTAAACATCCACCTGAGCGGACTCAAGCTTAAGCATGCCCCAAATCCAACTTATCTTGGAGTGACCCTTGATAGGACCTTATCCTTCAAGGAACATCTAAAGGGGACGGCTGCTAAGGTGAAGGTACAAAACAACCTGCTCTGCAAGCTCGCTGGTGCAAAGTGGGGGGCGGCAGTCTCCACCCTGCGCACCTCAGCACTGGCCCTTTCATACTCTGTAGCAGAATATTGTGCCCCTGTCTGGTCCAGGTCATCTTACACACACCATGTAGACACCCAGCTCAACTCAACCATGAGAACTATAACTGGAACAATCCGCTCAACACCACTCCCCTGGCTCTCTGTACTGTCAAACATAGCCCCTCCACACATCCGGCGAGCAGCATTAACTCAAAGGATGCTCCAAAAAGTTAAAGATTTTCCTCACTTGCCAATCCATGCAGATATCTACACCCCACCCACTGCCCGACTTTCATCCAGACGGCCAATTTGGAAAAACCCTCCCCCAGCTGACTTTACCATCCAGACAGCTTGGCAAGAGGAATGGGAGACCAAGGAGGTCCCAAACAAACAGCTGGTGATAAACCCCAACCAACAGGTCCCGGGCACCAACCTCCCAAGGAGACGGTCTACACTCAATCGCTTCAGGACTGGACATGGCCCCTGCTTGGCCAGCCTTCACAGATGGGGCAGTAGCCCTAGCCCACTGTGCGCATGTGGAGAGGAGCAAACAATGGAACACATCATAGAGGTTTGCCCGCTCCAAAGACTGGAAGGAGGATTACACACCCTCCATACAGCAAACCAGGAGGCAACTGCTTGGCTTAAGGACTTTGCATTCGCTAAATAAATAAATTATCTTTGAGGAAATTCTCATCCAGGGTCTTTCTGGAGAGCTCTCCCTTTAACTTTCTGTTCTCCTCTTGCAAGAGTAAAATTTCTTTAAACCTAAGGTGACACATGCTGCAGTTCTGTAGTTCTTGCACATTTTCCTCTGGAGCATCATCAGCCTGACAGATCTGTGCTGCTTCATCAGATGTCTCCTCCATCTCAGCCAGAGGTGTGGTGTCATCTGTTGGTGATCAGGACAATAAACAACTGTAGTTAATATATTTTGTAATCAAAAGGAATCCCAAGACACATTTTAGAAAGAAAAACATAGTTAAAAAAAAAAAAAAGACTACCTGAAGGAGCTACATTATCCATCTCAGTCACGGGGCCAGTGATGTTGGGGGTCTGTGTTGGGGGGTCACTTGCATGCCCTGCCGATTCTTTTTGTCATAATCTTGTCCGTCTGCATAAGCGGTTAAACCTGTCAGGAGTGGCAGCTGGAAGCTCTGCATGCCCAAGGTTTAGAGAAGGTGCCCAGTCAGGATCACAGTCTAGCATTTCATAAGCTGGTCTGCCTGTTAAAGCAAAGGAAACGGTAAGAAAATACTTTGGTGTAGAACAAATTAAACCCACTTACACAGGTGTGTGAGTGGTAACTTTCTCTAGTTACTTGGATATCGGAGTCTTTCTTTAGCTTAGCTCTGTTTAGCTTAGCACTGCTGACGTAGGGTAAAAGCTATGACCACGCAAGTCTTAACCACAACACAAGCAAGTTTTAACAACAGACATACACAATAAATCATAACGTACCTTTATGAAAATGCTTTGAGCACACCACCATCGATTCAAGTGTGTGTTTGAAAGTTATGTTGGGTCTTCTGACTGCTGCAATCCAGGTCAGGCGTCGCCTCTTAGTTACATCCGAAACGTGGGCTGTGCTGTTCTTCTTCCATGCTGGAAAACAATAAAAGCCTATTCCGTGGTTTACCTTTTCTCCACGGCGGTTGAGAGAACGACTATTACAGTTTAAAACACAGCTGCTTTGTGACGATGTCTCCTACGCTGACGTGATCTCAGCGAACTAACGGTTCCTACCCTACCCAGAATGCACTTGGTCAATTCTATGGACACTACGTAACACTGGCGGAATCAATACATCGCACCCCTAGCCAGACTATGAAACAAAGTGCAACTTATAGTCTGGAAAATACGGTACCCAGTCTGTGTGATTTTATAGTGGAAACTGAAGTCATGGTTTCTCTTCATCCTCACACTTCCACGTCGGTGCTTTGTTCTCCAGCACTCAGCACAGACCATCAATGGCAGGTCTCCACGGAGCTACATCAGCTATTCATCCATGAGGAGCAGAACCACCCACACCGACCACATGGAAGCTAGATAGGTCCGTCTGTGCTGATTTTCTCCTGCAAAGACCATGAAGAGACTCATTCAGGAGGAAAACCGCAGCCTTCTTCCATGGAGGGAGCAGCCAGAGCTAACAGGCTAACATGCTACTGTATTAAACTCCACTGAAGAATCAGACGGTTTACGGTTCTCTTCGGTTACCGCTTTGAATCTCACTAACAGCCACACGGAGTCATGATGTGAAGAAGTCAGAGAGACAGTCTGAATAATCCGGCATCACTTTCATACATGTGGAGGTGTTCACCATGATGAAAACACACGTTCACCATGTTGCTGCTAGCAGCTTCTTCTTGGGGTATCACGAAACTCCGTACCCTTGCCACTCCGTACCAAACGCGAACGTGCGAATTTATAACTTCTGCAGCAGTATTCAACTTGCTGTGGAAATCCCAAAACAAAACATAATGCTTAGGTTTACGTGAACCGACGGGGGCTCACCTGAAAAAGTTGTCTTTCCCGCAAAAACTTCACAAGATCGGCGTTTACGTTGCTAGTTTGCTCGCACGTCCGTGGATAAACAAGGACAGACGATGGTGTTCTTCTTCTTCTTCTCTCGGTTACTGGCGGATGGCAAGCAACTGAAAGGGGTATACCGCCATCCAGTGTTGGAGTGTGGGCCAGACATTTGCTACCCAGACAAACTCAAAACCCAACCCTATATCTGATTAATTAGCCTCGTATCTTTAAGGTAAACAAATAACTTATTTAACCCAATCGCCATTATCACGCTTAAGTTAACATCTCCCACCTCTACTTTCCTAATTCCCCTCACTAACATGTCTCTCTCCTGCATGAACTTCTGGCAGTGCAGAATGACCTGCTCAACAGTTTCTTCCTCTCTCTCTCTCACAATAATCACACATCCCTGTCTGCTGCTTATTTATTAAATGCATAGTTTTATTTCATCTAGTATGACCCAACCTTAGTCTGGATAAAATATTCTCTTCTTTTGTTGTTCTCTTTCCCACCCTTGTAGAGGAGCTTGAAAGAACGAGGCAATGTGATTCATAAACCAAAGTTTATTATCAGCTCCTCTAACAAGTCTCATCTAGGTGCAGCAGCAGAAGAAGAAAAGACAGCGAACACCTTCGGCTCTACAAACTTAAACTCGCACATAACAAAAGACATGCATATCAAAAGCTGACATCCCTCACTATCTTAATCCCCTCTTTTGTCTTCATACTCCTCCACCTGGCCCTGGGGGGTCAGGGCAACCCATTCGGTCTCCACCGCAGCGCCTGGGATACTCTTTGATCTTCACTGGCGGTTGAGACCCTTTGTCCTGTTCTGAGGTGTGAAGTCGCTTTACATATGTAATCACTAAACACTCTCACATGCTTAAACATACGTATGTAGGTTATGGGATCTATGATTAATATAGCCCACAGCCCCCCCCCCCAAACGACTAAGAAAAGGACAATAGAAAAATTCACAGTTTAAGATAATTATTATGACATACTAACTGCTACACCTCTTGCCACAGAAGAAACTTTCCAGCAGCCATGCTCCTAAGAGAGTTCAGTGGTAATCATAACAGCATAGTAATATCACAAGTCAGTCCTAAACTGTTACAGCACAATTAGTGAACAACTGTTGAGTAGTTTGCATCAGTCCCTGTGCCGTCTGGGTTTTAATCTTCTCCCGAATCTGCTGTGGGTCCACTTGGGCGTCCTGGTGGGACCTTCCTGTAAGGAATCTGCAGCTTGGGAAGGAGAGTGATTATTTGTTCCCTGCAGGGGGGCTGAGTCTTTTCTCTTGGGGGGTCTACCCCACCGAGGTGCTCTCGCCAACCGTGCAGGCTCGTCTCTCAACGAGAAGGCAGGTTTAAGTCTGTCAATGCTGACTGTTTCTTTTCTATCCCCAAAATCAAGCACAAAATGTTTATCACCAGGTTCCAGCACTCTGAATGGCCCATCGTATGGTGGGCGGAAGGTTGGTTTTAAAGCTTCATGCCTAACAAAAACGAATTCAGCGTTTTTTAAAGCTTGGGGGACAAAAACCCGTGGAAAAGAATGATGTGCTGGTCCGGGGAGAGAGTCCGGTCCGTTGCTGCCTAAAAACCTCGGGGCTGGAAGATGCCCTGGCTCTGGGTTCTCTGGTAAAAATTCACCTGGGAGCCTGAGAGGTTGTGCAAAAACTAATTCTGCTGGGGAGGCGTCTAGATCCTCTTTGGGCGCAGCACGCAACCCCAATAAAACCCAGGGAAGTTTATTTACCCAATTTGTATCCGTTAGTGAGGCTCTGAGGGCGGCCTTTAAAGATCTGTGAAAACACTCGCATAACCCATTAGCCTGAGGGTGATAAGTGGTGGTGCGGTGAATTGTCGCCCCTAAGCTGCTGGACATGGCTGACCAAAGCTCTGAGACAAATTGAGGCCCCCTTTCGGACGTGATGTCCGATGGGACGCCGAAACGTGCCACCCAGTTTGTCAAAAAAACGCGAGCGACTTCCTCCGCTGTGGTTGACGCCAGAGGGACTGCCTCTGGCCAGCGCGTGGTGCGGTCTATCATTGTTAACAGATGTGTGAAACCTTGGGAGGAAGGTAGCGGCCCCACGAGGTCGACATGAACGTGGTCGAACCTTCTAGCAGGGATTCGAAAAGGCTCCAGAGGGGCTTTTGTGTGTTTGTGTACTTTGGCGCGCTGACAAGAAATGCAAGTCTTTGCCCATTCTTTTACGTTTTTGCGCAGGCCAGGCCACACAAACTTTTCGGCGACCATTTTAACTGAAGCGCACACACCTGGGTGCGCGAGGGAGTGAATCGAGTCGAAAATACGGCGGCGCCATGCAGCTGGAACTAACGGGCGAGGTCGGCCGGTTGAGATGTCGCATATTAGGGGGGGCACACCATCGCGTAAACCCCTTTTCTCCAGCCTTAACCCTGTTGGTCCAGACAGGAGTGCGCGCACGTCCGCGTCACTACTTTACTCCTCTGCCATGGCTGCATAATCTATCCCTGCGTGGATTGGTGCTGCGTATGTGTCCGCGTTGGCGAAGAGTTCTGCGGCTGAGGTAGTATAATCTGTCTCCTCGCGCTCTGGCGATGTCACAGCGCGAGAGAGACAGTCTGCTACCACGTTAAGTTTGCCTGCCACATGTCGAATGTCTGTGGTGAACTCTGAAATCGCAGCTAGCTGTCTCTGTTGCCTGCCTGACCACGGTTCGGAAATTTTAGCCATAGCAAAGGTGAGCGGTTTGTGGTCTACAAAAGCCGTAAAATGCCGCCCTTCTAACCAGAACTGGAAGTGGCGGATGGATAAATGGAGCGCTAGCAGCTCTCTGTCAAAAGTGCTGTATTTACGCTCAGTTTGGTTTAGCGATTTGCTGAAGAATGCCAAAGGTTGCCAGATTCCGCCGACGTGTTGTTCTACAACTGCCCCTATGGCCAGGTCTGAAGCGTCTGTGGTTAGCGCAATGTGGGCCGAGGGATCGGGGTGAACCAACAATGTGGCATTAGCTAGGGCGCTTTTTACTTCCGCGAAGGCGCGTTCGCGCTCCGGGGTCCATTCGACCGCGTTGGAAGCTTTTTGTTTTCTGAGCGCGTCATATAGGGGCTGCATGAGCTGAGCTGCGTGGGGGAGGAAACGGTTGTAAAAATTAACCATGCCCAAAAATTCCTGCAGCGATTTGACCGTTTGTGGCCGTGGGAAACTTTTTACTGCGTGAACTTTGTCTGGCAGTGGGACTGCCCCCTTCGGAGAAACTCTGTGTCCTAAAAAATTTGTGACACGCCAAATTTGCATTTGGCTGGATTGATTATTAACCCGTGCTCTTCTAGCCTCTGAAAAACCATAGTGAGATGCCGCTCGTGTTCTTCCTCAGACGAGCTGGCTACCAGCATATCGTCGAGGTAGACGAACACGAAAGGGAGGTCGCGTAATACTGCGTCCATCATCCGCTGAAAGGTTTGAGCAGCGCCTTTGAGGCCGGAAGTCATCCGCAAAAATTCAAAAAGACCGAAGGGGGTTATTACAGCTGTTTTAGGAATGTCCTCTGCTTGAACTGGGACTTGATGATAACCGCGGACCAGGTCTATTTTTGAAAAAATGCGCGCACCCGCCAGATGTAGTGAAAAGTCTTGAATGTGAGGAACTGGGTAGCGGTCATGCGCTGTCGCATTGTTTAATCTGCGGTAATCACCGCACGGTCTCCAAGAACCGTCGGATTTCGGGACCATGTGAAGTGGTGACGCCCAGGGGCTTTTTGAGCGTCTAATAATGCCTAATTTTTTGAGGGTGGTAAACTCGTCCCGAGCTATGGTGAGCTTGGCTGCGTCTAAGCGCCGAGCTTTGGCGAATACGGGTGGGCCCGTTGTGGGAATAAAGTGTTCGACCCCGTGTTTAGCCACTGTGGCTGAGAATTTGGGAATTGTGAGTGCTGGAAATTGGGTGAGGAGTTGATCAAACTTACCTCCTGCTGTGGTGACGCTGGCTTGCACGGGTGGTGGAGAAACTCGCGCTGAGCAGGGAATAGAAGCAAAGGACAGTGCATTAACCAAGCGTCTGTTCGCTAGATCAACTAATAACCCATGTGCACACAAAAAATCTGTGCCCAACAAGTTAAAACTCACCGCCGCTACAACAAATGTCCATCTGTAGTTGCGGCCGTGGATGCGGAGGGGCAGGCTCTTTTCGCCAAAAGTGTCGATGATGGAGCCGTTGGCTGCCACCGCTCCATTACCCCGGGAGCCCATGGCCCGGTCTGCTTGGGAGGGCATGACAAAACTTAGTTGAGCTCCCGTGTCAATAAGGAACTGCTTGCCGGTGTGTCCGTCCGTCACATATAACAGCTTGCTTTTTTCACCGAGAACCGCTGCTGTTAATGGCTCTCGGCTTTGGCGTTTCCCGAAATCGTGAATTTGCAGGGGGGAACGCATTTGTGAGCCTTCTCGGCGAAGCGGTGGTGATAATAACAGACGTCGCTCCGTCTGTTACATCTTGGCCGTGTTGCTGTCACCGTGGGCTGATTCTGCTCGGTGATTTGTGGCTCCTCGTGGCTCCGGACATCAGCGTTGAGGTCTGCGGATGCTGCT
Source organism: Pholidichthys leucotaenia (assembly GCA_020510985.1). NCBI lineage: Eukaryota > Metazoa > Chordata > Actinopteri > Cichliformes > Pholidichthyidae > Pholidichthys > Pholidichthys leucotaenia. The sequence goes on from CM035844.1 coordinate 277,618,442, forward strand.
GTGGGTGTCTGCTCCTTGCAGGCGTTGACGAGCCATTGAGCTTCGTGAGCCAGCGTGCGGAAGTCTTGCTGGGTGCTGCATCGCATGTTGGCAAGTGTCCCTCTCATGTGTGGCGGCAGCGTACTGAGGAATATGAATTGGAAGAGGAAGTTGTCATTGTCCTCTTCTTTAAGTTGCAGCAAGTCCTCCATGAGGGCCTTGGGTCTGCATCCTCTGTGGCCATAGACCGCCAGGATCCTCTCGGCTCTCTCCTCGGCTGAGGGGACGTAATTTGCCACGATGGTTGCTTTCAGTGCTTTAAATTTGTCCTGGGCCGGCGGCCGCTGGATTATGCTCCGCGCACATCTCGAAGTGGCGGCGTCGAGTTTGGCGACGATGTGATAGAACTTTGTATCGTCAGCCGTGATGCCCACAAGTGCAAACTGGGCTTCAGCTTGTTGAAACCACGAGGCGGGGTCTTCCTGCCAGAAGTCCGGCAGCTTGACGGTGACGGCGTTTGTGTGGACCGTCACTGATGTGTCCGCAGGGTGAGAATGCCTTGCTTCGGCTCTCTCAGCGGCGCTGGTGCTCGGTTGAGCCCTATTACTTCTGCCGTGGGGGAACGTCGTCCATCTGTTCCCCTGTCTGCATGGGCGCCGGCGTCTGCCTGGGTCGCCACAGATGAGTCGATCACGAGGGAACGCCTCTGGTCCATTCTCGCGTCAGGGTCACCAGTGTAGAGGAGCTTGAAAGAACGAGGCAATGTGATTCATAAACCAAAGTTTATTATCAGCTCCTCTAACAAGTCTCATCTAGGTGCAGCAGCAGAAGAAGAAAAGACAGCGAACACCTTCGGCTCTACGAACTTATACTCGCACATAACAAAAGACATGCATATCAAAAGCTGACATCCCTCACTATCTTAATCCCCTCTTTTGTCTTCATACTCCTCCACCTGGCCCTGGGGGGTCAGGGCAACCCATCCGGTCTCCACCGCAGCGCCTGGGATGCTCTTTGATCTTCACTGGCGGTTGAGACCCTTTGTCCTGTTCTGAGGTGTGAAGTCGCTTTACATATGTAATCACTAAACACTCTCACATGCTTAAACATATGTAGGTTATGGGATCTATGATTAATATAGCCCACACCCTGCCCTTTATTCCAACTGTGTTCTGGGCAGCATACAGGTGACGTCCTGTACCTCCTGTGTCCCACCTATGCTACCATTCCTGACTACTATAATTTTTTAAATAAATGTTTTTGCCTTAGACTTACTAAGTGAAATATTCCAAACCTCCTGGTGTCCCAGAGCCTGCTTAGCCAATGTACTGTATCTGCAGTTTCATTGTTCCTTAGTGCCTTGTGAGCTGGTATCCACATAAATGATACTGTGATGTTTGCGGGATTCACACAAAGAAAGAGGAGCAAGATGGTTGTGACGAACAGGCTTTATTTACACACCACCAACCCCAACTACTTCTGAGCACAGAGAGGAGGGGGGGTCATTCTCCCAGACCTCCATTTCAATCATGGTTACACACACATGATACATCTTGCCCTAATCCTGCTAAACACTGCTGGGTCATTATAACGCAGTTATAATGACACAGCAGAATAATAACTCTGTAATAACACATTTAATACACACACACAGTAACGTTTCAACTGGCAAAGCATGCTGGGAAATCCCTGCCCCCCTTAACATGGCCCCGACATTACACTGCCCTCCCCTGGACTGGTTTCTGTCCCCAGAAAATTCAAAGTCCACTTTCAGAAATCCAACGCGAGTCAGCCCGGTGCCGGGGCGGCACGCACGGGCCATCCAGTGTCCATCTGAGTCTTGGTCAGAGTATCTGGTTGGGGTAGGGTTCCGGTTTGGCCACCAGCGGGCGGATAGACACATCTGACAGCCTCTGTAGGACCACGCACAGTCCCTTCCGTGGCAGCGGGAGTCCCAAGCCCGCTCCGGCCGACTCCCACCGCTGCTAGGTCTCCCAGGCGGCCGCTGGCCCGCGTCCATGCGTCCAGCTCTTGCCACGCCTGGAAAAATGGCCGGATCTTTGTCCTGCTCGCTCCGCTGCGTCGCTGCTGCGCCGAGGGCCTCCGTGACGTCACCGAAAGGGCATCTGTGGGTGATGGTAGGACTGCACACAGTTCCTCCCCTGGCAGCGGGAGTCCCATGCCCGCTCCGGCCAACTCCCACCGCTGCCAGGTCTCCCAGGCGGCCGCTGGCCCGCGTCCATGCGTCCAGCCCTTGGTGCGCCTGGGAAATGGCCGCATCTTCATGAGATGAGATGATGAGATTCAACTTTATTGTCATTACACATGTATGGCATGTGTAATGTAATGACAATAAATGTCATCCTGCTCACTCCACTACTGCTGCGCTCCGAAGGCCTCTGTGACGTCACCGCCGGGGAAGCATCTGCAGGAGGCGGCCTTTACTCGTCCATGCCACCTCGCTCTAATTTAACGTTGGCGAGGGGCCAGTTTGTCGTGCACTGCGTGCAGGGCAGTAACCGTGTGAAGTACCCTGGCTCTGTGCAGCGGAAGCCCCCCTTCCTCGCGTCGCCGTGGCTGTCTCTTCTGCGGTCTGCCATAGCTCCTCCTCCCACTCGCTCTCAGCACGGTGGTTTCCTCCGATGAACAGTCGTTCAGCGCGGCAGCCAACTTGACCTGGGCCAGGTGGTCATCCAGCAGGTTCTCGCCATTGTAGCGGGGAATCTTGGCCCGCTGCTGGATGGATGGGACGGTCATCTCCCGGTCGATCGCCGCTCCTAATTGCTCTGGAATCGCCAGCCCATCCTGCCCTAAAAAGGGCAGGAAACAGGGCTGGTTTGCTCTGCTCGGCCCGTTCTGTCTTGAAAAAGGCAGAGCAGTCCCATCGAGTCCGCTGCTCCGTCCATTGCGGCGAGCCTCTCCGGGGGCCGGCGTCTCAGCTCTACGCTCCGTTCCCAGCCGAGTGATGAACTGCTCCAGCCGCTGGACCTCCGCCTGGATCCTCATCTTGCTCCATGCCCACTCCTGACACCAGTGTGACGTTTGCGGGATTCACACAAAGAAAGAGGAGCAAGATGGTTGTGACGAACAGGCTTTATTTACACACCACCAACCCCAACTACTTCTGAGCACAGAGAGGAGGGGGGGGTCATTCTTCCAGACCTCCATTTCAATCATGGTTACACACACATGATACATCTTGCCCTAATCCTGCTAAACACTGCTGGGTCATTATAACACAGTTATAATGACACAGCAGCATAATAACTCTGTAATAACACATTTAATACACACACACAGTAACGTTTCAACTGGCAAAGCATGCTGGGAAATCCCTGCCCCCCTTAACATGGCCCCGACGTTACAATACAGCCACCTCTTTATTTTTAAGTCTATACAGAGTTTCATATATTTCATAAACTATGTCCTGCCTGCTTTCAGATGAACCTGATTGTATTGACATTAAAGCTGCACTGGAATCTGAACAAATAATATTTTTGATCAGCAACCCCTCAATCCACTGTAATGCAGTTACCAAAGCTAACATTTCAGCTGTGTATTCAGACAAATGGGAGGACGTTCTTCTACCTCTGAGTGTGTATGTTGCAGAACTGCGACATAACCCCTAGTGGTCAAGAGTGGTAAATAGTTTTTGTCAATAAAATAGTTCAGACTTCCAAGGCTATAACTTGAAAGGGGTAAGAGATAATGGCTTACTGTCAATTAGAAAGATGTAAAATATGATCCAAAGTTTCAGACAGGAATAAATTTATGCATCAAATTTGCATAATGTCACGGCACCTCTTTAAATTCCATAACTCAGTCAAACTGGACTTTGGACATATTTACCAAAAAAATGGTTCAGTCTTTTGACCCCATTTATTCTACAGAGGTACCTCATCATCTTATCTTCAAAGTATATGAACAAGAAATAAGTACATTTAAAAAACCCCAGAAATTTCTCACTTTCTTTTGACAAAGTCAGAGTGAGAAGGCAGGCGCACTGCCGCACTCTGCCACTAGGGGCATGCAAATTCTCACACTCAAAGGGTTAGCATATGGGCACCCAGCACAATGCAGACTGATAATATTCACGCTCAGCAGGGATTTGCATATGACCAAAAGAACCACAGGAGACAGTCAGACGGGACTGAATGCATGCATCTTCTGTGCCAACCAATGTCATGCTAATCATGTGTATTGACCGATGTGTATTGGATGACAATTGATATGCTAATGTGCCATGCATTCCCTGTCTGTATCACTGTATAAAAGAGCTGACTTTACACGCACTGACAATGCACTCAGAGCTCACACACAGCACACAATGCTGCAGTGTCTCATGATGATGGAGGAATAAAACTCTTAAACCTTCAGCTTGCCGTGTCATGCCTGAACTTATTTTGTTCCTCCACAAGCAGATATTTCCAAGGCAGGAATACAGAAAGCAAAGCCCGTGCAACCTGTCTCAGGATCTTTTGACCCATCAGTGAATACTCGGGTAAAGGAATGATACACTGTTTCCAAATGATCCTCTACTAAAACTGCAGTTTCCAAATTCTCTATGCCCTTGCATCTTTTCCAAAAAATACAAATCAACAGAAACTGAATAGAAAAACCAGGGATGTGTGACTGACAAAGGAACTGATGGAATATGTGATCTGTCACATAATTTCATGTCTCTGGCTGTCCTCCCAGCATAAAATGCAAAACTCTCCTTTTTGACCGTTTCTCCTTCCCAACATGGCATCAAAACTCTAGCTGTAGGATGTTGGTTAATCTGTGCCCTTGCAGATTGACCCAGTAATTCATCATCTGCTTACGCCTGATATTTAATGGCATCTCCCCCATTTCCACTTGAAGAGCAGCAACAGGGATTGTTTTAAGTGCACCACAACAGATCCTCAATGCTTGGGCCTGGATGACATCTAACTTATTCAAAATGGTTTTAGATGCAGATCCATATACAGTACATCCATAGTCCAGTACAGACCTAATTAATGCAACATAAATGTTTTTAATAGCAGCTCTACTAGCAGCCCACTCTGCCCCTGTTAAGCACCTCATTACATTCAACACCTTTTTGCATTTTATTGTCATATTTTGAATATGTTCCCTCCAAGTTAGGTTAACATCAAACCAGACACCCAAAAATCTGAAAACTTTGACTTGCTCTATTTCCTGAGCATACATTGTTAGCTGAGCATCAGCTACCCTTTTCCTTGTAAATACAACAACCTTTGTTTTTTCTGCAGAAAATTTAAATCCCCAAGAGCAGGGGTGTCCAACCATGTGCCATGGAGAGCCAAGACCCTGCAGGTTTTCTCTTCTACCCAGTCTCTTCAGCAGGTGTTTTCACTTATCAGCAATCAGTGGGAAGAAGTTCACAGAAATCTGCTGTTGAAGACACTGGTTGGAGGTAAAACCTGCAGGGTCTTGGCTCTCCATGGCACATGGTTGGACACCCCTGCCCAAGAGTATGACCACCCTTCCACAGCACATATTGCCTCTTGTACTTTCCCTCTTATATAATTAAAATTACTCCCTCTTTTCCATAATGCCCCATCATCAGCAAATAAAGAACAACCAACGTCATTATTTACACAGGAAAAAACATCATTTATCGTAATAGAAAAAAATACTGGGCTTATAACACTACCCTGGGGGCTGCCATTTTCCACCAAGTAACTATCTGATAAGGCTCCACCCACTCTAATTTGAATGTATCTATTAAACAAAAAATCTTTGATTCAGTTAAATGTTCTCCCAGAAATTCCTAGCATTCTTAACTTAATCATTAGCCCCTCCTTCCACAACATGTCATACGCCTTTTCCACGTCAAAAAATACTGCAATTACCGACTCTCTATTAACTTGAGCTTTCTGTATCTCTGTCTCCAAACACACAACAGGATCCATAGTTCCCCTTCCTTTTCTAAATCCTCTCTGATGCGGTGACAAAATTCCTCTACTTTTGAGATAAAAGCAAAGTCTGTCTGTAATCATTCTCTCCATTACTTTTCCCAGATATGACGTTAGAGCTATAGGTCTGTAGCTCGCTGGGTCTGAGGGATCCTTTCCTGATTTTCTTACACGAACAATCACAGCCTCTTTCCGTACAATTGGGAGCTTTCCCATTTCCCACACTTTGTTGTAGACTTCCAATAACTTCCTCATTGCCAAAGTCCCTAAATGTTTTAGCATGACATAACAGATATTGTCTTTCCCAGGGGATGTTAATCCTCATTTCTTTATTGCTCTTTCCATTTCATCTAGAGTGAAAGGAGAATCCAAGGAACTACTAAAGTCTCACCTTTCCTCCAGAGCCCCAGAGTGTGCTAAACTCATCCTATTCCTTCCTCTTTTACCTTCTTCAGTCAAATTGCTTGAGCTATGAATTTGAGTCAGAGTCTTTGCTGTTGTTGCTTTTTCCTCATCAGTTACTGCAGTCACTCCCTCACTTTTAATACTGATACTGCCATTCCTTCCTAACTCCCCTTATAGCCTTGATCATACTCCATACATCCCCCACAGCTGTTGATCTACCTATAGTGCTGCAGTATTTCTGCCAGCTTTCTCGCTTAGCCCTCCAGATAGTTTTCCTGGCTTTTGCTAGTACCCTCTTATAATTAACCAAGTTTTGCAGATTATGAGTTCTCCTTAAGACCCTAAGTGTCTTATTCCTCTCTTTAATGGTTTTAGTGCACTCATCTGTCCACCAAGGCACTGCTTTCTTTAGCATTTTACCTTTACTTTTAGAGATGGATTGATTAGCTGCTTCAAGAAAAATAGTTTTAATTTTATTCTCCACACTCTCAATGTCTTCATTAACATCTACTTGGGGAAAGTCTCTCTCACAAATAAATTTAAATAGTTTCCAATTAGCAGTGCTAAAAAGCCATCTCTCTTTTTTATGTCCACTTACCCTATTCACTGAAATAAAAATATTACAGTACACTGGGAAATGGTCACTTCCTACAGAGGACTCCTCTAAAACCTCCGACTCACACACATCTGCAATATTACTCATCACCAAAGCTAAGTCAAGAACTGAACCACTCCCCGTATGTACATCAATTCTAGTTGCTCTACCATCATTTAAACATACTAGATTCTTCCAAAAGTTCTTCAATTGTCTCACCATTTATGTCTGTATGATTTGCCCCCCATAATACATTATGGGCATTAAAGTCCCCACATATTACCACCCTGCTTCCATCTATCCCCTCCATCTGAGATAACTGATTCAATATCAGCTTCTTACAAGAATTATAAAAAATTATGACTACTAATTCCTTCTCTTTTGTCCAAATTTCATCTACCACATATTCCAGTTCAGCACGTTTACCTATTTCTCTGAACTGAATTCCCTCCCTCACAAATGGTGCACATCCACCTCCCATTCCCTCCCTTCTATCATTCCGAATTGAGACATATCCCCCTATTTTAAAATCCAGAGTGGGTTTCAACCACATTTCCTGGACACAGATAACATCTGGTTTGTCTGAAAGCTCCTCAATATACCTTTAAAATTCCTGTCCGTTAGCCAGCAAGCTTCTCACATTCCATTGAACCAAAATGACCATTAATACAATTCCTATCCAAGCCATGCTTGATCCTGACTCGTCTGACCACTGAGATCATTCCTCACCTCCTCCCAAGTTAATCCACTGAAACCAAGATGATGAGCTGCTGCTTTCACTATTATTTGAATTCTCTCAGTTTTAGACTTGACTTCCATTGTGGCATTCACAACTCCTGCTATAAAAAAAAACAGTTTCTTCAGATCAACCTGGATTTCCCCAATCCCTCCCAGTTCTCTTTCTCTTACAAGCAGCCTCCCCCCAGTCCTTTGCCCATTCCCTCCTCTCTGGTTTTCACTTCCGCCCTCCCAAGAGAGCAGACGCTTTTTTCTTCTCTCTTGCTCTGACTTTTTTTCCTTCCCCCCCAACTACTGGATCCCAGCTTGCTGTTGTCTGTCTGCGTCTAATTGCGACCGTCGAAAGAAATTATGGAGTTAATAAGCTGGGCTTTGAACACAATTGACACTATTTTTTCAACAAGGAAAAGTGCTCCGGGGAAGCTGTCTGCCCCGCAGGAACGGCTCCAGCAGGCTATTTACGTGACACAAGTAATTGGAGGATCTCGTGTCTCACTAATCTCTCTATCGAAGATATTGAAGATTTGTATGTCTTCGTAATAATGGTGATCGGGATCTTTCTGATTGGAACTGGGATTGTCCTGGTGTACCGCAAATTGCTGAAGATGGATACAACCTATCAAAATGCTGGCCAGGCGAGGTGCATCTGTCAAATTGAAAAATTGGAGAAGACCCTGATAGCGACAAATGGAGAACTGTCTCAGAAGGTGGATTACATCATGTTCACGCTCAGGTCTATCCACGACGGACTCAAAGCCCCGCAATGAAAGATTAAGTACTGAATCTACAGAAGAAATAAAAAGCTCCTTCTCTGTGATCAGTCCTATTTGGCCCAATTTCCCCATGAAAATTCCTCCTGGCTGTCTGCAGTCTGTGTTTTCAAAACAACGAGCACAAGGCCTTGGACAGCACCTGCTCAGATAATCGCAAGGACGATTGGCGAGCAGCCAGACAAAACATCTCCTGCCAAGTGCCCTTGTTGTTCTCTTATTATCACAACACTTTGCATCAACAGTGCACACATATTGATCCACGAACTGAAATAAAGATACACACACTGCTCTCTTGTGTCCTGTGTCCTGTGAAACTTGTCCGCGAATGTGCATTGAGAGCTTTTTTTTTCCTTGTAATCATAATATTGATTGATTATGCAACCAGTATTCTGAATCAATGATTTTTTTGCTCCTTCCTATTGTATTATTCTTATGCTACCTGTACCCTCCTGCTGATAGGCGCGTTTCAGAGGCGCCGCGGCACGGAAATGCAGGTTCATTACTGTGTCAAGTCAAATTCTCTCGTATGTTATCAGTGATCTGTTAATGTACTTGGCAATAAATCTTTTCTGATTCTGATTCTGATTCTGGTTCATCCTTTTCACTGCTTTGGCATAGGAGACTTTATTCTACCCTCTGCCCTGCTGAATTTCCCTTTCTTTCATCATCCTTTCACAGCCTCCGTAGGCCACACTATGGCTACCGCCATAGTTACAACATTTTGGCGTCTCTTGGTTACACTCTCCATGCTGGTGGTCGCCCCCACGTCTTGCACACCTTCTTCTCCATCTACATGTTTTAGCTGTGTGTCTGTTGTGGTTCGAGCGCCGATCTCATCCGTGCTCGGGCCGTGCAGTATTTTCCTCCCAGCTGATGTGTGTTCCCTATGGCTCTCTGAGCTTTTATTATGACAGCGCTCAGAGGGGCATTTCGCATCATCAGCTGTTCCCTACTTAAGAGGGCAGCTGAGGGCAAAATGGGCGGCAGTCTCGTCAGACTTTTCCTCATCTGACTCCGTCAGATTTCTCATCAAACTAACTCTAGTCGTGACATCGTCGAGCATCCCTCGCCGAGCTCCCTGGTCAGACGTCATCTACCTTTCATCCCCATCCGTTATTGTAAGTGTGTTTCATCATGTATCTGTTCCTCCGTGTCATAGACTGAGTGTTAGTGTCAGTGTGTTAGTGTTAGTGTGTTTTAGCCCCTCATGGCTCATTGCTTTATTGTTGTCTTTTGTTCCTTTAATAAACTGTGCAAACACACCGGCTGAGTGGCGTCTCATTGATGGCTCGTGAGGGCCATCCATGACAGTAGACCGCCAGACTGAGACGCCTGTCGCCGTGAGTTTTGCCTGAATTGGACTTGTTTTTCCCTGTCTGGGTACCTGTGTCTGGGAGGTCATATCGTCATTCAGGGGCCGCGCTCGGAGCCTGGGCTACGAGCTGGCGGAGGCCCTGGACTACGTTGATGGAACTCTCATCACTGCTAGCCTCTACGACTCTCCCAGCGATGTACGCCGGCACCTGGACCTCACTGAGGACATCATTAATCGCCTTCCTTGCTACTCCAACCACCCTGAAGTCATTGCGAGGAAGGCAGACATCGCTGCGCAATGGGAGATACTCCGTGGGCTGGAGGAAAACTCCGGCAGGAAGCCGAAGAGGAGGCATCCTCGCTCCTCGCTTCGGGATCCCATTCCTGTCCCCACTCCAGACCAGGAGGTCGCACCGCCCAGGGATGATCCCCAAAGGAGTGACATGTCAGTTGGAATTCCCCTGGAGAAACTACAACAGTCAGCTGTTTCCATCTGGGACTGAGTGGTGGCAGCGCGCTCCGCTGTCCACCCCTACGCAGGTTATTAAGCATGTGACGGTGGCAGTCAGGCTGGTGGAGAGGAATCCGGCGTTAACTGATTATCCAGAGTACACCGACCTGCTCGCCTCTGTTTCCGCGCAGGAGCGGTGCTTCCCGAACCTCTCCTTCGCCTCGCCCTCTGCCGATAACCGTCGTCACACAGCCTACACCAAGACTCAGTGAGAACCCCATCCGGATCCTGTTCCGGGTCGTTGGAGAAACTCTACCTCCCAGTCAGCTGCCTCTTCGGCGTTTCGTCAGGAGGGAATTCCCGCAGCCTCTCCCCCTGGGTCATCTTTCCCCGCTGTCCCGTAAGCTCCTTGTGCCCGGATCACCTCGGCTGTCGTCCCCTCCTCCTCGACGTCTTCCCCAGCTGCTGTGAGTGCTACGAGTCCTGCTCCGGCAAAGCCCGTTATCGGACCATCCCGAGCGGCTCCTCCTCGTCCTCCCAGGGGCCCCTCTGTCACCATCCAGCGGGGAAAGGGAGGAACAATGTCCACTACAGCAAGCGCCATTGGCCCTCCGGGAAACAGGCAAGTGCAATTTAATTCTTCTCCTCGTTGTTGTGATTTGCCTTGGCTGACTCCTCGGGGTGGAGTTCGGGGTTCGCAGTCCCCCGAGCTCCCACCACCTGCTGTAGCCTCTGACATTGAACCTGCTGCCTCTGTGTCTCCCTCCGCTGAGCGGTCTACGTCACCGGACGAGGAGGGGGCCTGCGGTCCTGGAGAGCCTGGTTCCAGCTTCGCAGCTGCATCATGGGCAGAGGAGGGGAGCGGACTGCAGTGTGGAGCCTGCGCTGACGCCGAAACGTCCCCGGGGTTTCCACCAATAAGCGGTTCGATCCAGCAGGTCTAGGATCCCCTGCCACCACGCCGTGCGGGTTGTCAGCGTGGACGTCAGCATTGGAGGGTCCTTAGGCTGCGGAAAACATCATGCCGGCTGCGGAGCCCGCCATAGCAGAGTGGGAGCCAGAAGATGTCTTTCTTCGTCCTGAGCCCGGATCGTCGAAGTCCTGGATGGTGACAGAACTCGAGTGCAGGCAAGTGCTCTACTTTGTTTTCCTTCTTTCTATTTTGGAGCATTTTTGCCTGTCTCTTTTTGCCTGGGAGACGAGCCAGGGGCAGCCGTCCGCTGCACCCGAGCTCGTCTCGCTGGGCTCTGTCGCTACTGGTGATCCTGATCCCGGTTCTTCTTCTTCTCCTGAGCCTTCTCCCAGGGTCACCGGTGCGGAGTCAACCCCGGTCGCTGTTCTGGAGGTTCTGGGTTCGGGGGTGAAGGCTGTCTATGGAGTGATTCCGACCCAATCGGGGTCCGACGTGGGTGCAGCCGAGACCCAATCGGGGTCCGACGTGGGTGCAGCACGGGCTCACCCTGGGTCCAACAGGAGGACAGCGCCTATGCTGGTAACGTTCAGAGGTGGAGCTACAGATCCTCCGCCAAGCAGCACCGGACTGGTCCCTCATCTTTCCTCTAAATCTTCTCCACCGGGTGCCGTTTGGGCTCGTCATATTCTGCCCAGCTCTCCCGTACTATCCCCCTCTACAGGGAAGCTGTTGCCGTTCTCTCCCCTGCGGTCCTGGTGGCTGAGCGATGCGGGTCGGCCGCCTGAAAGACTGCCTCGCCCGTTTGGCATTCTTGGTTGGCTGCCCGACCAACTGGACTGTTTGCTTGGCAACCTGGTCCGGCTGCCAGAGATCCTGTTTTCCAGGGCCTGGGACTGGGGTAGGCCGCCTGAACACTCCTTTTTCCCCCTATCCTATATTTGGGCATTGGACGCAGGGAGACCACCAGAACTGTGTGTATTATGGGACTCTGAGTTCGCTGCAGCTCTGCCGGAACAATTCCTCGACCGCCTGCTGTGTTTCTGCTGACACACTGACCCGCTCCGCTGTGCAACCCCCCCCCCCCCCACTGTATCTGTCGGCGATAGTGCTCCTTCTGCTCATGTTCGTGGTGCTGCTGTGTTCAGTTCTGGCGGCAACCCGCCCGGTTCGGTCTGTTCTGGTGGCACCTTGATCATGCAGGCCCCCGGGTTCCTTCTCTGGGTCCTGCTGCAGAACGTGATGGTCCGAGCCCCCAGCAGGAGAGACGATCTGGAGGCGTCAATCCTTGTGCCCCATGCTGCGAGCAGATCGAGTCCAATAATTAATCAATCAATCAAACTTTATTTGTTTCGCACTTTTTAAACATTAGATGCTGTGCAAAGTGCTTTACATAGATAAAACAGGAGACACATGAAGTTACATATTTTACACCCCATATTATTTTACATCCCCACCCCTTCCAACCCTCCCATAAACATTTAGATTAGATTCAACTTTATTGTCATTACACATGTATGAATACAAGGTAACGAAACACAGTTTAGCATCCAATCAGAAGTGCAAAGGACAGCAGTGCAGTATATACGGTAATTAACAGTATGTGCAATTTAAGCAAATATATGCAAATATACAGTGGGGTAAAAAAGTATTTAGTCAGCCACCAATTGTGCAAGTTCTCCTGCTTAAAAGATGAGAGAGGTCTCCAATTTTCATCATAGGTATACCTCAACTATGAGAGACAAAATGAGAAAAAAAAAAATCCAGAAAATCACATTGAAGGATTTTTAATGACTTAATTGGTAAATTCCTCAGTAAAATAAGTATTTGGTCACCTACAAACAAGCAAGATTTCTGGCTCTCACAGACCTGTAACTTCTTCTTTAAGAGGCTCCTCTGTTCTCCACTCGTTACCTGTATTAATGGCACCTGTTTGAACTCGTTATCAGTATAAAAGAGACCTGTCCACAACCTCAAACAGTCAGACTCCAAACTCCACTATAGCCAAGACCAAAGAGCTGTCAAAGGACACCAGAAACAAAATTGTAGACCTGCACCAGACTGGGAAGACTGAATCTGCAATAGGTAAGCAGCTTGGTGTGAAGAAATCAACTGTGGGAGCAATTATTAGAAAATGGAAGACATACAAGACCACTGATAATCTTCCTCGATCTGGGGCTCCACGCAAGATCTCACCCCGTGGGGTCAAAATGATCACAAGAACAGTGAGCAAAAATCCCAGAACCATATGGGGGGACCTAGTGAATGACCTGCAGAGAGCTGGGACCAAAGTAACAAAGGCTACATCAGAAAAACACTACGCTGCCAGGGACTCAAATCCTGCAGTGCCAGACGTGTCCCCCTGCTTAAGCCAGTACATGTCCAGGCCCGTCTGAAGTTTGCTAGAGCATTTGGATGATCCAGAAGAGGATTGGGAGAATGTCATATGGTCAGATGAAACCAAAATAGAACTTTTTGGTAAAAACTCAACTTGTCGTGTTTGGAGGAGAAAGAACACCATACCTACTGTGAAGCATGGGGATGGAAACATCATACTTTGGGGCTGTTTTTCTGCAAAGGGACCAGGACGACTGATCTGTGTAAAGGAAAGAATAAATGGGGCCATATATCATGAGATTTTGAGTGAAAACCTCCTTCCATCAGCAAGGGCATTGAAGATGAAACGTGGCTGGGTCTTTGAGCATGACAGTGATCCCAAACACACTGCCCGGGCAACGAAGGAGTGGCTTCGTAAGAAGCATTTCAAGGTCCTGGAGTGGCCTAGCCAGTCTCCAGATCTCAACCTCATAGAAAATCTTTGGAGGGAGTTGAAAGTCCGTGTTGCCCAGCGACAGCCCCAAAACATCACTGCTCTAGAGGAGATCTGCATGGAGGAATGGGCCAAAATACCAGCAACAGTGTGTGAAAACCTTGTGAAAACTTACAGAAAACGTTTGACCTCTGTCATTGCCAACAAAGGGTATATAACAAAGTATTGAGATGAACTTTTGTTATTGACCAAATACTTATTTTACCGAGGAATTTACCAATTAATTCATTAAAAATCCTTCAATGTGATTTTCTGGATTTTTTTTTCTTATTTTGTCTCTCATAATTGAGGTATACCTATGATGAAAATTGGAGACCTCTCTCATCTTTTAAGTGGGAGAACTTGCACAATTGGTGGCTGACTAAATACTTTTTTACCCCACTGTATGCAGCAGTGCAGAAAGTTAAGAGTACTGTTATGTGCAAATAATGTGCAATAAGTTAGATGTAGTTATGTAGTTATGCAGTTATGTACAGGTAAGGATGGTAAGAGATGATGGTAAGAGAGTCAGCGGGGAACTAAGTTCAATAACGTGACAGCTGTTCGAAAGAAACTGTTCCTAAACCTGCTGGTTCTAGTCCGAAGGCTTCTGAAACGTCTTCTGGAGGGGAGAAGCTGGAACAGTCCATGAGCAGGATGGCTGGAGTCCCTAAGAATGCTGCGTGCCCGGCGCAGACATCTTTTCCTGTAGACGTCCTCTATAACTGGAAGTGGAGTCCCTGTGATGCGTTGGGCGGTTTTCACCACCCGCTGCAGCGCCTTGCGGTCAGCGACAGAGCAGCTCCCATACCAGACTGTGATACAGTTGGTCAGGGTGCTCTCTAACACGCAGCGGTAGAAGTTGCCCAGGATGTCAGTTGACAGATGGTTCTTCTTCAGTGTCCTCAAGAAGAAGAGGCGCTGATGGGCCTTCTTGATCAGGCTGGTGGTGTTAACTGACCAGGACAGGTCCTCCGAGATGTGGGTCCCCAGGAATTTGAAGCTGGGGACACGTTCAACAGCTATGCCATTGATATGGATGGGGTCATGTGTCTCTTCCCTCTCCTTCCTGTAGTCCACTATGAGCTCCTTGGTTTTGCTGGTGTTAAGGAGCAGGTTATTGTCAGCGCACCAAGTAGCCAAGTGCTCAACCTCTGCCCTGTAATCTGACTCGTCGTTGTCCCTGATGAGTCCAATCACCGTGGTGTCATCTGCGAACTTTATGATGGAATTGGATCCATACATAGGCCTGCAGTCATGGGTGTAGAGGGAGTAGAGGAATGGGCTGAGCACACAGCCCTGTGGTACACCAGTGTTGAGTGTGATGACGGAAGAACGGTTGGGGCCTGACCTAACATGCTGGGGTCTGTTGGTCAGAAAATCCATGATCCAGTTGCAGGTGGAGGTACTGATTCCCAGGTCCCCAAGTTTAGTGAGCAACTTGGAGGGGATAACTGTGTTGAATGCTGAGCTGAAGTCAACAAACAGCATTCTTGCGTAGGTGTTCTTGCCATCCAGGTGTGAGAGTACATAGTGCAGCGCTGTAGAAACCGCATCCTCTGTACTCCTGTTGCTTCGGTAGGCGAACTGATGAGGGTCCAGTGTAGGGGGCAGGCCTTTTTTTAGCTGTGCCAAGACCAGTCGCTCAAAGCACTTCATGACTATGGGCGTCAGTGCCACAGGGCGATAGTCATTTAGGCACGATGGTGTTGAATGTTTCGGCACTGGTACTATTGAAGTGGTCTTGAAGCACGCTGGTACCACGGCCTGGGCCAGGGACAGATGTCTGGAAGATGTCTGTGAAGACCCCTGCCAGCTGCTCAGCGCATGCCCTCAGCACACGCCCAGGAATGCCATCAGGGCCAGCAGCCTTACGTACGTTGACATGACTCAGTGCGTTACGGACGTCGGTGTGGGTGAGTGTGAAGTGGTGGAGGTCATCAGAGGGTGGGAAATTGATGTTCTTTTCGTTGTTGTCCTTGTCAAAACGAGCATAGAAGTCATTTAGCTCATTGAGAAAGGGCACAGTCATGGCGATAGGTATGGAGTTGCTGGGCTTATAATCAGAGATAGCTTGAATGCCCTGCCACATACGTCGGGGGTCAGAGTCCCCAAAATGTTCCTCCACCTTCAGCTTGTAGCTGTGCTTGGCCTTCTTGATGCCCCTCTTCAGATCTGCCCTGGATGAACTGTAGGCCTGTGCATCACCAGATCTAAAGGCATTGTTACGTGCTTTTAGCAGAAGCCGCACTTCTCTGTTCATCCATGGCTTCTGATTTGGGTACGTGGTGATCTGTCTTTCCGTGGTGACACTGTCAATAGTGGTGTTGATATGGTCCAGGACTGAGTGGGTGTAAGAGTTGATGTTTATGTGGGAGCCACAGGTAGCCTGAGAGGTGAACATACTCCAGTCTGTGTTCCTAAACTTTTCCTGGAGTACAGAGTCAACCCCCTCTGGCCACACTTTGATGGTCCTCACTGATGGCTTCACCCGGTTGATGAGCGGTACATACTTGGGGGTAAGGAACAAAGATAAGTGATCAGACTGGCTTAGGTGGGGGAGGGGAGTTGCTGTGTAGGCTCCCACAGTATTGGTGTAAACATGGTCCAATGTTTTGTCCCCTCTTGTGTGACAGGAGACATGCTGGTAGAATTTAGGAAGCACTGTCTTGAGGTTAGAGTGGTTAAAATCACCCGCCACAATAAATGCTGCCTCTGGGTGTGCAGTTTGTTGTTTGCTAATAGCTGCATGCAGTTCTTTCATGGCAAGCTTAGCATTAGCATCCGGAGAAATGTAAGCGGCTGTTATGATGGTACAAGTGAACTCGCGTGGCAGATAGAAAGGTCTACATTTAACCATGAGAAACTCCAGGTTAGTTGAGCAGTGTCTCTCAACAGTGACAGAGTTCGTGCACCAAGCCTTGTTAATATAAATGCACACTCCCATACTCACAAACATACTCACAAACCCACACACACACAGGCACATTCATCACCCCCTACTTCTCTTACACACATATAAAATAAAAGAGACATTGCTCGGCACCGAAGCACCATGTGAAGGAGCAACCATGTTGTGGAGCCCCCCACGCTGGGAGACCACACAGCCCATAACCACAGAGGGCGCAGAGGGCGCCACAGAGGGCGCATAACCCAGAGGGCCATCCCAACCAGGACAGGCCGGGGCCCACACCACAGCTGTAGGCAGTGGCATCAAGCCCCCACCCACCCAAGATAGAGCGACCCACGAGACCAGCACCCCTGCAGATGGGTCAGGAAGCATCCGGCATGAGGGACCCCACTGAGGAAACACAGGAGCTAAAACACATAAAATACAAGTTAAAACTAAGAACACATAGAACAAAGGGAACTAAAAACCCATACTTAGAAACTCAGCAAAGAACACATCAAAATAATAAAATCTAAAAGCAAATGGAGCTAAGAAGAATGTAAAACAATGGAACATAAATGATTACTTCAATAATAGTTAAACGGTTTGTTAAAAGCCAAAATTTAAAAAGCTACGAAAAGAAACTAAGAACACATAAAAACAAGAACTAAACACATCAATAAGAAGATGAGAAAATCTCAGAACAAATGGCACCAAGAAGAACATAAAACAATGGAACATTGACTACTTCAGTAATAGTTAAGCAGGTTTATTAAAAGCCAAATTAAAAAGGTGGGTCTTGAGCCTGTTCTGAAAAACATCTGTTGACTCTGCGGCCCCGAGGCTCTCTGGCAGGCTGTTCCACAGACGAGGACCATAATACTAAAGGAAGCTTCACCAAAGGTCTTGGTCTTGAATTCAGCGCCGTGGACAGCTCCCACAGCGCTATCCTGATTCACAGAATTAAACATCTGTGATTAAGAAATGTGCGGTAAAAGTCCAGAGTGTAGAATGTGTGAATAAGGAGGCAAGTTGGTCTCAGACAGTTTATTACACATTCTCACATAAGAGCATGGCAGAAAAAGAGGACGTCTCACAAAAAACTCGTCCTTTATATATCCAGGACTCTCACAGCTCACAAATCACATTCCATTCAAATCACAAGTAACAATGCCTTTTCTCTTTAATCCCTAGGCATCTCCCCCACAGTCCTTGGCCTACAAATAATCCCCCCAAGGCCATCTCTTGCATAACAAGGATTACACTTTCACAGCTTCCTGTTATCTCCAAGGAAACTGCGCCTTTGGTTCTTATCTAAGATGTGAGGCAAAAAGTAAGTCACATGTGTGGCTACACAACCCCCCCCCCCCCCAAAAAAACCATTTTAGATTGAACAACAGAATAACAGTCTGCATTTCATGATAGAATCATTACACATCAGTCCCCCTGCTGCTTGGGCTTTAGTCTTCTCCCGTATCTGCTGTAACCAGGAGTCACCGCCTCCGCGGCGCTGTCATGCTGGGGGGCTGCTGTCTGGGGGTGAAAACCTTTTGTCAGACCCCGCGGGTGTTCTGGGGGATCTCCCCGTGGGGGTCTACCATGCCGAGGGGCCCTTGCCAACAGCACTTGCTCGTCCGCCACCACAAAAGCGGGTTTGAGTCTGTTTATGCCAACCTTTTCCCTCCTACCCCCCAAATCTAGCAAAAAATGCTTGTCCCCAGTTTTCAACACTCTGAATGGTCTATCATAAGGTGGTCGAAGTGGGGGTCGATGTGCATCGTGTCTGACAAAAACAAACTCCGCGTTTTTCAAAGTTTTAGGCACAAAAACGCGCGGAAAACTGTGGTGAACGGGGCCGGGTAGCGTGCTCGATTCTATGTTACGCTGCAACAGCTGAGACGGGGAGCTATCCAGCGCAGGATTATCTGGGAGAAACTCCCTGGGCAGCCGAAGTGGCTGTGCAAAAACGAGCTCAGCCGGGGAGGCTTCTAAGTCCTCTTTAGGCGCAGAACGTAACCCCAATAAAACCCACGGTAGCTTGTCTACCCAATTTGCATCCGTCAGAGACGCCCTGAGAGCCGCTTTCAATGACCTATGAAAACGTTCGCATAACCCATTAGCCTGCGGATTGTGCGCGGTTGTGCGGTGAATTGTGACACCCAGGCTGCGGGCCATTGTTGACCAAAGTTCGGAAACAAATTGAGGGCCTCTGTCGGATGTAATGTCCGACGGGACTCCAAAACGCGCCACCCATGCTGTTACAAACGCACGCGCCACCTCCTCGGCTGTGGTTGACGCCAGTGGAACCACTTCCGGCCAGCGCGTGGTGCGGTCCACCATCGTCAGAAGGTGTGTGCACCCCTGTGACGGCGGGAGGGGGCCCACAAGGTCCATGTGAACATGGTCGAACCTCTTAGCCGGGATGTGAAACGGCTCCAAGGGAGCTCTTGTGTGTCTGTGTACCTTGGCTCGTTGACATGCCATACAGGCTGCTGCCCACTCCTTAACTTGTTTGCGAAGGCTCGGCCACACAAATTTCTCTCCTACCATTTTGACCGGCGCGCGCACTCCCGGGTGCGCCAAAGAATGAATCGAGTCAAAAACGCGGCGGCGCCACGTGGCCGGTACCACCGGACGCGGTCGCCCAGTGGAGACATCGCAGATTGGGAGGGGGGGGGGGCATACCGTCTTGCAGCACCCTGTTCTCCAGCCTTAATCCTGTTGGTCCAGACTGGAGCGCGCGCACATCCGCGTCACTAACCTGCTCCGCGGCCATGGCTGTGTAATCTATCCCCATGCGGACTGGGGCCGCCACGGCGCACGAGAGGCAGTCTGCCACTACATTCAGTTTACCTGCCACATGCTGAATATCGGTAGTGAACTCTGAGATCGCGGCCAGCTGTCTCTGCTGCTGGCCTGACCATGGTTCTGAAACCTTGGCCATCGCGAATGTTAGTGGCTTGTGGTCAACGAACGCGGTGAAACAGCGTCCTTCCAGCCAGAACTGGAAGCGGCGAATGTCCAAGTGGAGAGCCAGCAACTCCCTGTCGAACGCGCTGTATTTGCGTTCACTATCGCGCAAAGTTCAGCTGAAAAAGGTGAGCGGCTGCCAAGCCCCGGCTACATGCTGCTCCACGACCGCCCCTATGGCCACATCTGACGCGTCAGTAGTGAGCGCTATGCGGGCCGTTGGGTCTGGATGCGCCAACAACGCAGCATTTGCCAGGGCTGCCTTGACTTCCGAGAACGCTCGCTCTCGCTCCGGGGACCATTCGACTTTATTCGCGGGTTTTTGTTTTTTGAGCACGGCGTACAGTGGTTGCATGAGCTGCGCTGCGCGAGGAAGGAAATGGTTATAAAAATTCACCATTCCCAAAAACTCCTGTAACGCCCTGACCGTTTGTGGCCGGGGAAAATCCACTACCGCACGCACTTTGTCAGGCAGCGGGACTGCTCTTTCAGGAGAGACGCGATGCCCCAAAAAATCAATCTGCGTCACCCCGAACTGACACTTCGCTGGGTTGATTATTAAACCGTGCTCTCCCAATCTCCAGAAAACCGCCGTGAGGTGGTTTTCGTGTTCGTCTTCGGACGCGCTGGCTACCAAAATATTGTCCAGGTAGACGAATACGAAAGGGAGATCGCGCAGCACCGCGTCCATCATGCGTTGGAACGTCTGTGCAGCCCCTTTAAGCCCGAATGGCATGTGCAAAAACTCGAATAGACCAAACAGCGTTATTACCGCTGTTTTGGGTATGTCCTCAGCGCGCACTGGAACTTGGTGGTAACCGCGGACCAAGTCTGTCTTAGAAAAAACGCGCGCCCCCGCCAAATGAACGGAAAAATCTTGGATATGCGGGATTGGGTGGCGGTCATGCGCTGTGGCGTTGTTCAACCTGCGGAAATCCCCACAAGGCCGCCATGAGCCGTCAGCCTTCAGGACCATGTGTAGCGGGGAAGCCCATGGGCTGTTCGAACGCCTGATGATGCCCAACCTCTCCAGGTTGGCAAACTCCTCGCGCGCTATGGCCAGTTTAGCTGCGTCCAAGCGCCGAGCTTTTGCAAAAACGGGTGGTCAGGTAGTGGTAATAAAATGTTCCACCCCGTGTTTAGCGACGGTTGCTGAAAATGTGGGGACCGTGAGTGCTGGGAACTGAGTGAGCAGTGTGTGGAACTTACCGCTTGCAGCTGTGACGTTGGCTTGTGCTGTTGGCCGGGACACTCGCGCTGTACAGGGAATAGAGTCAAAAGAAAGTGCATTAACCAGGCGCCTGTTAGTGAGATCAACCAACAAACCATGTGAGCACAAAAAATCAGCCCCCAACATATTGAAATCCACTGCTGCTATAACAAAAGTCCACATGTACAGCCGTGTAGAGACAGAAGTAGAGTCCTCTCACCAAAGGTCTTAATCTCCGAGCCGTTCGCTGCTGCCACCCCGGGACCGCTGGAACCTGCCAGCCTGTCAGCGTAGGAAGGTGTGATGAAACTCAACTGGGAGCCTGTGTCCACGAGGAAATGCCCCCCCGAGCGTGTGTCCATCAAGTAGAGCAGCTTGTTCTCCTCCCCGAGGGTCGCAGCTGCTACCGACCCCCGGTCTTTGGCGTTTCCCGAGCGCTTGAACTGACACGGTGGTATACATTTGCGTGCCTTCTCTGCAAAGCGGCGATGGTAGAAACAAAGGGTGTCTCCTCCGCGTTCCCTGGCCCCCGCCGCCGCCGTCATCAGTGGTTCTGCTAACGCCGTCCCTGGCCCCCTGCCATCTCCGGCCGTCGCGCCGAGCTCCGTCGCTGCTGCTGTGGCCGCGCGTTGTCTGCTGGCGTTGACAATCCGATGCGCCTCTCGGGCCAGCGTGTGGAAGTCCCGCTGGGCCAACAACGGCGAACTGGCCAGGGCCGCCCTCGTGGCTGACGGTAGGGTCCTGAGGAAAATGTGGGTGAAGATGAAGTGGTCATCGTCCGAGCCTTTCAACCTCAGCATCTCCTCCATCAGGTCAATGGGCGTGCTATCTCCCAACTCAGTCAGCGCCAGGAGTCTCTCTGTCCTCTCCTCGACCGAGAGAGTGAAGTGCTGAATGAGTGCAGCCTTCAACGCGCCGTATTTGTCGCTGGCTGGTGGCTGCTCCAGAAGGCTCTCCACGTGTTGAGCCGTGTGGTTATCGAGCTTTGCGACCACATGGTAGAATTTCGTGTCATCTACCGATATCCCCCGGAGGGTGAACTGTGCCTCAACCAAGTGGAACCAGGAGCGCGGGTTGTTCTGCCAAAAGTCCGGTAGCTGGACCGTAACGGCATACGCTTGGCTGGGGGCTCCCGAAGAGGCTGGCCCTGGGGAATTCTCTGCGTGTTGCATGCTTCGTCTTGGGTCACCAGTGTAGAATGTGTGAATAAGGAGGCAAGTTGGTCTCAGATAGTTTATTACACATTCTCACATAAGAGCATGGCAGAAAAAGAGGACGTCTCAGAAAAAACTCGTCCTTTATATATCCAGGACTCTCACAGCTCACATTCCATTCAAATCACAAGTAACAATGCCTTTTCTCTTTAATCCCTAGGCATCTCCCCCACAGTCCTTGGCCTACAAACAATCCCTCCAAGTCCATCTCTTGCATAACAAGGATTACACTTTCACAGCTTCCTGTTATCTCCAAGGAAACTGTGCCTTTGGTTCTTATCTAAGATGTGAGGCAAAAAGTAAGTCACATGTGTGGCTACAAGAGATTATTTACAAAAAATAATCATACAGCATTTACAATAATCACAGAGAGAAGCGTAAACTGCTCCATGACTATAGCTGCAGAATGACTGTTTTAAGCACCGTGGATCAGAGCTGCTGTGGAGAAGAGCCGCAAATCCACGGACTAGTCAGACAATTAAACACTGCGTGGAATAAAGGAACATCAGATACATCACGCAGGGAAAACCGAATGAAAGCACTTGGAGAAGACCAAGACGCAGCGAGGCAAATGTCTTCTACCAAAGTTCCTTTGTGCAAAGCAACGAAGACTTCAATTCCTCTGGCAGAATGAGCTTTAATCCCTTCTGGGGAATTTAAGCTGGAGGAAGTATAAGCTTGGGAAATTGCCTCACACAGCCAATGAGACAAATGCTGTGCAGAGAGAGGCTGTCTCCGTGACTGTCCTCTGTAATGAACAAAAAGACGCTGAGAACAACGGAAATCAGCTGTGCGCATCACGTAAGACAGAGCTCGCACTGGACAAAGAAGAGGAGACGTGGCTTCCTCCTCTGAATAGTGAGGAGGAGGAAAAAACCCGTTTAATGTAACCACCCTTGATTTAAAAGAGCTACTGATACATTTGGGCATGAAGGCTGGATTAGGGCACAGTACAGCCGAACTGCAATCACCCTGAATCCTGAAGACGGAGACACAGCGAGGGCACACCTTTAAAAGAAATGTTTTAATAAAAGGTGGCTAAAAAGAGTTCTCTCACCAAACCCTTCATGGCATGAAGAAATAGCGGCAGCATAAACTTTTATGGTGCTGAACACCAAATTTCTGTTCAGCAAGAGCTGCAGAAAAGAGAGGACGCCGGGGAAAGGGCACGCAAAGGGGTTTCGACCTTTTTCTAGACACCAGCACTGAAAAGCAGACCACTTGGCTGAATAAGCCGTAGTGGTAGAAGCCGCTCTCGAGCCCTGGATCGTGCACATCACATCCTGAGAAAATCTTAACATCTCCAAGCATTCCCGCTCAGCGGCCAAACCCACAGACGTTGAGAGATTACTGGGTGGTTCCTGATCGCTCTTCCTGCCTGGGAGACAGCGTCCCCGCGCCACGGGAGCTGCCATGGCTGCGCTGACAGCATCTGCTGAAGATGAAGGAACCATGGCACGCCCGTGCGTTCTGGGGCTATGAGGAGGACTGACAGTTGTTCCTCCTGTACTCTCCTCAGCAGCCAGGAGATGAGGGGACCTGGAGGAAAAGCGTAAAGAAGCATCTTAGGCCACGGCTGATGTATGCCCAAACACATGCATCAGAGAAGAAGGACTCAGAGAAGACCACAAATCGCACTGTGCATTGTCACAAGTTGCAAACAAATCCACCTTTGCTTTGCTGAATTTGGCCCAAATTTAATGAACTATGGCGGGGTGAAGGCTCCAATCCCCGGAACGGGGACCGCCCCTCAACATAATATCTGCCCCTCGGTTTAGCACACCCAGGATGTACACTGCTCTCAGAGAGAGGAGATGTACGCGTGCCCAACATAGCAGACATCTGGCCACATTCAGAAGTTGTGCCGAGCGCACACTGCCCTGGCGCTTTATGTACGCTGCTGCTACTCTGTTGTCCGTGTGAATCAGAACGTGCTGATTCTGTAACAGCGGGGCAAAATGCTGAACCACCTTCCACACTGTGAGAAGCTTGAGCACATTTATGCGAAGGTTGGTGTGAGGAAGGCAGTGCGCACCCACTACTTGTGACAGGCATGTTCCTGCCCAGCCTGAGAGAGACGCGCCTGTGAACACTGAAATGTGCGACGTTGGTCTTCTCAGAGGCTCTGATAGGATAAGAGGATTTTTCCAGTGAGCCAGATCGGAACCCATGGAAGGTGGGATCAACAACATGCCTCTCTTCTGCCACACAGGGTCGATGCGTAAACGGATGAACCATTTCTGTAAACGCCTCATGTTCAGGAGCCCCAGTGGCACCATAGCGTGTGCCACTGACAACAGACCCAAAAGACGCATGATTGACCGAGCTGTTACCACACTGTGAGGGGTGACACGCGCTAACGTCGTCATTAAGGGCTCCATCCTTGCTCGTGAGAGCTGGGCCTTCATGGACACATGAAACATGTAAAGAAGGTAAAGACATCTTTCTATTTTACTTTTGTCTTTCAAAGGAAAAAAAAAAAAAGGATAAATAATTAAAAGAAGACAAAATGAACCTGTTTGACGTATGACGTGCTTCATGGACACTGAATTCAACTCCACCCCCAAATAAGTGATGAGTTGGGAAGGGAGGGAGGCGCTTTTCTCCCAATTCATGGAGAAGCCCAGATTCAACAGATGAGTCGCCAACTTCTGTGTCTGAAGTGCAGCCTCCTGTTTGGACAGAGCTAGCAGCAGAAAGTCGTCTAAATAAAAAAGCACCCTCATCCCCGCTGTGCGTAAAAGATGCAGGGCGGTCTCCACGCACTTGGAAAATCTGCGAGGGGCAAGAGAGTAGTCGAACAGGAGATGAATGTACTGATATTGGATCCCCTGAAAGGAAAAACGCAGGAATTTCCTGTGTTTGGGGATGATTGGGATGTGAAAGTATGCATCCTTTAGGTCTATGGAGGAGAACCAGTCACCCTGGTGAACATTCTCCAGCACATGTTTGATCGTCAACAGGTGAAAATGTCTCTCTATGATGCACTTGTTCAAAAGTGGCAGGTCGAGAATCAGTCTCGCGCCTCCCGTCTTTTTCGGAACCAGAAAAAGCGGGAGTAAAAACCCAGACTCTCGTCTGGAAATCCCTGGAAATCACCTGTTTTTTCATGAGTTTCTGAATCTCTGTGTGGAAGGCGAGACACTGGTCTTGGGATGGCAGAACAGTCTCCAGAATCTCGAACTGTGGAGGTTTTGTTGCAAATTGTAGGGTGTAACCCTTGTTGATCGTTCTGTCCATCCATTTGTTCATGACGCACACACGACGCCACTCTGAGCAGCGTGTTAAGAGTGGGTGTGCCATGGGCTGTTGCGTGGTGACTGTCATGGAGCTGAGCCACGTTAGAGCCCCTACCGCCGCTGCTCGTGTTGGAGAAACTCCCTGAGCAGGCTCGGCATGAAAGGGCTGGAAGTCTGTCTGAACAGAGTGATCCACAGCCAAACTCACGGTTGGAGGTAAAGGAGGAGAAAATGAGAAAAACACCTCGGCTCGAGTTTACTCAAAGAGGAGGAGGTGTCGTCACTGTGTGGAACATGTGCGAAAAAAGACGCAGTCGCTGCACACTCAGAGGAGGTGAAAGCTGACTGGCTGTGAGGAAAGTGCTCTTTAACCAAAGGAGCGTGGCTCTGAAAAGAGCCCTTAGTTTCTGGAAAATGACACATATTCCCCTCCTCCCATCACTGTCGTTGCCGTTGTTTACGGGGCGGCTCGAGGGGAGAGTTAGACCATGAGCACGCCACAGGGCGAGAAGGAGTGCAACGGCGGAAAGAGGCCTGTGGTTGAGGAGGAGGGGGAGGAGGAGGAGGAGCTGCCATGGGAGCAGCAGCGGCTGCAGCGTGTCTGAGTCGAGACCTGTTTCCCCAATCTCTCCACGTCGGCCGGGGTATATGAGGCGGTGCCCATCTGCTCCGGGCAGTATGTTTCCTCACCTTCTGCTGCTTCATCCGATGCCTCCTGCAGATGAGTCAGAGCATTTTGGAGGCCAGGCCCAAAAAGACCATTGGGACTGATGGGGCCAACCAAAAGCTCTTTTTTCACCTGCTCCAGTAGGCGGGAGAGGTGAAGCCACATATTTCTCTGCAGCATGGTAGCCCATGCCTTGATGTGGGACATAGCCACTGCCGCTGCAGACTGCAGGGACATGGTAGCCCAAGACGCTTTGACCATCTCCTCCACCATTTAAGGTGGGAGAGCGTCAGACTGCGCTGCAAAGGCAGAAATTTAAGCGGCTAACGGGGAAGAGTTGTTTGCCACCGCTGCCGCCTGAGTTGCACACTGGTGAATATGATCAGTGAAATGTGTGGTGTTCTGATCAGTTGTGGAGGAAGGGACTGGCTGACGTCTGCCAAAAAAGGTGGCTTTAGGAAGCAGGAGGGCTACCAAACTGGGTTCTAGGGGCAGTACAGGCGGACAGCAGACATCCGCGGTTCCCTTCACCCACGTGAGAGGCACAAAACGTGAAACTGGAGCCTTCAGCTTGGAGGGATCTTCTGCTGCCTCCGTGAGAAAGGGGATCATGGGTGGGAATTCTGGCCACAGAGGCTGGCATCTGCTCGATGGCTGGCCATGGTATGCATCCCCCATAAGGACTTGATGGACAGAGGCAGGTGTGCCAGCGGGCAACTGGACACCTTTTCTCTCCACAGCCCATTTGATGATGTCAGGGAGATCCTGGATCAGAGCTCTGAAAGGTTACGGGTGGCTGTAAACAGAAGGAGGAGGAGCAACAGTCACCTTGGTTTCGGAGGGAACATCCTGATTTCCCAGAGGGAAAACAGGAGAGCCCGGCTGGTCAGCAATGGAGAGGGTGGAGTCAGGGGACTCGAGCCCAGACTCCAAAGCGTCTTCCGTAGTGGGGTCCAAGAAATCCAGAGCCTCTTCAACCGAATAGAACGGTCCTCGTGCCCAGCCTTCCTCGTCCTCCCCAATCCTCACTGCTGCTGCACCACGTCATCTCTCAGCCTCCGGCAAACCAGCACAGTAGCAACAAGTTGCCTGTGGAGTGACGGCGAGGGTAGCGTGGTCTGAACCAAGACAGGCTTTGCAGCAGGGATGACTGTCGAAGTTCATGATGCATCCTGTACTGCAGGTTGGGGAGAGGCAGATTGTCAAAGTCTTGGTCCGCTGCATCGTTGCTGTTCTTCTTCTTGGTGGAAATCTTCCGTGCTGCTCAGTGGCAAAAGAAAAGAGGGAACCATTACTCCGGTCTGGCTGCTATTTATAGTGTCAGTGCGGACCGGAGTGAGGCCCACCACTAGGTAGGCATGGACTAAAAGTCTTCAGTGCTGCACGTGCGTGCGAGAGATATACCCAATAGCGATAGCTTGAAGAGCAAGCCAATACGAAGTAGAACCGAGGCCATGCAATATGAAACATTTTTTAAAAACCCTGTTGGGAGGGTATCAAGACAGCAGATAGTGGATTTCAGGTGGCATATGATGTCGTCCAAGATTTTATGATTGGAAAAAATTTCGCCATGGTGTTTACATCTTCTCTACGTGGACATGGAGGAAGCACATGTCCAGCACCTGGTACAGGAGCACTGACTGACTGTCTAATTTTCTGAATTTTGTTAGTAAAGTACAAGGCAAAGTCATTGCAGGCACGGTTGGATAGAAGTTCAGGAGCCATTGAGATAGGGGGATTTGTTAGCCTGTCAACAGTAGTGAACGAGGTGCGGACAAACAACCCGGCTAAAGGGAATGGATTTCTGTTTTCGGTCCTGGCCAATCAATGAACCTGATTTTTCTTCTTCACCAAAATTTTTTTCTTCCTGGTCAGTGGTGGTTTCGGCTACAGCACCCCAAATGAACAGTTGTTCTAACTGTGGGACGTTGTCCAGGCAGTTTGGTTGCTGCAGGATGAATGCAAACCAAACAAAGGTGTGAATATTCTCGGCATTCCCCACCCAGTTGAACCGAGACCCCCTGACTATCCTGGGCTGAATGCAGCCTAATTCTGTTAACAGAATTATGAACCATAAGGCAGTTTGTGTTAAAACATGTTAAATCCCATTAAACCCTAACCCTTAGGAAACGCAGATGCTAATACGACACAGAATTCCTCGATATACTGGTGCTATCACTAAAGTGTGCAGTGTCTTCTGCACTGGCACATCCAACAATACAGTCTTCAGTAAATAAAATAATTTCTTTTGGTTACGTTTTCTTAAATCATCATCATCATCATCATCATAGCAGTCTGTCGTGGGCGACAATGACTGTTTCATTTAGGTCTGATCAGATTCCTCCACGCAGCTCTGTCCTTAGCCTTTCACTGCCAGCAACTCCTGTCAATATCCAGTTTCTTTTTACAGTGTCTTTAAATCTGAGCCTTGGTCTACCCTGATTGCGTTTGCCCTCGCATAACTGCGAGTAGAGTAACTGCCAAGGGAGAAGCTGGTGGTCCATCCTCTCAACATGTCTGAGCTATCTCAGGTTCGTCTGTATTAGCATGTCCTCCATTGATGGTAGACCAGCTCGTTTCAACACTTCTATGTTGGTCATCTTGTCTTTCCATGAGATGTTCATTATGGCTCGAAGGTGTCTCATCATGTACACGTGGAGTTTCTTTACCTGCACTCTGTAGACAGTTCAAGTTTCAGCATCGTACAATAGAGTAGCCAGTACTGTCGCTCTGTACAGTTTGCATTTCACACGGATAGACATGTCGATTGTTCCACAGTCTCTCCCTCAAGTTTCCAAACACAGCGCTTGCTCTTCCCATTCTGAGAGATAGTTCATCCTCCAGCCTAGCACTCTCTGAAACAGTACTCCCTAGATACTTGAAAGTCTTGCACTTGACTAGTGGCACTGTACCAATGCTGATCTCTTCTGGTAGTGATGCTGATAATTGGAACTTTGGTGGTTGATAAAGGCACTCTGTCTTCTTGACGTTGATTTGGAGGCTGAATTGGCTAGCTGCTCTTGCATATTTCTCCACTAAAGATTGCATATCTTCCGCACTGTGTGCAACTATAGTTGTAACAATAGTATAACTATAGTTATACTAATAGTGCTTGCTCATAGGGGATCGTCTGATTGCTGGGTTTTTCTGAGACGGCTTCTGTTGTGATGTGGTGCAGTATAAATAAAGCTGAATTGAATTGAATTGAACTAGAGCACTGTCGTTGGCAAAGAGCATTTCTCTTACTGCCTTTATCGATGTCTTACTCTTGGCTTTAAACTGTGCCACATTGAACAAGTCCACTTCTTTCCTTGTTTGAATGTATACTCCTTCTGAAGTGTCTTTGAAGGCCACCTCAAGCATGGCTGCCAGATATAGCAAGAAGAGTGTAGGTGCCAGCACACACCCTTGTTTCACCCCGTTGCTTACTGAAAAGTCTTTAGATACTGAACCACTCATTGCCACGATTGCCTGAATACCTGTATGGAGTGCCTTGATCAGGCTGACAAACTTCTCTGTACAGCCATATTTCTTGAGTACCTGCCAAAGTCCTTGTCACAATACAGTATTGAAGGCTTTACTCAAGTCTATGAAGACTACATAAAGCGGCATGTTCTGTTTGACACACTTTTCTTGAATCATGTCCATTGTGCTTCTTCCACTTCTAAAGCCGTACTGGGATTTTGGTAGTACATTCTGCGAGATCTGTTCAGTGAGTCTGTTCAGTAGTACACGTGAGAGAATCTTACCAACAGTGGCTAACAGTGATATACCTCGGTAATTTCCACAATCTTTCCTGTCACTTTTCTTGAACAAAGGCACAATACTTGCATCCTTCCAGTTTTGAGGTATTTTCTGGGCATCCCATATCTCTTGGATGAGCTTGTGCAGGCAGTTGGTCAGCTGAACGCCACCAAATTTCCACACTTCTGCTGGAATTCCATCCCTTCCTGGAGCTTTACCATCCTGTGTTGTCCTGATAGCTGCCATTAGTTCATCAAGATTTGGTGGTTCATCCAGACTTGATACAGCTGGTCGCTGCACTAGAGCTTCATTAGCCTCTTCAGTGAGATCTCCAGGGTTGTTTAGTAGTTAGTCAAAGTGGTCTGCAAATCTGTCCAGGATCTTGTCTTTCTCCTGCAAAACCATTTCACCATCCATAGCCTTTAGTGGGATCAATCCTCTTGGTTTAGGGCCGTAGATTTCTCTCAAACCTGTGAAGAAGGTTTTCATGTCCTTTCTGTCTGCTGCAGTTTGAAGTTCCTCTGCTTTTTCACCCCGCCAGTTGGACTTCATCTCTCTGGTGTACTTCTGTAGCTCACTTTGAGCCTTTGAGTATTTCTTCTTCTTCGACCTTGTGTTACTGATCAGTCTTTGATTTGTACAGTTGACTCTTTTCCCACCAGTGTCTTAACAGACAAAACACAATCATGACACAAACACATAAGTCACTAAATTCTTTACTAAAAGCAGCAGCCCAAATACAGATTGTTTTGAATGTACAAAAGTCAAATGGTCAGAAAAACTTGGAATGGGGGGACTGGGTCACACATGGCAACCACTCATCGCCTTCACAAGGTCGCCCAGCACACCAAGGAATGCCTGATTGAAGGCAGCATTCTGAGCAATCTCCTCCCATTGCAAGGTAGTTTCATGCTTCCTCGATTCACGTGCCTCACTGAGAAGCAGCTGGATGTGTGCTCACGCTGGTTCCAGTTCAGTATCTCGTCAGCCTGCATCTCAGCAAATACAGTGGCATGGTCTGGTTTGGGGTGGCTCCTTTTCCTCTTGACTAGACAAAAGGCAGAAATGAATGATGGTTAGTTAAAGCAAGTTCAAAACAAATATTTGGGAAATACACTTGTTGCTAAAAGTCAGTGATAGAATGTGACAAAAAATGCTTCGTTGTTGTATTTAAGCACAATTTTCATGTAGCTGCACTTCAGTAAAGTAGATTTTACAAGGGCTGGATTATGTTTAAAATAATTTGCTTTTCCTGTGGCCTCAGCAATCAGAATTAGTTAATCAATTCATTTGAATTGAATCAAGTACTTTCACTATTATACTTCAAGTGCATTTGAAAGTAATAGCTTTACTTAAGTGAAAGCTGTGCTACTTTAGTTTAGGCACTTTTTCTGAACTTAAAAAGCAAAGATTTGAGTACTTCCTCCACCACTGCTAAAAACAACGGGGTGTTAAACTTTTTGTTTATTGTTTCTTACCAGCGATGGCACGTTATGTTGTGTTAGACGTTGCCGGTGTCGAAGCTGATGACGGAGCTGGAGCCGATGCTCGTGTTCAGACAGATTCAGGGGAGTCTGGGGGGCCCGTGATGAGGGAGGCGGACCCCTCACATGTGGAAACAGATTCTGGAATGAAAATACAGTGGTATGAAAAAGTGTTTGCCCCCTTCCTGATTTCTCTTTTTTTTTGTATGTTTGTCACACTTTAATGTTTCAGATAATCAAACAAATTTAAATATTAGACAAAGATAGCACAAGTGTAGCGTTATTTAATTATAATTCTGATAAGGTATAAAGATTATTTAATTTAGACTTAGAAGTGTATGTGGAAACGGGAGTTTGCCTCCAAGTCTACACTTCTGGCATCCGTCAGTCTCGGGAGACTATGGAGTTGCGCTCTGGGTGGTTTTGATACAGCGTCGGTGTCGGATGTGCCTGAAAAGTCCGATGCGGGAGTGGCAATCCTTGCCGCACTGGACACAGGTGAAGTCCGTTGCTAGTCGGTCTGCCTGGCCTCGGGGCTTTCTCCTTTGTCGCTTCGCCTCAGCTTGCTGTATAAGTGACTTTTCAAAGCTGGACAGGCCTTTCTGCACAATCTGCCTCCAGGCCGCCCGGTCTGAGGCTACAGCTTCCCACGTGGTGAGGTCGACATCCATGGCCATCAAGTCCCTTTTGCAGACATCCTTGTAACGCAGTTGGGGTCTGCTTGACGGACGTTTGCCTTGAGCTAGGACATCGTAGAGGAGATCCTTGGGGATCCTGCCATCGTCCATGCGTATCACATGCCCCAGCCAGCGCGTGCGTCTCTGCTTCAGCAGCGTGTACATGCTGGGGATTCCAACTCTCTCCAGGACGCTGTTGTTTGTGACTTTGTCCTGCCAGGTGATGTGTAGGATGCGACGGAGACAGCGCATGTGAAATGCGTTGAGCTTCTTTTCCTGTCGGGCTCACAGGGTCCAGGACTCGCTGCCATACAGGAGGGTGCTGAGGACGCAGGCTCTGTAGACCTGGATTTTGGTATGCTCTGTCAGCTTACCATTGGTCCACACTCTCTTTGTCAGTTTGGACATGGTCGTAGCTGCTTTGCCGATGCGCTTATTGAGCTCCATGTCGAGAGAGAGGGAGTCATTGATAGTGGATCCCAGGTAGACGAAGTCATGGACAACATCTAGTTCATGATCGAAGATACTGATGCTGGGTGGAGAATCCATGCCTTGTCCCATGACCTGTGTTTTCTTCAAGCTGATGGTGAGTCTGAAGTCGTGACAAGCCTCGCTGAAATGAGTCATGAGCTGCTGAAGGTCCTCGGCTGAGTGGGCGGCGATTGCTGCATCATCTGCAAAGAGGAAGTCACGCAGACATTTTAGCTGGACCTTGGACTTTGCTCTTAGTCTGGAGAGGTTGAAGAGCTTTCCATCCGATCTGGTTCTAAGGTAGATGCCCTCTTTGGCAGAACCAAAGGCATGTTTCAGCATGACAGCAAAGAAAATTCCGAACAGAGTCGGTGCGAGAACGCATCCCTGTTTCACTCCACTTCTAATATCGAAGGCAGATGAAGTTGAACCGTCAAAGACGACTGTGCCCTTCATGTCATCGTGAAATGATCGAATGATGCTGAGCAGCTTGGGCGGACATCCGATCTTGGAGAGGATTTTGAAGAGACCATCCCTACTAACAACGTCGAAAGCCTTCTTCAGGTCAATGAAGGCTACGAAGAGTGGCTGCCTCTGTTCCCTGCATTTCTCCTGCAGCTGTCTGGGAGAGAACACCATGTCGATTGTAGACCTGTTGGCTCGGAACCCGCACTGCGATTCGGGGTAGACTCCCTCCGCCAGAACTTGAAGCCTCTTGAGGATAACACGAGCGAACAGCTTCCCAACGATGCTGAGGAGAGAGATGCCACGGTAGTTATTGCAGTCGCTCCTGTCACCTTTGTTCTTATATAGTGTGACGATGTTGGCGTCCCTCATGTCCTGCGGCACTTCGCCTTCTCTCCAGCACAGACAGAGGATTTCATGCAGCTCCGTGATCAGTGACCCTTTGCAGCACTTCAGAACCTCAGCAGGGATGCCGTCCTTCCCGGAGGCTTTGCCGGTGGCAAGGGAGTCAAGGGCCTCGCTCAGTTTATCGATGGTCGGTTCTCCATCAAACTCCCCCAGTACAGGCATACACTCGATGGCATTCAGGGCATCGTCAGTGACTATGTTCTCCCTGGCATACAGCTCAGAGTAGTGCTCTACCCAGCGCTCCATCTGTTGTGCCCGATCCTGGATTACCTCCCCTGTGGCAGACTTTAAGGGAGCGATTTTCTTCTGTATAGGGCCCAAGGCCAGCTTGATTCCATCGTACATCCCCTTGATGTTGCCCGTGTCTGCAGCCAGCTGTATCTGGGAGCAGAGCTGAAGCCAGTAGTTGTCGGCGCATCGCCACTGTCACAGTGCAAAATTCTCAAAGAGTGTATAGTCAACTAATTCAACAACAAAGTTTACAGACTGGAACTCTTTTCATACATTCTGTTATGCAAGTATCAGATACTCATTGTCCAGTGTTTCTTGTGTATGCATTTTGTTACAGACTGGAACTCTTTTGATACATTCAGTTTTGAGTCCAAATAGCACATACAGTATGACAGGCTGGAACTCTTTTGATACATTCAGTTTTGAGTCCAAATAGCACATATGACAGGCTGGAACTCTTTTGATACATTCAATTTTGAGTCCAAATAATGCATATATGACAGGCTGGAACTCTTTTGATACATTCAATTTTGAGTCCAAATAATGCATATATGATAGGCTGGAACTCTTTTCATACATTCTGGCTTTGAGATGAACTCATTCACAGTCTCAAGTGTCCATTACACTTTAAGTGCATATCCTGTGCATACTGGGATAAACACCAACACAGTTCCCCCCCTTCTTTTTTTTTAACGTCAGTCCCAATGAGTCAAACGACTTTAAAACTCAATCTTTCAGTGTAAGTCCAGTGTAACTGCATTTACTGTACTTCAAGTATACAAAATGACCACCAACCCATTACCATTTACCACAAAGTTCTTGGAATTAGAAAGGATGTACACTGTATACCCACGGCATGGTCGGTTCAGAATAATAAGGCAACGACTGTATGTTATAACATGCTGGTGTACCCAATGTATCATAAGTGAATACTTTCGGTTTTCTAGCGTTACGTCTAGATCTCTGATTCACTTCCTCACCAGGATCACTATAGGTAGGAGAAGGAGGGTGTGGTGAAGGAAGGCTTACCTCCGCAGGTAAGTCCTCTACCTGACCCATGTCGTCCTCTGGTGGCTGGTCAGCTACTGCAGCTTCAAGCTCTGTCTCCTGCTGCGCCTCTTCAGGTATGTTGTCCTCCTGCTGAGCTGGGTCTGCGGTCCTCTCAGGTGGTGGCGAATCGGGGCGGGCGCTCAAGTGAAGTGGCACTGGATAATACTCGTCCTCATCATTGTTGTCCTCTTCTGAGTGAATCTCCTGTGTCTTCGCTGATCTGGTAGTGGCGTATTTCTTTGAACGAGGCTGCAAAGAAGTCTCCAAAGGCAAATGATCACATGGCAGAAGAAGACTGCGATGCAAAGTTCTAGAACGACCCTTGCCTCTCTCAGGTTTCAGTTCATATATGGGACCACCCTGCCCAACCTGCCTTACCACAACACGGATTGCGTCCCCCCAGTGATTTTGCAGCTTATCAGCTCCTCCACGTGGTGAGTTGGTGTACGGGGTCGGCGGCCATAGCGTCGACGTACAAAGTGTGGTGGGAAGCGCTGTCTGCCAGGGTAAGTAGGTCTGCGCTGTTGTTGGTGCTGGTCTCCTTCAGGGGTGTTCTTTCCCCCCCTCCCTGCTGCCTTTGTCACATCCAGGTTCGCCCTCTCCATCACTCTGGTAGTTCTCTGGGTAGTCTTCACGGGGAGGGCCTCTCCTCCTGGGGTAGCGCCTATAGCGGCTCCTGTCAGCGGCATACCTGCTTCCCTGGACTGCAGTGCCTCCTGGGCCGGTAACATTTGCCGCCTCTGCTCCCTTTCCTCCCTCACCTACATCAAACTCCACAGTTTCGCCATCTCCAACACTGCGAAGGTATTTCCTCGGGTTGCTCCTTTTGATGGCTGTCTGGTGTACAAAAACGTCTTCTTTTGTGTCATTCCTATTGATGAAACCATATCCATTTCTGACATTGAACCATTTGACTGTACCCAAGACTTCTGTTGCGATGACCTTCTTATTCCCTGCTGGAGCTGCGGCTGCCGGGCTGGATGGGCTACTGCCTTTCGGGCTCTCTGCTTCCCTCCCTCTTGCAGCATTGTGCTCCCTATATGCTCTACAGCCTGCATGAAAATGCTCACTACTCCCTTTACGAATACTACCACAGGTATAGGGCTTACATTTGGCTTTGTGTATGGGCCAGCGCTCTCCTCGACACTTTTTGGAGCAGTACAAGGCACTTTTACACACTGAACAACATTTCAAACTCTGGTTTTCACCCTGTGTAGCACAGCTATAACAACACTGGGACCTTTTTATGTCACTGGTCACACCATGTCCCGCTGGAGTGACCCCTTCTAGTTTAAAGAGTTACCTCTGGCTGGTTTCACTGGCTTCTGTGCTTTACAGCCTGCTCTAAAATGCCTGCTGCTCCCACAGCTAAAACAGTGCTGGCAAAATTCTTCACCTGCCTGAATGCAATAACACCTTGGTTGTGGGCGGGGCATGTGGTACCGCCGAGAGGAGAAGCACTGCTGGAATTGTGCAGTGCCTCTCATCGGCGCCAGGCCTTGTGCTGGATAGTACTGCTGAAGAGCTGCTTGGGGCTGCTGTTGAGGAAAGTAGTGCTGAGCAGATGGGTCCAGCTGGTATTGTGGGTATGGCGTGAAAGTCGGCACTGGGGAGTGGTTATCAGGTCCTCCGCTGGTGGTGGGTTGTGCTGTGGCTGAAGACTTCTGCATGGTTTCTAGGATTTGGGACACCTCAGCTCGCAAGTCCTTTAAAAATACCATCTCAGACTGCATCTCTTTAATCTCTGCCAGCAGATTAGGTGACGGGACGGCTGTGCTTTGTTTTTGAACTGTCTTTTTTTCTGCAGGTGCAGGGGTGTCACTGGGCTGAACAGCATTCACGGCGGCCGCTCGCTGGGGGACAGCATATTTCTTCTCGTCTTGTCTTTCCTTTTCATTAGCGTACGCAATATTCACCTTTTCCAATAAAACTTCATCAGGTGTCGTGGGCTGAAGAAGGTACAGCTGCATGTCACTCTTAACACTGTCATTCTGCAAACCTGTTAAGATGGTGTGCATGAATAACCTTTGG
The DNA here is from genome assembly GCA_020510985.1 of Pholidichthys leucotaenia. Taxonomy (NCBI): domain Eukaryota; kingdom Metazoa; phylum Chordata; class Actinopteri; order Cichliformes; family Pholidichthyidae; genus Pholidichthys; species Pholidichthys leucotaenia. Next base: position 277,655,088 of record CM035844.1, read on the forward strand.
CCCAAAGCGGGGTCATATTTTAGACCCGACTCATCCTCCTGAGACGCGAAAAGAATCTTCTGGCGAAGGTCCATGGCTCTCAGAAGGAAGTTTTGAGGAGTCTCTTTACTGCCCTGGGCTTCTGAAGAAAGCTGCTTGTACAGTTCAGTAGCCCCTCTCTCCTGATAGTGAGACCTTAGGATCCTCCGCAGGGCAGGAAGAGTCAGATTACCTTTGCCTTCTAGGTAACTTCTCAGCTGCAGGCCTGGTGTGATGGCGCGAATCACTATGTCGATGATCTCATCTTCATGGTAGCCTTTACCGAGCCCACTTTCAATCTGCCTGGCCAAACTGGAAAATGTGAGCTTGCCTTTTTGTCCCGGCTCCCCGGTTTGGCCTGATATCTTAAAGACTTTGCGCCACATGGAGTTATCTGGAGGCGCTGAAGCTCATCTGTGCATTGGTGTGCTCTGTAGGCTCAGTTTATTACTCATTAGCTGATGCATAGCCTCTTCTTTGGCTTGAAGTGTGGCCCGTAAAGCATGTACTTCTTTCTGCAGGTCTTCTTTCTGTTTATCTTCACCCACTATCTCTAGCTCTGGCATCTTTGCATTTTCAATCAAGTCCCTTATATTTAGCAAATGAGACATTCCCTCATCTTCTAGCTCAGTTAACTCAGTACTTTCAATATAATTTGTGACAAATGTGATAAGCTGGCCTCGAGTTTTGTCAGCAAATTGCTCTTTTCCCATTCCAGATATCTGTAGTCCATTGCATACATTAAGCAGTTGTTCAACATTCAGTTTGTATAATGCTCCTTTAACTTGTAACTGAACTTCCTCCAATTCCATTTTCATCAGAGAAGTGGGCATAAAACAGTTCAACGTAGGCCTCTTTTACCTTCGTGGTGTAGCGGTGTCCTCTAGTGGTGATTGCGGCGCTAGAGTTACAACCTCTGCACGTGGTGTCGAAGCCACGGTGAATGTCGGCGGTGCCTTATGTCTCTGAAGCCGGGGTTCATGGGGGGATATTCGGCTCAAGTTTCCACTTCGGCTGGCGGATTTTTCTCTCACCAAAATATCCCAAGCGGTGCCTCCATAATGTTGCACCCTCTGCTCCACAGTTCGGGAGAGGTACCTGGTGCTTTTGAGCAAGAAATAATGAAGAGATTCACGGTCTACGTCTTCACTCCATCTCGCTTTATTCAAAAAGGACTGGACACTTCTGTGCAAGCGCACAACACAGTTCCCTTTCCGGGCAAAAGCAATCAATTTGTGAATCATTGAACTCTCAACAAACCGTAAACAGTGCACACAGCATCCAAACACCCTAATACTGTACTGATGTTTTTAAATGTAACAATCATGTGCAAAAACAATAATGAAACATTAATCTTTTTAACTCTCATCCCTAACTGTATATATTGTCTACAATCAGCTTTTTAACTGACTTTTTAACCTGTAATCTGCTTCTTAACCCATGTATGATGCACTCTTAATTAACCCATTAATCCCCATTTTTAACCAGTCACATATCATTAATCCCCATTTTTAACCCATCACACCCCCTCCTGTTAAAACATAAATTAACTGTGGTTTATCACATCTTTGGAAAGCTGAGTTCAATTTCTCTAGCCACACCCAGGCCTGATTACTGCCACACCTGTTCTTAATCAAGAAATCACTTAAATAGGACCTGCCTGACAAAGAAAAGTAGGCCAAAACATCCTCAAAAGCTAGACATCATGCTGCGATCCAAAGAAATTCAGGAACAAATGAGAAACAAAGTAATTGAGCTCTATAAGTCTGGAAAAGGTTATAATGTAGCAGACACAAATGCATATTGTAGAGTGTAGAGACTTGAGTGAGTCAGACATCGTCTCAGTCAGCGAGCAGAGGGTAAACAGTGGACGGGGGGTTTAAGGGTGAATGTATTGTGATGTTGGATGTCATGCAGTGCGATGTGGAATGTCACGCAGATGTGAGATGAGCGGCGGAGATATAAAGGAGAACCGTGCCTGAATGTTTTCATGCTTTTCTGTGTATGGATGATGTGAGAGTGTTAATAAAATTTCGTCTGTTCGTAAACTGGCCTCATCATTTCCCACACCCTCCACACTGGTGACCCTAGACGTATTATGGAACACGAGGCAAGAACCCCGGAGTCGGCCCGGACGGGAAGCCCCAGCAACGCGGCAAGCATCCCACAGACAGCCCGGACGGGAACCCCCAGCAACGCGTGCGCTGTTGCAGTCAAGCTACCGGACTTTTGGCAGCACAACCCGCACTCTTGGTTCCACCACACCGAAGCCCAGTTCGCCCTCTGGGGAATAACGGCAGACGACACCAAGTTTTACCATGTGGTTGCAGCGCTGGACGCTCACACAGCTCAGCAGGTAGCGAGCCTGCTCGACCAGCCCCCAGTCCACGACAGATATGGGGCTCTCAAAGCTGCGCTGACCCGGCGCTACACGCTCTCGGACTGTGAGAGAGCAGAGAGGCTCCTGAGGCGTTCCGAGTTAGGAGATGGTTCGGCCGTCGAGCTGATGGAGAAGATGTTGGCATTAATGGGCACGGATGACAGGCATTTTCTGTTTGCCCACCTTTTCCTCCGGAACCTTCCAACAGAGGCAAGAGCAGTCCTGGCCAATTCGCCGTTGCTGGCTGCATGTGACTACCGTACGCTAGCCCAGGAGGCAGACCGGATCATCCTCATCACCAGAGCGCTCACGGTGAACGCAGCAGCGTCAGAGCCCAGCGAGACGACCAGAGGAGGCGAGGAGCCACCGACGGTAGCAGCAGCGAGGGCCAAGGAGCGCCAGAGAGACACGCTCTGCTTCTACCACCGTCGCTTTGGAGAGAACGCACGCAGATGTGCGCCACCGTGCCAATTCAAGCGCTCGGGAAATGCTAGGGCCGGCAGTCGGTAGCAGCTGCGACCGCCGGCGAAGAGAACAAGCTGCTCTACGTGACGGACTCGCGCTTAGGGAGGCATTTCCTCGTGAACACCGGAGCCTAGAAGAGCATCATCCTGCCGACCTACACTGACCGGCTGGCAGGACCTAGTGGCCCCGGGCTGGTAGCAGTAAACGGCTCGGACATTAAGACCTTTGGTGAGAGAACACTGGCTTTATCTCTACACGGCTGTACATACGAGTGGACTTTTGTCATAGCAGCGCTGAGTTTCCCAATCCTGGGAGCTGATTTTCTGTGTGCGCATGGTTTACTAGTTGATGTTGCTAACAGACGCCTGGTTAATGAGCTGTCTTTTGACTCTCTCCCCTGTACAGTTCGAGGGGCCGGGCCAGTAACACAAGCCAACATCACAGCTCCAGGCGGTAAGTTCCACACATGGCTCACTCAGTTCCCAGCACTCACGGTCCCGACGTTTTCAGCAGCCATCGCTAAACATGTGGTGGAGCACTTTATCACCACCACTGGGCCGCCTGTTTTCGCACAACCTCGGCGCTTGGATGCAGCTAAATTGGCCATAGTGCGCGAAGAGTTTGCCAACCTGGAAAGGTTGGGCATCATCAGGCGATCGAACAGCCCATGGGCATCCCCGCTACACATGGTCCCTAAGGCTGAGGGGTCGTGGCGACCGTGCGGCGATTTCCGCAGGTTAAATAACGCCACAGCACACAACCACTACCCGATTCCCCACATTCAGGATTTTTCCATTCACCTCGCGGGGGCACACATTTTTTCTAAAATAGATCTGGTTCGCGGTTATCACCAGGTCCCAGTGCGCGCGGAGGACATACCCAAAACAGCGGTAATAACTCCGTTCGGCTTGTTCGAGTTTCTGCGCATGCCATTCAGATTAAAAGGAGCGGCATAGACGTTCCAGTGCATGATGGACGTGGTGCTGCGCGATCTCCGGTTTGTGTCTACCTGGATGATATCCTGGTAGACAGTGCGTCCGAAAACGAACACGTAACCCACCTCAGGACGGTTTTCCAGAGGTTGGAGGAGCACGGGTTAATAATCAACCCGGCAAAAATGCCAGTTCGGCGTGACGGGGATTGATTTTTTGGGGCACCGCGTCTCACCGGAGGGAGTGATACCCTTGCCCGACAAAGTGCGCTCTGTGGCGAACTTTCTCCGGCCTCAGATGGTCAGGACGCTGCAGGAATTTTTGGAGATGGTTAACTTTTATAACAGTTTCCTTCCACGTGCAGCTCAACTCATGCAGCCATTGTACGCCGCACTCAAGAGATGGAAAACCACGGATGGAGTAGAATGACTCCGGAGCGAGAGCAGGCGTTCTCTGAGGTGAAAGCAGCCCTGGCAAACGCCGCACTGTTGGCGCACCCAGACCTGGCGGCCTGGATAGCGCTCACTACCGACGCCACAGACGTGGCCATAGGGCCGTCGTGAAGCAACGTGTCGCCGGTTCTTGGCAGCCGCTCGCTTTTTTCAGCAGGGCTTTGCGCGACAGTAAGCGTAAATACAGCGCGTTCAACAGAGAGTTACTGGCTCTCCATCTGGCCATATGCCACTTCCAGTTCTGGCTGGAAGGGCGCAGCTTCACCACATTCATGGACCACAAGCCGCTGACGTTCGGGATGGCCAAGGTTTCGGAACCATGGTCAGGCCGGCAGCAGAGACAGCTGGCCGCGACCTCGGAGTTTACGACCGATATTCAGCATGTGTCGGGTAAACTGAATGTGGTGGCAGACTGCCTCTCGAGCGCGGTTGTGGCCCCGGTCTGCGTAGGGATGGATTATACAGCCATGGCCGCAGAGCAGATTGGCGATACGGACGTGCGCACGCTCCAGTCTGGACCAACAGGGTTAAGGCTGGAGAGCAGAGTACTGCAAGATGGCAGCCCCCCCCCCCCCCCCCCCCCAAATCTGCGATGTCTCCACGGGACGCCCGCGCCCGGTGGTCCCGGTCACGTGGTACCGCCGCGTGTTTGAGTCAGTTCATGGTCTGGCGCACCCAGGAGTGCGTGCGTCAGTCAAGATGGTGGGAGCGAAATTTGTGCGGCCAGGCCTGCGCAAACAAGTGAAAGAGTGGGCGGCAGCCTGCGTAGCGTGCCAACGAGCCAAAGTGCACAGACACACGAAGGCTCCTTTGGAGCCGTTTAGTATACCGGCTAAAAGATTCAACCATGTTCACGTGGACCTCGTGGGCTCCCTCCCACCGTCGCAGGGGTGCACGCACCTTCTGACAGTGGTGGACCGCACCACATGCTGGCCAGAAGCAGTCCCGCTGGCGGCAACCACGTCCGCGGACGTGGCGAGCGCTTTTTTGACAACATGGGTGGCGCGTTTTGGAATCCCATTGGACATCACGTCCGATAGGGGCCCTCAGTTTGTTTCCGAACTTTGGTCCACGATGACCCGCAGCCTGGGTGTTGCAATTCATCGCACAACCACGTACAACCCACAGGCAAATGGGTTATGCAAGCGTTTTCACGTTTTCACTGAGTGCTGCTTTCAGGTCACTGAAAGCAGCACTCAGGGCTTCGTTGACGGATGCAAATTGGGTTGACCAGTTGCCGTGGGTTTTATTGGGGTTGCGTTCCGCACCAAAAGAGGATTTGGAGGCTTCCCCGGCAGAGCTGGTTTTTTCTCAGCCACTGCGGCTGCCCAGGGAATTTTTGCCGGATAATCCCGCGCCGGACAGCTGCCCGTCTCAACGTTTGCAGCGTAGTGCAGACACAGGCACGTTGCCCGGCCCAGCCCACCACTGTTTTCCACGCGCTTTTGTGCCAAAAACTTTGAAGAACGCGGAGTTCGTGTTTGTCAGACATGATGCCCACCGCCCGCCATTGTGCCCACCCTATGATGGCCCGTTCAGAGTGCTGGAAACAGGGAACAAGCATTTTTTGCTAGACTTGGGGGGGGGGGCACCGGGAGAAAATATGCATAGACAGACTTAAGCCGGCCTTTGTAGTGGCGGACGAGCAAGTGCTGCTGGCCCAGGCCCCTCGGCGTGGAAGACCCCCACTGAGAACTCCCCAGGCAAACGATTCACCAGGACAGCCACACGGGCAAAGCAGTTTTCCTCCCCCCCTCGCCATGGCCCACCCGCAGTCAGACACACGTCCAGCAGCCCCCTGCCGACACAGAGACCTCCATTACAGCAGATATGGGAGGAGACTGAAACCCAAAAGACGCGAGGACTGAAACTCTGTCTGGGGGGGTGTAGCAGACACAAATGCATATTGTAGAGTGTAGAGTCAGACAGCGTCTCAGTCAGGGAGCAGCGGGTAAACAGTGGACGGGGGGTTTAAGGGTGAATGTATTGTGATGTTGGATGTCATGCAGTGTGATGTGGAATGTCACGCAGATGTGAGATGAGCGGTGGAGATATAAAGGAGAACCATGCCTGAATGTTTTCATGCTTTTCTGTGTATGGATGATGTGAGAGTGTTAATAAAATTTCGTCTGTTTGTAAACTGGCCTCATCATTTCCCACACCCTCCACAATAAAGCCATTTCTAAAGCTTTGGGACTCCAGCAAACCACAGTGACAGCCATTATCTACAAATGGCAAAAACATGGAACAGTGGTGAACCTCCCCAGGAGTGGTCGGCCGGCCAAAAGTACACCAAGAGCACAGCGCCAACTCATCCAAGAGGTCACAAAAAATCCCACAACAACATCCAATGTACTGTAGGCCTCACTTGCCTCAGTTAAGGTCAATATTCATGACTCCACCATAACAAAGAGACTGGGCAAAAATGGCCTGTATGGCATAGTTCCAAGACGAAAACCACTGCTGAGCAAAAAGAACGTAAAGGCTCATCTCAGTTTTGCCAGAAAACATCTTGATGATCCCCAAGACTTTTGGAAAAATACTCTGTGGACTGACAAGACAAAGGTTGAACTTTTTGGAAGGTGCGTGTCCCATTATATCCGGCATAAAAGGAACACAGCATTTCAGAAAAGGAACATCATATCAGCAGCAAAATATGGTGGTGGTAGTGTGATGGTCTGGGGCTGTTTTGCTGCTTCAGGACCTGGAAGACTTGCTGTGGTAAATGGAACCATGAATACTGCTGTCTACCAAAAATTCCTGAAGGAGAATGTCCGGCCACCTGTTTGTGACCTCAAGCTGAAGTGCACTTGGGCTCTGCAGCAGGACAATGATCCAAAACACACCAGCAAGTCCACCTCTGATTGGCTTAAGAAAAACAAAATGAAGACTTTGGAGTGGCCTAGTCAAAGACCTGACCTGAATCCGATTGAGATGCTGTGGCATGACCTTAAAAAGGCGGTTCATGCTCGAAAACCCTCCAATGTAGCTGAATTACAACAATTCTGCAACGATGAGTGGGCCAAAATTCCTCCACAGTGCTGTAAAAGACTCATTGCTAGTTATCTCAAATGCTTGATTGCAGTCATTGCTGCTCAAGGTGGCCCAACCAGTTATTAGGTTTAGGGGGCAATCCCTTTTTCACACAGGGCCATGTTGGTTTGAATTTTTTTCCTGGAACACCTCCATTTAAAAACTGCATTTTGTGTTTACCTGTGTTATCTTTGTCTCATATTTAAATTTGTTTGATGATCTGAAACATTTAAGTGTGACAAACATACAAAAAAATGAGAAATCAGGAAGGGGGCAAACACTTTTTCACACCACTATGATTCCCTCCACCTGGACTAAGGCCCCAGGTCCAGCTGAAGAAACACAGCGTAAAGCATGATGGTATCACCACCATGCTTCACTGTAGATATGGTGTTCTTTTGGTAATGAGCAGTGTTGTGTTTGTGCCAAATATACCTTTTGGAATTATGGCCAAGAAGTTCAACCTTGGTTTCACTGGACCATAACACATTTTTACACGTGTTTGGGAGATTTCAAATGTGTTTTTACAAAATGTAGCCGGGCTTGGATATTTTTCTTTGTAAGATCAGGCTTCCGTCCTTGCCACCTGAGACGGGAGATTGTTGTTACATGTATGAAACAGCCAGTACTTGCCAGAAATTCCTGCAGCTCCTTCAATGTTGCTGTCGGCCTCTTGGCAGCCTCCCTGACCAGTTTTCTTCTCGTCTTTTCATCAATTTTGGACTCGATCACACTCATTCGGATCAAAATTTCATTCTGATTGAGACAGGTGGGTTATGCTGATTGTTAATCCAATTCGTCGGCCTCCGTCGGTCTATGATGACCATGGAAGAGAATCCTAAACGTCTACTCTGCTGGAACAGCACCGCCTGTGGCTGAACAGGCCGATACGCGAATGGCAGTCCCTGTCACACAGGTCGCACTTGTGGGTGGTCTCCGTGCTGCTGGGTCTGTGGCGGTTCTTCCTGCGGGTCCTTTTTTCATCTGCTGCAGCAGTCAGTCTCTCTTCACCAGCCTTAAGCTGTCTGGTCAGATTGGTGCACATATAAATACTTATTCCAAAGTTTGGGTAGAAAATATGTTTCCTGCGCATTTCTGTACATCAGCTGCACGTCGACGTGATGTATTTCCGCCTTTACAGCAGCTAGCCGAAGACAGGGCGGGAATGAAACAAAACTGGTCTGAATAGTCTTGCTGTCTCCCTCTGTTCGTCATATGTAGAACTATGTACTGATTGCCTTGTAGCTTCATTACGGAGACCAGCAGAAGCAAAAGTACAGTCTGAATAACACAAGACAGGTCCATTTCAAAAAGAGAAAGACACAAAGCGGGGTTTGTTTACATCGTAAGTTGCTTCTTCTATTATTTCCGGAATGTCAGATAATTGTGTGCATGTCAAAATGATTTAGTCCGTTCAAACGTGTGACATGGAAACACATGTCCTAATTGCAACAACTTTTTCAGGATCCATGTAAACAGTAATCTGAACTGTAATCAGATTGAAGAAATTTTTCAGAATCAGAATCAACTTTATTGCCAAGCATGCTTTACACATACAAGGAATTTTACTTATCACTAAGGTGCTAAGTCTTAAGCGCTCCCTAATGATGCGGCAGCCACTTACAGGCGCCTCATACAGTGGGGGGTAAAGAGGGGGAGGGGGAGGGGGTGACACATTGGGCCGAGAGAAAAAACATAGTTATCAAAATAGAGCTCAAGTGAGCAAGATTGTGATCACATAGAAAAAAAACCTCTAATTGCACACTTAGCAGACAAGATACAGATCCACACATTAACAAAGCGAGAGAGACCAGTGTGTGTATGTCAGTCATGTGATATCAGTGTGAATGCAGTGTGAAGTATCAGTTACTGGTGCACAACAAAAAATCCTCTCCTAGGCAATGACTAGATGTTATGTCCCATGGTATTCTAAACATAGATAACATGTCCACAGAGTTCATCTCTCTTCAGTGCATGTCAGATGGTAAAATTCCATGTTAGTCACATGATGACGCTGTCCTTGGAGAGTTCAGATTGCTGCACATCAGAATGTTTGGGTTAAAGAGAAGCCAAAACTCCCTTCTGCCTTATCTTTTCTCCTGGAGGAATGAGTTCTCCCAAGGACGCCGAATCAAGGCCTGATGAGCACAGTTCACTTAGAGCATAGAATTTTCACCTCTCATGCGATTCTGTGCAGCAATTTACATTTACATTCCCAGGCTTTAAAATCATTCCCTGGAGAGCACCCAGCGACTCCGAGATGTTTCCCACCTTCCGATTCAGTTTGCCATTTGCCGCTATCAGTGCCCTCCCCAGCTGGTCGAATTGTTGAAGGAGCTTCGCCGGGTCCACATTTTGATTAGCTCTTTCCAACTTCTTTAATTTCCAATACACCAGGAAAACTCCAAAACCAAACAGCAGAAATCCTGTGCTCATGAAGCCAAACAGGTAGAGGTCTTCCACATCCTCAATCGAAAGATCACACAGACACATGAGTTTCCAATTGTCCCATGAGTCTCTCACTTGGGCTCCCCCGGGTCCGATTTTCTGTTTGAAAAAGTGGTGTCAATTGCATTTAAAGCCCAGCTCAATTCCATAACTTTCCGTTTGGATTGAGATCAGCGAGAAGGAGAGCGAGACACAGACAGGACACAGCAAGCTGGGATCAGTCAAGGGAGGAGGAGGAGGAGAGGAGAAGAAATGCGTCTGCTCTCTCTGAAAGCCAGAAGAAGAAATTTTGCACATGTAACCGTGGCTTCTGGCATGTTTACATGACGCATTTTTATTCCGATCAGGCTTTAATCCGGTTACTTGTGTCCATGTAAACATAGCTAATGACAATAAAGCCTATTGTCTTCATATTCTTCTGTTCCATAATCAGACATGTAAGCTTTGGTAATACTGATATCGAATAAAATTGCCTTCTATGTCTGCACATTTAATGGAAGGCTTTAGTTGTACACTGCACAAACTAAAACACTTTTTTTTTTTTGTATTTACAGATTTATGACACCTGGATGATGAGGGAGAACCACCCAGACCTGTGGTGTCCAGCTCACCTTCACCAACACCAAGCTTGTCCTCCTCCTGCTCTTCCTCCTCTTCCCATCAGACCATCCATCCATCTTCTTCCGCTTAATCCTTTTCGTGGAGCCTATCCCAGCATCTTTGGGTGAGAGGCAGGGTACACCCTGGACAGATCGTCAGTCCATCACAGGGCCAACACAGAGAGACCCACGATTCACTCTTACAGTCATACCTAAGGACAATTTAGAATCCCCAGTTTGATGCCATTTAACCTAACTTACATGTTTTTGGCATGTGGGAGGAAACCAGAGAAATCCCAGAGTAAACCCACGCAGACACAGGGAGAACATGCAAACTCCACACAGATCACTGTTGGTCGGGGGCTGGGATCGAACCCAGGATCCCCCAGCCAAGGGTGAGTTGCGGTGCTGCCGCAGTGCTAACCACTCCGCCACCGCGCCAGATCAGGTAATATATGTTCAGATCATGACCCATTCACACAAAGGAGGGAGTGAATTAAACCAGTTATACACTTGAATTGAATGTTGTGATACCACTAACAATAAATGGATGTTGAATAGACACATTCAATCTTGGACTAACGATTCCTGTGTTTTTCAGTGTGTGGTTATTCTATATTGCTTCTATTTGTTGTACTTTATAACAGGGAAACGGAAGCGGGACACAAACATGGACCTCCTTCTTGACTATCCTGGAGAGGTCAGATGAGAGACAGCAGGAGCAGAGCAGGAGGATGAGCAGCTGATCTCTGCTTTGTTGAAAAGCCTCTAGAAGATGGAGGACAGGACCAATACTCTTGTTGGACTGATGGGACGCGTTGTGTCTGTGCTTGAGGGACTGCAAACAAAGTAACAATCACAGCATTGATATTTTTGGCTGTGTGTACATAATTTCAAATGTAGCAGTTTTTGCACATAAAATAAATTTGTAAATAAAAGCTTTCTTTAACCTCTTGCACTCCGGTGTACTGCGGACGGGCACGTCTCTGCGTCCCAGAGCGCATGAGGCCCTCGTGCGCTCTAGGACGCACGAGGGTGCTGCGTCCAAGCGCGCACTGAAAAAAAAAAAAGTTCTTCCACTACAGACACAGCCGCGAACAGATCAGATATGATTGACCTCTCATTCGACTAAAAAGAGCCTTGAATTGGGTTTCTGAAACCTTGAAGAACCAATGACTGAAAACCTAGCAAGAAGGACCCGCCTACCAACGCTGTGAATGCAGCGAGCCAATTGAAGCACAGAAGTTCGGGCTGGGTGAAGAGAGACTGATTGCTGCAGCAGATGAAAAAAAGGACCCGCAGGAAGAACCTGCTACAGACCCAGCAGCACGGAGACCACCCACAAGTGCGACCTGCACTTATTCCAGCAGAATAGACGTTTAGGATTCTCTTCCATGGTCATCATAGACCTACGGAGGCCGACGACAAAGGTCGTAAATCATTCGCCAAAACCGCAATAATGGAATTATGTTTTAACCGGGAACCACGAGCGGACCAGCGTCGTGTTCGTCTGACAATGAGGAAGAGAAGTTCGCCAGGACACTGCTGCTGTGAAGAGGTAAGTGTTATAAGCTACATTATTCTTTATCCCTGAAAATTGTAATCAAAAAATCATTTTTACCGATCGGTAAATTACAACTGTGCGGTGCACGAAGTCCGAAGTGCGTGCGCCGCGGTACACGATTCGTTCGCCGCATCCGGACCGTGAACGCCGCCCCCCCCGCTAGTCTTCTGTAGCGAGTGGGGGGGGGGAGCCGCGGTGACTGCGCCGCGGTCGCCACATAGCCACATGAGTCTATTCCGTCATGTAGTGATGGCCGATGTCCGTCCTTTGTAGCGAGGGGGGGGACAAACCCCCCCCCACACACACACATAGCCCTGAGTGTCACCTTTCATTAGAGCCCAAGATGAAGCTTCTATATTAAATCATTCAAAAGTTACAGACGTTTTTCCAAACTGTGCCATTTGGCACAATTTGGCACAGTTCAAAAATGCCTGGGAACTACCTGAGGAAAAAGCTGTGTAATATATTCCATTTTTTGTGGTATTGTTACAAAATTTGGACCTCAGCTGGATAACACTTGGTTCTACATTTCTGTTGCATTTGCCAGCCCGGATCTGGAGCTGTGTGTTATTCGCAAGCATTTGTATCAAAAAAAACACCCAGGCCAAATTTATTTTCTTCAAGTTCAGTATGTTTAGATGACTGTAACTCAGTGGCCGGAGCACTTAGAGAGATTATGACTGTTTTGCCAAAAAATTCAAAGTGTTTTCTTTTAAATGAGACCAACCCCATGAAGATGCTGCAAAGGGTTGAAGAACAGCTTTCGATTTACTTAGGGCACGTTATTTTTAGGCGTTTTTAGCGAAATTGACCGGAGTGCAAGGGGTTAAGTGTTTTTCTGCTTCCACATTAAGAAATCGTTATCCTCACACCAAACATGTGCATGAAATGTAAAGCTATTTAAGATAAACAATGCAAATCACTAACATTATAGTGGTGGGAAGTGAAAGTACAAGTACTGAATTACTGCACTTAAATTAATTTTGTCAGGTATTTGAAAATATATCAGGTATTTGTGGACTTTGCTCATATTTTTGACAACTTTTTTCACATTTTCTAAAGAACAAGCAGCAACAAACTTTAAATCTATGCACTTTTTCTGTGGAAAATGTTCCAAGTTGCCAGCTTCAAAAATGATAAATCATGAGTTTATATTCTTTAGACAACGTACCATATGACATTCTGTCAGCTCTGGACCAGATCATTTCTGGGCAAAGTACTTTGAACTTGTACACTTTAGAGTCTGTCTCTGGTTACCCCTACATGAATAAAAACTTGAATCAGTACTTTAACCAGAATAGATGACATACAAGTGTATAAGGCTTTAACAACTCTTTAAATGTGCCTATAAAATACACACGTGGACAAAATTGTTGGTACCCCTCTGTTACTGAAAGAAAAACCCACAATGGTCACAGAAATAACTGGAATCTGACAAAAGTGGTAATAAATAAAAATTATATGAACATTAACCAATGAAAATCAGACAATGTTTTTGAATTGTGATTCAACAGAATTACTTTAGAAAACAAACTCATGAAACAGGCCTGGACAAAAATGATGGTACCCCTAGAAAAGATTGAAAATAATGTGACCATAGGGACATGTTCAACCAAGATGTGTCCTCTAATTAACATCACAGCTGTCTACAAACTTGTAATCAGTCAATCGGCCTATTTAAAGGGTGACAAATAGTCTCTGTGCTGTTTGGTGACATGGTGTGTACCACACTAAACATGGACCAGAGGAAGCAAAGGAGAGAGTTGTCTCAGGAGGTTAGAAAGAAAATTATAGACAAGCATGTTAAAGGTAAAGGCTATAAGACCATCTCCAAGCAGCTTGATGTTCCTGTGACTACAGTTGCACATATTATTTAGAAATTTAAGATCCACGGGACTGTAGCCAACCTCCCTGGACGTGGCCGCAGGAGGAAACTTGATGAAAAATGGAAGAGACAGATAATACGAATGGTAACAAAACAGCCCAGAACAACCTCTAAACACATTCAAGGTGAACTCCAAGGTCAAGGTACATCAGTGTCAGATCGCACCATCCGTCATTGTTTGAGCCAAAGTGGACTTCATGGGAGACAACCAAGGAGGACACCACTGTTGAAAACAAATCATAAAAAAGCCAGACTGGAATTTGCCAAACTGCATGTTGACAAGCCACAAAGCTTCTGGGAGAATGTCCTATGGACAGACGAGACAAAACTGGAACTTTTTGGCAAAGCACATCAGCTCTATGTTCACAGACGCAAAAATGAAGCATACCAAGAAAAGAACACTGTCCCTACTGTGAAACATGGAGGAGGTTCTTGTTATGTTCTGGGGCTGCTTTGCTGCATCTGGCACAGGGTGTCTTGAATCTGTGCAGGGTACAATGAAATCTCAAGACTATCAAGGTATTCTAGAGAGAAATGTGCTGCCCAGTGTCAGACAGCTTGGTCTCAGTCGCAGGTCATGGGTCTTGCAACAGGATAATGGCCCAAAACACACAGCTAAAAACACCCAAGAATGGCTAAGAGCCAAACATTGGACTATTCTGAAGTGGCCTTCTATGAGCCCTGATCTAAATCCTAAACCTTGAATGAGGGATTTGAGTTCACCTTGAATGTGTTTAGAGGTTGTTCTGGGCTCTTTTGTTACCATTCGTATTATCTGTCTTTTCCATTTTTCATCAAGTTTCCTCCTGCGGCCACGTCCAGGGAGGTTGGCTAAACCTCCTAAATCAAGATGCCGCCCACAGTGGTCGCCATGGTGCTTCGCTGCGCTTTTTTTTGTTTGTTTTTGTTCGTCAATTGTGTGTCTGCCTGCTCTTACACCCGTGAAGAGCTACTAAATATCAGGACTTTCACTCGCACGGACCTACTCCCAGTTTTTTTGGCTCCTGCCGCCGATCTGGTTCACTTTTTAGCCCAAAAAGTGAGACGGCGAAAGAGAGGAAGACGAGCGGGTGCCCTGGTGCGGCTTCGCAGGAGAGGCATGCACACGGCTTTGCCTGGGATCTTTCTGTCCAACGTCAACTCACTTTATAACAAGGTAGATGAACTGAGACTGCTGATGCGAATTAAGGACCTCTCCACCTCGTGTGCCCTCTGCTTCACTGAGACCTGGCTCAAGGAAAAGACACCGGACAGCGCGCTCCTCCTCGAGGGATTTCAGCTGTTTCGTGCAGACCGCGACACGGGGCTCTCTGGCAAGACCACAGGCGGAGGAGTCTGCTTCTAAATCAACAGCAGCTGGTGCACCGATGTGACTGATCTCCCAACACTGCTCTGCCACTCTGGAATATTTATTCATCAACTGCAAGCCATTTTAGTCCCCGCGTGAGTTTGCTTCATTCATCCTAGCCGCTGTTTACGTCCCGCCCGACGCGGACGTGCGCGAGGCTCAGCGCGCGCTTGCGGATCACATTCAGCAAGCGGAGCGGACTTTCCCGGACTCTCTGGTTATTGTGGTTGGCGACTTTAACCAGAGCAACCTGAGCCACGAACTCCCCCGGTACAAACAGTTTATTAAATGCCCCACCAGAGGAGAGAACACGCTGGATCACTGTTACACTACAGTTAAGGACGCGTATCGCGCTGTTCCCCGCGCTGCACTCGGACTATCTGATCACGTGATGGTCCACCTGATTCCCACATACAGACAGAGACTGAAGCTCACAAAACCTGTTGTGAGCACTACGAGGAAATGGACCAGTGAAGCTGTGGAGGAGCTGCGCACGTGCTTGGAAATAACTGACTGGGACATGTTTAAAGGAGCTACGCATGATCTGGATGAGTACACGGACACTGTGAACTCATATATCCACTTTTGTGAGGAGAGCATTCTTCCATCGCGCACCAGAGTGAGTTACTCCAACGACAAGCCCTGGTTCACTGCCAAGCTCAGACAGTTCAAGAAGGAGAACTAACTAACTAACTAACTAACCTGCACTTATATAGCGCTTTTCTAGTCACAAAGACCACTCAAAGCGCTTTCATTAATACTAACCCTCTATTCTAAGGGCCTATAGGAAACAAATATCTAGGGACAATTTAGAACAGCCAATTAACCTAACATGCATGTTTTTGGCATGTGGGAGGAAACCGGAGAAATCCCGGAGTAAACCCACGCGACACGGGGAGAACATGCAAACTCCACACAGATCACTGTTGGTCGGGGGCTGGGATCGAACCCACGATCCCACGATCCCCACAATCCCCCGGCCAAGGGTAAACTGTGCTGCCGCAGTGCTAACCACTGCGCCACCGTGCAGCCCGAGAAGGAAGCAGCGTTGAAAAGTGGAGACAGGGACTGCTACAGGGAGGTCAAATACCAGTTTAGCAGAGAGCTGAGGAGAGCTAAATCTGTGTATTCTGAGAGATTCCAGCAGCAGTTCACTGCTAACGACTCTGCTTCTGTGTGGAGAGGACTGAGGCAAATCACCAACTATCGGCCTCAGGCTTCTAAGGGACAGGATGACAAAGCCCTTTGTCAAAGACTGTCCCAACACTATGCCCGTTTTGACACCTCGTCAGCTGTCTCCAACTCCCCCCTCCCCCCAGCGCCACTGCCTCCATGGTCCCCACTTCATCAAAGGCGGCCCCCCCTCCTCCCCCCCTGCCCTTGCCATCAGTGAGCAGGATGTGTACAGACAGTTCTCCAGACTGAACCCGCGCAAGGCCCCCGGTCCAGACAGCGTGTCTCCCTCCACCTTGAGACACTGTGCGGAGGAGCTGACTCCTGTCTTCACAGACATTTTTAACACCTCCCTGAAGTCATGCCACGTGCCGGCCTGCCTCCAAACCTCTACCATCGTCCCTGTCCCCAAGAAGCCACGGATCACTGGACTTAACGACTACAGACCTGTAGCGCTCACCTCTGTAGTCATGAAGTCCTTTGAGCGCCTGGTCCTGCCCCACCTCAAGACCATCACCACTCCCCTCCTGGACCCGCTGCAGTTCGCCTACAGAGCCAACAGGTGTGTGGACGATGCAGTCAACCTGGCCCTCCACTCCATCCTGTAGCACCTGGACTCCCCGGGAACCTACGTCAGGATCCTGTTTGTGGACTTCAGCTCTGCATTCAATACCATCCGCCCCGCTCTGCTCCAGGACAAGCTGTCCCTGCTCAACGTGCCTGACTCCCTCTGCAGGTGGATCACTGACTTCCTGACGGACCGGAGGCAGCATGTGCAGCTGGGAAAGACTGTCTCAGACTCTGTTAGCATCAGCACCGGATCACCCCAGGGCTGTGTACTTTCCCCCCTGCTCTTCTCCCTGTACACCAACTCCTGCACCTCCAGCCACCAGTCTGTCAAGCTGATCAAGTTTGCAGACGACACCACCCTCATCGGGCTCATCTCCAACGGCGACGAGTCCGTCTACAGGAGAGAGGTGGCCCAGCTGGCGTCCTGGTGCAGCCACAACAACCTGCAGCTGAATGCTCTGAAGACAGTGGAGATGATCGTGGACTTCAGAAAAGTCACAGCCCCTCTGCCCCCCCTTACCCTCACAGACTCTCCCATCACCACTGCGGATTCCTTCCGCTTCCTGGGTACCACCATCACCCGGGACCTCAAGTGGGAGCCGACCATCAGCTCCCTCTTCAAAAAGGCCCAGCAGAGGATGTTCTTCCTGCGGCAGCTGAGGAAGCTCAAGCTACCCACCAAGATGTTGGTGCAGTTCTACACGGCCATCATCGAGTCCATCCTCACCACCTCCATCACCGTGTGGTACGCAGGAGCCACTGCCAGGTACAGACTAAGGCTGCAGCGCGTTGTGTGCGCTGCTGAGAAAGTGATTGGCTGCAAGCTCCCATCCCTCCAGGACTTGTACATCTCCAGGACCCGGAGGCGTGCAGGTCGGATCATAGCCGACCCTTCACACCCTGGACACGCACTGTTTGCCCCCCTCCCCTCAGGCAGAAGACTTCGGTCCATTCAGACTAAAACCTCCCACTACATGAACAGCCTCTTCCCCTCTGCCATCAGACTGCTGAACACTAAGTGACTTATTAGACTCTCGTGCACTACGTACAGCAGCTCAACCGGACTCATGACAATTATCACTGTTTTCTTTTTGCACTACCGACTGCACTATGTGGAACTCCACAATATCTGCTGCTTGTTAATATATTTAAAAATTGCATAGATTAGTATTACTTATTCACATTCTACCTTTTATTGCATGCATAGTTTTTTTTATCTTTAGTGCTACTCCATATTTAATGTTGCAGCATTGCACCGAGACAAATTCCTAGTTTGTGTACTACATGAACAATGGCAATAAATCTCATTCTGATTCTGAACATCTGTGGAAGGAGCTGAAACATGCCGTCTGGAGAAGGCACCCTTCAAACCTGAGACAACTGGAGCAGTTTGTTGATGAGGAGTGGGCCAAAATACCTGCTGAGAGGTGCAGAAGTCTCATCGACAGTTACAGAAATCGTTTGATTGCAGTGATTGCCTCAAAAGGTTGTGCAACAAAATATTAAGTTGAGGGTACCATCATTTTTGTCCAGGCCTGTTTCATGAGTTTGTTTTTTTAAAATAATTCTGTTGAACCATAATTCAAAAGCATTGTCTGATTTTCATTGGTTAACCCCTTGCACTCTGGTCAATTTCCCTAAAAACGCCAAAAAATAACGTGCCCAAAGTAAATCAAAAGCTGTTCTTCAACCCTTTGCAGCATCTTCATGGGGTTGGTCTCATTTAAAAGAAAACACTTTGAATTTTTTGGCAACAGCATAATCTCTCTAAGTGCTCCGGCCACTGAGTAACAGTCATCTAAACATACTGAACTTGAAGAAAATAAATTTCGCCTGGGTGTTTTTTTTGGATACAAATGCTTGCAAATAACACACAGCTTCAGATCCGGGCTGGAAAATGCAACAGAAATGTAGAACCAAGTGTTATCCAGCTGAGGTCAAAATTTTGTAACAATACCACAAAAAATGAATATATTACACAGCTTTGTTCTCAGGTAGTTCCCAGGCGTTTTTGAACTGTGCCAAATTGTGCCAAATGGCACGGTTTGGAAAAACGTCTGTAACTTTTGAATGATTAAATATAGAAGTTTCATCTTGGGCTCTAATGAAAGGTGACACTCAGGGCTGTGTGTGTGTGTGTGTGTGGGGGGGTTGTTTATTCATTCGTGAATGAATGAATGAACAAACAAGCCCCCACACACAAAGAAGCATGCCACGTAAAAAATGTGTGGCTTTTTTTTTACAGGAAAAAATAACCTACAGTGCACTAAAAATTATTCTAAAATATTTGTAATGTAGAAGATAACAACTCCCACCACCCCACTCCCGCCCCCCCACTACAGAGGACGAACATCGGCCATCGCTACATGACGGAATAGTCATGTGGCGATGTGGCGACCGCGGCGCACAGTCACCGTGGCTTCCCCCCCACCTCGCTACAGAAGAGTAGCGGGGGGGGGGGGGGGCGTTCACCGTCCAGACGCGGCGCACGAACTGTGTACCGCGGCGCATGGACTTCAGACTTCGTGCGCCGCACAGTTGTAATTTACCGATCGGTCAAAAGTCATTTTTGATTACAATTTTCAGGGATAAAGAATAATTTAGCTTATAACACTTACCTGTTCACAGCAGCGGCGTAGCTGGCGAACTTCTCTTCCTCATTGTCAGACGAACACGACGCTGGTCCGCTTGATACGGACTCGTGGTTCTGGTCTCGCGACCCGGTCAAAATATAATTCCATTATTGCGGTTTTGCGCTTCCATGATTGCGGTTTTGGCGAACGATTTTTCAAAACAAATAACAGTAGTAATTCAAAAAGACTGGCGAACAGTCACCCAGCCTTCGTCTTCGGCCTCCGTTGGTCTATGATGACCATGGAAGAGAACACTAAACGTCTATTCTGCTGGAATAAAAAAAAAAAAAAAAAGCACCGCCTGTGGCCGAACAGGCCGATGCGTGAATGGCAGTCCCTGTCACACAGGTCGCACTTGTGGGTGGTCTCCGTGCTCCTGGGTCTGTGGCGGTTCTTCCTGCGGGTCCGTTTTTCATCTGCAGCAGTCAGTCTCTCCACCCAGCCTTACACAAAACAGCTTTCGAACTTCTGTGCTTCAAATGGCTCGCTGCATTCACAGCGTTGGTAGGCGGGTCCTTCTTGCTAGGTTTTCAGTCATTGGTTCTTCAAGGTTTCAGAAACCCAATTCAAGGCTCTGATTAGTCGAATGAGAGGTCTCTGGAAATGTGAAAATGACGAGGCAGAGTTTATCTCACGAGTCAGGTTTATTCACATCTTCCAACATCAGCAAAAACAGAAAGAGGGAAAAAAAACTCAGACATTCGTCCTTTATATACCAGGACCTTCAAAGCTCACAGTCACATTGCATTTAATCACAAGTAACAATACATCTTTCCTTAAATCTTATAACATCCTCCTCATAATCTCTGGGAGACCAGGAAATCCTCCAAGGTCATCTCTGCATACCAAAGACCAAATTTTCACATCCTCCTGTTATCTCACAGGAGGCCCAGTTCTTTGTTCTCTCTGAGATGTGAAGCTTATAGTGATACACATGTGGTCCCACATGAACCCCCCCCAAACATCTAAGATGGAACAACAGAATACAGTCTGCATGTCATGATAAAATCATTACACATTAACCCACGTGCTGCTTGGGCCTCAGTCTCCTCCCGTATCTACTGTAAGCGGGCCTCGCCACTTCTGCGGCGCCATCCCGCTGGGGCGCTACTGTCTTGGGGTGAGAACTGTTTGTCACTCTCTGTGGGTGTTCTGGGGACTGTCCCCGGGGGGGTCTGCCGCGCCAAGGAGCCCTGGCCAACAACACATCCTCGTCTGCCACCACAAAGGCGGGTTTGAGCCTGTTTATGCCAATCTTTTCTTTCCTGCCCCCCAAATCTAGCAAAAAATGTTTGTCCCCTGTTTCCAGCACTCTAAATGGTCCATCATAAGGTGGTCACAGCGGTGGGCGATGGGCATCGTGTCTGACAAAAACAAATTCCGCGCTTTTCAAAGCCTTAGGCACAAAAACGCGCGGAAAACTGTGGTGAACGGGGCCAGGCAGCGTGCCCAATTCCATGCCACGCTGCAGCCGCTGAGACGGGGAGCTATCTGGCGCAGGATTATCTGGGAGAAACTCCCCGGGCAGCCGAAGTGGTTGCGCAAAAACTAGCTCAGCCGGGGAGGCTTCTAAGTCCTCTTTAGGTGCAGAACGCAACCCCAATAAAACCCACGGTAGCCTGTCCACCCAATTTGCATCCGTCAGCGACGCTCTGAGAGCCGCTTTCAATGACCTATGAAAACGTTCGCATAACCCATTAGCCTGCGGATTGTACGCGGTTGTGCGGTGGATCGTTACCCCCAGGCTGCGGGCCATTGCTGACCAAAGTTCGGAAACAAATTGAGGACCTCTATCGGACGTAATGTCCGACAGGACTCCAAAGCGCGCTACCCATGCTGTTAAAAACGCGCGCGCCACCTCCTCGGCTGTGGTTGATGCCAGCGGGACCACTTCCGGCCAGCGCGTGGTGCGGTCCACCATTGTCAGAAGGTGTGTGCACCCCTGTGACGGCGGGAGGGGGCCTACGAGGTCCACGTGAACGTGATCGAACCTCATAGCCGGGATGTGAAACGGCTCCAAGGGAGCTCTCGTGTGTTTGTGTACTTTGGCTCGTTGACAGGCCATGCAGGCTGCTGCCCACTCCTTAACTTGTTTGCGCAGGCTCGGCCACACAAATTTCTCTCCTACCATTTTGACCGACGCGTGCACTCCCGGGTGCGCCAGAGAATGAATCGAGTCAAAAACGCGGCGGTGCCACGCGGCCGGTACCACAGGACACGGTCGCCCAGTGGCGACATCGCAGATTAGGGGAGGCATACCGTGTTGCAGCACCCTGTTCTCCAGCCTTAACCCTGTTGGTCCAGACTGGAGCGCGCGCACGTCCGCGATGCTAACCTGATCTGCGGCCATGGCTGCATAATCTATTCCTATGCAGACTGGGGCGCGCGAGAGACAGTCTGCCACTACATTCAGTTTACCCACCACATGCTGAATATCGGTAGTAAACTCTGAGATAGCGGCCAGCTGTCTTTGCTGCCGGCCTGACCACGGTTCTGAAACCTTGGCCATCGCGAATGTCAGCGGCTTGTGGTCAACGAACGCGGTGAAACGGCGTCCCTCCAGCCAGAACTGGAAGTGGCGAATGGCCTAGTGGAGAGCTAACAACTCCCTGTCGAATGCGCTGTATTTTCGTTCACTATGGCGCAAAGTCCTGCTGAAAAAGGCAAGCGGCTGCCAAGCCCCGGCTACATGCTGCTCCACGACCGCCCCTATGGCCACATCTGACGCGTCAGTAGTGAGCGCTATGCGGGCCGTTGGGTCTGGATGTGCTAACAACGTAGCGTTTGCCAGGGCTGTTTTGACCTCCGAAAATGCTCGCTCTCGCTCCGGAGACCATTCGATCTTATTTGTGAGTTTTTGCTTTTTGAGTGCGGCATATAATGGTTGCATGAGCTGCGCTGCGCGGGGGAGGAAACAGCTATAAAAATTCACCATTCCCAAAAACTCCTGTAACGCCTTGACCGTTTGTGGCTGGGAAAAATTTGCTACCGCGCGCACTTTGTCAGGAAGCGGAACCGCCCCTTCTGGAGAGACGCGATGCCCCAAAAAATCAATCTGCGTCACTCCGAACTGACACTTTGCTGGGTTGATTATTAAACCGTGCTCTCCCAACCTCCGGAAAACTGCCGTGAGGTGGTTTTTGTGTTTGTCTTCGGACGCGTTGGCGACTAAGATGTCGTCAAGGTAGACGAATATGAAGGGGAGATCGCGCAACACCGCGTCCATCATGCGTTGGAACGTCTGCGCAGCGCCTTTAAGCCCAAATGGCATGCACAAAAACTCGAATAGACCGAACGGAGTTATTACCGCTGTTTTGGGTATGTCCTCAGCGCGCACTGGGACTTGGTGGTACCCGCGGACCAAGTCTATTGTGGCGGTTCGGTTAACCCCCACAACAGATTAAGGACACTCAGCTCTCCTCTCTTGGTTTTTTCCGCTGCACTACTGAGATGTAATGTGCCATTCATGTATTGTGATGCAATGTGCCATGCATGTATTGTGATGCAATGTGCCACGCATGTATTGTGATGCAATGTGCCATGCATGTATTGTGATGCAATGTGCCATTCATGTATTGTGATGCAATGTGCCATTCATGTATTGTGATGTAATGTGCCATTCATGTATAGTGTTCATGCGTCCTGTCCTTACTGTGACCTAGAGACAGTTCAATATGTAGATGTGCCTTGTAACCTCTTTGTCCTGCAAGCTGGAGCAGAGGCTGCATCTGCCTATTGTTATGTAGGTCTTACAAATGCAAATGTCTCATGCCTGTTCTGCAGTCCCTTTGATCAGACAAACTGCTGTGAATCTGCTTTGATGTATTGTTTGAGTTGGGTATAAATACTGCACAGGTTCTGTAACTCATCCTCTCAATTCCACTTCTGCAACTGCTGCTGCTAGACACAGACATTGTGTCCCTCCTTCTCTGAGAGCCGCTGGGCTCGCTCCCGGCGCGCATGCACGGCGCCGGGAGCGAAGCCCGTGACGGCGGTATGATTAATAAACTCTACTTAAAACCTACAGCATCGCTTATTATTTTTTCATGCCGCCGCACTGGTGACCCGACGCTGAAAGAAACACGCTGCCGGCGAACGCAGCACCCGGCGGTGATGCTCCGACGACAAGCGAATGCAGCAGCTGCCTTCTGCTTCAGTGAACTCTCAGGACATCACCCACGACCGGGAAAGCCGCAGCAAACTCCATGGTGGGATCTGCACGCCTAGATCGGCACATCCACGCTGGGCCGGCCGCGCTCGCAGCTCCTCCACATGAGAGCGCAGGCACCTCGTCCCTTCTCCACAATGGCAACCTCCAGGGCCGGCGGAGGACGCAGCGCGTGGACCTGAACGCACCACGGCCGAGAGGGGCAAAAGATCGTCTATTTCCCCTCACCGCTCCAACGCACCATGGCCAAGCTGCAGCCACAGCTCAAACCTGGATTTTATCGGCGCCGTCTGCGCCGATCTCCACCAAGATTCTGCACCCTGGTTCTCCTCTCCAGCTGGCCCACCCACGCACGAGCCCCGGCACAAGCACCGGGGAGTTACGAGGACGGCGCATCACGCATGGGACAAATAACGGCTCCAGAGACCGCCATCGTCCTCCGCTGCTGCTCACAGAACCCTCAGGTCTGCTCGTTCACCTGAAGCAAGCACGCAGCTCGCCACTGGATTTTTTTAATGGTCTCAGCCATGGCACATAAGGGATTTCAGCCGTCAGCTGTTCCCGGGGGGTTTTAGGGTTGCTCCTGCACCTAAAGCCAACAAGCCGAGTCCCTCTGCTTCTTTTTTTCTTACAGCCGCTACGCAGCCTCGCCGCTCCTGTTTTCTTCATGGCCATGAGAGGAGCCAGAGACTAATTTTTCTTCTTGTGGACCTCTGCACATTCAACGGGACAGCCCTTTGACATCGCGGACCCACAAGCAATTTTTGCGCGGCTCGGACGAGTTCACCGTCCCCCTGCCGGCACTTACCCCCCTCCTCCCTCCCCCTCCGCCTGCAGTGAGCTTCTCCCACAGCTCGCTCCCATAGAGGGATTATTGAGGTCTCTGCCCCCTGCCGTGCCCTCTGGGGGGGAGCGTGTGTGGCGGTTCGGTTAACCCCCACAACAGATTAAGGACACTCAGCTCTCTTCTCTTGGTTTTTTCCGCTGCACTACTGAGATGTAATGTGCCATTCATGTATTGTGATGCAATGTGCCATGCATGTATTGTGATGCAATGTGCCACGCATGTATTGTGATGCAATGTGCCATGCATGTATTGTGATGCAATGTGCCATTCATGTATTGTGATGTAATGTGCCATTCATGTATAGTGTTCATGCGTCCTGTCCTTACTGTGACCTAGAGACAGTTCAATATGTAGATGTGCCTTGTAACCTCTTTGTCCTGCAAGCTGGAGCAGAGGCTGCATCTGCCTATTGTTATGTAGGTCTTACAAATGCAAATGTCTCATGCCTGTTCTGCAGTCCCTTTGATCAGACAAACTGCTGTGAATCTGCTTTGATGTATTGTTTGAGTTGGGTATAAATACTGCACAGGTTCTGTAACTCATCCTCTCAATTCCACTTCTGCAACTGCTGCTGCTAGACACAGACATTGTGTCCCTCCTTCTCTGAGAGCCGCTGGGCTCGCTCCCGGCGCGCATGCACGGCGCCGGGAGCGGAGCCCGTGACGGCGGTATGATTAATAAACTCTACTTAAAACCTTCACCAACGCTGCTTATTATTTTTTCATGCCGCCGCACTATCTTAGAAAAAACGCGCACCCCCGCCAAATGAACGGAAAAATCTTGGATATGCAGGATTGGATAGTGGTCGTGTGCTGTGGCGTTGTTCAACCTGCGGAAATCTCCGCAAGGTCGCCACGAGCCGTCAGCTTTCGGGACCATGTGCAGTGGGGAAGCCCATGGGCTGTTCAAACGCCTGATGATGCCCAACCTTTCCAGGTTGGCGAACTCCCCGCGCTCTATGGTCAGTTTAGCTGAATCCAAGCGCCGAGCTTTTGCAAAAACGGGCGGTCCGGTGGTAGTAATAAAATGTTCCACTCCGTGTTTAGCAACGGCTGCTGAAAATGTGGGAACCGTGAGTGCTGGTAACTGAGTGAGCAGTGTGTGGAACTTACCGCTTGCAGTTGTGACGTTGGCTTGTGCTGTGGGCGGGGTCACTCGGGCTGCATAGGGAATAGAATAAAAAGAAAGTGCATTAACCAGGCGCCTGTTAGCAAGATCAACCAACAAACCATGTGCGCACAGAAAATCAGCCCCCAACATATTGAAATTCACTGCAGCTATAACAAAAGTCCACTCAAATGTATGGCCATGTAGGGACAGAAGCAGAGCCCCTTCACCAAAGGTCTTAATCTCCGAGCCGTTCACTGCTGACGCCCCGTGACCTCTGGGAACCGCCAGCCGGTCAGCGGAGGAAGGCGTGATGAAACTCACTTGGGAGCCTGTGTCCACGAGGAATTGCCTCCCCGAGCGTGCATCCTTCAAGTAGAGCAGCTTGTTCTCCTCCCCGAGGACCGCAGCTGCTACTGACCCCCGGTCTTGGCGTTTCCTGAGCGCTTGAACTGGCACGGTGGTATACATTTGCGTGCCTTCTCTGCAAAGCGGCGATGGTAGAAACAGAGGGTGTCTCCTCCGCGATGCTTGGCCCTCGTCGCCGCCGTCGTCGGTGGGTCTGCTACCGCCGTCTCTGGCCTTCCACCATCTACGGCAGTCGCGCCGAACTCCGTCGCTGCTGCGGTGGACGCGCGCTGTTTGCTGGCGTTGAGAATCCGGTGCGCCTCCTGGGCCAGTGCGCGGAAGTCCCGCTGGTCCAACAACGGCAAACCGGCCAGGGTCGCTCTCGTGGCCGACGGTAGGGTCCTGAGGAAAATGTGGGTGAAGAGGAAATCGTCGCCGTCTGAGCCTCTCAACCTCAGCATGTTCTCCATCAGGTCAATGGGCGTGCCATCTCCCAAGTCGTTCAGAGCCAGGAGCCTCTCCGCTCTCTCCTCGACTGAGAGAGTGAAACGCTGGATAAGTGCAACCTTCAACCTGCCGTATTTGTTGTTGGCCGGTGGCCGCTCCAATAGGCTCTGCACATGCCGAGCCGTGCGGTTGTCGAGCTTTGCGATCACATGGTAGAATTTCGTGTCATCTACAATTATCCCCCGGAGGGCGAACTGTGCTTCGACCAAGTGGAACCAGGAGCACGGGTTGTCCTGCCAAAAATCCGGTAGCTGGACGGTAGCGGCATGCGCTTGGCTGGGAGCTCTTGACTCGGCTGGCCCGGGGGAATTTCTTTCATCCATGATACGTCTTCGGGTCACCAGTGTGGAAATGTGAAAATGACGAGGCAGAGTTTATCTCACGAGTCAGGTTTATTCACATCTTCCAACATCAGCAAAAACAGAAAGAGGGAAAAAAACTCAGACATTCGTCCTTTATATACCAGGACCTTCAAAGCTCACAGTCACATTGCATTTAATCACAAGTAACAATACATCTTTCCTTAAATCTTATAACATTCCCCTCATAATCTCTGGGAGACCAGGAAATCCTCCAAGGTCGTCTCTGCATACCAAAGACCAAATTTTCACATCCTCCTGTTATCTCACAGGAGGCCCAGTTCTTTGTTCTCTCTGAGATGTGAAGCTTATAGTGATACACATGTGGTCCCACAGGTCAATCATACCTGATCTGTTCGCGGCTGTGTCTGTAGTGGAAGAACAGAAATGCAGCCTTTTTTTTCAGTGCGCTCTTGGACGCAGCGCCCTCGTGCGCTCTAGGACGCAGAGACGTGCCCGTCTGCAGTACACCGGAGTGCAAGAGGTTAATTTTCATAGACTTTTTATTTATTACCACTTTTGTCAGATTCAAGTTATTTTTGTGACCACTGTGGGTTTTTCTTTCATTAACAGAGGGGGACCAACAATTTTGTCCACGTGCGTATATACATGTATTGTGGAGAGTGAAATGAGGAGACAAATTTACGAGCAGAAGATGTTTATAACACTCTTTCATCAGTCATACACAGAAAAAGCATGAAACAACCAAACATGGTTTCTCCTTTTATCCCAACCGCTCATCTCACAACCTCACAACACCTCACACCTCACACCCCTCCTAACTCGGAACGCCTCAGGAGCCTCTCTGCTCTCTCACAGTCCGAGAGTGTGTAGCGCCGGGTCAGCGCAGCTTTGAGAGCCTCGTATCTGTTGTGGGCTGGGGGCTGGTCGAGCAGGCTCGCAATCTGCTGAGCTGTGCGAGCGTCCAGCGCTGCAACCACGTAGTAAAACTTGGCGTCGTCTGCCGTTATTCCCCGGAGGGCGAACTGGGCCTCGGTGTGGTGGAACCAAGAGCGCGGGTTGTGCTGCCAAAAGTCCGGTAGCTTGACTGAAACAGCGCATGCGTTGCTGGGGCTTCCCGTCCGGGCCGACTCCGGGGTTCTTGCCTCGTGTTCCATAATTCGTCCAGGGTCACCAGTGTGGAGAGTGTGAAATGAGGAGACAGGTTTACGAGCAGACGACGTTTATTACACTCTCTCATCAGTCATACACAGAAAAAGCATGAAACAACCAAACATGGTTTCTCCTTTTATCCCAACCGCTCGTCTCACATCTGCATGACATTTCACATCACATTGCATGACATTTAACATCACAATACATTCACCCTTAAACCCCCCGGCTCCTTCTTCCTGCCATCTCCCCATGATCTCCCTGACTATCGTCCACCTCTGTTTACCCTCTGCATCCTGACTGAGATGCTGTCTGAGCTGACTCACCCAAGTCTTTACACCACCACCCCCAGTATCAGTCCTCACGCCTTTTGGGCTTCAGTCTCCTCCCATATCTGCTGTAACGGGGGTTTCTTTGCCGGCGGGGGGCCGCTGGAAGTGTGTCTGACTGCAGGTGGGCCATGGCGAGGTGGGGGGGGGGACTCCGCTTTGCCCGTGTGGCTGTCCTGGTGAATCATTTGCCTGGGGAGTTCTCAGTGGGGGTCTTCCACGCCGAGGGGCCTGAGCCAGCAGCACTTGCTCATCCGTCACTACAAAGGTGGGCTTAAGTCTGTCTATCCATATTTTCTCCCGACGACCCCCAAGTCTAACAGAAAATGCTTGTCCCCTGTTTCCAGCACTCTGAATGGGCCATCATAGGGTGGGCGCAAATGGAGGGCGGTGGGCATCATGCCTGACGAACACAAACTCCGCGTTCTTCAAAGTTTTTGGCACAAAAGCACATGGAAAACAGTGGTGGGCCGGGCCCGGCAGCGTGCCTGTGTCTGCACTATGCTGCAAACGCTGAGACGGGCAGTTGTCCGGTGCGGGATTATCTGGCAAAAATTCCCCGGGCAGCCGCAGTGGCTGAGAAAAAAACCAGCTCTGCTGGGGAAGCCTCCAAATCTTCTTTTGGTGAGGAACGCAACCCCAATAAAACCCACGGCAACCGGTCTACTCAATTTGCATCCGTCAGCGAAGCCCTGAGCGCTGCTTTCAGTGACCTATGAAAACGCTCGCATAACCCATTGGCCTGTGGGTTGTACGCGGTTGTGCGATGAATTGCAACACCCAGGCTGCGGGCCATCGTGGACCAAAGGTCGGAAACAAACTGAGGGCCCCTATCGGACGTGATGTCCGACGGGATTCCAAAACGCGTCACCCATGTTATCAAAAAAGCGTGCGCCGCGTCCACGGACATGGTTGCCGCCAGCGGGACTGTTTCTGGCCAGCGTGTGGTGCGGTCCACCACTGTCAGAAGGTGCATGCACCCCTGCGATGGCGGGAGGGGGCCCACGAGGTCCACGTGAACATGGTCGAATCTTTTAGCTGGTATACTAAATGGCTCCAAAGGAGCCTTCGTGTGTCTGTGCACTCTGGCTCGTTGGCACGCTACGCAGGCTGCAGCCCACGCTTTCACTTGTTTGCACAGCCTGGTCACACGAACTTCGATCCCACCATTTTGACAGACGCGCGCACTCCTGGGTGCGCCAGAGCGTGAACTGACTCAAACACGCGGCGGTGCCACGAGACCGGGACCACCGGGCGCGGGCGTCCTGTGGAGACGTCGCAGATTAGGGGGGGCTTGCCGTCTTGCAATACTCTGCTCTCCAGCCTTAACCTTGTTGGTCCAGACTGGAGTACGCGTACGTCCGTATTGCCAATCTGATCTGCGGCCATGGCTGTATAATCTATCCCTACGCAGACCGGGGCCACTACCGCGCACGAGAGGCAGTCCGCCACCACATTCAGTTTACCCGACACATGCTGAATATCGGTCGTAAACTCCAAGATTGTGGCCAGCTGTCTCTGCTGCTGGCCCGACCATGGTTCCGAAACCTTGGCCATCGCGAACGTCAGCGGCTTGTGGTCCACGAATGCGGTGAAGCTGCGCCCTTCCAGCCAGAACTGGAAGTGGCGTATGGTCAGGTGGAGAGCCAGCAACTCCCTGTCGAACGCGCTGTATTTATGCTCACTGTCGCGCAAAGCCCTGCTGAAAAAAGCGAGCGGTTGCCAAGAACCAGCGACATGTTGCTCCACGACGGCCCCTATGGCCACGTCCGAGGCGTCGGTAGTGAGCGCTATCCGGGCCGCCGGGTCTGGGTGCGCCAACAGTGCGGCGTTTGCCAGGGCTGCTTTCACCTCAGAGAACGCCTGCTCTCGCTCCGGAGTCCATTCGACTCCATCCGTGGGTTTCCGTCTCTTGAGCGCGGCGTACAATGGCTGCATGAGTTGAACTGCACGGGGGAGGAAATGGTTATAAAAGTTAACCATCCCCAAAAATTCTTGCAGCGCCCTGACCGTCTGAGGCCGGGGAAAATTCGCCATGGCACGCACTTTGTCGGGCAAGGGTATCGCTCCCTCCGGTGAGACGCGGTGCCCCAAAAAATCAATCCCCGTCACGCCGAACTGGCACTTCGCCGGGTTGATTATTAACCTGTGCTCCTCCAACCTCTGGAAAACCGTCCTGAGGTGGGTTACGTGTTCGTCTTCGGACACACTGGCTACCAGGATATCATCCAGATAGACGAACACGAACGGGAGATCGCGCAGCACCTCATCCATCATGCGCTGGAACGTCTGTGCCGCTCCTTTTAATCCGAATGGCATGCGCAGAAACTCGAACAAGCCGAACGGAGTTATTACCGCTGTTTTGGGTATGTCCTCCGCGCGCACTGGGACCTGGTGGTAACCGCGGACCAGGTCTATTTTAGAAAAAATGCATGCTCCGGCAAGGTGAACGGAAAAATCCTGAATGTGGGGAATCGGGTAGCGGTCGTGCACTGTGGCGTTATTCAATCTGCGAAAATCACTGCACAGTCGCCACGACCCCTCAGCCATAGGGACCATGTGTAGCGGGGATGCCCATGGGCTGTTCGAACGCCTGATGATGCCCAACCTTTCCAGGTTGGTGAACTCCTTGCGCACTATGGCCACTTTAGCTGCATCCAAGCGCCAAGGTCGTGCAAAAACGGGCGGCCCGGTGGTGGTTATAAAGTGCTCCACCCCGTGTTTAGCGATGGCCACCGAAAACGTTGGGACCGTGAGTGCTGGAAACTGAGTGAGAAACCGCCTGGAGCTGTGACGTTGGCTTGTGTTACTGGCCCGGCCCCTCGAGCTGTACAGGGGAGAGAGTCAAAGGACAGTGCATTAACCAGGCGCCTGTTAGCAACATCAACTAGTAAACCATGTGCACACAGAAAATCAGCTCCCAGGATTGGGAAACTCAGCGCTGCTATGACAAAAGTCCACTCGTATGTACGGCCATGTAGAGATCAAGCCAGTGTTCTCTCATCAAAGGTCTTAATGTCTGAGCCGTTTACTGCTACCAGCCTGGGGCCGCTAGGTCCTGCCAGCCGGTCGGTGTAGGTCGGCAGGATAATGCTCTTCTGGGCTCCGGTGTCTACAAGGAAATGCCTCCCTGAGCGCAAGTCCGTCACGTAGAGCAGCTTGTTCTCTTCGCCGGCAGTCGTAGCTGCTACCGACTGCTGGCCTTGGTGTTTCCCGAGCGCTTGAATTGGCACGGTGGCGCACATCTGCGTGCGTTCTCTCCGAAGCGGCGGTGGTAGAAGCAGAGCGTGTCTCTCTGGCGCTCCTTGGCCCCTGCTGCCACTACCGTCGGTGGCTCCTCACCTCCTCTGGTCGTCTCGCTGGGTTCCGACGCCGCCGTGTTGACTGTGAGCGCTCTGGTGATAAGGATGATCCGGTCTGCCTCCTGGGCTAGTGCATGGTAGTCACGCGCGGCCAGCAACAGCGAATTGGCAAGAACCGCTCTCGCCTCTGTTGGAAGGTTCCGGAGGAAAAGGTGGGCAAACAGAAAATGCCCGTCGTCCGTGCCCATTAACGCCAACATCTTCTCCATCAGATCGACAGCCGAACCATCTCCTAACTCGGAACACCTCAGGAGCCTCTCTGCTCTCTCACAGTCCGAGAGTGTGTAGCGCCGGGTCAGCGCAGCCTTGAGAGCCTTGTATCTGTTGTGGGCTGGGGGCTGGTCGAGCAGGCTCGCTATCTGCTGAGCTGTGCGAGCGTCCAGCGCTGCAACCACGTAGTAAAACTTGGCGTCGTCTGCCGTTATTCCCCGGAGGGCGAACTGGGCCTCGGTATGGTGGAACCAAGAGCGCGGGTTGTGCTGCCAAAAGTCCGGTAGCTTGACTGAAACAGCGCACGCGCTGCTGGGGCTTCCCATCCGGGCCGACTCCGGGGTTCTTGCCTCGTGTTCCATAATTCGTCCAGGGTCACCAGTGTGGAGAGTGTGAAATGAGGAGACAGGTTTACGAGCAGACGACGTTTATTACACTCTCTCATCAGTCATACACAGAAAAAGTATGAAACAACCAAACATGGTTTCTCCTTTTATCCCAACCACTCATCTCACATCTGCATGACATTTCACATCACATTGCATGACATTTAACATCACAATACATTCACCCTTAAACCCCCCGGCTCCTCCTTCCTGCCATATCCCCATGATCTCCCTGACTATTGTCCACCTCTTTTTACCCTCTGCATCCTGACTGAGATGCTGTCTGAGCTGACTCACCCAAGTCTCTACAGTATCATAAATACTTCAAAACAGAGTACACTGAGGACCGACTGTTAACTGTATTTTTTTCTTCATTAACACTTTTCAACTACTTCACATTATATTTTGTAAATGACATGGCAGACACTAAACAGGTTACTGCTCCCCATTGTTAAAATACCCCATTAAAGCTTCCCTAATGTCATCCCCTTCTACAGTGATCAGGTAGGTCTGGGAGTCCAAAGCTGTCACCATGCTCCTCACAAATATCATCAAGTATGCAGCAGGTGAGCACAATTTTATTGA
This sequence comes from Pholidichthys leucotaenia, assembly GCA_020510985.1. Taxonomy (NCBI): domain Eukaryota; kingdom Metazoa; phylum Chordata; class Actinopteri; order Cichliformes; family Pholidichthyidae; genus Pholidichthys; species Pholidichthys leucotaenia. The sequence continues at coordinate 277,687,909 of CM035844.1, forward strand.
TCAGCTCCAGTTTGCAGTCACTCCTTGTCAGGAGGGACCTCCATCATCCTTTCAAGATACTGAAAGCCATTTCCACAACTGAACCTGCACGGCTCATCCGGTAGTTGTACTTGCACTGTTCAGGGGTAAGTCTACCTGTGTCCGAAAAGGGTTTCATCAGCTACTTCTGCATGGGGTCGGCTGGATGGTGAAATTCGGTGTCATGCCAAAAAGTGATCACCGTCTACAGGAGCCAGGAGCGCCCGCTTGTTGAAGGTGTACTGCCTGGTCTCAGTCCACCTACAATGTGTCGAAATGTTTTGAGGTTTAATCACATATGAAAAATTAGTGTTGGCCAAAATGTTGCAGTTTGGATAACAAAGTACAGAATTTATCAGATTGCAGCTGACTGCAATATTTATGTGTAAAAACATACAGTATCTACATGTATACAGTATATCCAGTAAATCTATGCATTTTTCCATGTAACCTTGTGACTGCATTATTTTAATTGCTTTTAATCCTAGATGAAGTTTGTTTCAGGTTCCAGAAGTTTGTTTCAGGTTCCAAATGCATCACAAGAGTTAAATATATCTTATTATACCGAACTAAGTACTGTTTACCCGTTGAAATATATATTTAACGGCTAATATAACCCCATAACACCAATATTGTACCAGGCAATCATTTTTTTGGCAGCTGATCACTTTTTAGCATGACATAACAGGCGACCGTCTCATAATGTGCCGTAACACCACCTATTACAGAACAGATATAAATATAATGTTTAAAAGTGTAGTCAATGATAGCTAGTTGAGCTACAGACTTGAGCTAACAATGGCTGATAACTGAAAGTTTGATAATTACCTGTTTCCTTAAATGTAGCCGCTGTTCTCTGCGATTAAGAATAAAACTGTTTTTGGATGGTAATACAGGTTTGGAATAATAAAAGCAGCACTCCCAAAGAGATGACAAACTCCTCCATGTTGACAAGTTAGCGCTGCTTCTTCTTCTCCTCTTTTTACTTCTTCTTCTGTGGTGTTCTGTGGGGCGGCATAAAGATGTTTCACACTACGTAATGACGTAGCCCTGACATAATCCCCAACTAGTTCCACGTCGGTGGAAAACCAACTGGTTCTGATGAGGCACTATAGTTGAACTGGTTAAGCACCGGCACAAGCACCAGAACCAAAAGCGCACTGGTTCTTATTTGGTGGAAATGAGGTAACTAAGAGCCAGGTGAGAGCTGAGCTGAAGAAGATCAAAGTGAGGAAGGCTGCAGGTCCGGACGGCATCAGCTCAAGGCTCCTTCAGTCCTGTGTAGACCAGCTATGCAAGATAACGGAGCACATCTTCAATCTGAGCCTGAAGCTGGGGAGGGTACCAGAGCTGTGGAAAGCATCCTGCATGGTACCCGTGCCCAAGACTACGCACCCCAAGGACCTGAACAGCTACAGACCAGTGGCCCTCACATCACACCTAATGAAGACCATGGAGAGGCTGCTCCTTGCCTACCTCCGCCCCCTGGTTGAACCAGCGATGGGCCTACTTCAGTTTGCCTACCAGCATGGCATCAGAGTGGAGGATGCAGTGATCTTCTTCCTACATTGTTCCTTGTCCCAACTGGAGAAGCCTGGGAGCACTGTGAGTGTCATGTTCTTTGATTTCTCCAGTGCTTTCAACACCATCAAACCCGTGATCCTGAGACACAAGCTGCTGCGTGCAGGGGTGGACCAGCACCTGTCATCGTGGATCCTGGACTACCTCACAGACCGACCACAGTTTGTGAGGACTGAGGACTGTGTGTCTGACACCCTCATCTGCAGTACGGAGCCCCCCGGGGAACAGTTTTGGCTCCCTTCCTGTTCACCCTCTACACTGCTGACTTTACACACAACACATCACACTGTCATCTACAGAAGTTCTGTGATGACTGTGATCATCGGCCTCATCTCTGAAGGGGATGATGCTGAGTACAGAGGATTTATCCAGGACTTTGTGGACTGGTGCCTGCAGACCTGCCTCCAGATCAATGTGAGGAAAATCCAAGAGCTGGTGCTGGACTGCCACAGGTGTGGACAACCACCCACAGTACCGGTAAACATCCAGGGAACAGACATTGAGATGGAGACAACTTACAAGTACATAAGTGTTCACACGAAGAATAAACTGGACTGGTCACACATGATCAATATGCTTTACAATAAGGAGCAAAGCAGGCTGTTCCTCCTGAGGAGACTCAGGTCTTCAGGAGTGCCTTCTATGATTCTGTGGTGGCATCAGCCTTTACATATGGAGTGGTCTGCTGGGGCAGTGGCATCACGGCAGCCGACAGGAAGAGACTGAACAGGCTGATCAAAAAAGCCAGCTCTGTTCTGGGGTGACGCCTCGACCCAGTGGAGGACCATGGCTGTCATCTTCGCTGGAGTCCAAGTCCCACCCCCATGCGGGACATGCTGAATGCACTGAGGAGCTCATTTAGCGGTAGGCTGTGCCATCTTCAGTGGTCGAGGGAGAGATTCCACAGGTCCTTCCTACTTATGGCTGTCAGACTGTAGAATCTAAATACTGCTCATAGAGGCTATATTAAACGTCACAACTCTGCACAATAGAGATCGTCCCCTCCAATACACAACTAAGACAATCACAACTATTATCAAGGGTGGCAACAACACTGTTCATTCAATGTGAAATATACTGTCTGGGTTGATATTTATATTTTCGTAATTTAACTAACTGTAATGCTGTTGATACCATCTAACTGCAATGCTCCTGCACTGTGCATATAACTGTATACATACACTACTCACAAAAAGTTAGGGATATTTGGCTTTCGGGTGAAATTTAGGGAAAACAAAAAAGTTCACACGACAGTGATATATCATGAAATGGGCAGCACGGTGGAGCAGTGGTAACACAGTAAGGTCATGAGATCGATTCCACCCCTGACCATCAGTGACCCCTCTGTGTGGAGTTTGCATGTTCTTCCCATGTCTGCATGGGTTTACCCCAGGTATCCCACTTTCCTCCCAAAGGCCAAAAACATACAAGTTAGTTTAATTGGAGACTCTAGTGGCCCGAGGTGTGAATGGTGAAGGGATGGCGCTGTACTGTGGCTGCTTCATCTATCTAGGTGCATGCCCCAAATTTCCCCTCTGGGGATCAATAAAGTACGCAAAATAAATAAAAATATAAAAAGTAGGGCATTTCAGTAGAAGCATGCAGTGGTGATTTCCTCATCACAAACAATTTATTGAAACAAAAGCCAACAACAGTGGCGGGTATACCACAACAAAAAATATCAACATCTCAGTAACTTCCATTGCACCCTTGAGCATCAATTACAGCTTGACGACGACATCTCATGCTGTTCACAAGTTGACTTATTGTCTGCTGAGGCATGGCATTCCACTCTTCTGGAAGGGTGGCCCCTCAAGTCATTGAGGTTGTGGGGTGCAGGATTATGAGCCTCTGCATGGCAACTCAGGGGATCAAATAGGTTTTCTATGGGATTCAGGTCTGGAGAAAGTGCAGGCCACTCCATTTGAGGTACCCCAGCCTCCAGCAGCCGTTTCCTAATGACGCGACCTCGATGAGCTGGAGCATTATCGGCCATGAAGATGAAATTAGGCCTGTGTTGTTTATGCAAAGGCACAATAACTGGATGGATGATGTTATTCAGGTAGTATCAGCTTGTCACTGTACCATTCACAAGGTGTAGGGCAGTTCTGTATTGACTAGACACACCTGCCCAGATTGTAACACCACCACCACCAAAGGCTCGTCTGATGACAACAGTGGCTGATGCATAGTGCTCTCCTTGACATCTCCAACATCATTGGCAGCCATCATTTCTGCTAAACGTGAATCATCTTTCATCAGAGAACAGCACTGAGGCCCACTGGTCCCTTGTCCAGTGTAAAAGCTCCCTAAATAAAGTTGGCTTCTTCTTCTTCTTAGAGGTCGGAGTCTGAAGCAGATGATCTGAAAACAGACTTTTTGAATCAAATTTATACTTGCATTAAAGCCTCAGCGACTTAAAGAACAATTCATTTACACAAAAGAGACTTAATCCAGAAAATAAAGATCGACAGACGCTACTGGACTATAACAACTCAACGGTGAGATTTCATGTTTTTAACCAAAACTCTGAATTTAGTGTCCCCCACATATTTTACAAGACTACAGCTTCTCACTGTTTTATTTATTTGCATCTCATTTCATTGCAAGTGCAATGGGCCCCAGCCAGGGGTCTATGCTTTAAATCAAAAAGCTTTGTATCCGAGGGCTCTCTTCAAGATGGAGACTGTTGCTCTGATTGCTGAGATCTGTATTTCACAGATACTAGGGCAACCGGGGATCGCCTGGAGATATTTTTTTCAGGTTCTTCTTCACCATCCCAGTTGCTCCCACCACCACAGGTATAATAGCTGCTTCCTGCAGGTTCCAGGTGCTCCTTAGGTCGTTTTTGAGCTCTTGATATTTTGTTATTTTTTCCTCTTTCTGCTGTATTGAGGCCGTAGTAGCTTGGTATAGTTACATCTACTAATTTGGCAGTTTTGTCCTTTTTGTTCAAGATAACTATGTCTGGTTTTATTGCTCCTCCTTTGATGTGTCTTCCAGTTGGGATTTCCTTGTCATAAAAGATGGTAATATCTCTGCTGGAGCTGACTGGCTCTGGATCGTGCTCCCATACTGGTCCTTTTACTTATATTTTAAATTCTTTGCATATGTTCCAGTGTATATAATGGCAGATCTTATTGTGACAAGCGGTGTAGTGTCCATCGGCCATTAGGATCTGGCAGCCGGAGAGTAGGTGGCTTGCACTCTCCACCGTTGCATGACAGAATCGACATTTGTCACTGTGTGACAGTCCTGCCATTTTTTTCAAGCCATTAGTCAGAAGTCCCAGGTCTTGTGCTCCAACCACTAGTCTCTCCTTGTGGTACCCCAGATCTCCGTTCCTGATCCAGCGCAATGTCTCTTCCCTTATCAATATAATCCCTATTGAGTTCCTCCTGAAAGCATCCCGCTCGCTGATGGTTTCTCCAGCTTTCTTTTCTTTCCCCTGGTGTCCTTTTGCTGTATTTTTCTAGCTATTTTTGTTGCTGGGTTTTGCTGACTGGCTTTTATGTTGTCTAATAAATCTCCTGCAAAGGCCTCGGCTTGTTTAGTTATAGATGTGAAGTGACTAAGGGTTTCATGGTATTGGGTGACTTTTTCCATTGTCTCGTCGTTTCAGCTTTTTAGGTATTGACCAATGCTTATTATTGTCACCCTGTAGGCCTGGTTTATTTCAATTAGGCACAGCCCTCCTTCTTTACATGGTATACTGTATATATCCTATCTAAGCATTGATTTTTATATGTTACCTTGTGCAGGGTCAGGGTCTTCCTGGTCCGAATGTCCAACTTGTCCAGTTCCCCCTGTGGCCAGTCTATCACCCCAAATCCAAATGTGACAACTGGTTCTGCCAGCTGGTTTATTGCAGTGATTTTATTTTTAGGTGTTAAGTTTGATTTACAGATTTTCTTTATATGATGTTGGTTTTTCTTTTTTGATCATTTCCCTCATTTCTCTGTCTTCAATAGTTGTGTTTTCTTCTATGCCCAGATACCTCACCTGTGTGAATTCTCATGTGAGTTTTGAATAAATTAATGAATCAATGAATGAATCTTTATTTTGGATAGATTAGATCAGAAGATTAAAAGAAAGGAACAGAACAATATACCAGGGGGAAAAAACCAACAAGGTCGAATTAAACATTAACTCCTTGGATTATACAGTTTAACATAAATTATCCAAAAAGGGTGATGGCTGAAGCCGCAGCTTATATTGCCCACCCATGTTCCATCTAAGAAATGAAAAAATAAAAATAATTGCAAAAATAAACAAAGGTAAAATAAAACGTGACAAAACAAAACTAAGCAACAGCACAACACAGACTGATCATGATAATCCTTATGTGGTTTTACATGTCATTTTGTGCGCATGTTTGGAGTATTTCTTCCTTTAGTTTTTGTTTAAATTGTCCAAGCGTTGTACATGATTTTAATTCAGCTCCAAAAACGTTCCACAATCTGACTCCTTGCACTGAGACACAATGTTACTACTTTGGTGGTAGTTCTCACTGAAGGTTTTTGAAATGTACATGTTCCTCTGAAATGATATTGTTTCTCCCTTATTTGAAACCAACTTTTGGATATTTGACGGCAGTGATAGATTCTTCACTTTAAACATTATGACTGCAGTTTTAAAAATCAACCAGATCTTTCAACTTGAGAGCTTTTAACTAAAGAAAAAGTGGGTTTGTTGGTTCCCTGTAAACAGCTTTGCTTATTATTCTAATGGCTCTCTTCTGAAACATAAAACCTGGATATATGTTTGTTTTATATGTATTTCCCCATACTTCAGAATAATATGTCATGTATGGGAATATTAATGAATGATACAGGGGGCATCTGATCAGGATGCCTCCTAGACACCTCCCACTTGAGGTGTTTTGGGCACGTCCCACTGGAAGGAGACCCCGGGGATGACCCAGGACTCGCTGGAGAGACTTTGTTTCCCAGCTGGTCTGGGAACGCCTTGGTATCTTCTCTGAAGAGCTGAAGCGGGTGGCTGGGGAGAGGGAAGTCTGGGCTTCTCTGCTTGAACTGCTGCCTCCGTGACCCGGCCCTCCAGAAAATGGGTAGAAGATGGATGGATGGATGATACAGGGTATGTAGTATGGGTTGATTCGGCAAACATTTCACTCTATGTAGTATTGCAATTGACTTGGATATTTTACCTTTAATATAATTAATATGTGACTTCCAACACAATTTTTTTTAATCAATTATAACTCCAAAGAATTTAATTTCGGATATCCTTTGAATCTCAACACCATTTACACTGAGTTTAAATGCTGAATTGTTGTAATGATTGTTAAAAATTATAAATTTTGTTTTACTTAAATTGAACGTTAATTTGTTTGAATCAAACCACAGTTTAAGCTTTCCTAATTCCTTTCCGAGTGTATCCAAAAGTTGTTCCAAATTGCTTCCACTGCATAATAAATAAATTAGTATCATCTGCAAACAATATTAAATCCATTTTTTCCCAAAACTTTACATATATCATTTATATACAGACTGAATAACAATGGCCCCAAAACTGAACCCTGTGGGCCTCCACAAGTAACCTTCAGTAACTGTGAGTTTTTGCTACCTACACATACGTACTGATGTCTGTTCTTTAAGTAACTACAAAACAAGGACAGTGCTGCTCCCCAATACCATAATTTTGTAGTTTCTTTAACAATAATTTAAGATCCACTGTATCAAATGCTTTTTTAAGATCCAGGAATAGCTGTCCTCTTGTGTCTGAACCCGTAGTTCTGTTCACACAATAAATTATTCTTTATTTATTGTGTATTCTTTATTATTATTCTTTATTATAAGAGAAAGTTGTCATTTCTCTTATAGAATATTTTTTTGAGTATCTTTGAAAATTGCGGCAATAGTGAAATAGGTCTATAGTTTGAAAATTCCCCTCTGACACCCATCTTGTTATTAAATTGCTTTGGCTTGTTACAAATTACTTTGGCTATTTTCATTACATTAGGAAATATACCTGTTTGGAGAGACAGGTTACAGATATACAGTACGTCAGTGGCTTCACTAAGCATTCAATGATAGTTTTGACTAAAGGCATGTCAATACTATCACAATCCGTAAATGTTTTACTTTTAAACAATTGAACAATTTCAATGACCTCTCTTTCATCTGTGTTCTTTATGAAGATGGAGTCTTTTAGAGCAATCTTTTTGCTCATTGTACCACTTGTAGGTGCCATAATGGGTATTTCTCAAGCCAAATTAGGACCAATGTTAACAAAAAAAACTATTAAATTCATCTGCAGGTGAGACTGCATTCACACTCTTTGAGTCAATTTTTTTTGAAAGATTGGTTGGGTAGCTTGTATTTCTGTTTGTATTTCCAAGAATATTGTTAAGTGTTGTCCATGGGTTTTTAGTCTGATCTCTGTTTTTCTCCAATTCTTTACTGTAATAGTCTCTTCTACTGAATCTCATTATATGTATTAACTATTTTTTGTATGTTTTATACTGCTGCTCTGCTTCTTTTGTCCTTTTCTTTAGAAGAGATTTATATAATAAAAAGTTTTCAAATTACTATGGTGCTTAAATCTTTGTTCACGTTTCAAAAGAAAATGACTTCTCATCTGTGGGAATTCTCATGAGTTTTCAAAGTATCATGCCGATTAAATCTTTGTCCACATGTTTCACAAGAAAATGGCTTCACACCTGTGTGAATTCTCATGTGAGTTTTCAAATTACTTTGTTGATTAAATCTTTGTCCACATGTTTCACAACAAAATGGCTTCTCACCTGTGTGAATTCTCATGTGAGTTTTCAAATGACTACAATGAGTAAATCTTTGTCCACATGTTTCACAAAAAAATAACTTCTCACCTGTGTGAATTCTCATGTGAGTTTTCAAAGTGTAATGCCGATTAAATCTTTGTCCACATGTTTCACAAGAAAATGGCTTCTCACCTGTGTGAATTCTACGGTGTCGTTTCAAATCACTATGGAGATTAAATCTTTGTCCACATGTTTCACAAGAAAATGGCTTCATACCTGTGTGAATTCTCATGTGAGTTTTCAAAATATCAGGCCGATTAAATCTTTGTCCACATGTTTCACAAGAAAATGGCTTCACACCTGTGTGAATTCTCATGTGAGTTTTCAAATTACTATGTTGATTAAATCTTTGTCCACATGTTTCACAACAAAATAACTTCTCACCTGTGTGAATTCTCATGTGAGTTTTCAAATGATCATGCCGATTAAATCTTTGTCCACATGTTTCACAAGAAAATGGCTTCTCACCTGTGTGGATTCTCTCATGAACTGATAAATGATTCTTCAGCCTGAATGTTTTCCCACACATGTTGCAAACATGTGACTTAGCTATGTGATGTTTCTTCTTCTGGGACTCATTTTCACAGTCTCTCTCATTACCAGAACATTTTACAGACTTTTCACCTGTGTCAGTATCACACCGATTCTCTGACAGGGAGGAGCTGTCCACATTGTTACGGTCACTTCTCTTTCTGTGAAGTCTCTTATTTGGCTGTGGCTCTTCATGTTGACTTGATCCTGGGTTTACATTCTTACCTGCTCCCTGGTCTTGGCTCTCAGTGTCAGGAGAGCTGTGAGAGAGAAGCTGCTCACTGTTTGGTTCAGTTTCATTCTCGTCATTGTCCTCATCAGTAGGAGTCACCATGAAGGTATCAGCCTCTTGTTTCAGTCCAAAGTTTTCTTCCCCCTGACTGCTACAGAAGTCTTCTTCTTCCTCTTTAACCTGTGCAGCATCTTGCTCCTCCTGGTCCAGACTGGAGTTCCTCTCCTGGTTACAGAGCTGCAGGACAGTGAGAACCTCCTCCTCCTTACAGTCATGTAGCTGGGAAGCATCTGGAAGGACAAAGAGACACAGAACATGCTAGTAATAGAAAAACTAGAACAAATAAATACACTGACTGGCCAAAAAAGTCAGCACCTGGTAAAAAAAATTGTTCTGATTAATCCATCCATCCTGTACCGCTTAATAACTTTTGGGCCGGGGGGGTGGGGTCTGGAGCCTATTCCAGCATCTTTGGGTGAGAGGCGAGGTACACCCTGGACAGATCACTAGTCCATCACAGGGTCAACACAGACAGAAAGACAACCATTCACTCTCACATTCATACGTACGGACAATTTAGAATCCCCAGTTGATGCCAATTACAGGGATGTGATTTGGGGTTGGGGAAATTATCTGAAAGTTTAGCAGGGGGTCTGGGGGATGTAGTCCCCCAGCGGGGTCCGGGGCAGAGCCCTGGTGGGGGAGCAAGGGGGGCAAAGCCCCCCGAAGCTCCTGGGTTTTTATGATTTTTAAGTACCAGAACTGTGCTTAAATGACATAAAACAAACAGCTGAATGCCACTTATTACTGTATAATTTTGACTTATGTTCCAAGAAGATAGCATTCCTAAAATATTCCAACAAGCATTATCCATCACATGCTTTAACACTTGATCAAATCAAAATCAGTTAATTTTATCTATTCCATAATAGAAATAAAATTCCAACATACCATTACTTTTTATAATTTCAGCATTCATTTCAGATCACCAGTTTCAATCTCCATTGAGTCTTGAGCAGTTCATTTTGCACAATCACTGATGTAGCCAAGTCTTAGAAATATTCAAAAGTTATGAGTCAATGTCCACTGTGCACTGTCAATTTCAAACTGTTTGGAATCATAAAAGTAATCTAACTAAATTGTTTTGCTATTTTTTTCTCCTCAACATCAATGTCAGGGCGCTGCAGGAGTTTTGCAGGGAGCTGCAGGAGTTTTTGGGGATGGTTAACTTTTATAACCGTTTCCTTCCCCGCGCAGCCCAGCTCATACAGCCGTTGTACGGCGCACTCAAGAAACGGAAACCGGCGGACGTCGACTGGACTCCCGAGCGGGAGCAGGCATTCTCTGAGGTTAAAACAGCTCTGGCAAACGCTGCACTACTGGCGCACCCAGACCCGGCGGCTCGGATACTGCTCACTACCGACGCCTCGGACATGGCCATGGGGCCATCGTGGAGCAATGCGTTGCCGGTTCTTGGCAGCCGCTCACCTTTTTTAGCAGGTCTTTGCACAACAGTGAGCGTAAATACAGCGTGTTTGACAGAGAGTTACTGGCTCTCTACCTGGCCATACGCCACTTCCAGTTCTGGCTGAAAGGGCGCACCTTCACTGCGTTCGTGGACCACAAGGCGCCAACGTACTTAACATACTTTATCTTCCTGGAAGATAAAAAAAAGCGGTATTCCGCGAATTAGCGGAAAAATCACATCCCAGCAATTAACCTAGCATGCATGTCTTTGGCCTGTTGGAGAAAACCAGAATACTCGGAGAAAACCCACGCAGACACGGGGAGAACATGCAAACTCCACACAGAAGGGTCACCGATGGTCAGGGAGTGGAATCAAACCCATAACAGTCAGGGGTGGGATCAAACCCGTGACCTTCTTACTGTGCTGCCACAGTGCAAACCACTGCTCCACCGAGCTGCCCAGTTCTGATCCTTGCATGTGATAATTACAGCAGTGATGAATCGGTTTCAGATTCAACAAGTTATTTCAAGGGGACAAAAATATTTTTCCAAATGATAACATGGATCCCTGAAGATCTAAAAGGACACAGGATGAAAATTTTGCTTTTTTAGTGTTTTAACACATGAATTCAATAAAAATACTAAAGAAAACACAACTCTGTTGCTTTGTTAGGGTCCACCATGATCTCACTAGGTCTCGTTCAGTGAACATTTCCGATTTGTCACCAGTTGTAACGTGATGGTGAGCCCGTGCCCAGCACATCAACAGTAGTATAACATGTACTATTTATGAGTAATTCTGTTAAAGGGTGCTTTCACACCTGCAGGCTTTAGTCCTTTTCAAACTCAAGTTCGTTTTCTCCATTAGTGTGGTTTGTTTTGTCTGGTAAGAACACGGTAATCACACTCATGTGTACAAAAACAACCATACCGAGACCACCTGAAAGACGTGGGGTCCCCCAGCGGGGTCCGGGGCAGAGCCCTGGTGAGGGGGCAAGGGGGGCAAAGCCCCCCGAAGCTCCTGGGTTTTTATGATTTTTAAGTACCAGAACTGTGCTTAAATGACATAAAACAAACAGCTGAATGTCACTTATTACTGTATAATATTGACTTATGATCCAAGAAGATAGCATTCCTAAAATATTCCAACAAGCATTATCCATCATATGTGTGGCGTTAAAAATATTTTTTAAATAAAGTCCAAAACATCTTCAGCAGGCAAGATGAAGAAAAGTGAACTCCTGTGGCAGATAGAAAGGTCTACATTTAACCATGAGAAACTCCAGGTTAGCTGAGAAGTGTCTCCCAACAGTGACAGAGTTCGTGCACCAAGCCTTGTCAATATAAATGCACACTCCCCTACCTCTGGTCTTACCAGAGTCATCAGCTGCTCTGTCTGCCCGAAGAGTGTGCCGTCCGGCCAGCTCGACAGCACCGTCGGGTACTCCACTATGTAGCCATGTTTCCGTGAAAATCATGATATTGCAGTTCATAAGTTTCTTATTGTTGGTGATCCGAAGCCAGAGCTCATCCATTTTGTTCGCCAGTGACCGTACATTAGCGAGGAAAATGCTGGGTAGAGAAAGCCGGTGCGGTGTTAGCTTTAGCTTAGCTCTTAGCCCTCCGCACTTCCCCGCCTTTGTTTACGGTCTCTACGCTGCCTGTGAGCGCTTCCGGTCGGCCGGGTAGCTTGCCTTGCGTCGGGTGTTCTCCAGAGCTCAGGGATGAGACGTAGGTTGCTGATAAAAAGGTCGTTATTTTGTAATCCAATGTCCAAAAGTTCATTTCGGGTGTAGGATGTAAAAGCGAAGCTGTTCTGAACGAACAGACCCGAAATGAGCAGAAATATCACTGCTAATCCGCAAAATCTGAACAGACGCTGAGCCTCGCGTTGTGAATGCGCCGCCATCTGTTCTGAAAATTTTTGGAAGATAAAAAAAGCGGAATTCCGCAAATTAGCAGAAAAATCACATCCCTGGTGACCGCACTAAAATGGGACCAGCAGCAAATTGTAAAACATTTCATGGCACTGTACATACCTGATAGATCTTTGAAAATATCAGTGGCTGAGCACGTCCCGGTTCTGGAGGATTAATGAACGCTAACATTTTATTTCCCATCCGTAGCAGCGCTTCATTTTCAAACTGTATGATTTGCCAAAAGTGGTATATGCACGTATATAATAAATGATAACCAGGGCGATGAAAACCCCGCGTAGATTACGCTATGAGTTGTATTATTTTCTCCCAGAAATGCATAGACATGGTAGTCATCCTACTTCCTGAATTTACCATTCCTGTTCTCGTGGCAAAAAAAATCTGACCAATAAGAACACAGAACAATCTGATGTAAGTCTCGTGGGATTTAACGTGACACAGTTTGGTCTGCCTCAATTTTTGCCTGTGTCAAAGGGAACTGAACCGAGGAGAAAATGATACAAAGTAACAAACCTGTCAACTGATTAAGCCCAAATTAAACATATTTAGGTGTGAAAGCACCCTTAGACGTCTCTTCTAGTTGGTCGTACACACAGCACTGTCCACATGCCGGCTTCCTTCATCATTGTGGATCTCAGCTTCACTACCAGCTGTTCTCCCTCCTGACTGATGCAGAATTTCTCCTCTTCATCTTTCACCTGTGGAACTTCTGGTTCCTCCTGTGCCTCTTTAATCTGTGGAGCTTCTGGTTTCTCCTGTTCATTTTTTTCATTTCAATTATCTCTTCCTGTTGTTTCAAAGGTTTCCACAGCAGTATGGATAATGTTTTTCCACTGCTTTCAGTCAGTTTCTTGTGTTTTCCATATCCTGAAGTTCAAGTTTCCTTGTTTCATGCACAACTTCAGTGAGTTCTTCCATTGTTTGATCTGTCCACATTTTTTCTGACTGTGATGGAGTTTGGAAAAGACAACCTGTTTTGGGAGTCTTGTGTCACAATACGAAGATGGTGGCCAGTCCATCAGAGTTGATGCTTAATGATGTGAGCTTCTATACTAGTGTCACTTGCTTCTTTTAGAATCCTTAGGTTAGTGTGATAATTTTACAAAGAGATGTTCGATATTCTTCAAAGACATCCTTGATGGAATCATTCGAGACTTCTTAGTTGTTTACAATATGCTGTCCATGTCTCAGAACCATAGAGTAGGACAGGTATGATAACTGCATTGTAAACATCAAGCTTTGTTTTTCTAGTGAGTTCTGTATTGGAACATTCTCTTTTTTAATTTGGCAAAAGCTGCTCCTGTATTGGAGATTCTACTTTGGATTTCCTTATCAATGTTACTGACCTGGGTAAGGTGACTTCCCAGGAAACATAATACATCAGCAAATTCAAGTGGTTCTCCATCTACAGTGACTGGATTCGTAGTCAGGGAGGAAATGTTTTTCCCTGGTCGAGGTTAAATAAGGACTTTGGTTTTACAGCTGTTAAGATTAAGATCAAGTTTCTTGAAGCCGATGCTGAAGACACTCATTGACCTTTGCATATCATGGAAGTTGTGTATACACAGCATGCTGTCATCGGCATACTGAAGCTCGAGGACACTGAACTGGGTGACTTTCGATTTGGTCTGTGAAGATTGAATAAGCTTCCATCCATTCGACAGTGAAGGTCAACTCTATTTGGAAGATTGTTGTGGATAAGTAACAGTAAGGCAGTGAGATGGATGTTGAACAAACATGGAGCAATCACACGGCCTTGTTTAACTCTGGTTTGAATTGGAAATACTGCTGATAATGAGTTGTTGTGTTTAACAACTGATGTTATATTGTTGTGTAGAAGTCTCAGGATGGTAAAGAACTTTGTGGAACAGCCGATTCTCTGCAGAATAGTCCAGAGCGCCTCATGGCTGAGAGGAACAAAGGCCTTGGATAGGTCGATGAAGGCCATAAACAAGTCCTGCTTCTGCTTTCGAGATTTTTCCTGTATTTGTCTTGCAACAAATATGTCTGCTGTTCCTCTTGCACTTCTGAATAGGGGTGGGTTCAAAAGATCGATTCTCCGATTTGAATCTATTTACACCGTTCCCTTCAGTAAGGTGTTTATGCGCTACAAACTAATACAAATGAAAAGCTCCGCTGTCTGTATAAACCCCCCCGTGCCGCCATCATGTCACTAAACGTTTTCAAAACATTGGTATTCTTGTGCGTAGCCACAAGCAGCTGAGAAATCTGGTTCTCAGACCAAATATCTATCAGAGCCTGCATCTCAGTCCTCACGACTCCAAGTCCAAGAGACATTTTTTTTTTTAAACTTTTCTCCTCGGTTTTCTCCGGTAAAAGTATTTCTTGGATCCGCGCAATTGACTTTATTATTTTCTACCCAAAATGGAGGCTGAAGAACCAGGAGCTTTTCAGCTGAATCGGGATGTTGGATTTATTTATTTAGCCGCAGATTCTTACCACGGATGTGCTGCCAGGAAACACACATCCAGTTTTCAACAGGGACAACTTTTTCAGGTGACTGGCAACTCGTCTGTCTGTGTCTCACCCAGACGGTGAATTAATGTCTTTTCATGTATTTACATTGAGTTATCATGTAATCATGCTGCGCAAAAAATTTGTCCGTTCGTGTTTGACGTGAAGGTACCTTTACAGTAAACAACACTTTCTCTTCTCACTGTGTGTTGCTGTGGTTACACAAATGCCGAGGGGCACGTCCGCCCTTTGGTCCGCTGGATACTCCGTTTGCATTCACATGGCAAGCAAAGCGCACCAGACGGCATTTGCAAGAGAACCGAGACCGCCCCTTTTCAGGGGAACCAGAGCTCACTTGTTTGGTGCTGCACCAGAGTTCCAGGTGCATTCAGACGGTGCCAAACAAACCGAACTATCCACGGAATACACACTTTGGTCCTTTAGTCCAGACCAAACAGTGGCCGTGTGAATGTGCCCTCAGTGAGGAAAGAGAACGTGAAACAGGAACAGGTCAAGTGGACCCCTGACCAAGTGAGCACCCCAAGTGGACCCCGGGGTCCAATCTGTACATGTCCAAGTACATTTTCAATCCAGTGATTTACAAATTGATTCAGAGCTTTCTAAAGCCTCATTCAAATCATCATAGTCCCACATACCGATGCTGTGGATTTTCATCTGGGGGCAATCAGCGGTGACAAGCAGCAGCGGTGGAGAAGAAAAGTTTTTGAAAGCAGAAACAGAGCCAGAACCTTATCCAGTCAGCTTAGTTGTCATCTTACATACATAGTTGTCATCATACATACATAGTTGTCATCTTACATACATGCTGGGAAAGACTGTCTCAGACTCTGTTAGCATCAGCACCGGATCACCCCAGGGATGTGTACTTTCCCCCCTACTCTTCTCCCTTTATACCAACTCCTGCACCTCCAGCCACCAGTCTGTCAAGCTGATCAAGTTTGCGGACGACACCACCCTCATCGGGCTCATCTCCAACGGCGACGAGTCCGCCTACAGGAGAGAGGTGGCCCAGCTGGCGTCCTGGTGCAACAACAACAACCTGCAGCTGAACGCTCTGAAGACAGTGGAGATGATTGTGGACTTCAGGAAAGTCACTACCCCTCTGCCCCCCCTCACCCTCACAGGCTCTCCCATCACCACTGCTGATTCTTTCCGCTTCCTAGGCACCATCATCACCAGGGACCTCAAGTGGGAGCCAACCATCAGCTCCCTCATCAAAAAGGCCCAGCAGAGGATGTTCTTCCTGCGGCAGCTGAGGAAGCTCAAGCTACCCACCAAGATGTTAGTGCAGTTCTACACAGCCATCATCGAGTCCATCCTCACCACCTCCATAACCGTGTGGTACGCAGGAGCCACTGCCAGGGACAGACTAAGGCTGCAGCACGTCGTGCGCACTGCTGAGAAGGTGATCAGCTGCAAGCTCCCATCTCTCCAGGATCTGTACATCTCCAGGACCCGGAGGCGTGCTGGCCGGATCATAGCCGATCCTTCACACCCTGGTCACGTACTGTTTGCCCCTCTCCCCTCAGGTAGAAGACTTCGGTCCATTCAGACTAAAACCTCCCGTCACATGAACAGCTTCTTCCCCTCTGCCATCAGACTGCTGAACACTAAGTGACTTATTGACTCTCATGCACTATGTACAGCAGCTCAACCAGACTCATGTCAATCATCACTGTTTTCTTCTTGCATTACCGACTGCACTATATGGTTCTCCACATTATCTGCTGCTCGCTAATATATTTAAACTGCTGACTAGTATTACTCACTCTTATTCTACACTTTATTGCATGTATAGTTTATTTCTTTTATCATGTTTAATGTTGCAGCATTGCACCGAGACAAATTCCTAGTTTGTGTACTACATGAACAATGGCAATAAATCTGATTCTGATTCTGATACATACATATATATTTTACACCTCTTGGTGACTGGGAAAAGTCTTTCCAACAGTTTTACACAAATTCTTGTTGCTCTCCTTCTTCATGTTTACAAATCACTGGATTGAGAATGTACTTGTACATGA
Source organism: Pholidichthys leucotaenia (assembly GCA_020510985.1). NCBI lineage: Eukaryota > Metazoa > Chordata > Actinopteri > Cichliformes > Pholidichthyidae > Pholidichthys > Pholidichthys leucotaenia. Next base: position 277,705,003 of record CM035844.1, read on the forward strand.
CAGATTGGATCCTGGGGTCCACTTGGGGTGCTCACTTGGTCAAGGGTCCACTTGACCTGGATCCCATGAAACTACCTTGTGAAGGGAGCAGATGGCTCAGAATGCTGCCTTCAATCAAGCGTTCCTCGGTGTGCTGGGCCACCTTGCGAAGGCAATGAGTGGGCGTGTGTGGCCGGCGTGTGTGAACCATTCTGATTTTTTTTTACAGTTTAAAGTTTGAATTTTGCACATTCTAAATAATATGGATTTTGCTGGTGATTGTAATAAACAATTTAGTGACTTATGTGTTTGAATCATGATTTTCTATTTTTCCGTTAAGACACCGGTGGGAAAAGTCAACAGTACAAAACAAACATTTATCAATGACGTTGAAAATAATGGCTCATTTTTAAGAAAAAGTAACCAAAAACAATTATTTTATTTACTGAAGACTGTATTGTTGGATGTGCCAGTGCAGAAGACACTGCACACTTTAGTGATAGTACCAGTATATGGAGGAATTCTGGGCCATATTGGCATCTGGATTTCCTAATAATGAGTTGTGGTTTAATGGGATTTAACATGTTTTAACACAAACTACTTTATGCTTCATAATTCTGTTGACGGACTTACACCAAACCAAAAGTGGTTTCTCAAACTGCTGGATTATTTAGACAGCTTTTCCAATCTTTTAGCATTTAACCTTCACAAATAAAACAAACAAAAGTGGAGACACATCTGCAAAAAGCAAAGCAAATAATGTACTATGTACTCCATTCACACATAGAATATATATTTATACAGTACATGTATATATCCAGTAAATCTATATATTTTCCATGTAACCTTGTGACTGTATTATTTTAATTGTTTTTCAATCTAGATGAAGTTTGTTTTGGGTTAAAATTGCATCATAATTGTTAAATATATTTTATTAGACCTAACTCAGTACTGCTTGCCTGTTGAAATACCAGACGTGGACAAAATTGTTGGTACCCCTCTGTTAATGAAAGAAAAACCCACAATGGTCACAGAAATAACTTGAATCTGACAAAAGTGGTAATAAATAAAAATTCTATGAAAATTATCCAATGAAAATCAGACAATGCTTTTGAATTGTGGTTCAACAGAATTATTTTAAAAAACAAACTCATGAAACAGGCCTGGACAAAAATGATGGTACCCTTAACTTAATATTTTCTTGCACAACCTTTTGAGGCAATCACTGCAATCAAATGATTTCTGTAACTGTCAATGAGACTTCTGCACCTCTCAGCAGGTATTTTGGCCCACTCCTCATGAGCAAACTGCTCCAGTTGTCTCAGGTTTGAAGGGTGCCTTCTCCAGACGGCATGTTTCAGCTCCTTCCACAGATGTTCAGTAGGATTTAGATCACGGCTCATAGAAGGCCACTTTAGAATAGTCCAATGTTTCGCTCTTAGCCATTCTTGGGTGTTTTTAGCTGTGTGTTTTGGGTCATTATCCTGATGCAAGACCCATGACCTGTGACTGAGACCAAGCTGTCTGACACTGGGCAGCACATTACTCTCTCGAGTACCTTGATAGTCTTGAGATTTCATTGTACCCTGCACAGATTCAAGACACCCTGTGCCAGATGCAGCAAAGCAGCCCCACAACATAACAGAACCTCCTCCATGTTTCACAGTAGGGACAGTGCTCTTTTCTTGGTATGCTTCATTTTTGCATCTGTGAACATTCAGCTGATGTGCCTTGCCAAAAAGTTACAGTTTTGTCTCATCTGTCCATAGGACATTCTCCCAGAAGCTTTGTGGCTTGTCAACATGCAGTTTGGCAAATTCCAGTCTGGCTTTTTTATCATTTGTTTTCAACAGTGGTGTCCTCCTTGGCCGTCTCCCATGAAGTCCACTTTGGCTGAAACGACAGATGGTACGATCTGACACTGATGTACTTTGACCTTGGAGTTCACCATGAATGTGTTTAGAGGTTGTTGTGGGCTCTTTTGTTACCATTCGTATTATCTGTCTCTTCCATTTTTCATCATGTTTCCTCCTGCGGCCACGTCCAGGGAGGTTGGCTACAGTTCTGTGGATATTAAATTTCTAAATAATGTGTGCAACTGTAGTCACAGGAACATCAAGCTGCTTGGAGATGGTCTTATAGCCTTTACCTTTAACATGCTTGTCTATAATTTTCTTTCTAATCTCCTGAGACAACTCTCTACTTTGCTTCCTCTGGTCCATGTTTAGTGTTGTGCACACCATGTCACCAAACAGCACAGTGACTACTTGTCACCCTTTAAATAGGCTGACTGATTACAAGTTTGTAGACACCTGTGATGTTAATTAGAGGACACATCTTGGTTGAACATGTCGCTATGGTCACATTATTTTCAATCTTTTCTAGGGGTACCATCATTTTTGTCCAGGCCTGTTTCATGAGTTTGTTTTTTAAAATAATTCTGTTGAACCACAATTCAAAAACATTGTCTGATTTTCATTGGTTAATTTTCATAGAATTTTTATTTATTACCACTTTTGTCAGATTCAAGTTATTTCTGTAACCATTGTGGGTTTTTCTTTCATTAACAGAGGGGTACCAACAATTTTGTCCACGTCTGTATATATTTTACGGCTAATATAACCCCATAACTATAATGTGGCACCTGATGATCACTTTTTAGCAGCTGATCACTTTTTGCCACGACACCACCGGCTGGAGCAGCTACATGCCATGAAGTCTGAAAAGTCTCTCCATGATTTTCACACAGATCAGAGCAATATGTAGCACAGGAAGCTAAACATTTCTACAGACATTCTGAAGTTCTGATATCACTGCGGTTCGTGAAGCTGAGGTGACATCCACCACTGAGAGGCTTGGTTGAACGGCCAGACTGACGGTTTGAAGCAATAATTTTGCCACAAGACAGCCATCTGAAACACACGCACAGCAAAAATATTTTAGTACCCAATAGCGATTGCTTGATGTGATTACAATGTAGTATGGAGGACTTATTAGTGCTTCACTAACATTAGCAATCATTCGCTTACCTTCATATGTGATCTAGTTCGTATCCTCACGTCTTCGCTGTCCCATGGCTTCTGACAGAAAAATTCCATATTATCTACATTATTATTGATATTAATAATGTATTATTATATTTGAGTAGTATCATACCTTTCATATGCCATGTTTAACGTTTATATGTGCATTCCATATAGGATAAGTTTATATATTATTGGCCTGTTTCTGTAAACATTTTCAGAGTTCAGACTGAGGATCAGTACAGGGTTAGTACATGCGTAAGGAATGACCTAAGCCAATTTATTATAATCTCTTTGACATGTCCTGTTTCGGGTCACAGGAATGCACAGGAACTCCTCATCTTATACATTCGTGTTTTATGGACGTTCTGTTAGATTTACATTCTTGTCACCAGAGTGTCTGTGACGTCCGCCTGGATAAGCTCAAATATCAGGACTTTCTGTCTGTCCCTCTCCTTTCCTCCTCTTATCCCATCCTCCCCCTGCTTTCTCCTACCTATATATATCAGACTTTGACGAATGGATTCTTTAGGGATTCTAAGCGTGTCTGAATGCCATGCTTTGTAATTCTTCCCCAAAGTGGCCATTGGGGTGACTCCTTATATTTTTGTAATAAATGTACATAAATTCAACTTTCCGCCTGATTTTTGACTTTGAATAATTTAAGCTCAAAATTATTCTAACATTTTGGCGCTCCAAACAGCGGATCCACATATCTCCGTCTTTCCAGTGCCTCTGCTTTATTTCAGCAAGTGCACAGCTGAGAAAAAGACCTTCCCAGGCTGAGTGGAAAAAAAAAAAAAAAAAAAAGGAGGCTCAGTGTTACTGCAGTGAAGGCATTTCAGACTGGGGCGCTGGAACTGACTGGGTGACAGATCTGAGAATCCTACAGGCAGCTTGAATGTAAGTACATTTGTTGTTGTTAATGGATAAAAGATAGTGAGATTCCCCAGACCGATCGTACACTGTGAAAAGCTGAAGGGGTGAAACTAGTGGCCTGAGTGCTGGGTTATTTCTACCCACGGTGAGCAATATCGTAAGAATCCCTTGGGAGAAATGAGGTTTTTCCTCTGCAAACGGTGACCGTTATCGCAAGACCCGGGGAGATTCTTAGAAATTCGCCGCTCTCTAAACCTCAAGTAAGTACAGTGGAGGTGCCGGAAGTTTGCATGTAAAGAGGAAAAAAACGGAAAAATTTGTGGTCTTTTAACCGCAGACGTTTGACGTCCTGTGGAAAAGTCACGTGATCCCAGATAAGTAAATTTTCGAGGACAGATTTGTGCCTTTTTGACCACTTCTGCTTATGGTCCAGGGTTTGGACTTTCAGCATTCGTGGGGAGGTTACGTGAACCCCGGAAGGGAAAAGGTTTTTTCACGGAAGATTCGTTCCCTTAAAGGGTTCGCTTATCGCCCATGGGACTTCCCCCGCTACGGTGAGCTATTGCAAGATGCCAGGGGAGGAGGTCTTACTTTGGGCTTTCGGCACAGAGCGGAGGGGTTAACGTGACCATTGAAATATTTTATTTTGTGAGTTTTAGATAAAAGTTACGGCAGTCTGGTTTGTTTTGTCTCTGTGTAATCTGCTCCGGTGTGAAAAAAAGTGAGAGTTCTCCGCAAAGGCGGAAGGAGCAGGTTGTAAAATTGTTGTTTGTGACTTTTCTCTGATATTTGTGGAGCATAAAAGAATGGATTAGTTAATTGTTATCCTTTTGAGAAGTGTTTAAAATTATAAGTATTTGAAAATAGTAGCTTTGAGCAAAAACAGTGGACTGGTGTTGTGTTTTTACAGCAGTGTTAAAAAAAAAAAAAAAAAAAAAAGAAGGGGAGCTTCACGCTCCAAGTGGCGGAGTGGGGGTTGCCATATCTGCGATTTTTCCGCTAAAAGTTGCCAGTTCCGGAGATTAATTGAAGTAATTCTCATGCGGTTTTGGATTTTGGCATGAACCTAAAAGTCTTCATTGTATGACCTTGTGGAGATAACACGAAAAGAGAGCATTTTTGTGTGGGCCCTGTGTGTCTGTGTGTATCTATCTGTGTCACTGTGTATGTGTCCTTGGGTGAAAGAAACAGACAGAAAGAGAACTTAAGGGAAAAAAATAGAAAAGGCTATGTAGCTACTGATTTGTGTATAAAAACTTGGTAAAATGGAAGAGAAAAAAAAACAATCTATATATGGGTATTTTTGCAAAGTTTGGGGGTTTTACTTTTTCTTTCAGTGTAACTTTGTGGGAACTATTTACATATTTTTAAAGCCAATATTTTCATTCCGTCCAGTTGATTTCTTTGGAAAATGAAAAACATTGAGCTATTTTTATTCAATTTTTTGACATATGACTGACTTTTATTGACTCCATTAACTTTTTTCTTTGACTGAAGCATAACAGTGCACTTTACAGGGAAAAAGGACGCAGGACTGACGTTCTCCTTCCCCCTGCCAAAACAAAACCAGCCTCTGAGACCCAGCCTCATACGCCGTTCGTGCTCTCCTCCCATCAACATCAAAGAGACGGCTGAACATTTAAGGTAAGTACAAATGCTTGCATCTTAATCAACGCTACCAGCATGACAATGATGAAATTAACTGAACATTACAATATCATGCTGTCACTTAATAATGCCTAATCACTTAAGGCTTTATGTATACCCTATATTACATGATTCAAAGCATAGTGCCATGGTCTGAGCGCCGATGTCATCCGCGCTCAGGCCATACATCATCTCAGCCAGGCCTCTGTTTTGACAGCATCTCTGCGGTGCTTCCGGCTGTCAGAAACCAAGCACCACGGGACGGCTGGAGGCCAATTACCCACTCATCAGCTGATGAGCTGTCAACCCCTATATAAGGGAGCTGCCCTGTTTGCTCACTGCGACCTCACGCTATCCACATGTACCTCTCGCTATGGATTAGGCTGGAGTCCCTATGTCCGGCTCCAGCCCTCCTCTCTTCCCTCATCATGATCCGTAAGTGTTCCTCCTGTATTATTTGTGTTTTGCCCCACGAGAATCTTTTCCTTTGTAATAAACTACGCAAACTCACTGGTTGGCCCCCGGCTCTTATTAATGGCTCGCAAGAGCCATTCATAATAGTAGGTCGCAGCCAGTGAGTTGCCGGCCACCATGAGTTTTGCATAAATTGGACTATTGTTCTTCCCTGTCTGGGTGTCACTTGCTGGGAGAATGCCGTCATCCAGGGGCCGCGGTCGGCGCCTGGGCAAGGAGCTAGCGGAGGCTCTGGAGTATGTGGATGGAACTCTGTTCACCGCTACGCTTTACGACACTCCCAGCGACATACACCAGCACCTGGACTACGCTGAGGTTCTGCTGGACAACCTTCCTCGCTACGCCGACCACCCTGAAGTCAGCGCGAGGAGAAATGACATCGCCGCACAGCGCGAGATACTCCGTGGTCTGGAGGGAAATCCCGGCAAGGAGCCGAAGAGGAGGAATCGTTGCCCCTTGCTTCGGCATCCCGCTCCTGCCTCCGTTCCGACCGGGGAGTTCGCATCATCCAGGGGCCTTCCCCCATTGAGCATGACGTCAGTCGGGATTCCCCCAGAGAAGTTGCAGCTGACAGCAATTAACATCTGGGATCGAGTGGCTGCTGCTCGCTCCGCTGTTCTTCCTACTGAAATAATTAAGCATGTGACGGCGGCAGTCAGACTGGTGGAGAGGAATCCCGGGCTAAGTGACTTTCCTGAGTTCGCCGATCTCCTCGCCTCTGTCTCCGCACAGGAGCGGCAATTCCTGGACCTCACCTCCGCCTCGCCCTCTGCCAGAAACCGTCGTCACCTCCATAATCAACCTCAGTTTGAATCCCGTCCGGATCCAGTTCCGGGTCGCTGCAAAGGCTCAATCCCCCACAGCTGTCACTCCTGCGCCTCGTCAGAGGGGAATCCCCGCAGCCTCTCCTTCCGGACCATCTTCTCCTGCTGTCCCGTCAGCGCTCCGTGACCGGCTTGTTTGGGCTGTCGCCCCCTCCTCCTCGATACCTATCCCGGCTGCTGTGTGTACCTGGAGTCCTGTTTCGGCAAGCCCCGTCCCAGAACCTTCTCGAGCAGCTGACCCTCGTCCTCTCAGGGGGCCCTCTGTCACCGTCCGGTGGGGAAAGGGAGGAGCAACGTCGGCTACAGCAGGCACCATCCTCCCTCCGGGAGGCAGGCAAGTCCAAGTTCACTCTTCTCTCCATAATTGTGGTTTGCCTTGTCTGACTCCTGGGGGTGGAGTTCGGGGTTCGCAGCCCCCCCGAGCTCCCACCACCTGCTGTGGCTTTAATTGTTAATCCCGCATCCTCTGTGTCTCCCTCCGCTGAGTGGTCCTCGACGCCAGACTAACGTCGCCAGATGAGGAGGGGGCCTGCGGTTCTGGAAAGCCTGGTTCCAGTCCCGCAGCCACGTCGTGTCTCCGGGTCTCCACGGACGAGCGGTCCGGTCCAGCGGGTCAAGGGTCTCCTGCCACCACGCCGTGTGGGTCATCGCGTGGGCGTCGGTGCCGGAGGATCCTCAGGCTGCGGACACCATCATGCCAGCTGCGGAGCCTGACATAGCTGAGTGGGAGCCTGATGACGACCTCCTGCCATCTGAGCCCGGATCATCGGAGTCCTGGACAGCGTCGGAACCCAAGATCAGGCCAGTGCTCTGTGTTGTCTTTCTCCTTAACATTTTAGAGCATTTTTGCTTGTCTCTTGGGGAGGAGAGCTGGGTGCAGTCGCCCGCTGCGTCCAAGCTTGATTCGCCGGGTTCTGGCGCTGCCGGTGATCCTGATCCTGGTTCTTCTCTCTCTCCCGAGCCTTCTTCCAGGGTCGCCGGCGCGGAGGTGATTTCGCCTGCTGTGCCAGAGGTTCCGGGTTCAGGGTTGGAGGTCGGTACTGGTGCGGCGCTGACCCAGTCGGGGTCCGATGCGGGTGCAGCCATGACCCAATCAGGGTCCATCGCGGGTGCAACCGTGACCCAATCGGGGTCCGACGAGGGTGCAGCGCCAGCAGGATCCAAGTTCGGTGAGGGAGCTGCAGATCCCCTGCCGCCAGACACTGGACTGGCTCATCTTCCTCCTCATCTTCACCCTCATTTTCCCCCCAAGCCTTCTCCACCAGGTGCCGTATGGACCACTCACTTTCGGCCCGGCTCGCCCTCGCTATTCCCCTCTACAGGGAAGCCGTTGCCTTTCTCTCCCCTGCGGTCCTGGTGGCTGAGCGATGCGGGTCGGCCACCAGAAGGACTGCCGCGCCCATTTGGCTCTCTGGGCCGGCCACCCGACCCACTGGACTCTCTATTGGGCGGCCTGGTCCGGCCACCTGAAGCACGGTTTTTCCTGGCCTGGGATTTGGGTAGGCCGCCTGAACTCTTCCCATCACCCCGTTAGCGGTTTGGACGCTGGGTGTGGGGAGGCCCCCGGAACTGTGTTATCTCGCCTGTCATTCCTGTGCCTTTTGTTCCTTTATGATTTTGTGGATGTACGGGTATGATATTATAATTTCATGTAGTCTCATCGCTGTTAGCGTGTTTTTGTGTTTCATGCACCTCATCGCTGTTGGCATGCCTTTGCTTTCTTTCTAGGCCTCCTTCTGTTGTTGCATCCTTTTTTTAGGGTCTGGCCTATGTATCATCCGCACGCTATGGAGTATTGTGGGTTTTTTTCTTCCCCACCGTACTCCATAATTGCTTCGTTTGTTCCCTGTCATCGTCATATCCCCCCCCCCCCCATCTCCTTTTCTGACTCGCTCCCTCCTGGCCTGCACTCCATCCGCCCACCCTAGGGGAGGTGGGGGGCTAGGGTGTTATTGGCCATTCTGAGCCCAGCCTCGAGGGGTAGGTACTGTCATGGTCTGAGCGCCGATGTCGTCCGCGTTCAGGCCATACATCATCTCGGCCAGGCCTCTGTTTTGACAGCATCTTGGCGGTGCTTCCGGCTGTCAGAAAGCAAGCACCACGGGATGGCTGGAGGCCAATTACCCACTCATCAGCTGATGAGCTGTCAACCCCTATATAAGGGAGCTGCCCTGTTTGCTCAGGGCTGCGACCTCACGCTATCCACACGTACCTCTCGCTGTGGATTAGGCTGGAGTCCCTACGTCCGGCTCCAGCCCTCCTCTTTTCCCTCATCGTGATCCATAAGTGTTCCTCCTGTGTCATTTGTGTTTTGCCCCACGAGGCTCTTTTCCTTTGTTACTTACCTTTATTAATAAACTACGCAAACTCACTGGTTGGCCCCCGGCTCTTACTAATGGCTCGCAAGAACCATTCATGACACATAGAGGTTCAAAAGAGATTGATAATTAATGTGTTTGTGCATACGATTTGCCAGAGACTACTGATTATCAAACAAAGGTCTTGGTAATTGTATGTCATATTGTTGCTTTGTTTATATAATACTATACTCACTTTTTAATAAATGACATATGCAATCTTATTTACATTTTGACCCTGGGCCTGTCCATGTAAACAAAAGGGGGGAGAACGCAAGAGCAGGACCTGAGACAGTTCACGCTGTGACTTTTTCCCTCCTAAAAGAACAAATTTTTTTATTATCGGGAGACGGTTAAAAAAAAAAAAAAAAAAAAAAAAAAAAAAAAAAAAGAGAGAGAGAAATAGCACAAGATTTCTGGTAAAATGGACAAAGGGAATTTAATTTCAATGGTAAACTCAGACCGATTAGCGGCAGACGGAGTCAGCCGAGAGAAGTGTCAGGCCGACCTAGATAACAAACAGACAGAATCAGCAAAAAAAAAAAAAAAAAAAACACAGACCATGGATTGTGGTCCTGTGCCATAAATTCCTGAAAACATAGATTAGGCCTGCATTTCCAGTTACTAATTCTAACTGCTGCATTGGTTTAAGGCTTCTAATATATGACACTGTTTTGTTTAAACATAATCCTAAAATAGTGATTACCCATGTCAACTGGTAAAACATTTACTGATTCACAGAATATTCAACGAATACTTGCTGTGAATAGCAAAATCACATTCAAATTGTGGAAGCTTTAGGTGTAATTTAAAGGTTTTTTTCTGCTATTCTTCATTCTTCGTTTTTCAACAGGAAAGGGAAAGCATTCACAAATTTTTTTTTCACTAGGAATTAGATTTGCCAAATTAACAAGGAATCATCACATCATCATTACCTTTCAATTTAATAAATCCTTGGTGACATATGCAATATGTAATAAAAAAAACAATAATTCACTTGTGTTTCTTAACATTACACGTTATAATAAACAACTGGGATAAACATTTAAGGGACACAAAAAATAATGATGATCACAGAAACATTAGTAAAATCAATTTATGAGGTGATAAAATTTGCACTCCTGTTGATGTAAATACTGAAGGTGCAGACAGGGAAGCCATAAGGCTTTCCCCAAATTTTTCTTTGCAGGATGGCACCGACATTTGATCTTTGTGGGAGATGTGAGGAGGCCGGACAGTGTATGAGTGCTGGAGGAGGCGATGGTGGCAATAGGGGGAAGGACCTCTCAGTTGACAAGCATTTTTTGAAGCTAGGTAGAACAAATGACATTACAAATGACAAAGCATAACAATTTAAATGACTCTGACTTTAAAAATGTAGTGTTCATATGACTTCACACTGCAGGATACATCTGATGCCACTCACCACATAATGGTGTGACAAAATCACATTTCAGAAATGTGACAATAATATGGAATGTGTTTTCCTGGTGCTCAGCCATGGCCGAGCTGGGCCTCGGGACTACAGTCCACCCCATAATTTTACCAAGGAATATATAAAATGAGGCATTCCTTGTACAAAATTAAGCCAAATTCTAATTAGGCAATATGTTCACCTTTCCATTGACTGAAGGAGTGTGACACAACCTTTCACAAGGATTCACTTACACAAATTCAGCCTGTCTGTGTTCAACTGGACAAACTGATCTTAGTTATCAATGCTAAGTTATATCAAATCTGCAGACAGCTATATTGTTTTTTCCTAAATGGAATCTGTAAATTGGTTCAAGAGACGACACAAAAGGAGCTATACTACTCACAAATTTTCATCTAAATTAACTGTGTGTAACACATGTGGTAATACGCTTCCTTCTAGTAAAATACACTACCCATCAAGCAATTACCCTGTAACTTTGCTGCATGTGCGTCTCCATGCATCAAAAGGGGGGTACCAAAGAAATTAATTAGAAAAAATAATTAGAAAAATAGATAATACATAAAAATGATCAATAGATGATCAATAATGAAGAGAAAAATATAAATGAAACCGCTTGGTAATGAAATCACAACATTCAACAGGAGAAGTTAAAAGTTACCTCAATAAATTTCCAGATATTTAAGGAAATATCTGTAGATTATTGTAAAGGAAATATGTTTATAAGAAACAAGGTAAACTGATAAGGAAGAAAACCATGCAAATATATGAGAAAAGTTCCAAATGTCTAAGGAAAGTCCAACTTGTGCTGAATTTATGTTTACTGTGGGACATGATTTAGAATCTACTACAAAGACAATACAGATTCTTACTCAATTAGGGGAACAATGCTTTAGGGAGCTCAAAGCAAAATAATTTCATCTTCCCTGCATAAAGTTTTTTCAAAACCTTTGCATGGATCTCATTGAACTAAATAGGAGTGAAGGTAAAAATGTTTAGAAATTATTTACACACTTATTAAATATTGCTATTTATTTATATTGTTTTAACTAAAACAATATCAAGATTTAAAATAGCTGAAATAATTTACTTAGATAATGGAAATGGAATACACTAAGTCAAATCATGTCACATTTAAGTGCAGTTCCTAAATTATTAGCACCAAACATTTACCTAGGAAACCACTTAGCTTACCATCAACAATTTACAAGATTAGTATAATATTCCAATAAGAAAATAGGGAGACTGTGAATGACAAACCCTATTATTGATGCCATTTAACTTAGGTGATGAGGAAGGGTTTCTGGGTGATTATATGCAAAGAATGAAAACTGAGAGAGATGTCATCCATACTGCCCTTCTCAGGAGGGACCATATGACGAAGGAACCGTGGAAGGTGCACCCATCTCTTGGGCAAACCAGGGGATCTGGTCATCAAAGGACACTGGACCAAAACTCCCTGGCAAGGACAGCACAAAGGTTATCCTGCTGACCTAAACAGCCGCGGAAAGTGAAGGACATAGCACTTGGGTGCATCTAATGTTTTACCCCACCTGAAACCCTCAGCAAGAGACTGCTTTATATTGTATATATATATATATATATATATATATATATATATATATATATATATACACTACCGTTCAAAAGTTTGGGGTCACTTAGGAATTTCCTTATTTTTGAAAGAAAAGCACTGTTTTTTTTCAATGAAGATAACTTTAAACTAATCAAAAATACACTCCAATATCTAATATACATTGCTAATGTGGTAAATGACTATTCTAGCTGCAAATGTCTGGTTTTTGGTGCAGTATCTACATAGGTGTATAGAGGCCCATTTCCAGCAACTGTCACTCCAGTGTTCTAATGGTACAATGTGTTTGCTCATTGCGTCAGAAGGCTAATGTATGATTAGAAAACCCTTGTGCAATCATGTTAGCACAGCTGAAAACAGTTAAGCTGGTTAGAGAAGCTATAAAACTGACCTTCCTTTGAGCAGGTTGAGTATCTGGAAAAAATTATTATTTCAAATACAAATCATTATTTCTAACCTTGTCAATGTCTTGACTATATTTTCTATTCATTTTACAACTCATGTTGGTAAATAAGTGTGACTTTTCATGGAAAACACAAAATAATTGTCTGGGTGACCCCAAACTTTTGAATGGTAGTGTGTATATACAGTGGGGCAAAAAAGTATTTAGTCAGCCACCAATTGTGCAAGTTCTCCCACTTAAAAGATGAGAGAGGTCTCCAATTTTCATCATAGGTATACCTCAACTATGAGAGACAAAATGAGAAAAAAAAAATCCAGAAAATCACATTGAAGAATTTTTAATGAATTAATTGGTAAATTCCTCAGTAAAATAAGTATTTGGTCACCTACAAACAAGCAAGATTTCTGGCTCTCACAGACCTGTAACTTCTTCTTTAAGAGGCTCCTCTGTCCTCCATTCGTTACCTGTATTAATGGCACCTGTTTGAACTCGTTATCAGTATAAAAGACGCCTGTCCATAACCTCAAACAGTCAGACTCCAAACTCCACTATGGCCAAGACCAAAGAGCTGTCAAAGGACACCAGAAACAAAATTGTAGACCTGCACCAGGCTGGGAAGACTGAATTTGCAATAGGTAAGCAGCTTGGTGTGAAGAAATCAACTGTGGGAGCAATTATTAGAAAATGGAAGACATACAAGACCACTGATAATCTCCCTCGATCTGGGGCTCCACGCAAGATCTCACCCTGTGGGGTCAAAATTATCACGAGAACGGTGAGCAAAAATCCCAGAACCACATGGGGGGCCTAGTGAATGGCCTGCAGCAGAGCTGGGACCAAAGTAACAAAGGCTACATCAGAAACACACTACGCCGCCAGGGACTCAAATCCTGCAGTGCCAGACGTGTCCCCCTGCTTAAACCAATACATGTCCAGGCCCGTCTGAAGTTTGCTAGAGAGCATTTGGATGATCCAGAAGAGGACTGGGAGAATGTCATATGGTCAGATGAAACCAAAATAGAACTTTATGGTAAAAACTCAACTTGTCGTGTTTGGAGGAGAAAGAACACCATACCTACTGTGAAGCATGGGGGTGGAAACATCATACTTTGGTGCTGTTTTTCTGCAAAGGGACCAGGACGATTGATCAGTGTAAAGGAAAGAATGAATGGGGCCATGTATCTTGAGATTTTAAGCGAAAACCTCCTTCCACCAGCAAGGGCATTGAAGATGAAACGTGGCTGGGTCTTTCAGCATGACCATGATCCCAAACACACCGCCCGGGCAACGAAGGAGTGGCTTCGTAAGAAGCATTTCAAGGTCCTGGAGTTGCCTAGCCAGTCTCCAGATCTCAACCCCATAGAAAATATCTGGAGGGAGTTGAAAGTCTGTGTTGCCCAGCGACAGCCCCAAAACATTACTGCTCTAGAGGAGATCTGCATGGAGGAATGGGCCAAAATACCAGCAACAGTGTGTGAAAACCTTGTGAAAACTTACAGAAAATGTTTGACCTCTGTCATTGCCAACAAAGGGTATATAACAAAGTATTGAGATGAACTTTTATTATTGACCAAATACTTATTTTACAGAGGAATTTACCAATTAATTCATTAAAAATCCTTCAATGTGATTTTCTGGATTTTTTTTTTCTTATTTTGTTTCTCATAGTTGAGGTATACCTATGATGACAATTGGAGACCTCTCTCATCTTTTAAGTGGGAGAACTTGCACAATTGGTGGCTGACTAAATACTTTTTTACCCCACTGTATATATACAGTATATATATACTGTATATATATATATATATATATATATATATATATACTGTATATATAGTATACTTATCTGGGAAAAAAAAAAAGGAAAACAACAAATGACTGTCTAACTGTTTCTCTGTGCAAGTGTCAGCTGATGACTTGGCGTCCAGTAACGAACTCTGCTGATAAGAGAAGCAGGCTGCTTGTTTATCATGATAAAGAAAAAAATACAAGGGAAGGAAAGGTGTGGTTAGTGTTGTTACCTTATCATCCTCATCATCCTCTAATAATACTTAATATGTTTCAAGAAAAAAAAAAAAAACAATTTGTGTTTTGCTGTCGGGGTACTTTACATTTACAGGTGGGTGGTGCCCTTAGTCTTTTCTGGAGTACTGTCTATCTGCAAAATTCTATTTGACTCTATCAGATGGGTCTGTTAAACTACAAAACAGCTGAAACTCACACAATCTGTTAATATACAGTAATATTTCTACTTCAGTTAAAATGATTTGTCTAAGAATTAGTGGTTGAAAAAAGTGATTATTATTATGATGTGATTTATCTCCACAACTCGGCTTATTGAGCGCAGTGAAACCCCAATAAATAATAACTAAGGCTATGGTCACACTGCACGTCTTGATGCTCAATTCTGATTTTTTGCAGTAGGTGTTCACATTATAATTTAAATGCGACCCCCCATCAGACTCCAGTGTGAACGGTTTACAGCAGGGGTCACCAACTAAAACTGCAAAAGGTCCAATAAGTCGGTTCTCCCCCCCAGCCGAGGTCTGAACTAGGTGTGGGAATCTTTAAGCACCTCATGATTCCATTATGATTCAGAACTCCAACTTGATTCTAAAACAATTCTCAATGCATCTTGACATTTCTTTTCTATTCAAGACTTTTCCCTCCCACTGTGTGACAACTTGGCCCTTTAAAAACCTCTTCCACTCTGTTCAATTTCCCTAAAAACGCCTAAAAATAACATACCCAAAGTACAGTGGGGTAAAAAAGTATTTAGTCAGCCACCAATTGTGCAAGTTCTCCCACTTAAAAGATGAGAGAGGTCTCCAATTTTCATCATAGGTATACCTCAACTATGAGAGACAAAATAAGAAAAAAAAAAAATCCAGAAAATCACATTGAAGGATTTTTAATGAATTAATTGGTAAATTCCTCGGTAAAATAAGTATTTGGTCAATAACAAAAGTTAATCTCAATACTTTGTCATATACCCTTTGTTGGCAATGACAGAGGTCAAACGTTTTCTGTAAGTTTTCACAAGGTTTTCACACACTGTTGCTGGTATTTTGGCCCATTCCTCCATGCAGATCTCCTCTAGAGCAGTGATGTTTTGGGGCTGTCGCTGGGCAACACAGACTTTCAACTCCCTCCAAAGATTTTCTATGGGGTTGAGATCTGGAGACTGGCTAGGCCACTCCAGGACCTTGAAATGCTTCTTACAAAGCCACTCCTTCATTGCCCGGGTGGTGTGTTTGGGATCATGGTCATGCTGAAAGACCCAGCCACGTTTCATCTTCAATGCCCTTGCTGGTGGAAGGAGGTTTTCACTCAAAATCTCACGATACATGGCCCCATTCATTCTTTCCTTTACATGGATCAGTCGTCCTGGTCCCTTTGCAGAAAAACAGCCCCAAAGTATGATGTTTCCACCCCCATGCTTCACAGTAGGTATGGTGTTCTTTCTCCTCCAAACACGACAAGTTGAGTTTTTACCAAAAAGTTCTATTTTGGTTTCATCTGACCATATGACATTCTCCCAATCCTCTTCTGGATCATCCAAATGCTCTCTAGCAAACTTCAGATGGGCCTGGACATGTACTGGCTTAAGCAGGGGGACACGTCTGGCACTGCAGGATTTGAGTCCCTGGCGGCGTAGTGTTTCTGATGTAGCCTTTGTTACTTTGGTCCCAGCTCTCTGCAGGTCATTCTCTAGGTCCCCCCATGTGGTTCTGGGATTTTTGCTCACTGTTCTCGTGATAATTTTGACCCCACAGGGTGAGATCTTGCGTGGAGCCCCAGATTGAGGGAGATTATCAGTGGTCTTGTATGTCTTCCATTTTCTAATAATTGCTCCCACAGTTGATTTCTTCACACCAAGCTGCTTACCTATTGCAGATTCAGTCTTCCCAGCCTGGTGCAGGTCTACAATTTTGTTTCTGGTGTCCTTTGACAGCTCTTTGGTCTTGGCCATAGTGGAGTTTGGAGTCTGACTGTTTGAGGTTGTGGACAGGTGTCTTTTATACTGATAACCAGTTCAAACAGGTGCCATTAATACAGGTAACGAGTGGAGGACAGAGGAGCCTCTTAAAGAGGAAGTTACAGGTCTGTGAGAGCCAGAAATCTTGCTTGTTTGTAGGTGACCAAATACTTATTTTACTGAGGAATTTACCAATTAATTCATTAAAAATCCTTCAATGTGATTTTCTGGATTTTTTTTTCTCATTTTGTCTCTCATAGTTGAGGTATACCTATGATGAAAATTGGAGACCTCTCTCATCTTTTAAGCAGGAGAACTTGCACAATTGGTGGCTGACTAAATACTTTTTTTACCCCACTGTAAATCAAAAGCTGTTCTTCAACCCTTTGCAGCATCTTCATGGGGTTGGTCTCATTTAAAAGAAAACACTGAATTTTTTGGCAAAACAGTCATAATCTCTCTAAGTGCTCCTGCCACTGAGTAACAATCATCTAAACATACTGAATTTGAAAAAAATAAAGTTCGCCTGGGTGGTTTTTTTTTTTAGATACAAATGCTTGTAAATAACACACAGCTGTCAGATACTGGCTGGAAAATGCAACAGAAATATAGAACCAAGTGTTATCAAGCTCAGGTCAAAATTTTGTAACAATACCACAAAAAATGAATATATTACACAGCTTTTTTTCCTCAGGTTGTTCCCAGGCGCTTTTGAACTGTGCCAAACTGTGCCAATGGCACAGTTTGGAAAAACGTCTATAACTTTTGAATGCTTCAACATAGAAGCTTCATCTTGGGCTCTAATGAAAGGTGACACTCAGGGCTATCTTGTTAGATATCCAGAAACACTGTCAGTAGTAATGACGCAGAGAAAGTGAAGTTTAAAGTATAAACACGCTTTACTGAACAAAAATGTCAATATACAAAACATACAATTTTCAAACAACAAATGTGAATATGAAGTCTGTCCCTTATATGTTATTGGCAATATGCCAGTTGTTGAAACAGTCCCGGTTTGGGATCAAACAGAGAGGCACCTGACAGGTGGAGCACTTGAGTGGTGTCTTTTTACGGCAGTGCCTGCATAGTGCCCGTCCATTTGTGCGGTGCCCAGAAATAAAGACAATCCTGTGATGTGCAGTGGGTGTAGGATGAGGTGGTGTGGGTGTGGCTGATCGAGAGCGCATCTGTGCCAGCTGCTCAGCAAGGGTCTCCCGAAATGCCTTCTGTGTCATTGGCTTCACTCTTCTTCCAGAGGCGAGTGCCTTGTGGAGGATGTACGCATTTACAATAGCAATGTCCATGAAGTGGTAAAAAAAAAAGCTTTGATACCACTTCATGGTCTTGTGGAGAACACTGTAGTAGCCTATCAGGGCATCTGATAGGTCCCCTCCACCCATGCACCTGAATGGACAAAAAAACATAATTTTTAGAATAAAAGGAAAAAAAACATTTCAATATATTACTCAAGCCAACTGTTACATTTTCAAATCATTACATACCTGTTGTAGTCCTTTACGCAAGGTGGCACGGAGATGTCCTTTTTTGACCACTGCCCCTGTGCATCTTTCACCCTCCAGCACACCCTCTCCTGAGTGGACAGTGTGCACTGTGGAACACATGAACACGTCTCTTGTGTCTCGCCACTGGAGGAAAAGAAGGGAGTTCTTCCTCATCCAGTGGATGCTTCCCTGTGGAGATCTGGAAACCAGGCTGTTCTCCTTGGTCTTTGGAAAGCCGACCCTGTTGGTGCAGATGGTTCCACAGGCATAGATCCTCTTTTTCAGGAGATCCTGAAAAAGGGCAGGGCTTGTGTAAAAGTTGTCTACAAAGAGTTTGTACCCAGTGCCCAGCAACTGTGTGTCAAGTAGCTGCATCACTGACTCATAACTGAGTCCCATACCAGTACTTGACTTTGATTTGCCCTCATACACAAAAAAGTCCCAGGTGTAGCCAGTATTGGAGTTGGCCAACACAAACAGCTTGTAGCCCCACTTCACTGGCTTGTTCTTCATATACTGTTTCAAGCCAATGCGGGCTTTTGAAGCAACCATCCTCTCATTGACGGCGATGTCCTGACCAGGGTGAAAGCTTCTCTGATCTCTTCATAGAGAGTCTTGATTTTGCTGAGGCGGTCATGCATATCCGTGCCTCTCTTCTGCTCATTGGCCTCTTCTGCTGCTGGGCTGCTGAGGTGAAGGGCCCAGCTGATCAGCAGAAACTTTGTCCTTGTCATTACCTTCTTGGGGAAAGGAAGGTTGTACAGCTCTCCCCCTCGCCAGTAATCGCTGAAGGATTTGCACTTCACTATACCATGTAAATAATGAGGGCAAAAAATGAGAGCAGGTCGGAGCGTGTGAGGTCAATCCAGGGGCTGGTGGGTGTGTCGTAGTGTGCAGAGCCATGTAAGTTGGTGTTCTCAACAATGTGGTCTAGCACAGATGGAGTGAAAAATAACTGGAACAACTTAACGGGGGTGTATGAAGCTGTTGTAATATAGTTGAGGTCCAGGTGGATTTTTGGGACGAAAAATGGGCTGTGGTGGAATCATGTCAGGGGTGTCAGTATCATGCCACCTCTCCTCAGCTGATGAAGGGCCGGCCAATGTCCCAGGCTGAGGGCTGCCATCACTACTCTCACCTCCTCTTACTCTCCTGCCTCTCCTGCTACCTCCTCTTCCTCTCCCTCTCCCTCCTCTTCCTGTCCCCAGTGGTCTCCCTCTTTTTGGGGTCGTGGTTTCCTCTTCTTGCTGGCAGAGTACTCGTCTGGCACCCACTCCTCACCAGAGTCTTCATCTGAAGTTTGTCTATTATGTGAAAATAAAAGTCATTTACAAAGTTCAATTTTTATTTTTCACTATTCTCCTATTTTCCCAGAGTTCACATACACAGCACAGTTCCTGTTTTTTTTTTTTAACAGGACAAAATAGCCTACAGTGCAATAAAAATTATACTAAAATATTATTACATTTCTAGAGGGTAACAATCCCTCCCCCACACACAACCCCCCCCCACACACACACAAAGGAACATGCCACGTAAAAAAATGTGTTGCCTTTTTTACAACAAAAAATAGCCTACAGTGCAACAAAAATTATACTAAAATATTATTACAATTTTAGAGGGTAACAAACAATGCCTCCCCCACACACACAACCCCCCCTACAAAAAGTAACATGCCACATAAAAAAATGTGTTGCCTTTTTTTTTTTTTACAAGAAAAAGTAGCCTACAGTGCAATAAAAATTATACTAAAATATCTGCAATGTAGCGGGTAACGTCCCCCCCCACCCGCCGCTACAGAGAAACTCGGCACACAAAAAAACCTGTGGCCATGAGGGACCGTTGTAATTACCGATCGGTCAAAAAGTTATTTTTATTACCATTTTTATCGATAAAGAATAATTTAGCTTATAACACTTACCTGTCCACAACAGCAGTGTCGTTGGCAAACATCTGTTGTCGAAGTTCCTCGTTATCAGACGAACATCAAGTTGGTTCGGTTACTGACTCGTGGTTCTGGTCACCCGACCCGATCAAACCATCTCCGCTTCCATGCTTGCAGTTCTTGCAAACCATTTTTCCAAACAATAAGTACAATAGTCTTAATAGTCTTAAATAAGTCCTGTGAGTCAATGTGTTCTCACTTCCGCCTCCAAAGAGAGCAGATGCCTTTTCTCTTCTCTCTTGCTCCCGACTCATTTCCTCCTTCCCAAACTAACTGGATCCCAGCTTGCTGTCGTCTGTCTGCGTCTTACTGCTGATTATCGAAAGAAAGAAATTATGGAATTAATAAGCTGGGCTTTGAACGCAATTGACACTATCTTTTCAACGAGGAAAAGTGCCCCGGGGGAGGTTGTCTGCCCCGCAGGAACGGCTGCTGCGGGCTATTTACGGGAGACAAGTAATTGGAAACTCTTGTGCCTGACTAATCTTTTTATCGAAGATGTAGAAGATTTGTACGTCTTCGTAGTAATGGTGATTGGGATCGTTCTGATTGGATCTGGGATTGTCCTGGTGTACCGCAAATTGTTGAAGATGAATACAACCTATCAAAATGCTGGCCAGGTGAGGTGCATCCATCAAATTGAAAAAATGGAGAAGACCCTGATAGCGACAAATGGAGAACTGTCTCGGAAGGTGGATTACATCATGATTACGCTTAGGTCTATCCACGATGGACTCAACGCCCAGCAATGAAGGATTAAGTACTGAATCTGTAAGAGAATATAAAGTTCCTTCTCTGTGATCAGTACTATTCGACTTAATCTCTCCCTTACAAAAATCCTCCTGATCATCTGCAGTCTTTGTTTTTCAAAACACTGAGCTCATGGCCTTCGGACAGGCAGCTGCATGGACAATTGCCAAGGACAATTGCCAGTAGCCAGACAAAACATCTCCTGCCAAAGAGTCCTTGTTGTTCTTAACTGATACAACACCTGCTTTCAACATTACACTCATACTGATCCACAAACTGATGATAAAGATGATTCACTCACTGCTCTCTTTGTGTCCTGTGAACTTTTTTTGGTCTGCTGATTGTGCATTGAGGGTTTTTTTTTTTTCCTTTGTAATCATAATATTGATCATACATGACCACTATTCTGAAATCAATGATTTTTTTTGCTCCTTCCTATTGTATTATTTCTCATGCTACCTGTACCCTCCTGTTGGCAGGCGCATTTCAGATGCAGCCGTGTCACCGGAAATGCAGGTTCATTTTCTGTGTCAAGTCAAATCCCTCTATGTTATCAGTGATCTGTTATCAGTATCTGTTAATGTACTTGGCAATAAATCTTTTCTGAGTTTCTGAGTCACCAGCGACTTAGGCAAAAATGATTTTACGCAGGGGAACACACATGTTTTACCGGCAATATAAACACAGAACAAAGGCATGTCAGGTATCATTGAATTCAGAATTTCATTGGCTAAATGACACGTCAATCGTCGAACTTCTCTGCTTCAACTGGCTTGTTGTATTCGCGGCCATTGGTAAGCAGGTGCTTCTTGCTAGGTTTTCAGTCATTGGTTCTTCAAGGTTTCAGAAACCCAATTCAAGGCTCTTATTAGTCGAATGAGATGTCAATCAAATCTAAACCAATCAAACACTCCTTTGGCTTTCTGTTTATGGCTGTGTCTGTACTGTAAGACCAGAAATACAGCATTTTTTTCATTGCGCACTGAGACGCACAGATGTGCCCGCCCGCGGAAATCAGAGTGGGAGAGGTTAAAGCAAAGTGTTTGCAATGACCAATGAATTTACTTCCAACGTCTTTTATTAAAACAAACTGAAGAGAAATCTGACACATGGAGGGCAGTGGTGGCCTCATGGATAGGGATAGGGATGTGGACTGGTGAGTGGAGGACCAGCAGGATTAGATGTGGGTGGGACAGATAACAAATCAGTGTTTGCCCCACCCTCCTTAACCCCACTGTGGTGCCCTTGAGCAAGGCTCTTCACCCCAACTGCTCCAGTGGAGCTGCTCAGTGGCCACAGGTCAGTCTGTGGCTGGACTGAGCAGCTTCCTGGTGTGAATGTGAACAGGGTGTCCTTGAAAAAGAGAGGTTTCCTCTCAATGGAACTACCCTGTATTAATAAAGGTTCAATAAAAAAGTAAAATAAGCATGGACAAATTTATCTCAAAATGTGCTTTTAAGAACTGCCATCCTTTCATTGACATTCCTTCAGAAGACCACAGCTGTCTCCACACAGGCCAGGATCATTTAACTTGCTCTCACACTTTATTTTATTAAGCTCACGTTTTAGCTGCTTTTAGCGCTACATTAATTTCTAAACAAAAAAAAATATTAAAATGAATTCTTTTTTTAATTTCAAACAAAACAAAATATAAAATTTTATAATAAGGGAGAAAACTAAATGTGTTTGTTGACTCCAAATAAAAAGGTCTAAAATCTACAAGTAAAATCCTAAAAATGTTTTACAGGAGAACACAAACTAAATTGTATTGCATTAAAAAAAAAGATTAATATCTAAAAAAAAAAAAAAAAAAACTATTTCACACAAAGTCCACCTCTATACAATACTTTCAGTGTTGAAAAAACTGTTTGAAACTAAGACAAAAAAACGACAAAATATAATTCCAGGACAGAATTCCTCGACATTTTTTTTTTAAATCTCAACAGTAAACTGTGTTATAGCATGGATGGAGCTGTAACTCCATGGTTTTAGGGAGAGGGGAGGTGGAACTTTTTAAGTTCAGTAACACACGGAGCTTTTACTGAGTTTTTACGTGATAACCAGCGGCCTCACCTCTGCATCCCAGCGCTTCTTTGTGTGAGTAAAGACCGGTCTGTCCGGGGTGGATGTCGGTCTTGTGTGTGTGTGGGGGGGGGGGGGGAGTACGCCCACAGTGAACCTGATTTTGCAGCCCAGTTGGTGACCCCTGGTCTACAGCCACGAAGTGACCCACATGCACAGAAGAAAACGTAAAGTCAGACACAGCGTTGTGTTTATGGAAGTAAACATGAGCTCCAAACGATTGAGGGGGACAGAATTTCTTCACCTTGATGCAGCACAGCAAAATAAAATGTTAAAATCATTCAGAAATGATTATGCACAAAATAAAGGAGACCAGCTCCACTCCTCTACATGCCAGATGACCACTGTGATCAGCTTTGCTTGAAAAGAACTGATCCATTAAGCAGCTCTCTTGAAAATGAGACCCTGTGTCTCAGTGGGAATACCTTTATAAATAAGGTTAATAATAAATAATGCTAGCGATTACAATAGGGCTCTCGCCCACTGATGCTGACAGTGGCTCGGGCCCTAATAAACAGCGTGACTAGTACCGGTGGCATTACACCGGTCCAGAACAGGAAGGAGAAGCTGCCGAAGACTCACCTCTCCTGTATCCCCGTATCTGGCCATTCCGCTCCACAGTCATGTCAGTATTAACTTTATATTTTAGATATTATAGTAGCCAGGACTCACGGTGTGCTGTTTACAGGGAAAAGGAATTTGCAGCATCCAGTAAATGTGCTGTTACTGTGCACCTGCTTGTCTGACGGTTTCAGCCCCGAACCCCCCCCCCCACCGAAATTTTCAAGTTGCTGTGCAGTCGGAGTCGACAAAATTATGATCCAGTGATAAAGGGAAGAAGATTGATTAAAAAGAGAGCACTAATCAGCTGTGTCTGCCATGCTTGCTGCATCCTCCACCACAAAGTTGTAGCATCAGTCTCACTTCAATGAGGAAAAAGTCGGATGAAATGTGACATGACTGTTCAGACTGAAGTCGCTTTGGAAAATATCAGATACGTATCTGAATTAGGACCACATATGAAAGTAAAAAAAAGTCTGATGTGTGCTGTTCAGACTGTCATTAACAAAAAAAAAAAAAATAAATAAAAAAAAATCAGATTTGGGTCACACGTGCAAATCAGGTTTGAGCATTAAAACCTGCAGTGTGAACATAGCCTAATTTCCCTCAGATATAACCTGCCTCATTCATGTTCCAAAACCAGCGCCACTGGAAACTGGATCCCGTCTCTCTAAATGTGACATACAGTGGATATAAAAATTCTACACCCCCCTGTTCAAATGCCAGGTTTTTGTGATATAAGAAATAATACCAAGATAAATCATTTCAAAACCTTTTTCCATCATTAATGTGACCTAGAAACTGTACAACCCAATGGAAAAACAAACTGAAATATTTAAAGGGGAAAAATGATTAAAAAAAAAAACTTACAAAAACCTGGTTGCATAAATATGCACACCCTCTTATAACTCAGGATATGGCTGTGTTCAGATTTAAACAATCAAATTCAAACTCATGTTCAACGGGAGTCAGCACACACATGCCACCATTTAAAGTGCCTCTGATTAACCCCCCCAAAAGTTCAGCTGTTCTAGTAGCAGCGATGCCAACCCTCAGACTTGGGAAAGTGGAGTAATGCCTGGCTGAAAGCCAGGTGGCTGAAAGCCAGGCCCGAGCACCGTAGGTGCGAGGCAGGGGTAAGCGCGAGAGGGGGTATCCCCCTCTCGCTGGTGGAGATCTGGGAGGCCTCCCCCAGAAAATTTTTTTAAATTACCATTAAAATAAGCCATTTCCTGCACTTTTTGGGCACATCTAACAAGATAAGATACAACACAAAATTAACATTTTTGTTGGAATATTTACTATAATTTGGTTTAACATTCTAATTCATTAAGTCTTTGGTCACATTTATAAGAGACATGCACAAATAGTAATTAGGTTCATCTTAGCAATATAAAACAAAATATAAACTAAGAAGCCAAAATAAAGAGAGCATCTACAGCTCTCAATAATCACAACTACAGTGGGGCAAAAAAGTATTTAGTCAGCCACCAATTGTGCAAGTTCTCTCACTTAAAAGATGAGAGGGGTCTCCAATTTTTATCATAGGTATACCTCAACTATGAGAGACAAAATGAGAAAAAAAAAAAAATCCAGAAAATCACATTGAAGGATTTTTAATGAATTAATTGGTAAATTCCTCAGTAAAATAAATATTTGGTCACCTACAAACAAGCAAGATTTCTGGCTCTCACAGACCTGTAACAACTTCTTTAAGAGGCTCCTCTGTCCTCCACTCGTTACCTGTATTAATGGCACCTGTTTGAACTGGTTATCAGTATAAAAGACACCTGTCCATAACCTCAAACAGTCAGACTCCAAACTTCACTATGGCCAAGACCAAAGAGTTATCAAAGGACACCAGAAACAAAATTGTAGACCTGCATCAGGCTGGGAAGACTGAATCTGCAATAGGTAAGCAGCTTGGTGTGAAGAAATCAACTGTGGGAGCAATTATTAGAAAATGGAAGACATACAAGACCACTGATAATCTCCCTCAATCTGGGGCTCCACGCAAGATCTCACCCCGTGGGGTCAAAATTATCACGAGAACGGTGAGCAAAAATCCCAGAACCACATGGGGGGGACCTAGTGAATGACCTGCAGAGAACTGGGACCAAAGTAACAAAGGCTACATCAGAAACACACTACGCCGCCAGGGACTCAAATCCTGCAGTGCCAGACGTGTCCCCCTGCTTAAGCCAGTACATGTCCAGGCCCATCTGAAGTTTGCTAGAGAGCATTTGGATGATCCAGAAGAGGATTGGGAGAATGTCATATGGTCAGATGAAACCAAAATAGAACTTTTTGGTAAAGACTCCACTTGTCGTGTTTGGAGGACAAAGAACACCATACCGACTTTGAAGCATGGGGGTGGAAACATCATACTTTGGGGCTGTTTTTCTGCAAAAGGACCAGGACGACTGATCCGTGTAAAGGAAAGAATGAATGGGGCCATGTATCGTGAGATTATGAGTGAAAACCTCCTTCCACCAGCAAGGCCATTGAAGATGAAACGTGGCTGGGTCTTCCAGCATGACAATGATCACAAACACACCGCCCGGGCAACGAAGGAGTGGCTTCGTAAGAAGCATTTCAAGGTCCTGGAGTGGCCTAGCCAGTCTCCAGATCTCAACCCCATAGAAAATCTTTGGAGGGAGTTGAAAGTCTGTGCTGCCCAGCGACAGCCCCAAAACATCACTGCTCTAGAGGAGATCTGCATGGAGGAATGGGCCAAAATACCAGCAACAGTGTGTGAAAACCTTGTGAAGACTTACAGAAAACGTTTGACCTCTGTCATTGCCAACAAAGGATATATAACAAAGTATTGAGATGAACTTTTGTTATTGACCAAATACTTATTTTATCAAGGAATTTACCAATTAATTCATTAAAAATCCTTCAATGTGATTTTCTGGATTTTTTTTTTCTTATTTTGTCTCTCATAGTTGAGGTATACCTATGATGAAAATTGGAGACCTCTCTCATCTTTTAAGTGGGAGAACCTGCACAATTGGTGGCTGACTAAATACTTTTTTACCCCACTGTACATCAGTCAGTCAGTGTCACTAGCATAGATATTTCTGCTTGAAGTTAGTGTGTTCATGTGAAGAATGTAAAGAATGATCACAAGAAGTTCCATGACATCCACAAGCCATCCATTCTACACACTTGACAAAAAGCATAAGTTTCACCGATTTTCGATGCAGTAAACAGGGATGTGATTTGGGGTTGGTGAAATTATCTGAAAATTTTGCAGGGGGTCTGGGGGACACAGTCCCCCAGCGGGGTTAGGGGTAGATCCCTGGTGAGGGGGGTTCGGGTACCAGAACTGTGCTTAAATAACATAAAACAAACAGCTGAATACAACTTATTACTGTATAATATTGACTTATGTTCCAAGAAGATAGCATTCCTAAAATATTCCAACAAGCATTATCCATCACATGCTTTAACACTTGATCAAATCAAAATCAGTTAATTTTATCTATTCCATAATAAAAATAAAATTCCAACATACCATTACTTTTTATAATTTCAGCATTCATTTCAGATCACCAGTTTCAATCTCTATTGAGTCTTGAGCAGTTCATTTTGCACAATCACTGATGTAGCCAAGTCTTAGAAATATTCAAAAGTTATGAGTCAATGTCCACTGTGCACTGTGTTAAAAATATTTTTTTAAATAAAGTCCAAAACATCTTCAGCAGGCAAGATGAAGAAAATATTAACTAGATGACATGTATACAAAAATATATCTTCACATACCTCAAAATTCACTACTCTATCCGCAACTGGCACTGGTTGTTGGGGTGGATCATTCCTTTCGATTTCCGTGTCCGATCGTGTCGTTAACAAAGGGTGGAGGAAGTGTGGTTTTGATGTTTTTTTCTGAACACCGAAAGTTCCAGCAATTGAATAATTAGTGGACCTCGATTTGACCTCTTGTACATGTTTTTTGCTCCTTCTTGTACATGTTTTCCACGCCTTCCCGGCACGGTCGATTTTCCGTATAAAATCGTTAAACAAATCTGTCACAGTTTTCTTCCCAACATCCGTTGCAATCTCCTTTTCTAGCCAATCCCAACGAAATGTGTTTTTCACGATCTTGTCAATTTCTTTAATTCTCGGAGCATCTTTACGTTCAATCACCGACATCACTGCAACAGCCGCGTTCATTGGTCACTGCAAGGACGATCAGCCAATCAGGTGCGTCGTTTCATTACGGTTAGGGAATTACTAAAAGTCGGAATCCGGTATATACTCGTATAATAATTTTTTTTTATTTTGGAAGACAAAAAAAGCGGAATTCCGCAAATTAACGGAAAAATCACATCCCTGAGTAAAACACGGATATGTCTTCCGATATTCCTCTTTGAACCTTTGGTTGTGTGCATTTACTCTTTGTTTCTTCTTCGGCGGCGTGGTAGCCTCCGCCATTTTTCTTTGTTTACATACGGGTTCTCTCATGCATTCGGAAAACATCGATAAACCTCGGCACACTGATGCGCAGTTTATACCCTCGAGGCCCTAAGATCATACGCGGACATTCAAAATGCTCTTAGCACGTCGATGTCGGCTTATTTTATCCACCGTCAAAAATTTATTTATTTTTGACAAAATAAAAGCAGTTTTTCCACAGGTAAAGCGGAGGGCAGATTTTATGTCTGGAAATCGGAGTAACTCCGCCAAAATCGGAGTGATTGGCATCTCTGTAGTAGGCTTTTCCTGACATTTTTGTAGTCACATCTTACAGCACAAGCCATGGTCGGCAGAGCTTCCAAAGCATCAGAGGGCTCTCACTGTTCAAAGGTATCAGTCAGAAGAAGGGTACAACAGAATTTCCAAAGCATTCAATCTACCATGGAACACAGTGAAGACAGTCATCATTAAGTGGAGAAAATAATGGCACAACAGTGACATTACCAAGAACTGGACGTCCCTCCAAAATTGATGAAAAGACAAGAAGAAAACTGGTCAGGGAGGCTGCCAAGAGGTCAACAGCAACACTGAAGGAGCTGCAGGAATTTCTGGCAAGTACTGGCTGTCTAGTACATGTGACAACAATCTCCCGGTTAATCAGAAGCAATGGTGGCAGGTGTGTACTGACTCCTACTGTACATGAATTTTTCTCCTGCAAAGATTTCAGTTTGTTTTTCAGTTGGGTTGTACAGGTTATTTGTCACATTAATGGTGGAAAAAGTTTTGAAGTGATT
This sequence comes from Pholidichthys leucotaenia, assembly GCA_020510985.1. Taxonomy (NCBI): domain Eukaryota; kingdom Metazoa; phylum Chordata; class Actinopteri; order Cichliformes; family Pholidichthyidae; genus Pholidichthys; species Pholidichthys leucotaenia. The sequence goes on from CM035844.1 coordinate 277,733,653, forward strand.
TATCTTGGTCTCATTTTTTTACATTATAAAAACCTGGCATATGAACAGGGGTGTGTAGACTTTCTATATCTACTGTACATTACATATTCATTTTTATCAATCAACTACCCACGTCATTTACTTCAAATCTACAGAGTTTCAATTCTATTTTACCACATCATTTTTTTCTTTTTTGTTAGAACTTTCTGATCTACAACTACTTTGTCTTTCCTCAGGCTGACTGCCCTCATGTCATTTTTCACTCCACTTCTTCTGTCTCATCAATCACTGAGTGGAACCTTGACCTGCACCAACCTTCATCAAAGGTTTGGGTCTCCTGTTTCAGTCCAAACTGCTCTCCCTCCTGACTGATGCAGACGTCCTCCTGTTCCTCTTTAAGCTGGGAACAATCTGCTTCCACCTGAACAGCAATCAAGTATCTCTTCTGGTTCAGAAGCTGCTGCTCATCTACAACCTCCTCCTGGTTAGAGTCATTTTGCTGTGGGACATCTGGAGGGACAAAGAGGCAAAAGAAAGGTGCTGGAATATTGTTCTGATACAAAGAGAGAAAGTTCATCCTATGAAGCCTCTGAGATAAAAGTGTCTTCAGCAGCAGAGACCCACTGCTCCTCTAGTGGAAACACTATAACGGGGCTAAAGTCTGCTGTCTCTGACTGCCTTGTTGCTCTCAACAAGAAATCTTTCCCCTTAGATCTGACTTCTCTTGGAAATTTACAGACATTTGCTGCTGAATTTTAACCTTTTGTCACTTAAAGTGGATTTTTTTTCCAAGATATTTGAAATTAAGATAAGATGAGCCTTTATTAGTCACACAATGGGGAAATTCCAGGATTGTAACAGCACAGGGATAGCAACACTCAGAGCAATAATTTAGAAGATAAGAAAATAAGAGCAGTGAATATGCTTATGTACACAAAAATATATATACACAGTGCGGAGCATTGTAGCTAGATGGAATAAACAGCATAACCGTCTATTTAGTTCCCCTACATGATATGAATATGTACCAAGACATATTGTCACCCTCCACAGCGACTGATATTGTCCTAGTTGTATACTGGAGGGGACCATTGTGTAAGTCTGTTGCGTCTTTTGCATTCAATGCTATTAGGTTGTCACGTTTTTTGCTATCTCTGCGAGCAGCCCTGCTTAGGTTATACAGTCTGACAGCCGTAGGTAGGAAGGACCTGCGAAACTTCTCGGTCGCGCACCTAGGATGATGTAGTCTACTGCAAAATGAGCTCCTCAGTGCGTTCAGCATGTCCTGCATGGGGTGGGACTTGGACTCCAGCAGAGATGACAGTTTAGCCACTGTCCTTCTCTCTCCTATTTCCTCCACTGGGTCAAGGCGCTGCCCCAGGACAGAGCTAGCTTTCTTGATTAGTTTGTTCAGTCTCTTCCTATCGGCTGCTGTAATGCTGTTGCCCCAGCAGACCACTCCAAAAGTGATGGCTGATGCCACCACCATGTCGTAGAATGTCATTAAGAGTACCCCTTGTACACCAAAAGACCTGAGCCTCCTCAGTAGGAACAGCCTGCGCTGTCCCTTCTTGTAGAGTGCGTCGGTGTCGTGTGACCAGTCTAGTTTATTGTTCAGATGAACACCCAGGTACTTGTAGGATGTCACCATCTCGATGTCTGTTCCCTGTATGTTTACTGGTGCTGTGAGGGGTTGTCCTTGCCTGCAGCAGTCCACCACCAGCTCCTTAGTTTTCCTTGCGTTGATCTGGAGACAGTTCCGATGGCACCAGTCCACGAAGTCCTGGATAAGTCCTCTGTACTCAGCTTCATCTCCGTTGGAGATGAGGCCGACGATCGCAGAGTCGTCAGAGAACTTCTGTAGATGGCAGTGTGTTGTGTTGTGTGAGAAGTCCGCAGTATAAAGGGTGAACAGGAAGGGAGCCAAAACCGTTCCCTGGGGGGCCCCCGTGCAACCAATGATCATGTCGGACACACAATCCTGGGTTCTCACAAACTGGCCGGTTAGTGAGGTAGTCCAGGATCCATGATGACAGGTGCTGGTCCACCCCTGCGCACAGCAGCTTGTCCTTCAGAATCATCGGTTGGATGGTGTTGAAAGCACTGGAGAAGTCAAAGAACATGATCCTCACCGCATTCCCGGGCTTCTCCAGGTGGGACAGGGAACGGTGAAGGAGGAAGATCACTGCATCCTCCACCCCAATGCCATGCCGGTAGGCGAACTGGAGTGGATCCATTGCTGGTCCCACCAGGGGGCGGAGGTGAGCAAGGAGCAGTCTCTCCAGGGTCTTCATCATGTGAGACATCAGGGCCACTGGTCTGTAGCTGTTCAGGTCTTTGGGGTGGGAAGTCTTTGGTACAGGTACCACACAAGATGTTTTCCACACAACTGTGGTACCATCCCCAGCTTCAGGCTCAGGTTGAAGATGAGCTCCACAATCCCACACAGCTGGTCTGCACAGGACTTGAGGAGCTTTGCGCTGATGCCGTCCGGTCCCGAGGCCTTCCTCGCCTTGATCTTCCTCAGCTCCGTCCTCACCTGGGTCTTAAGGGCCTTTTCCACTAGCCTCACTTAGCCCTACACTGCACCACTCAGCCCGCGTTTGAGCATTTTCGATTAGCCCCAGCACCGGTTAGCAGGTGCTTTTTTAGTACCTGATCCAGGGCAGGGTCTAACCGAGCTGAGTAGGGCTGAGTATGGCTGTGATATGACTTCAAGAGACTGGTCGCCGCTGATTGGTCAGGTCGTAACGTCACTAAAGCGACTTTTTCTGCTGAATCTACTCCACAACCGCCATTTGTAGTTGTTCAGCCAGTGAACACAGTGCGCCCCTTTAATACAGTATATTATATTAATATAATAATATACTCCTAATATTATATATTAGGAGGTGCGCAATTTTCTTTCTATATTAGCCGACGATTGCATCCAGCACGAGTTGGACGGATCTACTCGAAATGAAAAAATATACCAGCAGGTGTCCGAGCAGATGGGTTCCCAAGGGCACATCCGTACTGCCTAAAAAGCTGAAAAGTGATTACCGAGCAGTGAAGGACCACAATGCTTGAAGTGCAGCGGATCGGAAGGAGTGGAAGTGGTTTGCTGAGATGGACGCGATCTATGGACATAAGCCCTCGACACGGCCACGGCCTTGGAAACCATGGATGGTGAGTGTTGTTTTGATATTGCGCGTCTTTTCGCCAATTTAAGATAAGATAAGATAAGCCTTTATTAGTCCCACAACGGGGAAATTCCAGGATTGCAACAGCACAGGGATAGCAACACTCAGAGCAACAATCAGAAGGCAAGAAAAAAAACAAGCAAGCAAGAGCAGCTAATAAACATATGTACGTATTACTATAAAATATATATATATACACACACACACAGACACACAGTGCAGAGCATTGTAGCTGGATGGAATAAATATATGAATATATGAACACACAGTGCAGAGCATTGTAGCTAGATGGAATAAATATGTAAATATATAAACACCCACAGTACGGAGCATTGCAGCTAGGTGGAATAAATATGCAAGTATATAAACACACACAGTGCGGAGCAATGTAGCTAGATGGAATAATATGTAGATATATAAATATATAAACACACCCAGTGCAGAGCATTGTAGCTAGATGGAATAAATATGCAAATATATAAACACACACAGTGCAGAGCATTGTTGCTAGATGGAATGAAACAGCATAACCGTCTACTTAAGTTATCCTACATGGTATGATTATGTGCCCATACATATTCTCACCCTCCATAGCGACCGGTATGTTCCTAGTTGTATGCCGGAGGGGACCATTGTGTAAGTCTATTGCATCTTTTGCATTCAAAAAACTATTAGTTTGTTACGTCTTTTTGCTATCTCTGCGAGCAGCCCTGCTTAGGCTGTACAGTCTGACAGCCGTTGGTAGGAAGGACCTACGAAACCTCTCGGTTGTGCACCTGGGATGATGTAGTCTGCTGCTAAATGAGCTCCTCAGTGCATTCAGTATGTCCTGCATAGGGTGGAACTCGGACTCCAGCAGAGATGACAGTTTAGCCACCGTCCTTCTCTCTCCTATCTCCTCCATCGGATCAAGGCGCTGCCCCAGGACAGAGCTAGCTTTCTTAATCAGTTTGTTCAGTCTCTTCCTATCGGCTGCAGTAATGCCACTGCCCCAGCAGACCACTCCAAAAGTGATGGCTGATGCCACCACCGTGTCATAGAATGACTTCAGCAGCGCCCCTTGTACACCAAAAGACCTGAGTCTCCTCAGCAGGAACAGCCTGCGCTGTCCCTTCTTGTAGAGTGCATCAGTATTGTGTGACCAGTCTAGTTTATTGTTCAGATGAATACCCAGGTACTTATAGGATGTCACCATCTCGATGTCTGTTCCCTGTATATTTACTGGTACTGTGAGGGGCTGCCCATGCCTGCGGCAGTCCACCACCAGCTCCTTAGTTTTCCTCGCGTTGATCTGGAGGCAGTTCCGATGGCACCAGTCCACGAAGTCCTGGATAAGTCCTCTGTACTCAGCTTCATCTCCATTGGAGATGAGGCCAACGATCGCAGAGTCATCAGAGAACTTCTGTAGATGGCAGTGTGTTGTGTTGTGTGAGAAGTCCGCAGTATAAAGAGTGAACAGGAAGGGAGCCAGCACCGTTCCCTGGGGGGCCCCCGTGCTACTGATGATCGTGTCGGACACACAGTCCCGGGTTCTCACAAACTGAGGCCGGTTCGTGAGGTAGTCCAGGATCCATGATGACAGGTGCTGGTCCACCCCTGCGCGCAGCAGCTTGTCCTTCAGGATCATCGGTTGGATGGTGTTGAAAGCACTGGAGAAGTCAAAGAACATGATCCTCACCATATTCCCGGGCTTCTCCAGGTGGGACAGAGAACGGTGAAGGAGGAAGATCACCGCATCCTCCACCCCAATGCCATGCTGGTAGGCGAACTGGAGTGGATCCATCGCTGGTTCCACCAGGGGGCGGAGGTGAGCAAGGAGCAGTCTCTCCAGGGTCTTCATCAAGTGGGACGTCAAGGCCACCGGTCTGTAGCTGTTCAGGTCTTTGGGGTGGGAAGTTTTTGGTACAGGTACCACACAAGATGTTTTCCACAGCTGTGGTACCCTCCCCAGTTTCAGGCTCATGTTGAAGATATACGTCACAATCCCACACAGCTGGTCTGCACAGGACTTGAGGAGCTTTGCGCTGATGCCGTCCGGTCCCGGCGCCTTCCTCGCCTTGATCTTCCTCAGCTCCGTCCTCACCTGGGTCCTGGTCAGGGTCAGGATGGGGGGCTGTGTGTTGGGAGTGGGGGGGTGTTGGTGGAGTGGGGAGTGGGCAGCAGGACTTGATTTCTTTAGAGGCAGCAGTGGTTGTTGTGCAGTCAGGGGGGAGGGCGGTTGGTCAAATCTATTGAAAAACAGATTCAGGTTGTTCGCCCACTCCCTGCCCCCTGTGGCCTGGGGGGAGGTATTCTGGAGCCCCGAGATGGTTTTGAGGTTTCTCCAGACCCCGCTGATGTCGCTCTGTTGCAGCTTGTCCTCCATCTTCTTCCTGAAGCTGTCCTTGCCTTCTCTGATCTTTCTCCTCAGCTCCCTCTGTACGGACTTCAGCATCTCCCTGTTCCCTGACCTGAAGATCCTCTTCTTCTCTCTCAGAAGTGTTTTTATCTCAGGGTTGATCCAGGGTTTGTTGTTTGAGTGACGCCGTATGGTCTTGGTGGGAACGGATTTGTCCACACAGAAGCTGAGGTAGCCCGTGAAGGTGTGAATGAGGCCATCGATGTCCTCACCATGTGGATCGCAGAGCTGCTTCCAGGCGGTGGCTTCAAAACAGCCCTTTAGGGTGTCCATTGTCTCCTCAGACCATAACTCCACAGTGTGCATGGCCGGAGGTTGTCTGTGCACTAGGGGTTTGTACACCGGCCGGAGATGAACCAAGTTGTGATCCGATCTCCCGAGTGGGGGGAGTTGTGATGAGGTGTACGCCTCCTTAGTGTTTGCGTAGAATAAATCCAGTGTTTTATTGTCTCTAGTGTGGCATGTGACATACTGGGTGAACGTGGGTAGAATGGGAGACAGTGAAACATGGTTGAAATCGCCTGAGATGAGGAGAAGAGCATCTGGGTGTTCTGTCTGCAGCCTGCTGGTTACTGAATGGATGACGTCACGTGCTGTCCCAGCGTTCGCCGTCGGATTTGCATAAACAACAATGCAGATCACGTGTGAGTGTTCTCTCGGGAGATATGTAGGCCTCATGCTAACAGCTAGCAACTCAATGTCTTTGCTGCAGTGTCGTTGTTTAACAGTGATATGTCCCGGTCTGCACCAGTTGTTGTTAACATACATTATCACTCCACCGCCCCTAGCCTTGCCACTGTCTGGTGTTCGGTCAGCTCGTATCATGTGAAAACCCTCCAGCTCAATGTTAGCATCTGCTGCTAGTTCAGTTAGCCACGTCTCAGTAAACAAAAGGAGAGAGCACTCCCGGTATGTGCTATCATAACGGGAGATCCTTTATCCTTTCTGTGCCAAGCTCACTGTTTTTAAGAAATAGGAAGGTTGTTAGATTGTGGGTAATGGTTGTTACTGAGGCTTGCCTCTTGTTTTGCAGCCAACTGCAGATTCACGCTTGCTTTGTGTTAAGTATTAGTGCGAACAAAACGCTGAATTACACTTATTGTATTCCGGTTAAAAACTTGAGTGTTGTGTACATGTTGCACTTTGGTGTTAAGTTTTAAATTGCGTGCATTTTCTTTCTAGAATCGCAGTTCATATCACAGGGGTCCACCTCAGTGGACATGGGCACACCGGACTCTCCTGCCTCTGCGTCTGCGTCTGGCGGAGCGCCAGCTGGATCGACTGATGTCAGCCACATCACCAGCTCCATCTGGATCACGTTCAAGTGCCGGGAAGGCACAAGAACCACGATTTTTTTTTTTTGGTGAAACAGGTCCAGCGGAAACCAGGGTCGAAAATCCATCCATCCATCTTCTACCGCTTAATCCTTTACAGGTCGCGGGGGGGCTGGAGCCTAACAAGTTATGTACCAAATTGATTAATGCAATTTCCTGTAGCTGCATATTAATTAATTGAAAATGTCTTTTTAAATGTACAAAAAGGTTATTCTTTGGTCTTCACTTATCGGTGTTCCACAACCCGGTCCCATTTTTAGGCATGGTGATTGAAGTGCTGTTGTAACTCCTGTTTTAGAAAAACAAATAAAGCTCATGAACTGCCATTGAAATCAACATGCTTCATTGAAATGCTTCGCGTCAGCTGACTGTATTAACCCATTCAGATTTCTGCGGCCACACTACAAGCAACTATTTTAAACATTACCCATCCATCCATCCATCCATATTCTTAATCTTAATCCTTTTTAGTTTTGCAGGGGGGCTGCAGCCGAAGACAGCACACTGCGTGTTGCAAAATCCACTCTACTGAGGGGCAGCAACATGACAGTTCTGCTTATATACAGCAATGAAGCATAATATAATAGTGACATTCCACCACAGACTTTCACCAGTGTAATTCCATAATATATGTAGTGATCCAGCTTTAACGACCATGCCTTTCTGTCTTTCCAACTAGGCAAGAGGAAAACAGACAACTCCATCGCTGACCTTACATCAGCGATGGTCAACATGCATGACGAAGAGATGCGGCTCTTGGAACGGCAACATGACCAGCGGCAAGAACACCATCAGGAGTACATGCAGCATTTGCAACAGGTGGCCGCAGATGCGCGTGAAGCCCTGGAGCAGGACGCTGTGTTACGAAGGGAAGAGCTCGCAGAGATGTCAACATTCAACAGAGATTTCCTGACCCTATTTGGCAGGCTTGTGGACGCATTTAGCAGTCGGCGTGTCTAACCATGTCTCCCCACGCCCAGTCTATTTTTTTGTTTGTAAATTTTGCTTCTGGAATAAAATTGTATTGTTTGCATCAAAAGTCTGGTTTATCTGTTATGACACCGTATGAGAAAAGCCAATAATTACATACACATTCCATTCTCTGTTCACTCCACATGCTGCTGTTCATCAGGTCAGGTGTATAGCCTTCTAATGGTAATTTAATTTTTAACAACACAACGAAACGTAATGCCTTGGTAGTTTTTTTTTTTTTAATTTTAAACAAAATTGAAATGCTGAATCCATTTCTCTTGAACGGATACATTGTTTATGTTATAAGCAGTTGTACAGGTGTACTTTAACTTGTACAGTAGACACTGATAAAGGTAAGTACATGTAAGTTGAATGTTGCATCACCAGTCAAAATTTAATAAATTAAGAAAGAATCTAGCAAAAATTTGGCACTAACAACATTAGACACAACTGTGTTTTTGTTGCACACAACTGTTGTTACCAACAAGTTGTGCAAAATTTATATTCCCTTTTCCCAAAAATTAAAAATCAATTTGTAAGTAAAAGTGGGAGACCTTTACATTGGAATATGACATGTATCAGCACATGATTTATAGTTCAATTTGCATTTCCACCTAAGCAAAAGTGGCTTGTCGAGCTGGATTTTTGTGAAGATGGCCTGTGCGGTGTTTCTGCATGTAATTACATACCTGTCAAGTGATACGGTTTCGCCGTATTTTAATACGGGGAAAATGCAATTTTAGCAAATACGGGCGTATTGCCATTTCTGTACGCCAAAAAGAAAAATATACGGGAAAAAAAATTATTGAGAGTGTGGAGGAACACGTCGTGTGTGACTCCCACAGCGGGGCTGGCAGAGCGCTCAGCGTGAGCAATTATCACAACAGTGAGAAGTGTGGACTGATCATTAGGCTGATGGCTTCGCACCTTCTTAACAGATAAGCGTTATGAACAACAGAGGACAGGTAGATGGAACATGCACAACATTTTATTTACAAAAAACATTTTTGAAATATGTATGCACATAAATGTGAGCGAAATTACATTTCTACCTATTGCTAGACAAGTACTGCATTCACAGCATCTCGTATATCGGCACCCTGCTCCTCTGCTCCCTGTGCCGCTGCCACCACTGGTTCATCTACTGCATCATCCAGTATAGTGTCAAACGTCTCTCCATGACTCTCACACAGATTAGGCAGAGCACAACAAGTCAGCACCATAGATTTCACCAGTTTCATGTCACAGTCATTCCTCTCTCCTTCCTCCTTCCTTCTCTCCTCATCATCAGCCATTTTCTTTGTTGTGGAGGATTCGGTCGCGTGTTTCACGTCACGAGAGTGTGGCGCCGCCTGCTGTTCAAGAAATCCCACCCACCGCAGGTGTGCCAGCAGTAATGTTGAAAAGCAACCGAGGCAGAACCGAACCGAAGTGAGTCGAGTCGGGTTTTCTAATCGGGGCTAGTGGAAAAGCGCCTTTAGTGAGGGTCAGGTTGGGGTCTGTGTGCTGGGGTGTTGGTGGAGTGGGGTGTGGACAGCAGGTCTTGATGACTTTAGAGGCAGCAGTGCTTGGTGTGCAGTCGGGGGGGGGGAGGGCGGTTGGTCAAACCTATTAAAAAAAAGGTTCAGATTGTTTGCCCACTCCCAGCCCCTCGTGGCCTGGGAGGAGGTATTCTGGAGCCCAGAGATGGTTTTAAGGTTTCTCCAGACCCCACCGATGTCGCTGTGTTGCAGCTTGTCCTCCATCTTCTTCCTGAAGCTGTCCTTGCCTTCTCTGATCTTCCTCCTCAGCTTCCTCTTCTTCTCTCTAACAAGTGTTTTAATCTCAGGGTTGATCCAGGGTTTGATGTTTGAGCAACACCGTATGGTCTTGGTGGGAACGGTGTTGTCCACACAGAAGCTGATGTAGTCCGTGATGGTGTAAGTGAGGCCATCGATGTCCTCACCATGTGGATTGCAGAGCTGCTCCCAGGCGGTGGTTTCAAAACAGTCCTTAAGAGCATCCATTGCCTCTTCAGACCATAACTTCACTGTGTGCATGACCAGAGGTTGTCTGTGCACTAGGGGTTTGTACACCAGCCGGAAATGAACCAAGTTGTGATCCGATCTCCCGAGTGGGGGGAGTGGTGATGAGGTGTACGCCTCCTTAGTGTTTGCGTAGAATAATTCAGTGTTTTATTGTCTCTAGTGTGGCATGTGACATACTGGGTGAATGTGGGCAGAATGGGGGACAGTGAGATATTGTTAAAATCACCAGAGATGAGGAGGAGCGCATCTGGGTGTTCTGTCAGCAGCCTGCCAGTTACTGAGTAGATGGCGTCACGTGCAAAATTCATAAATTAGTAACTTTGCTGTCAAGTTGGTGAAGTTTTCTGTTAGGAATGTGAGACTTTTTGTAAATTTAAAACTGTCTACCTTAAATATAACAGCTTTTTCTCACAAATTGTGAGTTTTATCGTTGGTCAAAATCACATTCTGTCTGAGCAGTAAACAAACAATCTTGTCAAAGCCTCGTTAGTTCTACATACCCAGTCTGTGTGATTTTATAGTGGAAACTGAAGTCATGGTTTCTCTTCGTCCTCACACTTCCACGTCGGTGCTTTGCTCTCCAGCACTCAGCACAGACCATCAATGGCAGGTCTCCATGGAGCTACATCAGCTATTCATCCAGGAAGAGCAGAACAGCAGCAGAACCACCCACACCGACCACATGGAAGCTAGATAGGTCCGTCTGTGCTGATTTTCTCCTGCAAAGACCATGAAGAGACTCATTCAGGAGGAAAACCGCAGCCTTCTTCCATGGAGGGAGCAGCCAGAGCTAACAGGCTAACATGCTACTGTATTAAACTCCACTGAAGAATCAGACGGTTTACGGTTCTCTTCGGTTACCGCTTTGAATCTCAATAACAGCCACACGGAGTCGTGATGTGAAGAAGTCAGAGAGACAGTCTGGATAATCCGGCATCACTTTCATATATGTGGAGAGATTCACCATGATGAAAACACACGTTCACCATGTTGCTGCTAGCAGCTTCTTCTTGGGGTATCAGGATACTCCGTATCAAACGCGAACGGGCGACAAATAACTTCTGCAGCAGTGTTCAACTTGCTGTGGAAATCCCCAAACAACATCATGCTTACGTTTACATGAACCAACAGGGGGCTCACCTGAAAAAGTTGTCTTTCCCTCCAAAACTTCACAAGATGGGCGTTTCCGTTGCTAGCTTGCTAACACGTCTGTGGATGAACGACATCCGGTCCTTCTGTCTTCTTCTTACTCGGTAACTGGCGGATGGCAAGCAACTGAAAGGTGCATACCGCCACCTACTACTACTTCTTCTTCTTCTTCTTCTTCTTCTTCTTCTTCTTCTGTTTTTTTTGGCGGGGGCACCCAACTTAAAGGCGCATTACCGCCATCCAGCGTTGGAGTGTGGACCAGACATTATACCCCAATCACCCTCCAAACCCCCCCCCCCCCTATATTCTATTAATTAGCCCCGTATCTTTAAGGTAGACCAACAACTTTCTTACCCCATCCCCCACCATCATGCTTAAGTTAGCATCACCCACCCCTAATTCTCTAATTCCCTCCACTAATCTGTTTCTCTCCTGGGTATACTTCTGGCAGTGGAAAATGACATGCTCCACACTTTCTTCCTCTCTCTCACAATAATCGCACATCCCTGTCGGGTGCTGACCTACCAGATGCAAAGTTTTGTTTAACCTAGTGTGTCCCATCCTTAGCCTAGATAAAGTATTCTCTTCCTTTGTATTTCTTGTCCCCATCCTGCCCTTCACTCCAACCGCACTCTGGATAGCATACAAATGTCGCCCTGTTTCCCCTGTGTCCCACCTATGCTGCCACTCCTGCCTAATATACTCTTTAATCAGCGTTTTTGCCTCAGATTTACTCAGTGAAATATCCCACACCTCCCAGTATCCCAGAGCCTGTTTAGCCAATTTATCTGCGACCTCATTTCCCTTAACCCCCCTGTGAGCTGGAACCCACATAAACACCACAGCCACCCCTTTGTTTCTGAGTCTATATAAAGTCTCATATATCTCATAGACCAAGTCCTGTCTGCTATCGGATGACCCTGATTTTATTGACAGCAAGGCTGCACTGGAATCCGAACAAAGGACAAAATCCTTGATCATCAGCTCCTCAATCCTCTGCAATGCAGTCACCAAAGCCAACAATTCGACTGTATACACAGACAGATGGGAAGATGTTCTTCTATTAGCAGATATTTTTAAGGCAGGGATATGGAAAGCAAACCCAGTGCAGCCCGTGTCAGGATCCTTTGATCCATCCGTGAATACTGGGGTAAGGGAGTGATATATTGTACCCAACCGATCCTCTACTAAAACTGCAGCGTTTCCAAATTCTCTGCACCCTCGCATCTTACCGCCACCTACTGTACAACAGTGTAACATTCTTCTTCTTCTTCTTCTTCTTCTTCTTCTTCTTCTTCTTCTTCTTCTTGGGTATGGCAGACTAGACGCATCAAAGGCGTATTGCTGCCCTCCACAGTTCATACATCATGTTGGCAGCTTCATCTCAAATTCTCCCACGCAAGCTGGTTCTGTGCAGATACTCCAATAGCTTTTTGACTTTACTCCAACTGTCCAGGTTCATCAAGGTGTACATATTAAAGACAGTTTCTCCGGCGGATCCCAGGTCTCTAAACAGTTTCCTCCGTTGTCCAGCATATTTTTTGCAGTGGATTATGATGTGAGACACTCTTTCCATGTTTCCACAGACACACTTGCCATCAGGGTGTTCCCCTATTGGAGCCAGCCCATTTCTGAGCCCACTCATTAATTAGAACTCAGTTTTTCCCCCGTTCAGAATAAAGAACCTCTTTATATTGTAATATCGGGGCTTTTTCCCAGCATGCCTTGCCAGTCAAGACTTTATTTTCGTGTGTGTGTTTAATGTTATTATTGTGCTATTATACACTATGCTAGTGTTATAGGTAGAATTAGAGCAGGAATGATTATGTGTTGTGTAACCCTGATATAAATGGAGGTCGGTGAGAATGACCTCCCCTCCTGTCTGTGATTGTGTGTTGTGTTTAATAAAGCCTGTTGTGTCGCAGCCATCTGCTCCCTTTCTTTGTGTCAACCTCATCTACATCACACTGGTACCAGAAGTGGGATGGAACAGATGGAAGCCAGGATCCGAGCGGAGATCCGGCAGCTGGAGCGACTCATCGCTCAGCTGGAAACGGCCGACAGAGCTGAGAAACTAACTCCTGGAGCTGCTTGCCGGGATGAACCGAACAGCGGACCCGACGAGACCAGCGTACCCCACTTTCTGCCTTTTTGAAGGCAGAGCGGGCTGAACAGAGGAAACCAGCCTTGCTCACCGCACTTTTCAGGGCTGGACGGGCCGGCGATTCCACTGCAACCAGGGGTGGCAATTGACCAGGAGACGACCGTCCCATCCATCCGGCAGTGGGCCAAGATTCCCCGCTTCAACGGCAAGACCCTACTGGATGACTACCTGGTCCAGGTCGAGCTGGCCGCCATGCTGAACGACTGGTCACCAGAAGAAACCACTGTGCAAGTCGCGCTGGCCTTGGAAGGGAGGGCTCTCTGCACGCTCTCTGATCTCCAGCCTGAGGAGCGCTGCAGATGGCCAGCGCTACAAGGAGCGCTCTGGAGACGATTTGAGAGAATGGCGGACGCAGAGCACGCCCAGGAACAGCTGATCCACCGCCGTCGAAGCAGCCAGGATAGCCTAGGAGCCTACACGGCGGACATACAGCTGTTAACACGGCACAGCTACCCAGATTTCGCACCAGAGGTGGTAGAGAAGCTTGCCCTCCGGAACTTCATCCAAGGTCTCCGCCCGGCCCAGCTCCAGAGCCACGTACGGATCCACGCCGCGAGCGACTGGGAGACTGCGGTGGCAGAAGCAGAGTGGGTGGAGCCGCTGATGAATCGCACAACCGAAGCGTCAACGCACAGACAAAGAACCTTCTAGGCCACAGCTGAGAGCGAGGGGGAGGAGGAGGAGTTACGGCAGACCACGGCAGCGTGTCCACGGAGAAGACGGCTGCGGCAGCCCGTGGAAGGGTGCCCCCACAGCGGTGAGCCAGGACACATCGCACGGTACTACCCTGCACCCACCCCCGACAAACTGATGAGCAGTCACCACGCGTGGGCCGAATTGGACACTCGCCAGGGATGTATCTACAGTGCAGCCTGGAGAAGATGTCAATCCGGGCCCTGATTGACACCGGCTCTACAATCTCCTTGGTCCGACCCGGTGTGCTGCCAGGCACGAACAAGATGGCCCCACGGGGGTGGGAACCCACTGAGCGCTGCGTCACCACAGCTACCGGTGAGCATGCCAGGCTGGGGGGGTGGAGAGTCCCCATGGTGGGGGTGGCCGGTCAAAACATAGAACACCCGTTCTGGCTGGCTGACATCCAAGACCCCTGTATTATTGGACTAGACCTGCTCACAGCCTGGAGCGCCAAGATCAACACCGCCGGACCATCCCTCCAGCTGGGAAACCGGACCATCATGCTCCACAGCAGGACCCAGAGAAGGAACACGGAGGCCTGCGAGGTCGAGGGACCGCCAGGATGGACCGGACCAGGTGGGCCACCGCGAGGACCGGACACGATGACGCCACCAGCATGTGCAGAGAAAGCACGAGCACACACAAGGACAGCAAGGGGAGGGGTCAACGTGTCAGCAGAGACGCAGCAGGCGGTCGAGGAATTATTTCAGCGGAGCTGCAGCGGGCTGGAGCCGGAACAGAGACGCCAGCTGCGGGAACTGTTGGACTGTTATATGGGTGTCTTCGCCGCGAAGGATGAGGAATGCAGCCGGACCGGTTTGGTGCAGCATGAGATCGACACCGGTGGGACCAGGCCGATTTGGCTCCGCCCACGCCGGCTGCCCTTTTCAAGGCGGGCAGTGGCAGAACAAAAAGTGCGAGAGATTCTGGAGGCAGATGTTATTGAGCCCTCCAGCAGCCCCTGGGTGGCGTCGGTGGTGCTGGTCAAGAAGAAGGACGGGTCATGGTGGTTCTGCGTGGATTACCGGCGCCTGAATGACGTCACCTGGAAGGATTCCTACCCCCTGCCCCGCATCGATGACGCGCTGGACCACATCGCCGGCTCCAGCTGGTTCAGCTCGCTGGATCTACGCAGCAGCTATTGGCAGGTAGAGCTGTCACCTGAGGCCCGCCAAAAAACAGCCTTCTCCATCGGGCAGGGACTGTACCAGTTTAAAGTGATGCCGTTTGGACTCTGCAACGCCCCGGCCACCTTTGAGCGCCTGATGGAGCGAGTGCTGGCTCACGTGCCCCAGAGTCGCTGCGTTGTTTACTTGGATGACCTACTGGTGCATGCAGCTGATTTTGACAGCGCCCTGTCAAATCTCCGAGAGGTGCTGGATGCCATCCGACAGGCGGGGCTACGGTTACACCCTAGAAAATGCCACCTATTCTGGTGGAAGACCACTTTCCTGGGCCACGTCGTTAGCGCAGCGGGAGTCGCCACCGACACAGAAAAAGTGGCGGCGGTGAGACACTGGCCAGTGCCGCAGAACGTGGGAGAGCTGAGGAGTTTTCTCGGACTGGCCTCCTATTATAGGAGATTTGTGGAAAAACTTTGCCACCATCGCCAGCCCGCTGCATCAGCTGACGCAGAAAGGACGCACGTTTCAGTGGAGTGAGAATTGTGCTGCTGCTTTCTCCCAGCTTCACACGGCGCTCATCGGAGCCCCCATCCTGCAGTATCCTGACCCGAACCACCCGTTCATCGTGGACACGGGCACCAGCAACCAGGGCATTGGGGGGGTGTTATCCCAGGAGGGAGAGCAGGGAGAGCAGGCAGTCGCTTTTTTCAGCCGCACTCTCAGCAGAGCCGAGAGGAATTACTGTGTGACTTGCAGGGAGCTGTTGGCTGTCATTCAAGGACTGCGTCACTTCCGCCCGCATGTGTACGGGGGGAGGGTCCAGCTCAGGACGGATCACGCTTCCCTAACCTGGTTATTGAATTTTAAAGAGCCGGATGGACAGTTGGTGAGATGGCTGGAGGCACTGCAGGATTATAATTTCCAGATTGTGCATCAGGCAGGCCGCCTCCATGCCAATGCTGACGCGCTGTCTCGGCGCCCCTGTGCGACAGAGGAGTGTCGTCACTGCCAGCGGGCTGAAGATCGAGATCAAGCCGTCCCACGGGCTGCTGCTCTCCGGACCGCTGCTTGCAGGAATAACGCAGCGACGCACAGCCCCTCCTCGGATGATCAGACAGCCTCCCCCAGCAATGACGTCACAGAGGTCCTTGACACGCAGCAGCTGCAGAGCGAGCAGGATAGAGACCCGGTCATTTCTCGGGTTCGGCAGTGGCTGGACGCAGGACAGCGGCCCGCCTGGGAGGTTGTGTCAGCGCTGGACCCAGAGACTGAGGCCCTGCACTCCCAGTGGGCCAACCTCCGCTGCCACGAGGGCGTGGTGTATCGGCAGTGGCAGACTCCAGCTGGGCAGCGGCACGTCTGGCAGCTGCTGGTTCCTCGTCGACTCTGGCCCAACGTACTCCAGCTGGTTCATGGGGCAGTAGGAGCAGGCCACTTCGGGGTGACAAAGGCGCTGCAGCGTCTTCGAGCCTGGTTCTACTGGCCCGGCTGTCATCAAGACGTGGAGCTCCATGTTCACCGCTGCGACACGTGCACAGCTCAGAAAGGGTCAACTCAGCGATCCCACGCTCCCCTGCAGCAGTACCGGGTGGGAGCACCAATGGAGCGGGTAGGAGTGGACATCCTGGGCCCTTTCCTGACCATGGACCGGGGGAACCGCTATATGCTGGTCGCGATGGATTATTTCACTAATGGCCCTTTTCCACTCGTATCACTTTGGCCTTACTCACTTCTACTCGACTCGCTTTCTAGCTTTTTCCACTGTACCCAGCACGGTTTAACAGGCACTATTTTTGTGCCTGATCGAGGGCAGGGTACAACCGTGCTGAGTTGAGCCGAGATGTGACGTCAAAAGACTGCGAGCCACTGATTGGTCAGTGCGTAACGTCACGAAAGCGTCCGTCTTCAGTGGAATTTACACGACCGCCATTTGCAATATTTCATGGACTAACTCGGTCACGAAGTAAATACAATATTAATACAGACAGCGCTGTAGGTTTTGCGGAACTCTACACCGTGGTCCAACGAAGAGGTGCGGGGTTTTCTCTGCTTGGTTCCAGATCCACAGTGAGGAGCGACCCGCACTGATACAGATGCAGCCCAGCATAGAACCGGACTACGGACAAGCTGAAGACGAACGTGAGAGAACCATCGATGGTGAGTGACTTGTAATATGTGCCCTATCATTAAATATGATAGGGCACATATCAGCTGATAGGGCTTAAAAAGTTACCCCCTATAAGGGGGTAACTTTTTAATGATATAGGCACACTGATTTTTTGAGAATATTTCAACTTTAGAGCTCATTTTCTCAAAATAATGGTTTTGTGGGATAGCCCACTTTACCTCTGAAGGGCACATATTGTGCATCTGTTTGCTTATTTATCCTGTTGGTGGTAAGCTCATTTTTTTTGAGCCATACAGCGCCGTCCTGTGCTGGCTAATGAGTATTAGCTAGTAGCTGGCTAGTACCAACTGCTGAGTCGCGCTTGTTTTGTCCTAAGTATTCGCTTGTGAGAGCAAAACGATGAAATATGTTAATCCTGGTTAAAGTCCTGGTTTGTGTACGTGCTGCACTTTGGTGCTGTGCATTAAATTGTGTGTAATTTCTTCCTAGAATGTGTGTCCACATGCCAGGGTTTAGCCTCCCTCAGTGTTTGTGGATGCAGGTCAAGTGGACCACAGGAGCCGAAATCTCGATATATACAGGTGCTTTTTCAAACCAGTGATTTATAAAGTCATTCATATAATTTTCTAAAGTGTCAGAGTAGACCCACACACCGATTCTGTGGATTTTCCATAAAAGGTGTTGGAACAGTGTTGTTGTGCTGTTCCACCATAAATCCCTGGATTGATAATGTACTTGTTCATGTACAGAGTGGATCCTGCGGTGCTTGTCAGGGAAACGAAGCATTTTTGTCACATCCCACCACTGACTTTCACAGGTGTATTTCCCTAACACAGGTACATCTCCAAAAATTAGAATGTCATGAAAAAATTCAATATTTTTTGTCACTCATTTCAGAATGAGAAATCCATATATTATATACATTCATTACACAGACAGTGATATATTTCAAGCGTTTATTTATTTTAATAGAATTTAAGTTTTTAAATAGAAATGTTGGCCGCTGAGGTGTTGGTTAATATGGGCTGTAGTCATAATCATCAAAATTAAAATAAACACTTGCAATATATCACTGTCCGTGTAATGAATCTATATATGGGTTTCACTTTCTGAAATGAGTCACAAAAATATTGAACTTTTTCATGATACAGTGATCCCTCGCTACTTCGCGCTTCACCTTTCGCGCCCTCAGTGCATCGCGGATTTTTCAAAAATATTCATCAAAAATTCAAAATTGAGAAATAATGGGCGGGCGCTAGCAGAAGGCAGGGAGACTACATTAGACCATCACGTGTCAACACGGAGAGCAGCACAACTCTCTGTTCGCTGTTGTCGTGTTGGCTGGGCTCGGAAATCTCGCAAGCTGATTGGCCGAGACGTTTCACCCCGCAAGCTGATTGGCCGAGACGTCTCACCCACCTCCTCTTCCTACCGAGCACCCATGAAGGGAAGAAAGACCGCATTCATTGCTTTTTATCGCTCGTGTTACTTAGTCTCGCCGCGTGGAACTTTTTGCTGTTCTCTTGTGCCATTTTGTGCGAAATAGTCTTCCCGTCGAGGCACTACGCCGCCTCCTGCAGCTTCAGCTCTATCGGAAGCTGCCCTCGATGATCCTGCGCCTCCAGCACCTCACGATGAGGCGTCACCTGAGGAGCAGTAAAGCTCTCATTAACCTGTGCAGTAAATCATTTTCATCTTGAGTTACGTATCTTGTTATAAGAATAAAAGAGTTCTAAAAACATATTTATGTACACTTTGTTTACATCTACGTATGTATGTACACGTACACACACACACACGTATCATATGAGAGTGAGAGAATGAACGTACGTATTGTTTATGGATGACGTCATTGGGGTGACGCTACTTCGCGGTTTTTCACTTTTCGCGGTCGGTTCTGGAACCCATTAACCGCGATAAGTGAGGGATCACTGTATTATAATTTTTGAGATGTACCTGTATAAGTGTTGAACTTGCTTTAACTAATCAACATCCATTTCTGTTGTTCGTCTAGGCAGGAGGAAAGGAAACGCAGCCGCCCCACAATGGACCTCGCCACTGTGGAAAGTACTGAAATCCTTTGCTTTTATAGGTAAAGTGTCAAAACCAAAGTAGTACAACCAAAGTAGCACAATTTCCACTTAATATAAAAGGGACTGAACTGAGATTTATTTGATTGTGTGAATATTAATTACAGAATAATTGAAAATGACTGGTGCATCAACTGTAAAATAAACCACTTGTTAATGTATTTATTTTTTGTCAGATCACTTGTGTGATCCTTTGTGAGTTATGTTCATAACTGTATCTTTTGGGGAATGGCAGTTGTTCAGTCATCAATATAACTTAGTTTATATGTGTAGTTTATAGTCTATCATCAATAAACTCATGCGGTAACAGGACACATTACAAATATTTCAGGTTCAGGTTCAGGTTCAGGTTCAGGTTACTTTATTTGTACCCGTAGGTAGATTTGTTTTGCAGTCTGGTGACATCCATATTTACAAGCCACAAATTACATTCAACATAGACACAAACACAGGCACATATGAAGCTGACTATAAACATGATAAGAATTCTCAAGTCTCCATCAATCAGGGTATAAAAAGACAAAGAGATGGGAGAAAAACCAGAGGTAAGAGAGAAGGGTCATATTAAAAGTTAAAAACTAGTCAAAGAGGTTAAAAACTCAAAGGTCTAAAACCCAATAAAATATTTAGAACCCAAGTGACATCCTACAAAAATAAGTAAATATAAAATGGAGTTAATAATTAGGTACCTAAATTATGTGCAATATATTTTTACAGCTTGTTCAACTCTTTGACAGCAGCAGGGACAAAGCTGTTTTTGTAGCGCTGGGTTCTACTTTTTGGGACAGCAAACCTCCGTCTTGAGGGAAGAAGCTGAAAGTGGCAGTGCAAAGGGTGGGAGTCATCATTTAAAATGGAGGTAGCCATCCTCTGTACTTGTCTGGTGTACAGGGATGTCAGGCTCAGCTGTGGCTCACCAAGCAAACGACTGGACCATCTAACTACATGATCCAAGGATTTCCTCTGTTTCAGTTTTATCTGACCAAACCATGACACTAAAGAAAAGGATAAAACAGATTCAATAAAAGCCCAATAAAACATTGTCATTATGGTTCGGTCAACTTGGAAGCGTGCAGGTTTTCTCAAGCAATGCAAATGTTGCTGACCCTTTTTGTACACCCTTTCACAGTTCTCTTCAGAGTTTAAATTACTATCAATAATCGTCCCAAGATATTTGTAGGATTGTACACATTCGGTGGTCTGGCCTTTTAGTATGGTGACTTTGTGCCTGGGATTTTTCCTCCTAAAGTCAATAATCATGTCTTTAGTTTTTGTCATATTCAGCTGCAGGTAGGAATCCTCACACCAGTGAACAAAATCATCAACTACTGGGCCGTGGCCACTCTCACCATCCTGGAGGAGACTGACAATGACTGAGTCATCAGCATACTTTATAATGTGTCTGTTGTCATGTCTGTTCCGACACGTTTGTGTACAGGATGAAGAGTAGTGGTGACAACACACACCCCTGAGGAGAGCCAGTAGAAGAGCACTTTAGGTCAGACAATGTACCATTGACCCTTACTCTCTGCGTCCTGTTGGTTAAGAAATCCAGAATCCAACCCACCAGATTATTGCTCAAATCAAATTGCTGCAGGAGCCTTTCAACTAAGATATGAGGTTGGATTGTATTAAAGGCAGAGGAAAAGTCCACAAATAAAAGTCTGGCGTGTGTCCCATTAAAATCCAGATGTTTAAAAAGCATGTTAAACAGAGTGACAGTGGCATCCTCCACTCCTCTGTGAGGCCTATAGGCAAACTGCAGAGGATCCAATGCATGCTCAGTCTGCTTTAGGACCTCACATCTGACCAGTTTTTCAAAACTTTTCATTAAAATTGAAGTCAAAGCAACTGGTCTAAAGTCGTTTACCGTTTTAGGACAGCTGGATTTTGGAACGGGAACAATCACGGCTTCTTTCCAGATCTTAGGCACATGTTGTGTCTGTAAGGACTTATTGAAAATGTAATGAAATATAGGACTCAGTTCATGTGCACAGGACTTTACCAAGCGCCCACATATATTATCAGGGCCCTGACTTTTGTTCACTTTTACAGCGCAGAACTCCCTTTTAACATCCTCCACCTCAATATTAAAGTGCTGATTGTCTTTGCATTTCTGTTTCAGTATTTGAGACCCATTGTAGTGCATCCTTTTATATTTTAGCAATACAAGTACAAAACACCACCCACACTTGAAGCCAGGGCAAGAAGAGACACTTTTACAGACAAGACAAACTTTTATTGATAAAAACTCCATATTTTGACTGAGCGACTCCATACTCGGTGATGCACACCCTCAGTTAAAGTGCTAGATTCCATTCAAGTGAATGTATTAATTCATTCTGATTGCTGAGGCCACAGTAAAAACAGATGATTACCTCCGCCAGGCCGCAGGCCGCAGGAGGTTATGTTTTTGCCGGGGTTTGTCTGTCTGTCTGTCTGTTGGTTAGCAAGATAACTCAAAAAGTTTTGGACGGATTTCGATGAAACTTTCAGGCGTTGTTAGAAATGGTACAAGGAAGAACTGATCAAATTTTGGGGATGATCTGGATCACCGTCTGGATCCAGGAATTTTTGAAAGGATTCTTTAACATTGTCAGATGGGGCCATTTTCAACATGTGTGTAGGCGCAATGGAGGGCGCTGGTCGTCGTGTCTGACGAACACGAACTCCGCGTTCTTCAAAGTTTTAGGCACAAAAGCACGCGGAAAACAGTGGTGGGCCGGCACCGGCAGCGTGCCTGTGTTTGCACTACGCTGCAAAAGCTGAGACGGGCAGCTGTCCGGCGCGGGATTATTTGGCAGAAATTCCCCGGGCAGCCATAGGGGCTGCGCAAAAACGAGCTCTCTGCCGGGGAAGCTTCCAAATCCTCTTTTGGCGCCGAGCGCAACCCCAATAAAACCCACGGCAACCTGTCTACCCAATTTGCATCCGTCAGTGAAGCCCTGAGTGCTGCTTTCAGTGATCTATGAAAATGCTCGCGTAACCCATTGGCCTGTGGGTTGTACGCGGTTGTGTGATGAATTGCAACGCCCGCAGCCTGGGAGTTTGGAGATGGAGGAGATGGACACAACAGCAACACTTGAGTTTATTACCTCTGCCAAGGAGGTAATGCTTTTACTGCCATTTGTCTGTCTGTCTGTCTGACTGTTACCAACATAACTCAAAAGGTTATGAACGCATTTTGACAGAATTTTCAGGACAGGTGTGTAATGGCACAGGGAACAGATGATTAGATTTTGGTGATGATCTGAGAGTGCATACCTCCACCAAGGGCTTTGTTTGTATTTGTGCAGCAGGATTACACAAAAACTACTGGATGGATTTGGATGAAATTTTCACCAGAGGTGGTTCTTGGCCTAGAGAGGAACCCATTACATTTTGTGAATGATCTGCGAATGCATACCTCAGCCAAGGCTCTTCTCACAGTGTGTCAGCCACAAAACTCCAAAACTAATGGACAGACTTGGATGCAGTTTTCACCACAAGTGGCGATAGGCCTAGACACAAGCCCATTACATTTTGGAGGTGATCCATGACAAATGGAAGGAGCCTTGGCTGAGGTATGCGCTCTATGAGTGCTTTTCTAGTTTTAAATGTAACCCAGCCCTTATAAAATCAACTCAACTGAAGCGCAGCTACATGAAAATTGTGATTAAATACAACAACGAAGTACTTTATATTCACATTGGAATTGGAATCGCTCCTGTTTTGTTTTTCTTTTGAATTCTTGGATGGAACATGGGTGGGCAATATAAGCTGCAGCTTCAGCCATCACCCATTTCAGATAACCTATGTTGAACTGTATAATCAGAGGAGTTATTGTTTAATTCAACCTTGTTAGATTTTTTCCCTTTGTTATATTGTCGACTTTCTTATTCTTTACTTTTAATCTTCCGAAATAAAGTATTCATTCTTTCATTCACTTTCACACCACTGCTTTTAGCACATGTGTATTTCCCAATTTGTTTTAAACTTCCTTAATTAACCACGCATCCGTGTTTTTTGTCTTTGTCTTGGCAAGAGGGAAACAATCCACCCAAACTGGACTTTGTGTCACTATTTACAGAGATTGCCAGGCCTAAGATCTGCTGAACTGGGACCAGTGTGAGCTGGCACATCCCAGCTGCTGAGTGGACCCAGTCTTACAGTTTGAATGTTTGCACATTCTGAATAATCTGGAATTTGCTGGTGATTGTAATAAACAATTTAGTGACTTTGTGTTTGCATCATGATTTTCTATGTTTGTCTGTTAACACACTGTGGGAAAAGAGTCAATAGTAACAAACCATTAATGGTGATCTTGAAAATAATGGCTCATTTTTAAGAAAAGTAACCAAAACAATTATTTATTAACTGAAGACTGTATTGTTGGATGTGCCACCGCAGAAGACCCTGCATACTTTAGTGATAGTACCAGTATATGGAGGAATTCTGGGTCATATTGTCACGATGGGATGAGACGCCGTATGATCCAGCGCTCAGACCATATTCCTCCTCTACCCGGTCCTCTCCTTGACAGCGTCTCAGCGGGCTCCCAGCTGTCAGTGTCATGGGACGGCTGGAGCCCAATTATCCCTCATCAGCTGAGGCGCTGCTAATGGGTTTAAAAAGGAGCAGCTCTGATCATTCGGGGCTGTAACTTCGCTCACCACAGGCTGGAACCCCTTCGCCTGGCGCTAGCCTCCTGCCCTTTGTTCTGCAGTATATGTGAGTGTTCCTCTCGTATGAGTATTTGTACCTTTTGGCTCCACGAGGCCATGCTCCTTTTCCCCGTTCCCTAATCTAATAAAACATCGCAACTCACTGGCTCGCCCTCGGCTCTTATTGTGTGGCTCGCGAGGGCCACACGTAACAGTAAGTTACAGCCAGGCGGGTTGCCGGTGGCTGTGAGTTGCCGTTGGTCTTGTGCCTCCCTGTCGGGGTGTCAGCCCGTTATACATGCCGTCGCCCCGGAGTCACGTTCGGCTCCAGGGCAGAGAGCTGACGGCCAGCTTGGAGGAAGTCGACGGGACGGCTCTTCTCCGCTACCCTGGACGACGACCCCAAGGAAAGACGCTGGGCACCTAGAGGTTTGCTGAGAATCTCCTGGACAGTCTCCCTCGCCATTCCACCCATCCGGAGGTCTGTCAGGAGGAACGCCAGCGCTGCGCAGCGAGAGGAGACTCCGTCGGGTTGGAGGGAAATCCCGGCAGGAAGACGAAGAGGAGGAGACGTTACCCTTGCTTCGGGATCCCGGTCTGCCTCCACTCCGGCCCGGGAGTTCGCGCCACCCAGAGGGCTTTCCCCGTCCTGCAAGACGTCACTTGGGAGTCCCCCGGAGGATCTGCAGCTGACGGCAATTAAGGTCCGGGACCAAGTGGCTGCTGCTCGTTCCGCTGTGCACCCGTCCACCATTATGAGGCATGTGGCGGCCGCCGTTAGACTGGTGGAGAGGAGTCCGGGGCTACGCGACTTCCCAGAGTTCGACGCCCTCCTCGCCTCTGTGTCTGCCCAGGAGCAGCGATTTTCCGGATTCTTTCCTTTGCTTCGCCCCCTGTGAGTAGCCGTCGCCACACAGCCTCATCTTCTCAGCATAAACCCCGTCCAGATCCAGTTCCGGGTCGCCACAAGGTCTCAGCCTCCCACGCAGCTGTCTTCCCTGCGCCTCTCCAGAGAGGAGATCTCTCAGCCTCTTCTCCCGAGCCACTTCCCTCAGCTGTCACGCCAGCGCTTCGGGTCCGGCTCATCTCGGCGGTCGCCCCCTCCTCCTCGACGCGCTCCCCGACTGCTGTGTGCATCCTGAATCCAGACCTGGCGAACTCCATCCCGAATCCACGCGAGTGGCTCCCCGACGTCCTCCAGGGGGTCCTCCGTCACCCGCCCGGCGGGGAAGAGGGAGGAGCAAAGTCCATGACAGCAGGCACCATCCAGCCTCCAGCGACAGGCAAGTCTCGGTTTTTTTCACATTCATCTGATGATTGCTCTGTCAAACTCCTGGAGGTGGAGTTCGGGGTTCGCAGCAACCCGAACTCCCACCACCTGCTGTAGCTGTAAACATTAATCCTGCATCCTCTGTGTCTCCCTCTGCTGAGCGGTCCCCGGTGCCAGGCCAACATCGTGGGATGAGGAGGGGGCCTGCGGTTCTGGACAGCCCGGTTCCGGTCCCGCAGCTACGCCCGTGACGGAGGCGGATGGGTGGATTGCTACGTGAGCTTGGCGCCGACGACCAAGCGTCCCCGGGTCTCCACAGAGGAGCGGTCCAGTCCAGCGGGACGAGGTTCTCCTGCCACCACGCCATGTGGGCTGTCGGCGTGGACACCGGGGCCGGAGGACTCACAAGCTGCGCTGTCCATCATGCCAGCTGCGGAGCCCGACGCAGCTGAGTGGGAGCCAAATGACGACCTCCTGACGCTGGATCCCGGATCTTCATAGTCCTGGACGGCGTCAGAACCCAAGATCAGGCAAGTGCTCTATCTCATCTTTCTTTTCCTCACTTTAGAGCAGTTTAGCCTGTCTCTTGGGGAGGTGAGCCGGGTGCAGCCGTCCACTGCGTCCGAGCTTATCTCGCCGGGTTCCGGTGATCCTGATCCCAGTTCTGTTCTCTCTCCTGAGCCTTCTTCCAGGGTCGCCGGCGAGGAGCTGCCATCACTCGTGGTGCTAGAGGGTCCAGGTTCGACGTCGGAGGTCGGTTCTGGTGCGGCGCCGGCCCAGTCGGGGTCCGACGAGGGTTCGTCCGAGTCCCATTCGGGGTCCGACGAGGGTTCGCCTGAGACCCAATCGGGGTCCGACGTTGGTTCGCCTGAGACCCAATCGGGGCCCGACATGGGTTCTGCTCCAGCGGTGTCCGGGTCCGGTGAGGGAGCTGCGGATCTCCTGTCATCTGACCTTCGACCACCTCGTCGTCAGCTCTCCCCCAAGCCTCTTCCACTGGGGCCCGTTTGGACTTCTTCCTTTCCCCTACGGGCCTGGTGGTTGAGCGATGCGGGTCGGCCGCCAGAGGGCCTGCCGGGCCCATTTGGCCCGCTTGTGCGGCTGCCCGACCCGTTAAACTGTTTGTTCGGCGATCTGGTTCGGCCTCCCGAGGATCTGCGTTTTCTGGCCTGGGGTTCGGGTAGGCCACCGGAACTCTTCCCTTCACCCGTGTTAGCGGTATGGACGCTGGGTGCAGGGAGACCCCCCGAACTGAATGTCTGTTGCTGTACTTGTGTTGGGTGGGTACAGCTAAATTGTTATTTCTGTCCCGCATTTAGCGTGGTTTTCTTTTTTAGGTTTCCCCTCCTGTTTGAGGGATGGCTGTAATGTTCTACTTTTCGCCCTTGGGGTTTTTTTTTCCTCTTGTTTTGGGGTCCTCGGGGTTGTTTTATTTTGTATTTGTCTGTACAGGGTTTGTGGAGTATTGTGTGGGGGGGGGGTTCTCTTCCCTGTGTGTTGGGTTGTAATTCCTGCAATTATCCTCTGCCTGTATGGGTTCCTCCCTCGTGGTATTCTATGGAGTATTGTGTTTGGGTTTTTTTTCCCCCTGATACTCTATATTGGGTTATTGTCTTTTGTTTCTCCCCCTTTCTCTGGGTTTCTGTCATGTTATATTGTATGGAGTATTGTGTTTGGGTTTTTTCTCTGCCCTGGTACTCTGGGTATTTGTTCATTGTCGATTTGTCCTTTTTTTTTCTCTGTTCCTCTCCCTCCGGTCCTGCCTCCCCTCCACCCACCCTAGGTGGGGGGGGGGGGGTCTCGGATGTTTCGGGTCGTTTGGAGCCCGACCGTGAGGGGGAGGCTCTGTCACGATGGGATGAGATGCCGTATGATCCGGCGCTCAGACCATATTCCTCCTCTACCCGGTCCTCTCCTTGACAGCGTCTCAGCGGGCTCCCAGCTGTCAGTGTCACGGGACGGCTGGAGCCCAATTACCCCTCATCAGCTGAGGCGCTGCTAATGGGTTTAAAAAGGAGCAGCTCCGATCATTCGGGGCTGTAACTTCGCTCACCATAAGCTGGAACCCCTTCGCCTGGCGCTAGCCTCCTGCCCTTTGTTCTGCAGTATATGTGAGTGTTCCTCTCGTATGAGTATTTGTACCTTTTGGCTCCACAAGGCCGTGTTCCTTTTCCCCTGTTCCCTAATCTAATAAAACATCGCAACTCACTGGCTCGCCCTCGGCTCTTATTGTGTGGCTCGCGAGGGCCACACGTAACACATATTAGCATCTGTTCTTCATCATAATGGGTTTGGGCAGGGGTGTCCAATCATGTGCCGTGGAGGGCCAAGACCCTGCAGGCTTTACCTCCAACCAGTGTCTTCAACAGCAGATTCCACTGAACTTCTTCCACTGACTGCAGATCAGTGAAAACACCTGCTGAAGAGACTGGGTAGAAGAGAACCTGCAGGGTCTTGGCCCTCCATGACACATGATTGGACACCTGTGGGTTAGAGTTTAATGGGATTTAACATTTTAACACAAACTGCTTTATGGTTCATAATCCTGTTGACAGACTTACACTAAACCAAAAGTGATTTCTCAAACTGCTGGATTGTTCTTAAGACAGCTTTTCCAATCTGTCAGTATTAAATTTATGTCACATGGTGGTAACCTTCCCATATAAAAAAAGAGACATCTGCAAAAACTTCAGAGGTTTATTGTCAGTGCAATACTACATAAATGCATGTATAGTACATTGTTGATGCAGAGAATATATATTTCTACAGTACATGTATCTAGTAAATCAAGCATTTTCCATGTAACCTTGTGACTGCATTATTTTAATTGCTTTTAATCCTAGATCAAGTTTGTTTTGGCCTAAAATGCATCATAACTGTCAAATATATCTTATTATACCTAACTCAGTACTGTTTACTTTTTGAATATATATTTTGTGGCTAATATAGTTATTAACCTGGTGATCAAGTTGTGTCAGCTGATCATTTTTTGCTTTGACACCACCTCAGAGTCAGTGCTGCTGGAGCAGGTACGTCCCATGATGTCTCAACAGTCTCTCCATGATTTTCACGCAGATCAGAGCAATTTGTTGCACAGGAAATAAACGTTTCTACAGACATTCTTAAGCTCTATAACCACTGATTGTTTGTGAAGCTGTGTTGACATCAGTGACAGGCTGTGTTGAACGCCCAGACCGACCGTTTGAAGCGGTAGTTTTCCCACAACAGAGCCATCTGAAACACACACAGCGTACATATTTTAGTACCTAACAGCGATAACTTGCAGACATTACAGTGTAGTACGACGTACTTATAGCAAACTAGCATTAGCAACCATTAGCTTACCGTCATATATGACCTAGTTTGCACCCTCACGTCTTCGGCTCTCCCAGAAGCTGCAGAACTATTCCAGAGTGTTTCGTCTTGCTGCTTGTACCCTTGTCTGGTGGTCCTTTTTGGCATTTATGGTGACAAAAGCCACAGACTGAGGAGTCACCTTGTGCAGCTGCCATGTTATGTTTTGCTTGGGTCGCGTGTTTTACATCACGGGAGTGTGGCGCCGCCTTGCTGTAAAAAAATCCCGCCCACCCCAGCTTAACCCCGCTTTACCCGGCTGCTACGGAGACAAAACCGAGGCCGAACCGAGTAGTAGTGAAACGAAGCGAGGCGAGCTGTGATAGTGGAAAAGCGGCTTAAGTGGCCAGAGGCATACGCGGTCCCAGACCAGAGCGCCGCTACAACGGCATCAAAGCTGGTTGACGAAATGTTCTGTCGGTTTGGCGCACCGGAGGAGCTGCACAGCGATCAGGGTCGGAACTTCAAGGCGGAGGTCTTCGGAGAGGTCTGCAAGCAGCTGGGCATCCGGAAGACCCGGACCACCCCGCTGCATCCACAGAGCGACAGCCTGGTCGAACGATTCAACCGGACCCTCACCACCCAGCTCGCTATCCTCGTGGACCAGCGACAGCGAGACTGGGACCTGCATCTGCCTTTTGTTTTGTGGACGTACCGGACGGCAGCTCAGGAATCTACTCGGTGCACCCCTGCAGCTCTCATGTTTGGACGCGAGCTGCGCACACCGGTGGATTTGGTATTCGGCCCCTCCCCCCCTGAGCCGGAGGTGGAAGGCAAACCCAGGTTGGATTATTTTTTTTTGTTTGAAAGAACGTCTCCACACGGTGCACGAACTGGCTCGAGAGGCCCTGGCAGCAGCGGGGGGTCGGCAGAAGCGAGCGTATGACTCCCGCTGCCAGGGGAGGGACTTTGCACCGGGAGATCGAGTCTGGGATTTCTGCCCTGAGAAAAAACAAAAAGGACAATCACCGAAGCTGGCGAGCCATTGGTCGGGACCGTGTGTGGTTCTGCAGAGACTGTCGGATGTGGTGTACAGGGTGAGGCTTAGGAAAAGGGACCGGGTTGTGGTCCTTCACAGTGACCGTCTCGCCCCGTATCAGCCATCCGCCCCGCTGGTGGACAAACCGGAGCCTTCATCCCAACCAGATACCCCGACCGAGACTCAGATGGACACTAGGAGGCCTGTACGTGCTGGTTGCCGGCACCGAAGGCCGCCCCGACACCTGAACGAGTTCGTATTGGACTTTTGAATTGGACTTTAATTTTTCTGGGGACAGAAACCAGTCCAGGAGGGGGGCAGTGTAACATCGGGGCTGTATTGGGGGGGGGGGAGCAAGGATTTCCCCAGCATACTTTGCAACAGAGGACGTTATTGTGTGTGTGCATTAAATGTTATTACTGAGTTATTATACTGCTGTGTCATTATAACTGTGTTATAATGACCCAGCAGTGTTTTATAGGCAGGATTAGGGCAAGATGTATCATGTGTTGTATAACCATGATTGAAATGGAGGTCTGGGAGAATGGCCCCCCCTCCTGTCTGTGCTCAGGGTGTGTGTGAATAAAGCCTGTTTGTCACTACTATCTGCTCCTCTTCTTTGTGTGAACCTTGCCTACGTCACAATATGTACATATAAATATATAAATATATAAACACACAGTGCGGAGCATTGTAGCTAGATGGAATAAATATATAAATATATAAACACACAGTGCAGAGCATTGTAGCTAGATGGAATAAACAGCATAACCGTCTGCTTAGTTATCCTACATAGTATGAATATGTACCGATACATATTGTCACCCTCCGTAGCGACCGATATTGTCCTAGTTGTATGCTGGAGGGGACCATTGTGTAAGTCTATTGCGTCTTTTGCATTCAATACTATTAGGTTGTCACGTTTTTGTTTTTTTTTCATTTAATCCCAGTACAGATATTATTTAGAAGATATGAGGAGGTAATACAGTCTTTCACACTGGCTTCACAAAGTCTGCAGGTTAGCTGAGTGGATACTGTTGTGTATGGAGATTGGCCTTCGGGGTTTGCCTTAGCACTGCCGGGGCAGGGAACAGGATGATGTCAGGCGGGCTGAGGTGAGGTGCGCCTCCTTTTATACCACTTTATTTCAGCCCCATGAAACCCAGGGAGCCAAAGACAACACACACAGTGCACAAAGCCTCTCTGGCACATTAACATTACAGAACACAGACCCTGCTTCTCACTCCCTCTCATACTCTAGCGAACTCCGGTGTGTCCTGACTCCCTGGGGTGCAGCTAGTCCTTTCTGTTACATCTGAGACCCCCTGGTGCCACTTCCTCCTTCAGTCCTCCATACCTGTCAAGGCATACCTCATGCCTCCCTTATTGGGGGGCTTTCAAACCTGTACTGAGTACTTAAAAACTGTATTTATCGGCAGATGAAAGAAAACTGACCCCCCCCCCCCCAAAAAAAAACCCCAGCAACTGCAACATGACCTATTTCAAACATATTTATTCAAATGTACACTTTTATGGACACAATCTTGAGCCACAACTTTTTGGTAATGTGAAAATAATAAGCCAAGTAGCACAAAAAAATAAATAAAATAAAAAAAAATACAAAAATATTTTTCAAATTTACATTAGCACAAGGTAGATTGCTTAATTTGAAAGTACACAATAAGAATTATTCTGAATATAGTTCTTAATTGTCAGCTAGATACTGTATATAGACTTGGAATTAAAGAGTTTTTGTCAGCTTTGTTACACTAATGCACTTGGATGAACTTGAAACAAGAAAATGTTCACTGATGCTGCTTGTTATAGTTCCAAGTAGCAGCCTTTGCTGACTCTAGCATTTCTGAAGTGGCAGATCAGATCAGGTGGCAGATCAGAAGTGATCTGCCACCAATGGGGGTAGATTGTGCCCTGCCACAAAAAAATGAGAAACCATCACTTCTGCTAGTGATGCATTGGATTTGGAAGGCGATTCCTCTCTGTTCCGGAGCCGCAGGACAGTAGAAAGTGTGAGGCCATCAGCATAATGATTAAGTCCACACTTCTCACTGTAGTGATAATAGCTCACGCTGAGCGCTCTGCCAGCCCCCTAGCTGTGGGGGTCACACACACGACGTGTTCCTCAACACACTCACTAATTTTTTTTTCCCGTATATTTTTCTTTTGGGCGTACAGAAATGGCAATACGCCCGTATTTGTTAAAATTGCATTTTCCCCGTATTAAAATACGGCGGAAACGTATCACTTGACAGGTATGGTCCTCTGTTCCACACACCCCACCCCCACCCCGGCTTACTGACTCAGGGTGGAGAACCCCCCACTCCGTGCCCCCACACAATGTTTTTTTGGCTTTACTATTATTTAGTCCTTGGAGTGTTTCTAAATAATGTCCAATATGAATCTTCAGTTGTTGTATGTGTGGGGTGGTGTTGGTCCATTTACATTTGTAAATGGACCAATGGACCAATCCATCATAGTACTGAAACAGCCTTAGCGAAGGTCACTAACGACCTCCTCATTGCATCTGATAATGGACTAGTTTCTGTACTTGTCCTTTTAGACCTTAGTGCAGCTTTTGATACTATCGATCATAATATTCTACTTGATAGATTAGAACACTATGTTGGACTTAATGGAACTTCGTTGCAATATTATTATTGCATATTATTACAGTAGATGCCTCTCAGATGATGCTGTTTCCAAATTTATGCAGATTGTTTCCTCTATGCCATGTGTCAACACAACGGAAATAAGCTATAGACAGCTTGCTCCTTCTGTAATTGATAACATGGTGGATAGTGTTTCAGCTTCTCTGCATCAGGCTCTAGACTTGGTGGCCCCCTTAAAAAAGAAAAAGTCTAATCAGAGATTTCTAACTCCTTGGTTCAACACAGAAACTCGTAGCTTAAAACAGAAGACTCGTCAATTAGAAAGAAAATGGCGCTCTACTAATTTAGATGAAATCTATTTAGCTTGGAGAAATCATCTTTTAATTTATAAAAAATCTCTTAGAAAAGCTAGAACAAGTTATTACTCTGCATTAATAGAAGAGAACAAGAATAATCCCAGGTTTCTTTTCAGTACTGTAGCCAGGTTGACAAAGAGTCAGGACTCTGTCAATCCTAGCATTCCCTTAGAGCTTACTAGTCAGGACTTTATGAACTTTTTCAATAATAAAATTTCATCCATCAGAGATAAAATCAATCAGATTCACTAACGACCTCCTCATTGCATCTGATAATGGACTAGTTTCTGTACTTGTCCTTTTAGACCTTAGTGCAGCTTTTGATACTATCGATCATAATATTCTACTTGATAGATTAGAACACTATGTTGGACTTAATGGAACTTCGTTGCAGTGGTTTAGATCTTATTTATCTGATAGGTTCCAGTTTGTTCATGTAAATAATGAGTTTTCTTTCAACTCAAAGCTTAGTCATGGAGTTCCACAGGGATCTGTGCTAGGCCCTACTCTTTTTAGTTTATATATGCTTCCGTTAGGCAACATTATTAGAAAGCACTGTATACATTTTCATTGTTATGCAGATGACACACAATTATACCTGTCAATGAAGCCAGATGATACTAATCAATTAGCCAAGTTAGAAGCCTGTCTTAAGGAAATCAAAGCTTGGATGACTTGTAATTTCCTGCTATTAAATTCAGATAAGACTGAAGTCATTCTTGTTGGTCCAAAAAACCTTAGAAATTCCTTTCCAAATCAAACTTTCAGTTTGGATGCAGTTACTCTTTCTCTTAATAGCTCTGTGAGGAACCTTGGAGTTATTTTTGATCAGGATTTGTCCTTCAATTCACATATTAAATTTGTTTCTAAGTCTGCCTTCTATCATTTGCGTAATATTGCCAAGATTAGGAGCATCTTGTCTCAGAGTGATGCTGAGAAACTGATCCACGCTTTTGTTAGCTCGAGATTAGATTATTGTAATTCTTTATTATCAGGTTGTCCTAAAACATCTTTAAACAGTCTTCAGCTGATCCAAAATGCTGCAGACAATAGTTTTTAACAGGTACTAGAAAGAGAGATCATATCTCTCCCGTGTGCTTGGCCTCCCTTCATTGGCTTCCCATAGAGTTTAGAATTAAGTTTAAAATCCTTCATTCTTACTTACAAAGCTTCTAAACAATCAGGCTCCTTTTTATTTAAAAGATGTGATACTACCGTATTATCCTAACAGAGCACTACGCTCCCAAAATGCAGGATACTTGTAATACCTAGAATCTCAAAAGTACAATGGGAGGCAGAGCCTACAGTTATCAAGCTCCTTCTCCTGTAGAATCAGCTGCCAATCTGGATTCGGGAGTCAGACTCGATCATCTGTTTTTAAGATTAGGGTTAAAACTACCTTTTTGATATAGCCTACAATTAGGGAGGATCATGTGTTTCTGAACCCCTCCCTTAGTTATGCTGCTAATAGGTTTAGTCAGCCGGGGGGACCTCCAGTAATGCACTGGCCTCACCTCCTTTCCTCGCTCTCTATGAAAGATTTTTTTTTGCTGGTCATTAACATTTGTTTGTTCTCTCCATAGATTGAGTCCCCCATCGTGCTGTTTGCTCTCTACATGTCTGTTCTTTCATCTTCTCTGTCCCCCTCACCCCCCAGCAGTCGCAGCAGATGACTGCCCCTCCTGAGCCTGGTTCTTGCTGGAGGTTTCTTCCAGTTGAAAAGGGAGTTTTTCCTCTCCACCGTCGCCAAGTGCTTGCTCAAGGGGATCACCTGATTGCTGGGGTCTTTCTGCAACTGTGGGGGTTCCCCCCTACAGTTGATAGTGCTATGAGATGACTGTTGTGTGAAATGGCGCTATATAAAATAAAATAAATAAAGTGAATTGCAATGGTTTAGATCTTATTTATCTGATAGGTTCCAGTTTTGTTCATGTAAATAATGAGTTTTTCTTTCAACTCAAAGCTTAGTCATGGAGTTCCACAGGGATCTGTGCTAGGCCCTACTCTTTTTAGTTTATATATGCTTCCGTTAGCAACATTATTAGAAAGCACTGTATACATTTTCATTGTTATGCAGATGACACACAATTATACCTGTCAATGAAGCCAGATGAACTAATCAATAGCCAAATTAGAAGCCTGTCTTAAGGAAATCAAAGCTTGGATGACTTGTAATTTCCTGCTATTAAATTCAGATAAGACTGAAGTCATTCTTGTTGGTCCAAAAAACCTTAGAAATTCCTTTCCAAATCAAAACTTTCAGTTTGATGCGGTTACTCTTTCTCTTAATAGCTCTGTGAGGAACCTTGGAGTTATTTTTGATCAGGATTTGTCCTTCAATTCACATATTAAATTTGTTTCTAAGACTGCCTTCTATCATTTGCGTAATATTGCCAAGATTAGGAACATCTTGTCTCAGAGTGATGCTGAGAAACTGATCCACGCTTTTGTTAGCTCGAGATTAGATTATTGTAATTCTTTATTATCAGGCTGTCCTAAAACATCTTTAAAAGTCTTCAGCTGATCCAAATGCTGCAGCAAGAGTTTTAACAGGTACTAGAAAGAGAGATCATATCTCTCCGGTTCTGGCCTCCCTTCATTGGCTTCCCATAGAGTTTAGAATTAAGTTTAAAATCCTTCTCTTACTTACAAAGCTCTAAACAATCAGGCTCCTTTTTATTTAAAAGATCTGATACTACCGTATTATCCTAACAGAGCACTACGCTCCCAAAATGCAGGATTACTTGTAATACCTAGAATCTCCAAAAGTACAATGGGAGGCAGAGCCTTCAGTTATCAAGCCCCTCTCCTGTGGAATCAGCTGCCAATCTGGATTCGGGAGTCAGACTCGATCTCTGTTTTTAAGAATAGGGCTAAAACCTACCTTTTTGATATAGCCTACAATTAGGGAGGGATCATGTGTTTCTGAACCCTCCCTTAGTTATGCTGCTAATAGGTTTAGTCAGCCGGGGGACCTCCAGTAATGCACTGGGCCTCACTCCTTTCCTCACTCTCAATGAAATATTTTTTTTTTGCTGGTCATTAACATTTGTTTGTTCTCTCCCATAGATTGAGTCCCCATCGTGCTGTTTGCTCTCTACATGTCTGTTCTTTTCTTCTTCTCTATCCCCTCACCCCCCAGCCAGTCGCAGCAGATGACTGCCCCTCCCTGAGCCTGGTTCTGCTGGAGGTTTCTTCCTGTTAAAAGGGAGTTTTTCCTCTCCACCGTCGCCAAGTGCTTGCTCACAGGGGATCGCCCGATTGCTGGGGTCTTTCTGCAACTGTGGGGGTTCCCCCCTACAGTTGATAGTGCTATGAGATGACTGTTGTTGTGAAATGGCGCTATATAAATAAAGTTGAATTGAATTGAATTGAATTGAATTTGTGGATGATAAATTTGCAAAATAAAATAAAAAGATTTAAAATACATATTTTTTTTACAATTACTATCCTTTTATCATAAACAATAGAATATGATTTTGTTCAATAAACAGATGCAGTCAACCCATTGAATAAATGTTCCAGATCCATCCAAAACAGTTTAACATACAAACATTCATAAAATAAATGACATACAGTTTCAGTATTGTAACGTCGGGGCCATTTTAAGGGAGCCCAGGGATTTCCCAGCATGCTTTGCCAGTTTTGAAACATTACTGTGTGTGTTAAATGTGTTACTTCTGAGTTATACTGCTGTGTCATTATAACTGCATTATAATGGCCCAGCAGTGTTAGCAGGATTAGGGCAAGATGTATCATGTGTGTGTAACCGTGATGTAAACAGAGGTCTGTGAGAATGACCTCCCCGGCTCTGTGTACTAAGTTACAGGTTGGGGGTTGGGGTGTGTGAAAAATAAATCAGGTTGATCACAGCCATCTGCTCCATTGTCTTTGTGTGAACCCTTGCAAACGTCACAGTGTCATTTTGACAAAATACCCATATAAAGTCAGGGTTTTTCTTAAAATTTGAAATAACTTGCTTAACAGGGTATTTTAAATGAGTTATTTTAAAAGAAATTTCTCTAATTTTGTTGGTAATGCAGTATTTTTTATTATATGTCCAAGTTAAATTCAAATTCAAATTGTCAAATTTGGCATTCCAATAAAGTTTAGTCGAACAGTGGTGGACTCATAACAGTGTTTTCCAATATGGTTATTAGTACATTTTTTGTCTGTGATAGATATGCCATTTAATGTAATTTTATAGTTAAATTGGGGGTTTGAAACCATGTAATTTCCTTGAAATAATTTTAAAAAGCCAGACGGAATTGAATCAAAGACTACTGCATAATCTTTAGGTGTGACCGGAATTTTGAATTTATTCAAAAACTCTGTATAAGTACATAAAAATCCATTTTCATTCAATAATTGTTTCACCAGCAGAATGTCATTTTTAACCCAATTATCAATATATAGTGTCTTGTTCTTATATTTAATATCTTTGTTGCTCCAAATTAAACATTTATGTGGAGACAAAATGTGCTTAAAACAATTAACCATGACAACAGAGCCTGTTTATGGAAGTTCGACAGCTTGAGAGGGATCTTATCTACATCAGAATTACAACACAGAAGATTTATACCACCT
This sequence comes from Pholidichthys leucotaenia, assembly GCA_020510985.1. Classification (NCBI taxonomy): domain Eukaryota; kingdom Metazoa; phylum Chordata; class Actinopteri; order Cichliformes; family Pholidichthyidae; genus Pholidichthys; species Pholidichthys leucotaenia. The sequence goes on from CM035844.1 coordinate 277,770,712, forward strand.
ACTTTTCCAAAAATAAGTTCTGGGATAATATACCATAATTTATTTTTCCCTTTGATATAATTCTTCATCCAATTGACCTTAAATGTAGTGTTAGAAGTTTTCAAATCTAAAACATTTAAACCACATTTAAACCACCTCCTCATATCAGAGTTCCATAGAATGCTCTTCTTTAAATAATGGGGTTTGTTCCTCCAAATAAAATCAAAAAGCCTTTCATCAATTTCTTCGACTATCATTTGTGGAACATCCAGTGCCGTTGCAGTGGAAACTAGTCTTGATAAGCCTTTGTGGTGACCCACCACAATCTACATGGACATTCAATCCTCACTCTCAGCTAGCCTGCACTAAGCAGAGGACAATTTGCATACGGGCAGAGAGCTCCTAGGAGACAATCAGAACAATGGACTATTGTTATACATCCCCGGATTAAAGAGAGGACGTCCGGGCGCCAGTTGGTCACGCGAATGATATGTATTGAATGATATGTATATCAATATACAAATGTGCCGTGCATTCTCTCTCTCTGTATAACATGTATAAAAGAGCTTGCTATACATGCCTCAATAGCGCAACACAACACGGCACAGACAGCACAAAACAGTGCACAGCACTACAGTGTGTCTCATTACGTTGGAGGAAAATAAAACTCTGCAACCTTCCAGCTCGCAGCATCTTGCCTGAACTTATTTTACCTCCACACCTTTGCCTTTTGCTAATAATACCCATCCACTTAATGACGAGTCTCTCAGTAACCAGGAGTCACATTTCTTTTTCATCTTTTCAATAAGTGGATTTAAATTTAACTTGACCCTGTAGTGACCCAGCACGCTGCGGACGGACATTATCTCACACTCATCAGGGCTGGAGGAAGCGGAGGACAATTGAAATAGGGACAGAGAGTCCCAGGGGGCAATCAGTGGGGACTGTTATGTATGTGTCCTCGGAGAGGACGTCCGGGCAGGGCACCAGCTGATGTCATGCTAATGATGGGTATTAAATGACAATCACTATGCTAATGTTCCATGCATTCTCTGTCTGTATAACATATAAAAGAGCTTGTTACACATGCCTAAGCAGCGCAGTAGCTCACCAAGCTACGAAGCGTGTTTCATTATGTTGGAGGAAATAAAACCTTGCACCCTTCCAGCTCGTTGCATCTCGCCTGCTCTATTATCTCCACAACCCTTTCATTTTGATCTTTGCATATTTTAATGCCGAAGTAAGACACAATATCTTTTACTGGAATATTACAGATTTCAACCAAATCATGTGGCCTGTCCTTTAAAGAAGAAAGTTCACATTTTTTAATGTTTAAACTCAGACCTGACACCAAAGAAAAGCTATAGTGTCATGATAGGCAATAATGAACAGCTCATGTGCAGGAAACGACACCAGAGAAAACATATGATAACACAGAGAAGCTGAGTAATCAGATTTTATTGATTCAAAAGGGAAGCTTAATTAATAAAAGACGCCACTCGCCAGAGGAAGACCCAGCCTGTAAGGGGAGATAAGAGCGGATTAGACAAGGAGGGAGAGTGATAAGGTAAAAATAGGACTGCACTTATGTGGGAGTATACCCCATGGAAGCCTCAAACGGGGTTAGTCCAGTAGCCAATGAGACTGCTGAGTTGTGAGAATATTCCACCCAGGTCAGGTGGGTGCTCCAGGTGCTCGGGTTGCAGGCTGCTACGCACCTAAGGGCGGCCTCCAGGGATTGGTTGGCACGCTCAGCCTGCCCGTTACTCTGGGGATGGTATCCTGATGTAAGACTGACAGTGGTGCCTAGACAGCGGTAAAAGGATCTCCATACTTGGGAGGTGAATTGAGGGCCCCAGTCAGACACAGTGTCCACTGGAATGCCATGCAAGCGGTCGCCGTTTCAGAGGCAGAAGGTAATTTGGGAAGGGGCACCAGATGGATTGCCGTAGAAAAGCGATCCATGAAGGTGAGGATAACAGTGTTGCCTTGTGAGGGGGGAAGTCCAGTAATAAAGTCCAGGGCAATGTGGGACCAGGGTGGCTGGGGATGGGTAGGGGGTCAAGGATGCCAGAAGGGGGCGAGGAGTCAGATTTGTTGCGAGGACAGATTTGGCAGGCCTTGACACAATCCCAGACGTCTGTCCACAGGGTGGTCCACCAGATTACCTGCCGAATGAGGTTGATAGTCTGGGAGATTCAAGGGTGGCAGGTGAAATGGCTGGTGTGGCCCCACCTGATGATGTCACTGCGGAGGGTGGCTGGGACAAACAGATGATCATGAAAAAAAAAAAACACAAACAGGTGAGACAAATGATAAGGAAATAAGTGCCCCCAGCTGTGACAGCCCAAGATCAGCCTGATAGGCGGAAGTGCTGCTGTGGCGCTGTCTAAATAAAAGCACAAAGTAATTCCCATACTAAATCAGACTAAATAACAGACAGAAAAGGGGAAATAATAAGTGACTCGAGCGCGGGTCTGCCCCATGCTCGGGATCACCAGTGTCCCCGCTTCAAGGGATGGATTCCCAGGCATCCCAACGTAACATCAAGGAAAAAGGACCCCCCCCCCCCCACTCTCAAAACCAGCCCCGGGAGGGTGGAGGGGGAATCCAGGCCTGGAGGGAGCAACACTGAAATGACAAAATAAACTCAAAATGCTTAACAGCAAGATACTAAGACAAATACCAAAGCAAACACCAAAATATCATCCATAAACCACAAATGAGAATTCCTATTTCTCTTTTTTCTTTCCTTCTTAAGAGATGTTCATTCAAAAATTTACCAATTAACTGGAACACAAAAATATAACAAATTACAAAACTACAAGTTCAAAATGAGAAACTCTCTTTCCCTTCTTTTCTTCTTTTTTTTTCCCTTTGGAAATGTCAGCGTGAAAATTTATACATGAACCCGAACACAAATATAGCAATTAACCAAACTTCAAGTGCAAATGAGAATAGCTTCTCTCCCTGAAAAGTTAACCCAGAAAAGAAATCTGGACTAAGATATATATATATATATATATATATATATTATATTATATATATTATATATTATATTATATTATACAGTATATTATATTATATTATATATATATATATTATATTATATATATACAGTATATATATATATTATAACTGAATAATACATGCTTACAAAATAGAGAAACACTAAGAATCACATATTAACAGTCACATGAAAGAGTTGATCTGGTGGCCTCCCAGAGTCCTGGCTCCCCCCAAACGTCACAAGGAAAAGGTCAAGCGGCCTACCAGACCTCCAGAACCACAAAATCAGGCAAAAAGGTCCCTCAGGTGGCCTCCCCGCATTGCTGGACCAGCAGACCATGGAACCCTGCTCACCTCCCCCAGAAGGCAGAAGAGGAGACGGGTAACCCCCGCCAACCCCTGGCAGGGAACAAACCACGAAGGAATCAACAGCTTGTAGCCAACCCACAGCAGCCTTCAGCCCCAGCGCTGCACCCTCGATGGCCTCGGCTTGAGGCATAGCTGCACCCACGATGGCCTTGGCTTGAGGTGTAGCTGCACCCTCAATGGCCTCCACTTGAGGCGTAGCAGCACCCTCGACGGCCTCCGCTTGAGGCGTAGCAGCACCCTCAATGGCCTCCGCTTGAGGCGTAGCAGCACCCTCGATGGCCTCCGCTTGAGGCGTTGCAGCACCCTCGATGGCCTCTGCTTGAGGTGTAGCAGCACCCTCGATGGCCTCTACTTGAGGAGCTGGACCCACGGTGACCTCGACTTGAGGAGCTGGACCCACGAAGACCTCGGGCAGCAGACCAGAACCCACGGAGACCATGTGGCAGGAAGCACCTTGGTGACCCTGAGGAAAGGCTCAGAAACAAGGGGCACAGGAACAAGGTCAGGGTCACCGGCAGCAGTGGAACCCAGCAAGGCGAGCTCAGATGCTGCTGGTGGCAGCACCCGGCTCTCTCCCCAAAGAGCCAGACAAGATCTCTCCAATACAAAAATAATGAAAACAAAGGAGAGTACTTGCCTGAGCTCAAGTTCCACCGCTGTCCAGCACTCAGTTGATCTAGATGGTGATCTAATTGGCCTGGCCTCCTGGAGGTCCAACTCCAACTCTGCTGCAGCGGCCCCAACAGCAGGCATGATGGTCTCGGCAGTCTCTGGACCCCCCAGCGCTGCAGCCCACGCAGATGACTTGCTCTGCGTGCTGACCGGAGATCCACTTCCAGCTGGAACAGAATTCTGCTCAGTGGAGACCCGGGGACGCTTTGTCGTCAGCTCAGACTCCAACTGGCAGGCTGCCCTCCTCCTCTGTCCATATCGTGGCTGCGGGGCTGGAATCAGGTTCACTAGGGCCACAGGTCCCTCCTCCCTCTGGCGGTTTAGTCCTGGTACCAGCGGACACTCGGGGAATATAGGAGGATACACAAAGGAAGCAAGTTGTGTATTTATGGCTGCAGCAGATGGTGAGAGCTCAGGGGACTGCATGACCTGAGCCTCACCCCCAGGAATCAGACAAGGTAATTCATCAGTTAGAGACTGAGAGTGAAAAATCACTTGCCTGTCTTCCTGGGGTACAGTGGTCATGGCTGCAGCAGGCTCTGTTCTTTTCTCTCCCGTTACAGAGATGCAGGTGGACCCCTCGGGAAGATGAAGAAGAGCCACTCCTGGCGGATCGAAAAAGGCAGCCGGAAAAGAAGTCACTGGGCTTGCAGCAGCTGGAGGAAGCGCTGTAGTGGAGGGAGGGGCAGCTGAGGCAGTCCGGGGTAGGGGAGCTGGTGAAACAGCTGACAATGAAGACCCGGAGGCTGAAGCTGCTGTCATACCTCTCTGCCGTGGCAAGGGAAAAACAGCTGGCTGAGAGACGGGAGTTTTTTCGGCTGCCCATAGCTGGACCCAAATAGGAACCTCACGGTGAATTGACCCGGTCATTATACTCCCTCTCTTTCGGGACAGCCATGTCCCGGGGAGGAGATGGGTTCTGTACAGGATGGTGACGTCTTCTGGCTGGAAATAAGGTTAACTTCAAGTTGGGGAAACGCTGCTGCTGCGCTGAAACTGTGGCCAGCAGCTCGGCGAACTCAGGATAATTATTTAACCCGGGATGTGCCTCCACCATCCTAACAGCAGCCACCACACTCTTCACAACCTTTCCCGGGCCAACAGAAGAGACAGCTTCAGCCATTCGGTCCCCAATGAAATCAGCTGCCCAAAGTTCATCTTTGCTATGACCCCCGGCTGCCCTCCTCTTCCGCTGCACTGGAAGACAGCTCTTCGGCGATGGAACCACGGCAGCTGGAACCGTAGCAGGAACCTCCTCAAGAGCCAAGGAATGGGAGTTCTTCCCCGTTGGCCCCCTCTTGGGCTTCCTGGAGGATCTCTGGTCCAGCTGACGGTTCCTCTGTTGCTGCGTCGATAGCTCAGCCATCCTGTCCCTGCCCTGAGTGTGCTCAGCAAGGCGAGGATGACATTTAGCAGCTGCCTCCACGAGGCTCAGGTACCATAGTGTGTCTTGGGGGGAACGATAGCGAACTATAGCCAGGAGGTCATCTATATCCATAACAGCCTGGATGAGCTCAAAACCCAGGCTCATAGGATACCAGGTGGTGAATGACGCCATGACCTCCCTCGGAAAAAGAAACGCTGGCACCTGGAGAAGGAAAAAAATTCAGAGCGAAAAACAAAAGTCACTGAGGCTGGCACCTCATTTTGGCTGCGATCTACTTTTATGATTGCCCTTTGCAGGACAAAGATGAGACGCCAAAATCCAGCAGTGACTTTTGTTATTTTATTAAAAAAGTACAAAATAATGTGCTTTGAGGGGCAAAACACATAAGCTATAACACACAACCTCGATGGGTCGAAATAACTGTGCACCTGGCTCTCTCCCCAAAGAGCCAGACAAGATCTCTCCAATACAAAAATAATGAAAACAAAGTAGAGTACCTGCCTGAGCTCAAGGTCCACCGCTGTCCAGGACTCAGTTGATCTGGATGGTGATCTAATTGGCCTGGCCTCCTGGAGGTCCAACTCCAACTCTGCTGCGGCGGCCCCAACAGCAGGCATGATGGTCTCGGCAGTCTCTGGACCCCCCAGCGCTGCAGCCCACGCAGATGACTTGCTCTGCGTGCTGACCGGAGATCCACTCCCAGCTGGAACAGAATTCTGCTCAGTGGAGACCCGGGGTTAAATTCAAGTTGGGGAAACGCTGCTGCTGTGCTGAGGGGCCGAGGAGGGCCGAATGAGGCCGGCGCTAAAAGAATCTTTAATATAGCTCTCCATCGCCTCCCTCTCCATCCCAGAAATACTGTAAAGCCAGCTGGACAGCAGCCGTGCACCCAGGAGAAGGTCTATGGCATAGTCATAAGAGCAATGGGGAGGTAAAGAAAACGCTCTCAACTTGCTAAAGACCTCTCCGTGGTCATGATAGACCTTGGGTACTAAGCTGAGGTCCGGTGGCTCTACCGGAGGGGAGGAGATGGGAAGCTATGATGAACACTCGGCCGAGCTAAGACAGGATGCCAAACCTGTGCCAAATCTCATTTTTTTCATTTTTGTGTTTTTTCCAAATACCTGTTCGGCACGTGATGTCCTTGAGGAGCCGTTCCCACACCAGCAGAAGTGGATGGGCAGTGGGACATCCAAGTGCAAAGGAGCAGGAGGCAGCCTGGCTGATCTGGGATATGCTCCAAGATGGCTGCAACCAGGTTGATGGCGTCAACGTCATCCGGCCCCAGATTCCCGGAAGATCACACCAGCCCCACTAACTGCCTCTCTCCCTACACCAAGCCCAGTTATTCCCGCGGCGGATCCTCATCCTCAAATCTTAGCAGTCCTGTCTGCAGAATCCTCCTTCCCATTCGCTGCGAGGTCTCCTTCCTCTGTGAATCTGCAGGCAGTAGAGGGGCGCTTGCTTTCCTCACCGGGGGCTCCCATTTCTGTGGCAAGAAGGGCAGCTCCTAAACTATTTACACAGAGGCCAAGCACCACCATTCCCGGACGGATGGGTGACGATGCCCAAACGACAGCAGCAGCCAACATCATTATCTGGGGAAACAGGCAAGTTAACTTTCATTTGACTCCTATTAATAATGAAATGTCTTGCCTGATTCCCGGGGGGGGGGGGGGGGGCTCAGGGTAGGCATTCCCCTCAGTTCTCCCCACTTGTTGTTGTTAAGAACTGTTCACCAGGCCTCTCCCTGCTTTCTTTTGTTTCCTTTGTTTGCCGCCAGAACCGAAGCCAAGCAGGCACAACCAGGAGGAGCCAGAGGTCCGGGAAGATTGTTCTCCTGTAGCAATGGTGAACCAGATCCCAGCCGCCATGCCAGAGGAGTCACCAGCGTGGATCGCGGCAGCTGGAGAGATCAAGACTGCAGTAACCATCATCCCTGCTGCGGAGGCCACTGCAGTAGAGTCTACGCTTAAGCTGAACCTCCAAGAGGCCGAGCCTGGGAGTACATTGCCCAGATCGTCAGAGTCCTGGACAATGGTGGAGCTTGAGTTAAGGCAAGTGCTCTCCTTTGTTTTCCTTTCTTCCATTATTGAGCATTTTTGCCTAGCTCTTGGTGAGGACAGCCGGGCGTAGCCGACTGCTGCATCTGAGCTCACCTCGCTGGGCTCTGCCGCTGCCGGTGACCCTGACCCTTCTTTCTACCTGTCTAAGTCCTCTTCCAGGGTCGCCAGACGGGTTTGAGGATCTGGGTTTGCCGCTGGAGGTCACTGTGGGTCAAGCCTCCCCTGTTGAGAAGGTCATTGTGGGTGCTCTGCTCCAGCCGAGGGTGCCCGTAATTGATCACCTTGTGGCTCAGGTGCTCGTACGGGTTGGTTGGCCCACAGTTAAAGCAGGGTTGGGGTCAGCAGTGACCCAGCTGGGTCCCACCACGGGTGCAGCAGGGGTCCAGCCAGACTCCTCCATGGGTGCAACCATGGCTCGGTCGGGGTGCATCGTGGGCGCAATGCAGGCCCACCGCGGAAGCAATGAGGTCCTGGGAAGGGGCCACCGATGGTGCAACATTGTCCCAGCTCGGGTCCACTGCTGGTATTACAAAGTTCCAGTCTCACGTCGGGATCACCAAGGGTGGTACTGGACAGTCTGGGGACACCAGGGTCTTCCCTTCCCTTTTGGAGGCCCTGTGGGTGTTCCTCCGCTTTCTGATGGGCACTGTCGTGGTCCTATTTTCTCCGCCACCTGTGACCGCAGGGGTTTTCTTTCCTCTGCCCAGCCACCCACCTCAGTCTCCCAGTGGGTAGGCCGCCACATCGTTTGCCCTTCTGGTCCTGGTGGCTAAATCATGTGGGCAGGCCACCTGAAAAACTGGGTTTCCTAGCCGGGTGGCCCGTGTGCCCTGGCAGGCTGCCTGGCAGTCCTTTCCATGTCTCCCCCTTCGATCCTCAAATGTGAGCAGAGTCACCAGATGGTGGAGGTGCTGGGGGCCCTGGAGCCAACACGGAGCAGGTCCCCTGCAGGAGTCATCGGCATCGGATCTAGCTTCTCCGTCACTGTTGGAAAGGACTGGTATGGTCGTAGACATGGAGAGGGGTGACTGCCAGTCAGCTGCAGCTGTGAACATCACACGCCAGGATGACAGGCAAGGGCCCTTTCATCTAATTGAACTTAACTATTTTAAACCTTGTCTGTCTCCCGAGGGAGAGGCTCAGTTCCAGCAGTCTGCTGAGTCCTCTCCTCCAGCTACCAACACTGACCTTTTCCCTATCCTCTCCGTGTCTCCTCCCATTATCCCTGAGTGCCTGTCAGTTTTAGAACCAAGCCGCCAGATGGTGGAGGAGTTGGATGATCTTGTCCAGGGGCCCACACGGAGGTGTTTTCCTGCAGCCACGCCAGTGGAACCCCCAGCGCGGGAGCTGCTGCAGGAATTGAAAGAAACAACCATGACCATGACCATCTCGCCAGCTGCGGAAGCAACGGCAGCGGTGTGAGAACGAGAGCTGGACCTCCTGGAGGCTGGGCCCAGGACCACATTTAGTTTAGTTTAGTTTAGTTTATTTGAAAAGGGACAATGCAATTTCATAAAACACATGATTACACATGGTTAAAAAAGCCAGAATTAGCCAAAAGGCTAGTTTTCATCTGTAGTCCCCTGGCCAAGATGTAAAAAAGCAGTAAAATGCATCTACAAGAAAAAAAAACATGGTTAGACATTTAAGAGGGCACTAATGTAACAAATAACATATACATAACAAACCGTACATTTAAACACAACATCAAACATCACAGCAGACTTATCTTTTAGTGTTGGCAGCTGTAGGTGTTTATAAGCCACATTTTCAATTTTTTTGGGAAGGCCTTGAATGTTGTGAGCAGTTTAACCTCCTCAGGTACTGAGTTCCACTCACTAGCGCTCCTCACTGACCAGGCCGACTTACTGAAAGTGCTCCTGCGCAGAGGAATGAAACAGTCACCTCTGACAGATCCTTGAGTGACACGCTCAGAGCTGTTTCTTTGGCTGATGAACTCTGCCAGAGGATCTGGAGCCAAATCATGCAGTACTTTATAAATCAAATTTAAATTTCCAAATGTATGAAGACTATCCCAATTTAAAAGACTGTATTTTTTTTAAATTGCACAATGATGATAATGCCTAGGTTTTTTATCCATAACTTTAACTGCTTGTTTGTACAAAACTTCCAATGGTTTTTTTTGCAATCAAACCCGCCTGGGACCAGCTAGTTAGGCAATAGTTGAAGTGACTGAGAATCATTGAATGCAAGTATATTTTTGCGGCTTCAGTTGACATTTCATTTCGAATTGCACGAAAATTTGCAAGATTTAACTTGATTTTTTTACACAATTTAGCAATATGGGCTTTAAAGGAAAGCTGTGAATCTATTGTTAACCCAAGATATTTATATTGGCTAACAATTTGTATTTTTCCTCCATTAACATGTATGTCAGGGTCAGGTGACACTCTATTTATTTTAGTGAAATACATGCCTACAGTTTTAGAAACATTTAACTGTAGACAGCACTCCTGCAACCAAATTGTGACACAGGACATTGTTTTACTAAGTTTAGCAGCAACAGTGTCTTTGGAGCGACCATGAACAAAAAAAAACGTGTCGTCTGCATACATTAAGCATTCAGCTTCAGAACAAACAGTGGGCAAATCATTAATATAAAGACTAAATAAAAGGGGACCTAATATTGATCCCTGAGGGACTCCAGAAGTTAGCCTAAGAGAATCAGATCTGCAGTTGTTAACTGATACAGATTGTGTTCGATCATGCAGATATGATTCAATCCAGCTCACAGCATTGTGAGAAAAGTTAAATTTAAAGAGCTTGGTAAGAAGAACAGAGTGATTTACTGTATCGAATGCTTTCCTGAGGTCCAAAAACACCGCCCCTACAACTCCACCCTTATCAAGAAAAGATTTTATTTTCTCAATGAAGAGGCATGTAGCCATTTCAGTGGAATGCTTGGATCTGAAACCAAACTGCATGGCATGGAGAGAGGGGGAACTACTGTTTAAATAATGGACAATCTGTTCTGCCACCCATTTTTCTGCAATTTTGGAAATGGCCGGAAGAATGCTTATTGGTCAGTAGTTATGCAGAAGAGTTGAGTCACCGGATTTAAAAACAGGGGTAACAATAGCAGATTTCCAGGCCTTTGGAAAATGGCCAGATGAAATTGAAAGATTAATGATTGAGGCAATAGGAGTGGTGAGAGCTGAACCTAAATCTTTGAGCATGTTCGTGTCCATTCCAAAAACATCCTTTGCTTTAGATGATTTGAGTGATTGAATTAAATCGATAACTTTGGTCTCAGTAATATTTGTAATAGTAAAAGACTGCAATGCAGACAATACAGGGTATTCCTTCCTTTGTTTTACTATAAACTTATCAGAGATTTCTGACACAGATTCAATGAAGTAGTTGTTAAAAGCATCAGCCATCACTTGAGGTTCCGTCAAGATGTTTCCATTCAATTGAATTTGCATTAGTTTTGCTTTGTTTTTCTGGGAATCACCCAATAGTTTTTTAATATATGTCCAGGTTATTTTAGAATTTCCCCTTGCACTATTTAAAACAGTAATGAAAAAGTCAGCTTTAGATTTTCTTATTTCTTTCACTACCCTATTTCTCAATGAAATAAATTGGTGCCTGTTTTGTCCTGATTTAACTGACAACTTCAAAAAGTGATCTTGTTCTTTCATCAATTTCAGAATAAATTTGTTTAACCAAGGAAGGCCATTCTTTCTAGCTTTTAGTTTAATTATCCTTGTAAATTGTATAAAAATTTGTTGTATTTTGTTAGCAAATTTAGAACAATCCTCATCTAAATTTTTGCCAACGAGTAATTCATCCCAATTTACTTCTTGAATTGAATCTTGAAAATTTTGTTGTTCCTGTTTTGGTATCCTATAGAATTCAGTGGCGGCCAAGGATTTAAAGCGCTTTTTATTTAATTTTGTTGTGATCATTATAAGATTGTGATCAGACAATCCTGTGAGCATATTGTATGACTTCAAGATCCTTTCTGGCCTGTTAGTAAAAGCTAGATCAATCTGAGTGCTAGTGGAGTTTGTGATTCTCGTAGGGCCATTAATTACCTGAGTCATATCCATGTTATCCATAACCTTTTTCAGATTTTTCCTAACTTTGTTGACTTCCCAATTAACATTTAGGTCACCCATTATTATTACCTCTTTTGCAAAATTAAGTTGTTTCAATAAAATTTCCAGCTTTTCATAAAAATCTGCATTTGATGAGATGAGATGAGATGAGATGAGATGAGATGAGATGAGATTCAACTTTATTGTCATTACACTATACATAAATAATAATAATACATAAATAAATAAATAATACAATAAATAATACATAAATAACTACAAGAATAAAAGACATTTGCTGTGACAAATAAACAGTCCAAGAAATTCCAGTCCATTCCATCTGTAACATGTATCTCATTACAATTAAAAGTATCCTTGGCATAAATCATAACGCCTCCTCCCTTAGAACCCTGTCTGTCTTTTTTAAACATTTTATAACCAGGTACAGATAGTATTGCTGAGGGCGAAGATTCACGGAGCCATGTCTCAGATAGGCAAAGAAAGTCAATATTTGAATCAATAAGAAGATGATGAACCTGATCACTTTTTGTTAGAATACTTCGTATTTAGGTGTGCACAAAGAATGCCTTTTGGTATATGTGCTGAGTCCCATATTAATTTAGAGTTATTAACAGTTTGAAACACCCTGAATTTTCGGTGTTTTAATATTGCAGGATTTGGCAGCCTCCTGTTTCTTTTATTGGCAATGTTTGCACATAGTGAAGGCCCGGCTGATGTTGGTGAAGATTCAGTTAGAGGTGATGATGACTCAAATATCAACGGAAGTGGCCCGGCTATTATTGAAGGTGATTCGACTGGCTGCAATGTAGGTCCAGCTGGCTGTGTTGTTAGTCCAGGTCCAAACCCAGCTGGCAGGGGTGAGAACCCAGCTAGCAAAGTTGGAAGCCCAGTTGGCAGAGATGGAGATCCAGCTGGCAGAGATGGAGATCCAGCTAGCAGAGGTGGAGGCCCAGCTAGCAGAGGTGGAAGCCCAGCTAGCAAAGTTGGAAGCCCAGTTGGCAGAGGTGGAGATCCAGCTAGCAGAGGTGGAGATCCAGCTAGCAGAGGTGGAGCCCCAGCTAGCAGAGGTGGAAGCCCAGCTAGCAAAGTTGGAAGCCCAGTTGGCAGAGATGGAGATCCAGCTAGCAGAGGTGGAGATCCAGCTAGCAGAGGTGGAGGCCCAGCTGGCAAAGTTGGAAGCCCAGTTGGCAGAGATGGAAATCCAGCTAGCAGAGGTGGAGATCCAGCTAGCAGAGGTGAAGATCCAGCTAGCAGAGGTGGAGGCCCAGCTAGCAGAGATGGAGATCCAGCTAGCAGAGGTGGAGGCCCAGCTAGCAGAGATGGAGATCCAGCTAGCAGAGGTGGAGGCCCAGCTAGCAAAGTTGGAAGTCCAGTTGGCAGAGACGGAGATGCAGCTAGCAGAGGTGGAGATCCAGCTAGCAGAGATGGAGGCCCGGCTTGCAATGATGTTAGCCCAGCTAGCAGAGGTGGAGGCACAGCTAATGATGGTGTTGGCCCAGCTAGCAATGGTGTTAGCCCAGCCAGCAGAGGTGGAAGCCCAGCTTGCAATGATGTTAGCCCAGCTAGCAGAGGTGGAGGCACAGCTAATGATGGTGTTGGCCCAGGTAGCAATGGTAAAGGCCCAGATAGCAGAGGTGGAGACCCAGCTAGCAAAGGTGGAGGCCCAGCTGGCACTGGCCCAGGGTTTAATTCAACATCACCAGCCAAAAGAAGTATCAGCAAGAGATTAAAAACACCCAGGAGTGGTTTGCCTGTAACAGCCTGTTCCTGCTCACCTGGGGGTGGCCTGGCATGGCCATAGTCCAGTACCCTTGTGAATAGCATGTGCTGACTCCATCTGGCTGGATACAAGGGTAGAGTGTCCCTTTTTCTTGGACAGGTTGAACTTAGCAGAAGAAATAGAATTATCCAAACAACAGAGGAGTACATTGATATCACAATCCACGGTCCAATTTGCTCTTTAGATGACTTTTTAAGCAAACACACAGGACTTGCCAAACTGTGTGTCTGCACCCCGGCAGCCATTTTGTTTCTTGACGTATGTAATTGACCATTGCCAGGATCGATGGAGTCCTGGATGGTGGTGGAGCTCGAGCTCAGGCAAGTGTTCTCTCCAGTGTTCCTAATGTCACTTTTAGAGAGAGCTTGTATGGCTCTAGGTGAGGAGAGTCATGCACAGCACGCAGCTGCATCTGAACTCCCTTCGCCGGGCTTTGCCACTGCCGGCAACCCTAATCACTTTGTTTCTTCTCCCGCTCCCGAGTGTTCTTCTAGGGTCGCCGGAAAGGAACAAGAGTCACCAGGGGTCTCCACAGAACTGGTCTCACCACCCAATGATGTCGTGGGTCCAGCTCCCCTGCTGCCTGGGGCCATTACATAGGTCCCTCTGTAGGCTGAGCCTGCGTGGGTGCGGCACACTGGCTTTGGACCCTCATGGGGGCTGTGCTCCAGGATTAGCCTGACGTGGGTGCTGTGCTCCTGCTTGGACCCATCATGGATGCCACGCTCCAGCGCAGGTTCCACCGAAGGTGCAGCAGTGGCCCAGTTGCGGTCCACCGAGGGTGCAGCAGTGGCCCTGTCGGGGTCCATCGCGGATGCAGCAGAGCTCCAGCCGGGAGCCATCGCGGGTACAGCAGAGCTCCAGCCGGGAGCCGCCGTGGGTGCAGCATTGGCCCAGTCGGGGTCCACCGCGAGTGCAGCTGTGTCCCAGGCTGGGACCATTGAGGGTGCTGCCGGTCAGCCTGAGGACGCCAGGGCGGTTACTCCCCAGCCTGACGCTGGTGTGGTCCCCTTCTTCTCCCAGTCCAACGTCGTGAGGGTCCCCTCCCTACGGTCTGGTCACCCACCAATGAGCCTCCCGGTGGGCAGACCGCCTCCTGCTCCAACCCCCCAGTCCTAGTGGCGCTACAACATTGGCCAACCGCTGGAGGGACTGAGTCTCTGGGCCAGATGGCCCGCGCTTTCCAGCAGGCCACCGGACTCTGTTCACCGGACTGCCTGCTGGGCCTGGGACTCTGGGCAGCCTCACAAGCCTCCTTGCCTTTGGACTTTGGGGGGATAATTGTGGGCCCTGGGCGGGGTATTGTGTTCCCTCCTTTCCTGTTCCCCCAACCTCCCACCCAGGTTCGGGTTGTTTGTTCCTGTTGTTCCTATGGGGGTGGGGGGTGGGGGGTGGATCCTCGGGATATCACCTTGGGTGTCTGGGTTTCCACCCCTTGAGAGGGGAGCTCTGTCAAGCCGGCTTGGTCCAGGCCTCTCTGTAGGTCTAGGTGCCACAGCATATGTGTATATTATGTATTTCAGTCTGCCTCCCATATCCATAGCCACTGTCGGACTGGCAGCTGTTAGAGTGTGAATACACGTCTCACCTCATGCATTCGTGGGGTGATGCCGGCCCCTGAACACCCACTGTAAGTGTATCATTTGTGAGTCTTTATGTTAGTAAATGTGTGTGGTGTAACTCCTGCACATAAATTGTCATTATTGCATCCCTCGCCAGGTGCTGTGGAAAAGCGCACGGGAGGGTTCATGACAGTGTGGAGGTGGGACAGCAGTCCACCTGTCCCCCTCTAGTTTTAGTTGTTTGTGTGCATGGATAGGCCTACTTTATTTATTTTATTATTAGAGTGTGACTCGGGTATCAAATTTGGGAGGGCCTAATTAGTGTGCATGCATTTTGGACTTTTCTAAACAGGGGGGATGTCAAATATCAATATGATATATTATTGTGTGATGAGGGTGGTGGCTCCACCTTTCCGGTTCCGCCACCACCCTGCGTATAAAAGGCCAATGCGGAAGAGGCACGGTCTCTTTTGACCTTTGCCTCTGCCTGTACGGGAGCACCTAGTGTCTTTGAGTCACACAATAAAGTTGAGTTCTATTGCACCTCTGGCCTCGTCATTGAGTTACAGATTATGGAAATAACTGTTATGAATGGAAAAACCAGAGAGACTCACAGAGAGTGGTGCTGCTTTGGAACACATACTTTATTACATGAAGTTATACAGTGGACATAAAACGTCTACACACCCCTGTTCAAATGCCAGGTTTTTGTGATGTAAAAAATGAGACCAAGATAAATAATATCAAAACTTTTTCCACCATTAATGTGACCTAGAACCTGTACAACCCAATTGAAAAACAAATTGAAATCTTTTAAGGGGAAAAATAAAAAACCTACAATAACCTGGTTGCATAAATATGCACACCCTGTTATAACTGGGGATGTGGCTGTGTTCAGAATTACTCAATCACATTCAAACTCATGTTAAATGGGAGTCAGCACACACCAGCCTCCATTTAAAGTGCCTCTGATTAACCCCAAATAAAATTCAGCTGTTCTAGTAGGCTTTTCCTAACATTTTTGTCGTCACATCTTACAGCACAAGCCATGGTCCATAGAGGGCTTCAAAGCATCAGAGGGATCTCATTGTTCAAAGGTATCAGTCAGGAGAAGGGTACAAAACAATGTCCAAGGCATTAACTGTACCATGGAACACAGTGAAAGCAGTCATCATCAAGTGGAGAAAATATGGCACAACAATGATATTTTCAAGAACTGGACGTCTCTCCAAAATTGATGAAAAGTTGAGAAGAAAACTGGTCAGGGAGGCTGCCAAGAGGCCAGCAGCAACATTGAAGGAGCTGCAGGAGTTTCTGGCAAGTACTGGCTGTTTAGTATACGTGACAACAATCTCCCGTCTAGGGTAGCAAGGACAGAAGCCTTATCTTACGAAGAAAAATATCCAGGCCCGGCTACATTTTCCAAAAACATATTCGAAATCTCCCAAATGCATGTGGGAAAATGTGTTATGTTCCGATGAAACCAAGTGTCACGACCCCCTCCATAGGAAATTAGTCAGTGGTGCAGGTCATGACAACATTAGGGTATACTGTACCTCCACTCCTAGCCAAGTTGCTTGTGAAGAATTCCTCTTTGGCTCAGCGGTAGAGCAGGAGGTGATTGAGATCCTGGTGTCATGAGTTCAATTCCCAGCCTGGGATATGAGGTGAGGTCCACCTTACCCAATGGTGAAAGTGACTTGGGAGGTGTGGTCTACCTTGCCCCAATGGTGAAAGTGACTTGAGAGGTGTGGTCTACCTTGCCTTAGGGCGAAAGTGGTGAGGTCAGTCTACCTTGATGCCAGGGTCAAAATGGGCTTTGTGATCCCAGGATAATATATATAGGCAATTGTGGCCTTGGCCCAGCTGGGGCCGTAACACCAAGGTTGAAGTTTTTGGCCATAATTCCAGAAGGTATATTTGACACAAACACAACACTGCTCATCACCAAGAGAACACCATACCTACAGTGAAGCATGGTGGTGGCAGCATCATGCTTTGGGGCTGTTTTTCTTCAGCTGGAACCACCAAGAAACAGAAACTCTCATTACAGGCAGATACAAACAAACTCAGATAACAAAATACAGCCAAACCCAAAATCAGATACCATACTTAACCTGAAGTGGGGAAATTACAGAAAATAATAAAATGAACTTCAAGCATAAACACAGCTCTACACCCGGGTTCAGCATCATGACAGAGCCCCTCCCTCAAGAGGTGGAAACCAGACACCCCACTGTAACATCAGGAATACAAAAGAAAAAACACCAACACCCACCCAACAAGAACAGAAACTCCCATACCTGGGAGGGTGGTGGAGGAAAAAAGGCTCGGTGGGATAAAACAAAAAACTCGCTCAAGACCCACAAAAAAAACCAAAAAAACCCCCAGAGAAGGTGACCTACAGAACCCTAGGACCACCGGGTGAAAAAGTGAGGCAGTTCAGGTGGCCTGCTGGAGTCCCGAGACCACCAGATCCCATGGTGGAATAAGTCAGGTGGCCTCCCAGAGTTTTTAAGCCACCCAAGCAAAGAGCACAGTTCGTCGGGTGGACTCCCAACACCCCTGAGCCAACGGGCCGCAGGGCACGATGCGCCCCTTCCCGGAGGCGGCAGCTGGAACCCATGCCTCTTACGGACTACAGCAACTGTGGCATGGAAACCAGAAGGTGATGATGATGGATCAGCGGGAAAATCAGACGAAGTTACAGCTGATCAGCGAGGAAACCAGACAAGGAAGATGGCTGACCAGCAAAGAAGCCAGGCAAAGAGAATTGCTGACCAGGATGGCTGACCAGCAAGGAAACCAGGTGAAGGAGATGGCTGATCAGCGGAGAAACCAGGCAGCAAAGATGGCTGACCCTCGGTGACCTCAGGCAAAGACGGCTGACCCTCAGCGACCTCAGGCGAAGACAGATGACCCTTGGTGACCTCAGGTGAAGTTGGATGACCCTCGGCAACCTCAGTCGAAGACGGATGGCCCTCGGCAACCTTAGGCGAAGGCGGGGGACCCTCAGCGACCTCAGGCAAAGGTTGATGACCATTGGTGACCTCAGACAGAGAAGGTGAACCCTCGGTGACCTCAGGTGAAGATTTGTGACCTTTGGTGATCTCAGGCGAAGGCTGATGACCATCAGTGGACCCAGACAAGGACTTGGACAGGAGAGAAGAAACATACACCAGGTTACTATCACCAGCAGCAGTGGAACCCAGCGAGGAAAACTAAGGAGCAGCTTGGCGGCTGCAACTGGCTCTCCCCACCAAGAGCAAAGCAAGATTTCTCTAATACTGCCAACATAAAGACAAAAAAGATAACTTTCCTTAGCTCGGTCGCCACCTCCGTCCAGGACTCCGATGATCCAGGCTGGGGCATCTCAAATCCACTCGTCCGAGGATCCCTCCCTGACACGGCCATCTAAGATGGGGAGGAAGAGAAGATAGATAGATAGATAGATAGATAGATAGATAGATAGATAGATAGATAGATACTTTATTTCAAACAAAAATAGCAAAAAACAAAACAAATGACAAGTGCAATAAAAGTGACAGTATACAGTGCTCGAAAAGGAGATGGAAGAAGTTTTCACTTATTTACTCCAACTCCTCTTTTCCCTAAATACAACCCATATGAAATATATACATATTACCTCAATTAATACCCCAAGTGGACAATTAACTATATTTTATACATATCGACATTGACACCCATCCATCCCTACATACATACAGTCCATACATCTATACTCAGCCCCAAACAACACAGATATACACAGATATGCACAGTACCGTCCCATCTTCCATACCATAGTGTCCCAGAGTGAGTTTAGTGCATCAAACATATTAATACTTGTGTTGTTACAGTTTAAATATATTTGTTCGTCCAGTCCTCTAGAGGGCGCTAGGCTCTGTAGTAGCTTTAAGCTTGCCAGTAGGTGACGAGAAGAAGAGACCTAGCATACTGAATGTCAACAGGAACACGAGTCTGCGTCGCTGTTCCTTCTAAAGCCATCCGCTCACTTCCAGCCCTTTGAGTGGCAATATGAGTAAGTTTAGTAGTTTATTGTGATAAGTAGATAAAGTATAATTGATTATTAGAATAAGTTTAATAAGTTTTATAGACGCTAATCGGCGATGTGTTTGTGATAGCGAAGCCGTATCCGAGTCCGTGTGATGACGCTGTTTAGCTAGTATTGACTTTTTAATGTACCGTTTGTAGATATTGTCTTTATTTCCTAGTTTCTAAATATTTCTTGTGTCTGTATCTTTTCAGTTTCACACTTTTTTGCATTAAATCCTAGTCCAGAACGACACCTGCCTGTTCCTTGGAGGAAGTGATGCAAGAGAGAGTTTAGCTGGCTGTGAATCTCAATATACGACATGAGTCACATTGGGTGCAACAGTACAGTGAAATCATAGCACTCGGTGAGGGACCACAGTGAAGGTGGGTGGAATTTAATGTACATTTAACATCAGCGGTCCTATCCAGTTGTCAAGATAGAGCAAACACAGGCTGAAAGCCATAACAGTGAAGAAACACGGAGCGAAAAAAGGTCACACTCCTCAAGGTCACGCTCCTCCCACTCATCCAGGTCTTCTGTACATTCCGGGAAACTGACTCCCCAATCAGCTGTAGGATCTAGGAGGTCATCAGCTTCAACTCAAGTCAGTATGGCAGCAGCACATGCCCAAGCAGAAGCTCAAGCAGCAAAAGCCAGACTAGCATATGCTGAGAGAGAGATGAGCATTAAAATGGAAAAGGCACGGTTAGAGGCAACTCTAGATCTACTTAACCTACAAAAGGAAGCAGATGCAGCCAGGGTTAAAGCAGAAGTGATGGAGTCTGCTATAGCTTGGCTCATTAACCCAGAACACAGCGAAGAATTGAGCTTCTTGCCTCTAGAACAAACTGCAGAACAAAAAGTGAGTGAATGCATAAACAGGCATAGTTGTACTGATTCATCTCAAAAGAAAGAAACTTTTCAACAGGACAGTACACATCAGGAACAACATTCCACACTGATTTATTCACATCTCCATGCCAAACAAGAAACAGCTCATTGCCCAATTCAGCCACAAGAGGGCGCTAAGCGACCACCACAAAGAGATGCAATTCACCAAAATTCTCAAAGTGTGTTGCAATCGCAACAGACATCAAGTTCAAATGATGCAAACAACACTACCAGTGACCTTGCCAGGTTCTTAGCCAGAAGCCAACTATTAACAGGAGGGCTGACAAAATACGTATGATGACAAGCCAGAGAGTTATCTTAGCTGGAAAGCCACATTCCAGAGTACCATCAGAGACCTCGGTCTTACAGCCAGTGAAGAACTAAACCTCCTCATTAAGTGGCTCGGCCCTGAGTCTTCTGAACATGCTAAGAGATTAAAAGCAGTCAATATCAGGCATACATCTGCTGGTCTGAACATGGTCTGGGCGAGACTGGAAGAATGCTACGGCTCACCAGAGGCAATAGAAAGGTCCATGTTTGCAAGAATCCAAAATTTTCCAAAGCTCATGAGCAAAGAGCCACACAAGCTTCGCGATCTATCAGATCTACTGTGTGAACTGGAAGCAGCAAAGCTGGATGGATATCTGCCAGGCTTGAGCTACTTAGACACAGCAAGGGGTGTAAGTCCAATCGTGGAAAAGTTGCCCTTTCATCTTCAGGAGAAGTGGACAATGGTAGGGTCAAAGTATAAAGAAGACCATCATGTAAGTTTCCCACCTTTCTCATTCTTTGTTGAATTTGTAAAAGGTCAAGCCAAAGCAAGGAATGACCCAAGCTTCAACACGACTTATAGCTCACCTGCCAATTCTACAATTAGTTACAAAAAAGGAAAATCACAAAGTCACTACATGCAGAAACAATCAGTTACGGTACACAAAACAGACGTGTCAGTCGGAGTGGAGACAAAGCAAGGAGGCGAAGACATTAAAAGACAATGTCCCATACATCACAAACCACACCCACTGAAAGGATGCAGGGGTTTCAGAGCTATGTTGCTCGAGGACAGAAAAAAGGTACTCAGAGACAACAACATCTGCTATCGCTGCCTTGCTTCCACCACCCACCAAGCCAGGGACTGTCAAATAACAATCAAGTGTGAAGAATGCAACAGCGACAAACACCTGGCAGCTCTCCACCCAGGCCCGGCTCCAACAGCATCTAAGCCTCCCTCATCCCCTAAAGAGAATGGCGGGGAGCAAGAGCTCACACAGGACTTAGATGTTACAGCCACATGTACCGAGGTATGTGGAAATCAAATCACAGGAAAATCCTGCTCCAAGATCTGTTTGGTGCAAGTCTAGCTGAAAGGTGAGCCACACAACATGAAAAAGATGTATGCAATAATAGATGATCAAAGTAATCAATCATTCGCAAAAACAGAGTTTTTTGAAACATTCAATATTCAAGGCACAGCCACACCTTACACACTGAAGACGTGTGCTGGCACAACACAAGTAAATGGTAGAAGAGCCTGCAACTACATAGTTCAATCATTGGATGAAAAAATGAGTTTTCCTCTCCCCACGCTCATAGAGTGCAATGCTATCCCCAACAATAGGGAAGAAATACCCACTGCGGAAGCTGCCTCGCATCACCCCCATCTGAAAGCAATAGCTGCTGAAATACCACCCCTCGAACCAGACGCTGACATACTGCTGCTGATAGGACGCAACCTTCTCAGAGTACACAAGGTGAGAAAGCAAATCAGTGGCAGGCACAACGATCCATTTGCACAGAAGCTTGATCTGGGCTGGGTTATCATTGGTGATGTATGTCTGGGCACCGCCCACAAGCCAAGTGAGGTAAACGCTCTCAAAACACATGTGTTGGACAATGGACGCCCAAGCTATCTCACTCCCTGTGACAGTCGCTTCAGTGTAAAAGAGAGCTTCACAGTGAGCTAACCGAAAGCTGTCTCCAACCTACTGCCACTTTCAAACCCACATGCAAAGCCCACGGTTGAGAATCTAGGTGAAGCAGTCTTCTGTCGCACTAATGAAGACAATCACCTCGCACACTCTGTTGAAGACACAATCTTTCTGAAGAAGATGAAAAGGTCCTTCAAAGATGACACAAACAGTTGGGTGGCACCACTTCCGTTTCGTAACCCCAGACGCTTACTCCCTGACAACAGGTGCTACGCCTACAAGCGGCTCATGTCTTTGCGACGTATGCTTGACAAGAAGCCAGACATGAAAGCACACTTTGTTGAGTTCATGCAGAAGATGCTCGACAACAAACACGCGGAGCCAGCGCCACCTCGTGATAGAGACAAAGAGGCCTGGTATCTCCCCATTTTCGGCGTATACCACCCACAGAAGCCTGGGAAGATCCGTGTGGTGTTCGATTCCAGTGCGCAGTTTGATGGAGTTTCACTCAATGATGTACTGCTGTCAGGGCCTGACCTAAACAACACACTCGTAGGTGTGCTCCTCCGCTTCAGAAAAGAACCTGTCGCTGTCACAGCTGACATCGAGCAGATGTTTTACTGCTTTGTTGTCCAAGAAGATCACAGAGATTACCTTCGCTTCTTGTGGTACGAAAACAACAACCTGATCAAAGAAGTGGTGGACTATCGCATGAGGGTGCATGTTTTCGGTAATAGTCCCTCCCCTGCGGTGGCGATCTACGGGTTGAGGATGGCAGCAAAGGAAGCAGAAGGTGAATATGGAACTGACGCTCGAAACTTCATAGAACAGGATTTCTATGTGGATGATGCATTAAAGTCTTTCTCGACAGAAGCTGAGGCTATCGACGTTCTAGAAAGAGCCCAGAAAATGCTCGCACTTTCTAATCTACGTCTCCACAAGATTGCCTCCAACAAAGTAGAAGTAGTGAACGCTTTCCCACCTGAAGACAGGGCCAAAGAACTCAAAGACCTTGATCTGTCTACAGACGAGCTCCCAGCCCAACGCAGTTTGGGTGTGATTTGGGACACCACATCAGACACGTTCACATTTGATGTTCCACAAGAGCAAAAGCCCTTTACTCGACGTGGTGTGCTGTCAACTGTTAACAGTCTGTTCGATCCTCTCGGGCTGCTAGCACCTGTAACCATCAAAGGTAGACTTCTTCTCAGAGAGCTCTCCAGCAGCAATCTTGAGTGGGACAGCCCCTTGCCTCAAGACATGTATGACGGTTGGAGAAAATGGCATGACTCTCTGCAGCATCTCAAGACACTGAACATTCCCCATACCTATGTTTTATTCTCCATCTCACAAGCCAAGGTCACTGAACTCTGTGTGTTCTCAGATGCTTCAGTTAAAGCTATAGCTGCAGTTGCCTACTTGAGAGTCACACACGAAGACGACCACAACAAGGTCGGGTTTGTCATGGGTAAGGCCAAACTAGCTCCTGTACCAGAGCTCACCATTCCGAGGCTAGAACTGTGTGCTGCAGTGCTCGCTGTGGAAATGTCTGAGCTTCTCAGAGAAGAACTGAAGATGAAAATTGACAAGACCACATTTTACACTGACAGCAAAGTGGTGTTAGGATACATCCACAATAAACACAGAAGATTTCATGTATATGTGAACAATCGTGTCCAAAGAATCAAGCAATCGTCTCTGCCTGGCCAGTGGAAGTATGTCCCAACAGAGCACAATCCTGCTGATTATGGATCTGGCTCTCTGCCAGCAGGGAAAATCTCCAGTACTACATGGTGGTATGGTCCAACCTTCCTGCTCAACAAATAGACTGTCGCTCCTGAAAAAGGCCCATTTGAGCTCATCGATCCAGAGTCGGATGTTGAAATTCGACAGAACATGACAACGCTTGTGACAAGAGCTAACCTCAAAGCCTTGGGTTCATCACGTTTTGAACGTTTCTCAAAGTGGACCTCCCTTGTCAAAGCAGTAGCTTACCTACGTCACATTGCTCACGGTTTCAAGTCCAAAGGAGGTAACAGATGTAGAAGCTGGCATCTCTGTAAAACAAGTCTCACAGAAGAAGCCTTAACACAAGCAGAGTATACAATCATCAGATGTGTCCAACATGAAGTGTATGCAAAGGAAATCAAGGGCATCAAGACAAAACAAGAAATAGCGCGGAACAGTTCCCTTTACAAGCTCAATCCGATCATCAACGACAATGGTTTACTCCAAGTAGGAGGACGTCTGTCAGAGTCAAAGCTGCCCAGTCATGAAGTCAATCCTCTTCTATTCCCAGCAAAGCATCACATCGCTACATTGCTCATCCGACATCACCATGAGGCTGTTAAGCATCAAGGAAGACATTTCACTGAGGGTGCAGTGAGAGCAAGCAGCGCGTGGTTAGTGGGTGCCAAGAGATCCGTCAGCAGTGTCATCCACAAATGTGTGACCTGCAGAAAGCTTCGAGGCAAGACAGAGCAGCAAATCATGGCAGATCTACCCACTGAACGTTTGCAAACCGATCCTCCATTTTCTTATGTTGGCCTAGATGTATTTGGACTGTGGGAGGTTACAATGCGACGCACTAGAGGTGGTCAAGTCAACAGCAAAAGATGGGCGGTTCTGTTCACATGCATGTCTACAAGAGCCATTCACATCGAAGTAATCGAAACACTCAGCTCTTCAAGTTTTATCAATGCTCTTCGAAGATTCTTCGCCATCAGAGGCCCTGCTAAACAGCTAAGATCTGACTGCGGGACCAACTTTGTCGGAGCATCCAAGGAATTGAAATTGGATCCTCCAAAGCCTGATGAGACAAGTGTAGAAGACTACCTATGCGGACAAAGGTGCTCCTGGGTGTTTAACCCTCCTCACTCATCACACATGGGAGGCACATGGGAGCGTATGATCGGCATAGCACGACGCCTCCTGGACTCGATGCTCTTACAATCAGGAAACCCCAAGCTAACCCATGAGGTCCTAACAACATTGCTGGCTGAAGTCACAGCTATTATCAACGCGAGACCTCTGGTGCTGGTCTCCTCAGATCCGGAAGCTCCTTTGATCCTGACGCCCATGACTCTTCTCACACAGAAGACTAATGCGATCCTAACTCCACCTGGAGATTTCACCAAGGCCGACATGTATAGACACCAGTGGAAGAGAGTTCAAGTCCTTGCCGACACCTTCTGGGCCCGCTGGCAAAAAGAGTACCTGAACATGCTCCAGAGTCGTCAGAAGTGGCAGCGCAACAAACCAAACCTGGAAGAAGGAGACGTCATTCTTCTCAAGGACAAGAACCTAAAAAGGAACGAATGGCCTATGGGCATCATCGTGAAGACTCTCGCAAGCAAGGATGGAGTCGTAAGGAAGGTGGAGGTCAAGGTGACACAGAACAAAACTACAAAGACTTTCTCCAGACCCATCTCAGACTGTATACTCCTTTTATCTCGAACAAATTAGTTTATAAGTTAAGTGACATTCTTAAAATAATGCCAGGCGGGGAGTGTGTTGTTACAGTTTAAATATATTTGTTCGTCCAGTCCTCTAGAGGGCGCTAGGCTCTGTAGTAGCTTTAAGCTTGCCAGTAGGTGACGAGAAGAAGAGACCTAGCATACTGAATGTCAACAGGAACACGAGTCTGCGTCGCTGTTCCTTCTAAAGCCATCCGCTCACTTCCAGCCCTTTGAGTGGCAATATGAGTAAGTTTAGTAGTTTATTGTGATAAGTAGATAAAGTATAATTGATTATTAGAATAAGTTTGATAAGTTTTATAGACGCTAATCGGCGATGTGTTTGTGATAGCGAAGTCGTATCCGAGTCCGTGTGATGACGCTGTTTAGCTAGTATTGACTTTTTAATGTACCGTTTGTAGATATTGTCTTTATTTCCTAGTTTCTAAATATTTCTTGTGTCTGTATCTTTTCAGTTTCACACTTTTTTGCATTAAATCCTAGTCCAAAACGACACCTGCCTGTTCCTTGGAGGAAGTGATGCAAGAGAGAGTTTAGCTGGCTGTGAATCTCAATATACGACACGAGTCACATTGGGTGCAACAGTACAATACTACACCTCTAACATACATCCTTTTAGCAAATAATGTTTATACCTAATTTTGAATTGATTTCTGTTTGTACATAGTTTCAGTTCCAGCTCCAGACTGTTCCACAAATCCACCCCACAGACAGATACGCACAGACTTTTCTTAGTGTCCGTACCTTAGGAAAACCTTAGTAAAGTTTAAGTCTCATCTCAAGTTATAATCATTGTCTCTTTTTCTGAATATTTTTGTATATTAGTTGGGAGTTGATTATTAATTGCCCTGTACATTACTTGTGCTGTCTTATATTTAACTAAATACATGAACTTTATGTCATGTGACTTCAAAAACAACGAGTTGGTATGGTCTCTATATCCTACATTATTTATTATCCTTATAGCTTTTTTTTTTTTTATAATGTGCATATTGGCTGTAGGTTGGTCTTGTAGGTGTTTCCCCAGACCTCTACACAGTAGTTAAGATATGGCAGAAACAGTGAAATGTACAGTAAGAATAATGATTTATAGTCCAAGATTTGTCTTGTCTTCCCCAGTATCCCCATACATTTTGCCAACTTGGCCCGGATGTGACTGATGTGAGGTTTCCAACAGATTTTATTGTCTAGCATCATCCCCAGAAACTTATTTTCCTGTACTATTTCAATTTTGGTATCATCTATCAAAAAAAGCACCGGAAATCTATTACTGGGAGCAGTGGAGCCCGGCGAGGAGAACTCAGGACCAGAGGACATCTGTAACTGATTCTCCCCACCACAAGCAAGACAAGATTTCTCTAGATCTGATGGTGCAGAAGCAGAACAGGGTACTTGCCTTGTCTTGAGCTCCACCGCTGTTCAGGACTCCGGCAACTCTGCTATGGCGGCCCTTGCAGCAGGCATGATGGTGGGTGCAGCTGGAAGACCCCAGCTGTGGTGGCCGATGCAGGTGGATCTCCCATTGTGATGGCTGATGCTGGCGGAACCCCAGATGAAGCGACTAATGCCAGTGGACCTCCAGAGGTGGCAGCTGGAACTGGAGATCGTCTCACCACTGGTGCTGAGTCCTGTGATGCTGAAACTGGGGGACACTCTTGTGTCAGCTCAGGATTCAGGACACAGGGGGCACTGTCCTCCCATCCAGGATGTGGTTGCGGGGCTGGAACAGGACTCTCCAGGGCCACAGGCCTCTCCGTCATCTGAAGGCTTCCTCCCAGGACCGGCGGACACTCAGGGGAAACTGAGAAGGACACAGGAGAAACAGGTGAGGATGAAGTAGCAGCAGCAGGCAGTGAGGACTCAGCAGAGGTAGACAGCTGCTGCTGAGCCCCCCCCCCCCCCTCCGGGAATAAGGCAAGACAGTTCATTATTAAGTGTAGGAGAATGAAAAGAAACTTGCCTTAATTCCCAGGGTGTGATGGTTGCTGGTGCTGTGGGTCCAGATGAGGTCCTTCCAGGAACTGCGGAGGTCGTCTGGCGAGAAGGGCAAGGCTTCCATACCCGGGGATGCTTCTTCATCGGCACAGGCACAGATGGGACGCAGTGCGGAGCGGAGGCTGACCCTGGAGGCGTCTACACCAGGGGATGCTCTCTCATCGGCACAGGTGCAGATGGTAGGGAGCCTCCCTCTAGCCTGCAGAGCATGCGTTGGGAATTGGAAACTGGCACGAGGACAGCTGTGAGTTCTGGATAGCTCCACAGGCTGGGGTATGCCAGTATAACCTGTGCCGCACTGTCCAGAACGTGCAAAACCACCTCAAGAGTGTGGACAACGTGAGCGTCCGATATGATGTCCTCCAGTAACTCCGCAGCTCAACACTCCACCTCGTCCAGGCCGAAAATACTAAAGTCCGTGCAAGCATGCATTACAGTGAAGAAACGGACTTAAACAGAAAGAGAAAAAAAAAAACAAACAAACTCACAGCAGCTGGGTCAACACTGGCTGTGCCCGTCTGTCATCAGCGCCCAGCAGAGGTGGACTGAAGACCCAATCGCTGAACTGTGAGTTTGCAAAAATGTTTAAAGGTGCAATCCATTCCTTTTTGACCTCCTGCCCAGTAGGTGTCGCACTCACTGTTGGCTCATGATAACGTTGCATGTGTTGCCATGTAGAAACAGAAACGGCGCTGGAAACAAGCATTCACAGGCTTCAGCAGACTATGTGGAAATCAGTTTCTTTGGTATTACGAGTCAGTGAAATCATCTCAAGTGATCAGTCTTTTGTGGTATAGTGCCCAGTGATTTTAACTGAGTCTTCTTTGATGTTTATCTCCATTTGACAATTTTTTTTAATATTACTGTCAATAATTATTAATTTATGGTCATGCTAACATTTCACAGACGTGATTGAACCTGATAATTACATAATTTTGAAAATGTAATCATGTCAAAACTGTAGCTGACTTTAACCCCTTGCACTCTGGTCAATTTCCCTAAAAACGCCAAAAAAATAACGTACCCAAAGTAAATCAAAAGCTGTTCTTCAACCCTTTGCAGCATCTTCATGGGGTTGGTCTCATTGAAAAGAAAACACTTTGAATTTTTTGGCAAAACAGTCATAATCTCTCTAAGTGCTTCGGCCACTGAGTAACAGTCATCTAAACATACTGAACTTGAAGAAAATAAATTTCGCCTGGGTGTTTTTTTGGATACAAATGCTTGCAAATAACACACAGCTGTCAGATCCGGGCTGGAAAATGCAACAGAAATGTAGAACCAAGTGTTACCCAGCTGAGGTCAAAGTTTTGTAACAATACCACAAAAAATGAATATATTACACAGCTTTTTTCTTAGGTTGTTCCCAGGCGTTTTTGAACTGTGCCAAATTGTGCCAAATGGCACAGTTTGGAAAAACGTCTGTAACTTTTGAATGATTCAATATAGAAGCTTCATCTTGGGCTCTAATGAAAGGTGACACTCAGGGCTGTGTGTGTGTGTGTGTGTGGGGGGGGGGGGTTGTTTATTCATTCATGAATGAATGAATGAACAAACAAGCCCCCACACACAAAGAAGCATGCCACATAAAAAATGTGTGGCTTTTTTTTTTTTTACAAGAAAAAATAACCTACAGTGCACTAAAAATTATCCTAAAATATCTGTAATGTAGAAGATAACAACTCCCCCCCCCCGCTACAGAGGACGGACATCGACCAGTGCGCCGCAGTCTACTACGCACAGTTGTAATTTACCGATCGGTCAAAAGTCATTTTTGATTACAATTTTCAGGGATAAAGAATAATTTAGCTTATAACACTTGCCTGTCCACAACAGCAGTGTCGCTGGCGAACTTCTCTTCCTCATTGTCAGACGAACATGACGCTGGTCCACTTGTTACGGACTCGTGGTTCTGGTCACGCGACCCGGTCAAACCATAATTCCATTATTGCGGTTTTGCGCTTCCATGATTGCGGTTTTGGCGAACGATTTTTCAAAACAAATAAGAGCAGTAGTAAGAAAAAAAGACTGGCGAACGCGTGTGTGTCACCCAGCGGCTAAAACAAAACAGATTTTGCAAGGGAGGCACGCTTTCGAACTACTGTGCTTCAATTGGCTCGCTGTATTCGCAGCCATTGGTAGGCGGGTCCTTCTTGCTAGGTTTTCAGTCATTGGTTCTTCAAGGTTTCAGAAACCCAATTCAAGGCTCTTATTAGTCGAATGAGAGGTCAATCACATCTAAACCAATCAAAGCACCCCTTTGGCTTTCTTTTCGCGGCTGTGTCTGTAGTGGAAGAACGGAAATGCAGCTTTTTTTTTTTCAGTGCCTCCTAGGACGCACAGTCCTAGGACGCCCTCATGCGCCCTAGGACGCAGAGACGTGTCCGCCCACGGTACACCGAAGTGCAACAGGTTAAGGACTTTGCTGTTAGTAGAGTGTTTTTAGCAGGTATGCTGTAACACACTCTTGTGGTTTGTTTATGTTCAGCGCTTTAGCTAAGAATGCTGTTCTAAAACGACCTGTTGCTATGACTAATCCATTTCCTTGGTCATCCCCAGTTGCTCTGTGTGAGCAATCAGAGACTGTTACCCTGATCCCTATGGACAATAGGCCTACACTGGGTTTGTTCTAGCTCACGCTCCTGGTCTGTGGCAGGTCCACATGTACATCCATGGTACAAGGTGCATCAAAAAACAGGAGGTGGCAATTAATTTTTGGGTTCTGTCTCGTTTTCTGTTGATTTAGTAAAATGGATGCCTGACATTGTTTGTGCCTTTTCTAATTTATACGTATGTAAAGGGTGGTGTTGATTCATTGTTAGATTTACCAAGTGAAGGCTTACCTCTCCTCAATGCACAACTGAAATACTGTCAACCGTTGTATAACCTTGTAAAATTACTGAGAATTTCAGTTATACATACCTGATCAGACATGTGCAGAGCATTCTCTTCAATAAGCTCACTTTTTGAAATTATTTGCAGTGCAGTGATACTCCATTTGTTCTCATATGGATACTCTGTGTAAAAAATTCAGTGCATTTCAGAAAATAACCACATCACTAATCCAATCTGACACAAAATCACTTGTCATAATCCTCATAATATCTATTTAAAAAAGTATTTTTTAAATATTTAAATTTATATTGGATTACTGTATAATCTGAAAGTTTTGTTAGTATTTTATAAAAGGTAAAGTCTCAGCAATATTACATTTTATGACAGTGCACTAATATAATGTTATAAAGCAAATCAACATCAACTAAAGTTGTCTATGAAAAAAGGGCTTTTTTGATAAAACTTTATTATATAGCACAAATAACAACAGCAGTCAGCTGATAGAACTTTGAAGTGTTGTATAAAGACCCCACAATTCCAGAAAGACCTCAACAATCAGGCGATCCCCTGTAAGGATCACTTAGCCACAGTGCAGAGGAAAAACTCCATTTTAACAATAGGAAGCCTCCAGCAGAAGTGGTTTTGGCATCTGATGAGGACGCCTCCTGGTCGCCTCCCGATTGGCCCTACCCTCTCCTGATTCCCCAGATGCCCCAGAGCCTATGGTAGTGGGACAGTCTAAGCTGCCATTAGCGGAGAAACAGCGCCGCTGTGAGCTGGGGTTGTGTCTCTACTGTGGGAGTGAGGAGCATGAGGTAACATCATGTCCCATATGGCCAAAAGGGGGAGTCTGTGTGTCGCAGTAGGGTGACTCACGGACTCACCTCAATCCAATCCCCTTTCTAAGTTTCTCCTTCCTATTCGTTTTATTTACAATCACACCGAAGTAGTCACACACGCATTGACTGATTCAGGGGCTGAGCAGAGCTTCATCTCGGGGAACTGGCAACCCGGCTGGGGCTCCCCTGTCAATCGTTAAAAAACTCCACTCAAACTCATCGCCCTGTCTAAAGCCCCCCTTGCCATAGTATCTCAACAGACCGCCCCGGTGTCAGTCACTGTATCTGGGAATCATCGGGAAAAGATGAGGTTCTTCGTGCTGCCGGTTTCCTCTTCCCTGGTAATCCTCGGCTATCCCTGACTCTGTCTTCACAATCCCTCTATCAACTGGCGCTCTGGGAGCATGGTCTCATGGAGTTCATTTTTCCTTAGTGTGTGTCTGCAGTCCGCTGCTTGCTTGCCATCCGTGCCCCTGGGTGCCCCCGTCACCCCCCCTCCCGACTTGTCTAAGGCCCCTACAGAATATCACAACTTGGGGGCCACCTTCAGCAAGACCCAGACCTTTTCCCTCCCTCCTCACCAGCCATATGACTGTGCAATCAATCTCCGTTCTGGAGCCCCACTGCTATCTAGTTGACTCTACAGCCTATCAGCACCGGAGCGGGAGGCCATGGAGGCTTATATAAAGGAGTCGTTAAACTCGGGCATAATCCAGCTGTCATCCTCGGTGGTGGGGGTGGGGTTTTTTTTTGTGGGCAAGAAGGACAGCTCGCTGAGGCCGTGTATTGACTTTCGGGAGTTAAATAATATCACCATCAAGGACAAGTACACTCTTCCATTAATTAATACGGCGTTCGATTCCCTCTAGGGGGCCTCTTGGTTCACCAAGCTGGACCTCCGGAACGCTTACCATCTAGTGCGGATCCGGGAGGGCAACGAATGGAAGACGGGCTTCCGGACCCCTAGTGGGCATTTTGAATATCTGGTCATGCCGTTCGGGCTGACCAACACCCCCGCCGTATTCCAGTGTCTGATTAATGACGTGCTGAGGGATTTTTTGGGTGCATTTGTGTTTGTCTGTCTGGATAATATCCTGATTTTCTCACAGTCCTTGGATGAGCATCAGGTGCACGTGAGGCGAGTACTGCAGCAGCTCTTGGAGAACAAGCTCTTTGTGAAGGCCAAAAAATGTGACTTTCACGTCTCCAAGGCATCCTTCCTTGGGTTCATCATCTCCCACAATGAGATCATCCCTGATCCCGACAAGGTAAAAGCGGTGGTAGATTGGCCCACTTCGTCATCCAGGAAGCAGCTCCAGCAGTTTTTGGGATCCGCCAATTTCTACCGCCGCTTCATTCGGAACTCTAGTATTATTGCTCTTCCCCTGACCCGTCTTACATCTCCCAAGGTGCCCTTCCAGTGGACGAAGGAGGCGACTACGGCCCTTTTTTTTTTTTGTACTTATTTTGTACTCATAGGTAGATTTGCTTTGCAGTCTGGTGACAAGCCACCAGCTGCCGGTCGCTGCGTGCGCAAGCGCCCCTTAACTCTCTAACCTGCATGTTTTTAGCATGTGGGAGGAAACTGGAGAAATCCCGGAGTAAACCCACGCAACACGGGGAGAACATGCAAACTCCACACAGATCACTGTTGGCCAGGGGCAGGGATCGAACCCACGATCTCATGATCCCCGCGATCCCCGGGCCGAGGGTAAAACTGCGCTGCCGCAGTGCTAACCACTGCGCCACCGTGCAGCTCCTGGCGGTGAAGCTTGCACTGGAGGAGTGGCACTATTGGCTGGAGGGGGCCTCCCAGCTGTTCGTCGTCTGGACTGATCACAAGAACCTGGAATACCTCCGGAAGGCCAAGCACCTGAATGCGTGCCAGGCTCGCTGGTCCCTGTTCTTCGGATATTTTGATTTCACCATCATCTACCGCCCCGGGTTCAAGAATACTAAGCTGGACGCCCTGTCCAGGCAGTTTGCCTCAGATGCTGCGGAGGTGGCCAAGCATCCTATTCTCCCCCCATCATGTGTCATGGGTGCCCTCTTGTGTGGCATTAAGGAAAAGGTCCTGAGGGCGCAGGAGGTTGAAACGGACCCAGGCGGGGGACCAGCGGGAAGACTATTTGTCCCATCTGCTGTTCAGGGTGAGGTGATCCATTGGGCTCATTCCTCCAGGTTCTTGTGTCTCCCAGGAAGGGCTCGCACGGTGGAGCTCCTACAAAGGATGTTTTGGTGGCCTTCGCTCCAGAAGGACGTCTGGGAGTACATCTGCGCCTGCCCCCAGTGCGCCGCCGGCAAGATGTTCTCTTCCCCGCCGGCCGGAGTGCTCCATCCCCTCCCTACTCCCGGCAGGCCTTGGTCCCATGTGGCGTTGGACTTCATCACCGGTCTCCCACCTTCTAACCACCACACAGTAATTCTCACCATCGTCGACAGGTTTTCTAAGGCCACCCATTTCGTTCCCCTGCAGGGGCTGCCAATGGCAAAGGAGACAGCGGACCTTCTCGTCCAACATGTGGTGAGGTTACATGGGATTCCCCTGGACATCGTCTCCGACCAGGGACCCCAGTTTGTTTCCCAGGTTTGGAGATTGTTTTGCAATGCCCTTGGGGCTACAGTGAGCCTGTCATCTGGTTATCACCCGCAGAGTAATGGACAATGTGAACGGGCAAACCAGGAGTTGGAGGCTGCGCTGCGGTGTGTCACCACCGCCAACCCGGCATCTTGGAGCACCCACCTCCCTTGGATCGAGTAAGCCCATAACACCACCATCTCCTCACCCATCGGTATGTCCCCATTTGAGGCCTCGCTGGGCTACAACTCCCTGTTGTTCCCTGAGGAGGAGAAGGACATCGCCGTTCCCTCAGTCCAAGCTGCTAATTGCCGCAGGACACCCCCCCCCCCACCACCACCACCAGGTGGGTCAGCAGGTATGGCTCTCCACCAAGCATATTAACTTGAAGGCTGAGGCGAAAAAGATGTTGCAGCGGTTGATTGGGCCTTTCGCCATAACCCGCATTATTAACCCTGTGTCTGTGCGCCTAGCTCTCCCCTCCTCCCTCCGCAACTGTCCAACCTTCCATGTCTCACAGGTCAAGCCCTTTTGTTCCAGCCCTCTGTGTCCCCCTCCCAGGTCTCCACCTCCCCCAGTGGTGGTCGACAGCGACCCGGCGTGGAAGGTCAACACCATCCTGGACGTCTGCCGCCGGGGTCGCGGCCTGCAGTACCTGGTAGACTGGGAGGGCTACGGCCCGGAATGGAGGCCCTGGGTGCGTCCCTCCTTCGTGCTGGACAATCAACTTATCAGGGACTTCCACCGGACGCACCCAGGTAGGCTGGATCGACTGCCAAGAGGCGTCTCGTAGGGGGGGGCAGTACTGTGATGGCTGCCTATCACCTGTAGCTGCGCACACACCTGCTTCCCATCATGGTCAGGGTTATTTAGACCGTGCTGCCCTTGGATCAGCATGGAGTCATCTGTCTCCATTCCCATGAGACCTGCACTCGCCTTCATCTTTGTTCCTGAGCTTTCTAGCCTCAACCCACCTTTGTCATCATTTCCAGCCTCCTGCCAGCTGGCGTAAGGAAGAATCTACTCCTCAGTCCAAGTAAGCCTTCACTCATTCTCCTTAATTCTCTCTTGATCCCTTGTGCACAAGCGGAGCTCCGTGGCAGCGGACTTCCCTCTCTCCTGGCGGTGGACCGAGCTGCCCCACACTCTCCAACCATCCCCAGCCATAACCAGGACAGCGGGCACTGTCTTCCTGGCCATAGCTGGCGAGCTGAACCTGAGCTCTACTCCATCATCACAAACAGTAAGGACTGGACTATTCAATACATCCCCTCCGGGGTCTGCCACTAACTCACCCTGTCTCTGTTTGTCCCTAGGGTTGCCAGGTTGTACGGTGCTCTGCTCGCCCCAGCTGCTACACGATCACACTCACACACACACACTCACGCACATACAGTTATGACAATAAAGATAACTGTGTCTATTTCCGAGTCTGAGTCTGCTCACTGGGTCAGAGAACCATGTCAGACTTACGTACAGATGAGATCCTTTTAGATTCTTGGCCCCATGCCACATGTCAAAGTTTTGCCTAGTGTCAAGTTTTGCTTGACACTAGGAAAAATGCCACGGTCTGAATTTTTTTTTTTTTTTTTTTGTTACTTATTTGTACACGTAGGTAGATTTGGTTTGCAGTCTGGTGACAAGCCACCGGCTGCTGGTCGCTGCGTGCGCAAGCGCCCTAAACCTACATGTTTTTGGCATGCGGGAGGAAACTGGAGAAATCCCGGAGTAAACCCACGCAACACGGGGAGAACATGCAAACTCCACACAGCTCACTGTTGGTCGGGGGCTGGGATCGAACCCACGATCCCCGCGATCCCCCGGCCGAGGGTAAACTGTGCTGCCACAGTGCTAAACCACTGCGCCACCGTGCAGAATGACAGAGATTGCATTTTCAATTACATCACTAATTAAAATATTCAGCTAGAGAATTTTAATACCCACTCACCCATGAGTGCCGTTCTGGGGAAAGTGACCCTGGTATACTTGACACAGGTGGTAATGGTGTCACGGTACGTTTCCTTTTTGTTTTTACAGGAGAAGATGTGATTGGGTCATAATTGTCATAATACCTGTAAACAGATAACATCAGTCTCTTCATTTAGTTATGGTGCAACATATTACATGACTTTTTATAGTTATATATTTACCAACAAAAAACATGTACAAATGTTAAGGTCATTTACAATTGTATTTGTCATAAGTAGTAGGCTCAGTAAATCCAACAAACACATCATTGGGCTGCTAGGCTGATAACACGCATTGAAAACAAAACGAAAAGACTGAAAGATAGATACAGGTCAAGGTGACCCCTGACCAAGGGAGCACCCTAAGTGGACCATGGGATCCTATATGTACACTACCGTTCAAAAGTTTGGGGTCACTTAGAAATTTCCTCAATTTCAATGAAGATAACTTTAAACTAATCAGAAATACACTCTAATATCTAATATACATTGTGCATGTGGTAAATGACTATTCTAGCTGCAAATGTCTGGTTTTTGGTGCAATATCTACATAGGTGTATAGAGGCCCATTTCCAGCAACTATCACTCCAGTGTTCTAATGGTACAATGTGTTTGCTCATTGCATCAGAAGGCTAATGGATGATTAGAAAACCCTTGTGCAATCATGTTAGCTCAGCTGAAAACAGTTTAGCTGGTTAGAGAAGCTATAAAACTGACCTTCCTTTGAGCAGGTTGAGTATCTGGAAAAAATTATTATTTCAAATACAAATCATTATTTCTAACCTTGTCAATGTCTTGACTATATTTTCTATTCATTTTACAACTCATGGCGGTAAATAAGTGTGACTTTTCATGGAAAACACAAAATAATTGTCTGGGTGACCCCAAACTTTTGAACGGTAGTGTACATGTACAAGTAAATTCTCAATCCTGTGATTTATAAAAGTGAAGAAGGAGAACAAGAATACTTTTCACATGCACCAAGAAGTTTAAAAAATTATATATAGATGTAAGATGAGAACTAAGCTGACCTGGAGAAGGTTTTTGCTCCATTTTTGCTTTCTAAAGATTTTTATTCTCCACCACTGCAGCTCATCACCGCTAGCTACCCCCAGTTGAAATTCACGGAATAGGTATGTGGGACTAGAATGAGGCTTTAAAAAACTCTGAATCAGTTTTTAAATCATTGGATTGAAAATGTACTTGTACATGTATACTGTAGATTGGTCACCGGGGTCGACATGGGGTGCTCACATGGCCAGGGGTCCACTTGACCTGTTCCCCTGCAAGATCATTAGCTAAAGATTCAAAGATTTTATTGTCAATACTACTATACGTGCAGGACATACAGGACAATTGAAATGGCGTTTCTCTCGCTCTACATTGGTGTGCATTGGATAAAAAGAAAGGAATTAGGCTGGATTAAAAAAAAAAAAAAAGAACAGCTACGGCAGCAGTTTATGTCCAGTCTATACACAATTACTGTCATGGTTCAAGCGCCGATCTCGTCCGCGCTCAAGCCATGTGTCATCTTCTCCTATTTTGACAGCGGTGTGTACCTTTTGGCTCCTCGAGCCTTTATTGTGACAGCGCCCGGAGGGGCTTCCGGCTGTCAAGTTTGACGGCTGAGCTGCATTTCGGCTCATCAGCGGTCCTCCATTTAAGAGGGCAGCTGGGAGTGGAAAAACGCGGCAGTCTCGTCAAAAACCTCTCTATGGTCTGGCGTTATTTGAGCATCCCGCTGTTCAGACGTAGACCATCCTCCTTTATTTGTAAGTGCATCTCCTTATGTATCCATTTTCCCTTGTTATTGACTGAGTTCATTGTAGTGTGTTTTAGCCCCCCGTGGCTCGTTATGCTGTCCCTTTTCTGTTCTCTTAATAAACTGTGCAAACTCACCGGCGATTTGTGGTGTCTTATGATGGCTCGCGAGGGCCATACATGACAGTTACATACATTGACACAGCGACATCTCGGGCAAAGAGTGCTCCTTTCAGTAAATGGGGATACACTGAGGTAAGATCATTAACGCAATGTAAAAGCAATTAATTTTCTAAACATTAACAATTTATTTTCTAAACATCAAAAAGTTTGATCACGTAAACAACAGATCCATTGTTCAACATATCATAAACTAATGCTAACGGTATCAAATTTTGATTCTGGCAAAATTAGACAACATTAAAATTATGGACAAAAAGTGCTTATTTAGATAAATGGCCACATGTGTGTAGGAGATCATTGAACACAATGTAAAACTAATGTATTTTTAAAAATTCATAACGTTCGTTAGAAAAAAAATGGAATTCCTTCCTTCACGGAAGCTAATGCTAACTGTAGCTACACTAGACCAGAGTGGAAAATTACTGTTTGGAAAGGATTACCAAGAATTTCTGTGGTCTATCCCATCGCTGTACACCAGTTGATATCACACAGTCAAATTAATAACAAGAACATCTCATAGACAAAATGTAGGTTACAGATAGCTATGCAAACACTAGTTAGCTTAGCTTAGCTTAGCTTAGCTTACGGGCCTGAGTAGCAAATAGACGACCTCAGTATGGATTTTAAAACCTATGATTCTTCAGATCGCACCAGTGATCAAAAGCTGAAACAATACTTATTCTGGCTTGCCCCTTTGTTTATTACTTCTTACTTGAGAAGGATAATGGAATGAGCCATCACTTTCAGAAGCGGCCATAGCTGTCTCTGGCAACGCACGGTTTTACGCAGATGCAATAGCATGTGACATCAACAGATTCATTGTATTGGATCTGGAATCCAGATGGAAATGAATTTCACCTTTAATGAAAACACAAAATAAAACAAACACAACAGAATTCAAGGGAAGAGTAGTCCAAAATAGCACAATGGCTAAGGCATGTGGCAACGCTGGTGAAGATGTGGAACACACGTCAGGACTAACAGAATAAAGCGTGGGGTACACGCTGGATAAAAAAGAGATTAGACGTAGAATTAACGTCTGGAATTAAGTTAAGGACGCAGCAACGAACTGTGGTCCCGCGGCCCTTAGTGATGTGAGACATTATTTGGGAAGTGAATAACCTCCTTTTTTGGAACCACATCGCTGACACAGAATTTAATATAATCTGTGATCGTCTCTGTAGTCTCATTCAGGTCCACGCGATGTAATAAGCTCCAGTCCGGACACAAAAAACAGCCCCTCAAAGTCTCAACACTGTCCTCACTCCACTGCAGCACAGATTTGTGTTGGGGCTTGCTGGACTTTAGCACAGTTTTATATGTTGGCATAAGATGGACAGTGAGATGGTCCGAGTTAGAGAGAGGGGGGAGAACCTTAGCTTTATAAGCATTGTTTATATTCCCATAGCATTTGTCAAACACATTGTTTTTCTGTGTGAGACACTGCATGTACTAATAAAATCCAGGCAGCGGAGGTTCAAGATGACAATGATTAAAATCACCAAGGATAAAAACAGGAGCTCCTGGTGTGCACTGAAGTTGCTTAAGGACACACTCAGCCAGTTGATTTGCAGCTCTCGTTGTGTTTCCACTGGGGGGACAGAGGCAGCACAGATGACAACATTGCCAAACTCTCTGGGTAAGTAGAATGGCCTCATCGAGAGACAATGCACTTCAAGGTCTGGGTCACAACTGCTTTCTCTAATAGTTACTTGTTTACACCATTTGTCTTTCACATAAACAGTATACCCCTCCTAGATTTCCCCAAAGTGGCCTCCCTGTCTGCCCGCACACAGGAGAAGCCTTCAAGCTGAATCAAAGTGTCTCCTCAGGTAAATAGTCCGGTGGAGTGTCCCCTCTGTGCCAGAGAGCTAGCAAGGTGTTATGTATGGATATAGAGGGTATTAGTAAGATGGTGGCCGGGGTGGACGGGGAATGAGCAGGGGTGGTTAACTGCCGGTTTCCGGTGGTGACGCAACTGCAGGTATAAAGGATGTGGGTGGAAGAGGCTAGTCCTCTTCCGTTGTGGGACACCTGGCTTGTCGGAGAGTGCCGAACGTCTGAGGGTATTGGAAATAGTATTTATAATATAAATAATATGCTCCTTAAACGGTAGTCACACTCTGCTTGTTATTCCCCTAATTATGGATCTAACATTTGTTGATGAGGTAGGTAAAAGTGGTGGTGGAGAGGCCCGTTGCCAGTTTTTGGCCATTTTTGGAAACCCCAAGTGAGTCACCTGAGCCTTGGTCTCAGTGGTTTGCCACATTCACAAATTATTTAGTTGTACTGACCTTGGCAAACTTAAGAAGCTTTGTGCAAGGGCTGTTTTGGTTCATTATGTGGGCATGGAGGGGCAAAGAATATTGGAAAATCTTGGAGGAGCCAATAGTTTTCATGAAGTGGTGGAATTAATGGGGCGCTACTTTCGTGCCCTGGAAAACGTCACTGTCCGGGGCATTCAGTTTCGACAGTGTCGCCAGTGCTGCCAGTGGATGGGGGAACCTGTGAAAAGATTTCTTGCAGACCTCCGGGAACTGGTGAGAGAATGCAAGTTCAGGAACCTGGAAGATGAGATGATATGGGACGAGTTGGCGGAACACATTCACTGTCCAGCAGCCCGGTCCAGGCTTCTGACCCATCCAGGTGAGCTGACGTTGGCCGCAGCTATCGAGCTTGCTCAGCAATTTGAGGCGGTAGAGACTATTGCAAGAGGCCTGAGTGAAGGGGCCGTAGTGAAAGTTAGGTCCACCCCAGGTACACTGCGTTGTTATAACTGTGGGTCCCCAAGTCACCGCTATAGGTCCAGGATATGTCTGGCGAAGGGCAAGCATTGTGGGAAGTGTAGTTTGCTGAACCACTTTGCCAGGGCATGCGCAAACTTTGAGCGTAGGGACCAGCGGAGTGAGGCAAGTCCCTCGCAGAAGACTCCCACGATCGTCCACACCGTTTCCCCGGAGACCACGGGACGGATCGGTTGCAATGTAACGCTGGATGACGTTGAGGTTCCCCTGTTGGTGTATACGGGAGCTGGCATCTCCGTATTGAACCTGGCGACCATGAAGAGTCTATTCCCACACCGACAGCTCAGGAAGCAGGAGAGGCCCTATTTTGGCTATGGATGGAACAGATTGGCAATGGAGGCACGGTACAAATCTGTCGTGGTGGCAGAGGCCCGCGTTTATGTCACTGCTGTGGGTGTGAACATCATGGGGTGCAACCTTTTTTATGCCCTGGGTTTCTCTATAGCAAACGTCACGGGTGAGGAGTGGTCGGGATGTGGACTTTGGGACGGACCAGCTCCAGTGGTGGAGGGCGAGGAGCTGTGGGACTCAGACTGGCTGGATACTGCAGGGGGAGATCATGTCTGGCGCCATGCGTCACCGCCCTGGGATGGACCCGATGCCGGTAGCCACGTTGCCCTGGATGTAGGAACTGGATGACACGCCGGGACCCCCGGGGTGGCCCATAAGGACGAGGTGCCCACACTGGAGACTGAGGGGGCGAGACCTGAGGGCGCGGTTTTGAAGTGTTCACAACAACGGCCTGCTAAGAGGATGGCGAACTGGACCCGTGAGTTGACCGGATCGGTGAAGGAGGCCAGTCTAAACCAGAGTGATCCTGATAAGAAGAAAAGGGCTTCCCTGTGGGTTGGAGATAAGGTTCGGCCCAGGGTCGAGGCCCAGATGAGAGGAAATCACGGATCACGTGAGCGGTGTGATGACCAGAGGTGGTTCCAGGTGGAGGATGCCCGGAGCGATGGGTATCTAGGCCTCTCCAACAAGACCTGGAGGCATCCAAATGAGCTGTGCCTCGTGGTGGAGAAGAGGAGACGGCGCAGCA
This sequence comes from Pholidichthys leucotaenia, assembly GCA_020510985.1. Lineage (NCBI taxonomy): Eukaryota > Metazoa > Chordata > Actinopteri > Cichliformes > Pholidichthyidae > Pholidichthys > Pholidichthys leucotaenia. Next base: position 277,811,971 of record CM035844.1, read on the forward strand.
AGAGCCCGGAGGTCAAGAGACAGAGACGCTTGGAGAGGGACCCATCAAAGAACTGAGGGTATTTTAATTGTGTGTGTTTTGGATTTGACCTAGGTTCTGCTGTAAATAGTTGAACGTCATTGTATCTGTGCCCTGGATGTTGTTCAAAAACAAAAAAGAGAGATGTAAATTTTGTAAGTTAAATTTTATAACGTGCATTTGTATGTAGGTAAAGTTCTAATGGTTAAAGATATTTTTAATAATTGAATACTACCTGTGAATTTTGTGAAAGGGATGTGATTTATAGGTTATTTTGGTATATGCCTGGATTTGAGTTATAAAAACAAACAGAACAAAAGGTGAAAGGAGTGACTGTAAACTATGAATGAATTATTTAGTTTGGTGATTGGTAATTTGTGCTATTGGAGATACCCAACAGGTCTTGTTTTGTACTGTGTGCCCAGGTATGGGGTGGGTGTGTTGGGGTGGGGGCCGCCAGTTGTTTTGTTAATAAGTGTTGCGTTTGTAGTGATTATTGTTCTTTATGTTCATGTGGAGCTGTTTGATGGGATTATCTTGTTTAGGAACACGGCCTTTTGTGTGGACTATTTTAAGGGCCTTTTCCACTAGCACACTTTAGCGCGACACGGGACGGCTCAGCACTCTTTGTACGCTTTTCCACAAGCCCCAACACGGTTTAACAGCCGTGATTCTCAGCCCTGCTGAAGGGCAGGGTACAGCAGTGCTGAGCTGTGCCGTGTTGTGACGTTAACAGACTGGTCGCCGCTGATTGGTCAGGTCGTAACCGGCGCTGATTGGTCAGGTTGTAACCGCCCCTCTCCTCCTCCTCTTCTACCAAATCTTCACGACCTTCTCAATAAAGTTTTTGAAAAAAAAAAAAAAAAAAAGAATCTTCACGACCTACTCAGCACGCAACCACTGTTGGCGGTTCCTTTTCAGTGTATTGCTGTGCTATTTTTCATTTATTCTCTGTCAAAAATGGCTTCGCGTAATAAGGGTGTTCCATGGAGCAGTAAGGAGCTGCAGTGTCTGCTCACTGCATTGTCAGACGAACGTATTCAGCGCGAGTTAGACGGAGCCGCCCGGAATGAAAAAATATACCGGGAGGTCTCGACATCGGAGTCCTTTAATGGTGAGTTTTAATTTTTTTTTTATTGTGCATTTTTTCGCAAATATATTCGGTAAGACGCTCACTTTATTTATGCAATAAAAAAGCTGTTCATTTGTGGATGGATCGCTGCTTTATTGCAGCACAATGCGGACTAAAGCTTTTATTGTAATTATTCATGTGAACAATACGCTGAAATAAGCTTATGTATTCTTGTTAAAAACTATTGTCTTTTCTGTATATATTTCGTGCTGTATTTTATTGTGTGCATTTTCCTTGTAGAATCATCCCACGCGTCCGCCGCGACAGCCCGTCCGGATTATTCAACCGAGCCTTCCTGACCCACAGCTGGCAGAGACGCCTTCATTCTACCGAGCCTCAGCACTCAGTGGTCGGCGTGTATAAAATGTCGATTAACCTTCATGTTGTGTTGCAAAGTTTTTTTTTATTTTAATATTTTGTATATAATAAAATGGAATTGTTTTGGAAAGTGTGGTTTGTCTGTTATAACACTGAATTATAAAACAGTATAATTACATAGAAATTCCATTGCCTAGTCTGATCAAAATGATGCTGAGGGTCAACCATTGTAAAGGTAATGTAATTTTTAACTAGACCAAAAAAGAAATCTTTTTGTACGCTTTCTGTTCTTTTTATTGAAATATCATAAAAAATTAGCACCAAGTCAAAGGTACAAGTATATGTAAATTGAATGTTCTATCGGCATTCCAAATTCAGAGATTTACAATACTTTAGAAGGAGTGTAGCATCATCTAAACGGAAAATAATAATACTGTTGTTCCAAACGTTGACCTGAAGGTGAAAAACATGAATTTTTTAAATTCAGTACATCCAAAATGCCCTAGGATGTGGTGTAGTCCAGTGTGCCACCGTCTCATTATTTAATACGAATAAAAACAAGTTTCAGCTCATTATTTCTAGGTCATTTGGCAGTTAATTCAAAACAAAAGTGACTTGTGTTGTTGCAGCTTAATTATGAGATAAAATTAATTGTGAGATAAAACCACAGAGCGTGCAAGGCAATAATCCTTGGATCCTCCATTTTTTGTCTGGTGTAAATAAGGACTCAGTCCGGTGCATAACATCACGGGAGTGTGGCCCCGCCTCGCTGAGAATCTGCTGCTGCCCCGCAACACTGTGCTAATGGAGACAGAAGCATTCCGAGCCGTACTGAAGTGAATTGAGCCGTACTGAGGTGTGCTGGGCTAGTGGAAAACAGGCTTTAGATATGGCGGCAGAATAACCCGCCTAGCCATGTAGAGGGCACTGGCACTCTACTCAGCCACCCAGCTTTAGTTGTGTGAATGGATAGGCAATTTGTTTCTTTTTGTACACATTTTTATGCTTAGAAAGTGTGTCAGGAGACAAATTTGGGTGGGTTATTTGTACGCATGACGTTTTTTTTGAAGGGGGAGAAATGTTTTGTATGGTAATAGAGGGTATTAGTAAGATGGCGGCCAGGGTGGACAGGGAATGAGCAGGGGTGGTTAACTGCCAGTTTCCAGTGGTGACGCCACTCCAGGTATAAAGGATGTGGGCGGAAGAGGCTAGTCCTCTTTCGTCGTGGCACACCTGGCTTGTCGGAGAGTCCTTAACGCCTGAGAGTATTGTAAATAGTATTATGGGGGACCCATGCTGTGATATTCATCTCAGACTGGAAAGAAGGGAGAGGTAGTAAAGTCCTCTGCTGGAAGAGCGTGGGGGATTAAGTAACTGGGGGACAATAGGAATTGCGATGCGAGACCTCAGGCAGCTGGGGGAGTGAGTGTTGTAATATAAAGGAGAGACCCTGCAGCGTGAGGTCAATGCTTTTTCTGATTCTGAGAGATGTGAGAGAGTGAATAAAGATTGTCTGCTGTGAATGCCTGGCCTGATTATTCCTCTCTCCACAGTATTTATCATAAAGCTCCTTAAACGATAGTCACACTCTGCTTGTTATTGCCCTAATTATGGATCTAACACAAGGACTCCCTGGTGTATACATGGAGCAGCTCAGAGCACACTGACAGAAGTGATAAAGGTGGGGGTGTAGAGAGAGAAATGAGCAGGCGAGGCAGTAAGCTGGAGCAGAGCACACTTTATTACTCTTTCTCTATCATCAGTCAATAAGAAGACGCATGACCCAGGTCGCGGGCATCTCTCTTTTATACTATACAAACTCACCTCGTGACCTGGGGGGGGGTTCACCTTAATATACACTTACAATAACAATTCCCTTTGTCGCCCAGCCTGTTGGCGCATTATTATGCAGACCGGAGGAGAATGCATATTATCATGCGGTCTTATGGAGAAAACCACAGACTGTCCTGCATATCCGTTTCTCAGCTTTTAAGCATCTCCTCCCGTGCCGTGCCATTCAGTCTGAGTAGAGAATGTATTGACTGGGTCCCCCACAGGGGCAAACAAACACTTACAGAGGTGACCCCCACCCCCCCCCCCAGTATGTGGGACACCATGTGGTGTATGGGGTGGTGCCTATCTCCGTTTCACTGACCCTAGGCCACACAGCTACTGTGAGAAGTGAAAGCTACAGTGGGGGGTCAGTCCTCTAGTAGCTCTGTGCATTACTGTAACTTTCTTTTTCATGTTCTATTATGCTGAGCACCAAGCTAGATGATGGAAAGTGCCATTTTTATATGGTCTTTAGTATGACCCGACTGGGATTTGAACCCATGACCTCCTGGTTGTGGGGCCGATGCTCTACCAATTCAGCCACCACAGAGGTGTTCACTGACCACCAGAAAAAATGGTAGTAGTAATGTAAATCCCTTCATGGTTTATATCCGTCTGAAGTTTATCAGGCTGCTAGTTGGTTACCATGCTAACTAGCGTGCATGATTTCCTCCGTGCAGTCCAAGAATCCTTCTCATGTCCCACATGAGTCACCTTGCACTTATACCTCAGCTCAAGCACATGATAAACAGTTAAAGCAATTAACGCAACTTCCACATGCACACAAAATAGATTAAAAGTAAATTAAATTGATATAAAGTGCAATGCAGCTGGAGCACTGTGATTCATGTCGCCCGCAGAGCAACACCAGCATTAAATATTGTACCATCTGGGCTTTTTCTCAGCATGCTTTGCCAGCAGAGGACGTTATGTTCGTATGTGTGTTTTGATGTTATTTCTGTGTTATTACACTGCTGGGTCATTGTAACTGCGTTATAATGACCCAGCAGTGTTATAGGTAGAATTAGAGTAATATTTGTTATGTGTTGTGTAACCCTGATAATAACGGAGGTCTGAGAGAATGACCTCCCTTCCGTTCTGTGTTGAGGGGGTTGATTAATAAAGCTTGTTTTGTCGCAGCCATCTGCTCCTCTTTCTGGGTGAACTTCGCATACGTCACACTGGTGTCTGAAGTGGGATATGGAACGAATGGAAGCCAGGATCAGAACGGAGATCCAGCAGCTAGAGCAACTCACGGTGGCGCAGTGGTTTAGCACTGTGGCAGCACAGTTTTACCCTCGGCCGGGGGATCGCGGGGATCATGAGATCGTGGGTTCGATCCCAGCCCCCGACCAACAGTGAGCTGTGTGGAGTTTGCATGTTCTCCCCGTGTTGCGCGGGTTTACTCCGGGATTTCTCTGGTTTCCTCCTGCACACCAAAAACATGTAGGTTTAGGGCGCTCGCGCACGCAGCGACCAGCAGCCAGTGGCTTGTCACCAGACTGCAAACCAAGTCTACCTACGGGTACAAATAAGTAACAAAAAAAAACAAAACAAAAAAAAACTCATCGCTCAGCTGGTAACGGATGATGGGGCTGTGACACTGACCCCCGGAGCCGCTCGCCGGGATGAATAAAGCAGCGGACCCGACGGGGCTAGCACACCCTGCCTTCCGCCTTTTTCAAAGCAGGGCGGGCTGAGCAGAACAAACCAGCCCCACTTCCCACCCTTTTCAGGGCAGGATGGGCTGGCGATTCCACTGCAACCAGGGGCAGCAATCGACTGGGAGGCGACCGTCCCATCCATCCGGCAACGGGCCAAGATTCCTCGCTTCAACGGCAAGACCCTGATGGACGACTACCTGGTCCAGGTTGAGCTAGCTAGCTAGCTGGCTGGCTGGCTGGCTGGCAGGCAGGCAGGCAGGCAGACTTTATTGATCCCAAACTGGGAAATTACAGTGTAACAGCAGCATGACAGCAGACAACCAATCACAGAAACACACATGACAAAGGGATTATCCATGGAAAGTAAAACTAACATGACTATTGTCAGAAAACTGTATATACATGTTATCATTTTATATCCATTTTATATAATCAAGTGTATATTGTATGCATATTATCATCTTTTATAAAAAAACATAAGTTCATTACACACTGTTTCCTTTTTGGATAATGAGAAGACTTACTGAGTGTCCTTCATGTGTAAGACTAAGATGTGCTTAGTTTGAGAAGTAAAACTGTCTCACCAGATAAAACTGTGTACATGATAAGGGGTCTGGGAATAAGGGAATATTAATCTTGTTTTCCTATGAAATGCTGTGACTATGATTAACTTGGAGTCTGGACTTTATGTGAAGTACACCTGCAAGGCCATGCTGTTCTCCCCTTGGGCCGATGTTTGCATATTCCTGTTATGACTGTATATGGTATTCAGCAGATGTTCTCTTGCGATTATATGACTGACGATGTATAAAAGTCTCTGGATTGTTGAAAATCTTTAGTGCTGAAATTCTGTTAAAGGTATGCACTCCTGCAGTAAAGACTCATATGAGAACTAATATTCTGTGTCATGAATCTTTATTGAGGTAACGAACTGACATACGATCTCTCTGAGTTTTCAGATTCTGACATACTTGGTGCCGGTGACCCGGATGGGCAACATCTAGAGGACGGCTAGAAGCGACGCGCTCCGGGTTGAAATCCATGCGCATGGTCTGACTGCATACAGTCAGTATTGGACTCCCCATTGAGGAAATCTGGACTGAGCAGGACTCTAGGCGTCATCTAGTGAAGCCCATCCTCGATAAAAAGAAAGAAAGTAAGTGATGTCTTTTTATTATTAAAGAGAAAAGGATATAGTGAGTTTCCTATATCCTGGTCTGGGACCGCAAGTGAATAAAAGTTAGTATATACTCTCAGATGCGTTAGAAGACCCTCCTAATCGAGCCTGAGTGAGTAATGTAAAACAGGATATATTCTTAAATACGTTAAAAGACCCTCCTAATACACCCCTGAGTGACTAATGTGATAAAAAGAAAAAGGATATATCCTCAATGCATTACAAGACCCTCATAATCCAACCTCGAGTGACTAGCGTAATAAAGAGCCACACGAAGCTTTAAAATAAACAAGTGAGTGCTGCTCATAAATGAGAGAAGAGTATAATACTAAGCGAGTTTTAACAGTTTGGTTGTACAACCCGGTCGGGGACCGTAAAAGTGAAGCGCGCGGAAGTGGTCCGGGACCATGAGTAGGTTGCAACGAGGAAAAAAGTTTTGTTTGGGTTGAAATACCTGGTCTGGGACCAAAAAAGGAGAGGTTGAAATACCTGGTCTGGGACCAAAAAAGGGAAAAATTAATTACCGGGTCGTCGGGGATGTAATGGTAGCGGATTTCAATTGAAATAACACGCTTTTCCTGGTAAAATATTCTAATTCCTGTGGAATTAACAAGGGTTAAAAATGGGTAACTGTGTGGGAAAGAAAGAAAATAAACAAAAAACCAAACAGCAGAAAAAAGAACAGACGGCGCATCGAACAGTGAAAAATTACAATGATCGGTTAAAAGAAAAAGATCAGATAAAGGATCCTGAAAAGTATTTAAACAAATGGGAAAAAGATTATTCCTTTAAACCCACACTGGATGTGGATGAATGCGCAGTCTTGGCGTCGACGATAAAACTTACAACTAAAATAAAATAAAAACAAAAAAGATAAATATCAAAACCAACTAAGTATTGAACCATTATTAAATGAAAAAGATAATCCTCTCCCAGTCTATCAACGCCCCGATCCTAAGGAGGGTCCATACAGCAAATTATTAAAACAAGCCCAAGAGGTTGGGAAAAGGAGGAAGTAAAAAATCACAACTGTAAATTTATTGTATGTTATAAGATACTGATACTAGACTACAAGATCTAAAGACGATCGGGTTAAGTGGCAACAGAACTGGATAACGCTAAAATGGACAATGAGAAACACAGTTATTTTATTTTTGTGTGTGTGAGTCTTAGATAGAGGCAGCAGCAGTTTGGGTTGTTTTGTCTTTCTGTAGTTTTTGTAGTATGCTCCAACATGGGAAAAAGGGATGAGAGTTCTCTGCGGAGGCGGAAGGAGCAGGTTTTGGAGTGTTGTAATTTTTGGCATAAAAGGATTGTCTAATTGTTATCCTTCAGAGAAAGGTTTAAGATTACAGGTATCTGGAAATAGTGGCCTTGAGCAGAAGGAGTCGACTAGTTTTGTGTTATGGCAGTGTAGAGAGAATGGAAGGAGCTGCTTCGACCTTGTGGAAATAATAACAATCCTCTATGTGTGTGTGTGGTTGATCTATGTGAAAAGAGTAGTCTAAATATGGGTATTTTTTTTTTACAAGGTTTTGTGTTTTTATCTTTTCAATTTAACTTTGTGGAGATTTAATTAATGTTGCGTACATGATAAACTGTTTACATATTTTTTAAAAGCAATTTTGACGCATTACTGACCTTTTTCTTTGACTGAAACATGACAGTGCACTTTACAGGAAAAAGGACTGACGTGTGACAACGTGACTACAGGACATACTATGATCATGTTATGATGCCATTTAATAATGCCTAATCACTGAAGGCTTTATGTTTACCCTATATCACATGATTTAAAGCTCAGAGGTTCAAAAGAGATTGCTAATTAATGTGTCTGTGCATATGACTTGCCAGAGGCTATGGATTATCAAACAAAGGTCTTGGAGAAAGGATCCCTAAATTGATAAGCATTTTTTTAAGCCAAGTATGACTTTGTATGACATTGTAGATAACATAAGGTATACTGATTCAAATGACTTTGACTTAACAAATGTGATGTTGATATGATTTTGCACTGATATTACTCACCACATAATGGTGTGGTAACATCATATTTCAGAAATGTGACAGTAATGAGGAATGTGTTTTTCCTGATTTGGCGGTGGCCAAGCTGGGTCAGGGTAAACTACATTCACCCCATAATTTACCAAGGAATATATAAAATGAGGCATTCCTGGTAAAAAATTTAAATCAAATTCTAATTAGGCAAAAGGTCAACCTTTCCGTTGACTGAAAGAGTGTGATGCAATCTTTATTCATTTATTCAAATTCAGCCCATCTGTGTTCAACTGGAGAAACTGATCTCATTTATCAATGCTGAAGCCTATCGAAAATGCACAGATAGTTATTTTATTTTTCTTAAATGGAATTTGTAAATTAGTTCAAGAGATGTCACAAAAGAAGCTATGATTATTGAAATCTTATTTTTGAAGGAACTGGGCTATCCGCACATTTTCATCAAAATTAAAAATGGTAGCACACTTCCTTTCAGTGAAAGAATCAAGTAAATACCCTGTAACTTTGCTGCATGTGCGTCTCCATGTATCAAAGCAGGGGGTATCAAAGAAATTAATTAGCAAATAATTAGCAATCCTCAGAAAAATAGATAATGCATAAAAATTATCAATAAATGATTGATAATGAATTCAATTCAACTTTATTTACATAGCGCTATTTCACAACAACAAACACCTCATTGCACTTTGAAATATAGGGACAACCCCCTTACTTGCACCCCCATACTTGCAGAAAGACTCCAGCAATCAGGGGACAGAGTCCTGACAGCCTGGTTACAGTGCTGAAAAGAAACCTGAGATTATTTTTGTTTTCTTCTATTAATACAGACTAATGACTTGTTTTATCCTTTCTAAAAGATTTTTAAATTAAAAGATGATTTCTTCAAGCTAAATAGATTTCATCTAAATAAGTGAAGTGTCATTTTCTCTCTAAAGAGGAGGAAAAATGAAAAAAATGGAAAAAAATCTGCTACAGTGTATGACATTTTGAAAAATGCAAACGTTACACCAGCCTCCAACTTAGAATTGAGGGCTGAAGATAAAGAGCTTATTGATGCTTATGTGTGTTAGCCTTGCTAAATTATGACAGGACTTTCATTTCATTTCATTTTCTGTTTTTCTGTGATGCCCAGGATAAACATAGGACTGCAGCTATAACTCAAATACATGCTGGGCAATACAGACCACTTTCTTATTATTCACGGAATGATAAGTTATGAGATCATGCCCTCTAACTATTGGCTTTGATTACAGCGCTTATATGGGCTACTAACCTGAATGTAACTGTCTGCAGAGACAGTAAATATGCTTATAACGCATGTCACCTGCATAATAATACCTCAACCCTGCGGGGGTTTGCCACCTCCACAGGAAAACCAGTAAAATATAGACAGCAATTATTGCAGCTACGTAATGTTTTGATGCTACCACCTTATGTGGCAGTTATTCACTGCCCTGCCCACACTACTAGCACTGACTTATTTAGCTGCAGTAATCGCTTGGCTGATATCGCTGCTCACCGTGCTGCTATTGGTCTTTTAGGAACCGCCTGTTTTATTAATGATGTTGTAGCATCATCTCACTTTGGCTCAGCAACAATTATTTTTCTGCTTAAAGACATTTTGTTTCATCCAGGAATAACACAAAAAAATGGATTTTCTTCCTCCAGGCCACAGCTGAAATCCCCCTTCTTTTGTTAAAACCAACCTAAGGAATTTCCCCAATGTCCAGCTTCACTTTTATTGCCCCCATAAAACCTACACAGACCCACGACTCAGCTAATTTCCTTAAATTCTGGACATGCTGGATTTAACTAGTGAACTTTAAAGTACATTATTACAAACTCGATTCTAAACCTTCATTCTTTTCAGAACTATGAAAATGCAGATGGACGCTGATGTTTTTTGATGTGGAAAATCAATAATATGTGTGAAATGCATTAATCTGTGATTTTATATATATGCATGTTAATGTTTTAAATGAATGTTTATTCCTGCATGTTGATTTAGAAGCACTGCTTATAATTTATACTAATCACTAAAGTTATCTTAGTTTAATACATAAAGGGAAATATTAACTTCCAGTATATATCAAAGTTTTGCCTCCAAAACCATGTGACTCCAACAGCCAATCTCTGCATGACAACTCTTCATCCCAAAGCGCTCCAAACAATAGACTGTTTGTTCATTGGACTAAAAGTTCATTGAGCCCGCCCACGAAGGACGCTCATTGGCTGAGATTCCGGTCAGGCTGGAAGCCCGCGAAACTCAACAGAGCTTATATAAAGGAGAGAGACCCCTGCTTCAGACTCTTTTCGTCACTTCTTTTCATCAGCCCTCTTTTGCTTCGGACCCTCTTTTGCTTCACTCCCCCGGATTTCTTTTCGGCTGCTCCTTTTTTTCTGATCTCCTCCATTGTCTACACACAGCAAGGAAGAAAAAGGACCGTCTGAACAAGGACTTCGACCATGTGTCGCTTTTCTGAACACAGAGCAGATAACTCGTAATTCGTTTATGCAATTGTATTTTAATGCCTTTTTCTTTTTCTCTTAAATACCTAGGAATTCCTATTTCTTTGAGCTCAATTCTTAATCGGAGTTAAACTCCAATTTTTATTCATCACTTTTTCTTTGTTAAACTTTCTGTAAAACCACCGTTTGTTTAATTTTAATGTAAACTTTAATCTTGACTTTATTTTTATAATATTTTTCTTGACCAAGCACCCACCAGAAGCTACTATTTTTATCTAAAGTCCGAAAGTTTTTTTTTAAATTTGAGATCGGATTAGATATCTTTAATTATTCCTGAAGACCTCTGCAGCTGCCTGTCTACCAGGAAGAAAAGAAGCAGCTCTCACATCGCGCTGAAGAAACATCACCATCTGGCTAGAACCCAGTTTCAACTGTGGGTCATACGGCCAAGATCCAGCCCCCTTCGACCGCTTGAATTTAAAGGTCGAACTGTGGACCCTGAAATATCTGCGGGCAGATATTTCCCCTAACATCCACAAAATCTTGGGCTGAGGACGACGACAGAACCATCATCGAGGATCACGTGAGCTGCAAAAACTTTAATTCCCCTGCTGAATTAAATTTTCGAGGTTCGGTAATAATTTGTATATCTAATCAGATGCAAATTAAGAAGCCCATAGAACATAGAACATAACTCTTCTTTTCATTAAAATTCTGTTTTTATTTTCTTAAGATTAATTTAGGACTTTTTCATAATTAGTAAACTTTCTCCATAAATTTGCGTTTTTTTTTATAATCTGTTAACTCAAACTGATAGAAATTCATTTCTCAGTTTAACCCTGGTTCCGAAAATATTGACATTGTTAATCTATCATTTACAAGATTGATTTTATGATTAATGAAATTACTGCAATGTCTGTTAATCATTTCATTTAATAAATATTTAAAAATGAGAGAAGTTGTTGGGAATTTATTTCATTCTGAGTCTGTTTCAAGCCCAGGTATCGAATTCACGGAAAATTTTTGAGACTGATTATTGATTAATTTATTGAGTGATTAAACAGGTATAAAGTGAAATTAAAGATTAAATTGCTTCTTAAAGATAGAAGCTGGTGCCCCTTACGAGTGTTATTAACTTTTCTGATGTATATGAAATGAGATTTGATCTCAGATTCCAATACATCAATATAAATTAAATAATTCATACCTGATCATATTTATTATTTATTAATTTCATATATTTCCCTTACATATTTTGGTACCCCGTGCGAAGGCCTGGCTGAACTTGACACGACTCAGAATGAAAAAAAATTAATACATAAGCTGTGTGGGATTTTGGTCAATTTTAACTCACAAAGGTGCTTCATTGTCTGCAGCCAGTCTATTGTCTCTGTGTCACGAGGGGGAGGGGGTGAACTCGCCCCCCTGATTACTGTGTGTGTGTGTGTCTGCTGACCAAGAGAAGGTGGGGGTGAAGAGACCCCACTCTAGTCAGTTTTTAGTTTTTTTGTTGTTCAATGCATTCTTAAGAAAAGTGATTACACGCTGAATAATTAAAATAGGCCTGGGAACAAAATAGCGAAGAAATCCTATTTGTTTTCCCCATTATTTCAACATCCCGCAGGCGAAGCAAACCCTTGGGGGATTTAATTGAATTAACCATTGTATAAACTTGTTGAATAAAGTTTAGGGAGACCAAAGTTTTCCTGCCTTTGGAAAGCAAGGCGTGGTTTTATGGACTGAAGCTTGAGCTGCATCCACGTGGCACGTGCACGCTCAGTCGCGCACGCGACCGTCAAGCTGTACATGAAAAAACTGCGCATGTGTAGATCGGCTCAGCGACGCCATCTTAAGTCTAGGTAGAGTTCCCTGTAGCCGCCATTTTGAGTAGAGATCCTTGACTCCTTGTGACGTCATTGGGTTTCCTCTTCTGGAAGTGCAGATGAAAACTGCTTCCATCTTGTGGTGAAACATAGGGACTGCAATTTTTATTTAAACTTCTAATCTTTAAAGACGATTTATAACCAAATTAAGTCTTCAAAGTAACTTCAAAGCAATTCATATTATTCAGAATAAACTAAATTTAACACTAATCCAAACTTTTATGCCAAGAATAAAAGGAAAAGGACCTGTTGGCTTCTGAAAGTTTTTTCTCAGTGGTGAAATCCCACTCATTGCATAGATACCTATAGCAGGAACATTTACAAACACCCCTATTGTATTTAATCACTTATGTAACCACATATTATAATCTTTTAAGCTAAAAGCAAACATATTTACACACTTTTAAGCAAAAACTTGCAAACTTTGAAGCTATATGTGTGCTTATTTTGCTGTTTTTAAATGTGATATGGTGTGATTCCCTTCCCACAGAAACCCAGTTTTAGCTTAAGGATTCTAATGCTGATGTTTACTCAAGAGTAACATTAAAGTAGGATTAATCCTGTGCATTTTAACAAATTTACAGACTTAGTGAATATTTAAATTTTTCCTTTTTCTCAAATTTAGGAAACCACATTAAGCAATTAACACTTAAGCGAAGCTCTAGGTGTTATTTAAACTCATTGTGTCATTTCTGATTCATGCTTTCTCTACAGGAAAAGAAAAACACTTAACCAACCACCATAATTTTCAAATTTTTCCCAGGATTTAAAAGAAAAGTCAAAAAGGTGCAAACATTGATTATTCTGTAAATAAGAAATTTATAGATAACAATCAAGACAGATCACGATTGGCTTCACTCCTAAGAAATCCTTGGACACCAAATACTCAAACAATTCACTTGTTTCTAATTTGTAAATATTTTAAACATTTAATGCTTCAAATGAAAATAGGCTTTAACAAATAAAACCAAAGGAAAGCCCCAACTTTAAAAGAAAGTGGAAACTTATAATCCTAAATCTTTAAAGCATTTAGCCTCTTTTGCTTTTGGATTTCTTTTATAAATAAAATCCTCACTTTCAAAGTGACATTTTGCAAAATTCCAAAGCTAGTTATTGATGACAAATTCCAATACTAGACTTGAAAATCAAAGGAAAGAAGTCAATCCACACAATTGAAATTCCTGTTTTGTTTTGTGAAACAAATTCAATTTCAATTCAACTTTATTTATCAACATACGGTTTCAACGAACAAATTATTTGAAGCATCTCTACATTTCTAAATAATTTCAAAATTCTATTTCCCATCCTGCAAGCCTACAAGTTGAAACAAATTCTAAAGGAACTTTCAACTATCACGGTTGTAAAATAAAACACTCAAGGTTAAACCTTGTTGAACAAATTTAAGAATAATCAACCAGTTGAATTTTTAAAAAAAAAAAAAGGCTAAATAACAACAACGGTCAGACATGACGAGTCATCAGACAACCGACCAATTTACCAAACTGGATGCCCTTCAAACAACATTGGAAGCATGGACTTCTAATTTAATTTCTAGCTTCACAACACGGATCAAGGAAACACAGCCCGAAGAATTGGAGCAACTCACTGAAGAACTTTTGAATGAACACACTGAAAAACCACCAGAAGGCAAGGACCTCACCAGTGTGTTAGGTAAGTTTGCGCTAACATTAGTCGCAAGATTAAAGGTAGCCGAGAATGAGCTGGCAAATCAACAAACAACGATCTTATCTCTCCAAGAAGAGAACGAGACACTGAAGGAAAATTTGGAACAATCTCAAGAGGAGAATGACAAAACTCAAAACCAACTGGATGAAGCGGTACAAGATTTGGACCGTGCAGAGTCAGAAAAGGAACGGTTGATGCATAACAAGGACACGCTTCATCAAGACAACAATGAACTTGAAGATGCCCTTCAAGACACAAAGAAGGAACTCAGAAGAGTTGAAGGTCAACTTGAAAATGTGAAGGACTACAAGGAATGTCAACTGCTCCTAAAGGAAAGACATGAACACCGGGATATCCACCGCGCTCCCTCGCCCGATTCCCATTTCGAATACGAACGACCGCATGGACAGCGTGCGTGTGCCCCTTCAGACCGCGACCTTGACAAGATCGTGCGAAATATCACCAAATTTGATCCAGGACCTACGGGTTCACCTGATGCCAAAGTCTATTTACAGGACATTGATTACTACCTGCGTAAGTATCCTGATGCTACAACTGACGATCGCATCTATCTGATTAAGCTAACATCTAACAGGTCAGTATCAAAATTCATAGACAGACAGCCGACAAACATCAAAGCAGACTACATACTGCTCCGCGAAGCCATCGAAAAGGAGTTCTCCGACGACTGCCTACAAGCAGGGCTAACCGCAGCCCTAGCCGTGAAGCAAGGACGCTCAGAGCCAACACAAGCCTACTTCCAGAGACTCCTACTTGCATATTTTGGATCTCAAAATACACCAGGGATGGAAGAAGATCACAATTTCAAGACCCTCTTCATCCAAAACCTCCATCCCACTGTGAGTCATTACCTGGGAGTTACAGCTAACCCAAGGTCAAACTCAATAAGTCAGCTGAGAGAGTTTGCACACTATGCGTTCCAAAAACAGCAACAAAGTCGCAACAAGCACGCTGAGCTTGCCACTGTGCTAGCTATTAGCGATGCATCTAACACCTTGGAGTTGGAAGGAGCCCCTCGCTCTTCTCCACCTCTTACACCACGAGTACATCAACAGCCGAAGCATTTTTCCAACCGACCTCATCAAGGTCAAAACCACACTAGGTCCTCTGGATACCACTTTGGACCAACTTTGCGAAAACCCGACTACAGTCGTAGACCATATCCATGGGATAGGTCACGAGAACACGATACGGACTACCATGATGACAGATACCGATACGAAGACACGCGTAACCGCGACAAATGGTCTCCATCCCATCACAGAAGCTCAGAAGCAGAGACCTATCACAAACCTTGGAAGGAAGAAGAAACTCCTACATTCAGTAGAGAAGCTATTGAAATTGTCCAACACCTCCTAGCAGAGATTCAAAGCTACAAAGAGAATAAAACTGCTCACATTAAGATAAGATAAGATAAGCCTTTATTAGTCCCACAACGGGGAAATTCCAGGATTGCAACAGCACAGGGATAGCAACACTCAGAGCAACAATCAGAAGGCAAGAAAAAACAAGCAAGCAAGAGCAGCTAATATACATATGTACATATTACTATAAAATATATATACACACACACACACACACAGACACACAGTGCAGAGCATTGTAGCTGGATGGAATAAATATATGAATATATGAACACACAGTGCAGAGCATTGTAGCTAGATGGAATAAATATGTAAATATATAAACACCCACAGTATGGAGCATTGCAGCTAGGTGGAATAAATATGCAAGTATATAAACACACACAGTGCGGAGCAATGTAGCTAGATGGAATAATATGTAGATATATAAAAACACAGTGCGGAGCATTGTAGCTAGATGGAATAAATATATAGATATATAAATATAAACACACCCAGTGCAGAGCATTGTAGCTAGATGGAATAAATATGTAAATACAGTATATAAACACACACAGTGCAGAGCATTGTTGCTAGGTGGGATGAAACAGCATAACCGTCTATTTAGTTATCCTACATGGTATGATTATGTGCCCATACATATTCTCACCCTCCATAGCGACCGGTATGTTCCTAGTTGTATGCCGGAGAGGACCATTGTGTAAGTCTATTGCATCTTTTGCATTCAAAAAAAAAACAAAAAAAAAAAAAAAAAAACCTATTAGTTTGTTACGTCTTTTTGCTAACTCTGCGAGCAGCCCTGCTTAGGTTGTACAGTCTGACAGCCGTTGGTAGGAAGGACCTACGAAACCTCTCGGTTGTGCACCTGGGATGATGTAGTCTGCTGCTAAATGAGCTCCTCAGTGCATCCAGTATGTCCTGCATAGGGTGGAACTCGGACTCCAGCAGAGATGACAGTTTAGCCACCGTCCTTCTCTCTCCTATCTCCTCCATCGGATCAAGGCGTTGCCCCAGGACAGAGCTAGCTTTCTTAATCAGTTTGTTCAGTCTCTTCCTATCGGCTGCAGTAATGCCACTGCCCCAGCAGACCACTCCAAAAGTGATGGCTGATGCCACCACCGTGTCATAGAATGACTTCAGCAGCGCCCCTTGTACACCAAAAGACCTGAGTCTCCTCAGCAGGAACAGCCTGCGCTGCCCCTTCTTGTAGAGTGCGTCAGTATTGTGTGACCAGTCTAGTTTATTGTTCAGATGAATACCCAGGTACTTGTAGGATGTCACCATCTCGATGTCTGTTCCCTGTATATTTACTGGTGCTGTGAGGGGCTGCCCATGCCTGCGGCAGTCCACCACCAGCTCCTTAGTTTTCCTCGCGTTGATCTGGAGGCAGTTCCGATGGCACCAGTCCACAAAGTCCTGGATAAGCCCTCTGTACTCAGCTTCATCTCCGCTGGAGATGAGACCAACGATCGCAGAGTCATCAGAGAACTTCTGTAGATGGCAATGTGTTGTGTTGTGTGAGAAGTCCGCAGTATAAAGAGTGAACAAGAAGGGAGCCAGCACCGTTCCCTGGGGGGCCCCCGTGCTACTGATGATCGTGTCGGAAACACAGTCCCGGGTTCTCACAAACTGAGGCCGGTTCGTGAGGTAGTCCAGGATCCATGATGACAGGTGCTGGTCCACCCCTGCGCGCAGCAGCTTGTCCTTCAGGATCATCGGTTGGATGGTGTTGAAAGCACTGGAGAAGTCAAAGAACATGATCCTCACCATATTCCCGGGCTTCTCCAGGTGGGACAGAGAACGGTGAAGGAGGAAGATCACCGCATCCTCCACCCCAATGCCATGCTGGTAGGCGAACTGGAGTGGATCCATCGCTGGTTCCACCAGGGGGCGGAGATGAGCAAGGAGCAGTCTCTCCAGGGTCTTCATCAAGTGGGACGTCAAGGCCACCGGTCTGAAGCTGTTCAGGTCTTTGGGGTGGGAAGTTTTTGGTACAGGTACCACACAAGATGTTTTCCACAGCTGTGGTACCCTCCCCAGTTTCAGGCTCATGTTGAAGATATACGTCACAATCCCACACAGCTGGTCTGCACAGGACTTGAGGAGCTTTGCGCTGATGCCGTCCGGTCCCGACGCCTTCCTCGCCTTGATCTTCCTCAGCTCCGTCCTCACCTGGGTCTTGGTCAGGGTCAGGATGGGGGGCTGTGTGTTGGGAGTGGGGGGGGTGTCGGTGGAGTGGGGAGTGGGTAGCAGGACTTGATTTCTTAGAGGCAGCAGTGGTTGTTGTGCAGACAGGGGGGAGGGCGGTTGGTCAAATCTATTGAAAAACAGATTCAGGTTGTTCGCCCACTCCCTGCCCCCCGTGGCCTGGGGGGAGGTATTCTGGAGCCCCGAGATGGTTTTGAGGTTTCTCCAGACCCCGCTGATGTCGCTCTGTTGCAGCTTGTCCTCCATCTTCTTCCTGAAGCTGTCCTTGCCTTCTCTGATCTTTCTCCTCAGCTCCCTCTGTACGGACTTCAGCATCTCCCTGTTCCCCGACCTGAAGATCCTCTTCTTCTCTCTCAGAAGTGTTTTTATCTCAGGGTTGATCCAGGGTTTGTTGTTTGAGTGACGCCGTATGGTCTTGGTGGGAACGGATTTGTCCACACAGAAGCTGAGGTAGCCCGTGAAGGTGTGAATGAGGCCATCGATGTCCTCACCATGTGGATCGCAGAGCTGCTTCCAGGCAGTGGCTTCAAAACAGTCCTTTAGAGTGTCCATTGTCTCCTCAGACCATAACTCCACAGTGTGCATGGCCGGAGGTTGTCTGTGCACTAGGGGTTTGTACACCGGTCGGAGATGAACCAAGTTGTGATCCGATCTCCCAAGTGGGGGGAGTTGTGATGAGGTGTACGCCTCCTTAGTGTTTGCGTAGAACAAATCCAGTGTTTTATTGTCTCTAGTGTGGCATGTGACATACTGGGTGAAAGTGGGCAGAATGGGAGACAGTGAAACGTGGTTGAAATCGCCTGAGATGAGGAGAAGAGCATCTGGGTGTTCTGTCTGCAGCCTGCTGGTTACTGAATGGATGACGTCACGCGCTGTCCCAGCGTTCGCCGTCGGATTTGCATAAACAACAATGCAGATCACGTGTGAGTGTTCTCTCGGGAGATATGTAGGCCTCATGCTAACAGCTAGCAACTCAATGTCTTTGCTGCAGTGTCGTTGTTTAACAGTGATATGTCCCGGTCTGCACCAGTTGTTGTTAACATACATGATCACTCCACCGCCCCTAGTTTTGCCACTCTCTGGTGTTCGGTCAGCTCGTATCGTGTGAAAACCCTCCAGCTCAATGTTAGCATCTGCTGCTAGTTCAGTTAGCCACGTCTCAGTAAACAAAAGGAGAGAGCACTCCCGGTAAGTGCTATCATAACGGGAGATAGCCGCTAGCTCATCTAACTTTCCCAGTATCGACCGTACATTTCCCATGACAACAGATGGAAGGGAGGGTCTGTACCTTATATTTTTGGTCCTCCGCCTTACTCCAGCCCGGCAGCCGCGGCGTTTTCGCCTCAGTTCTCTCGGTATGTCGAGTTTTTCCAGTGGGACCGGGTGGCGGTTAAATGCTAGCAGCTCTTCCCTGTTATATCGTATCCTGCTATAAACAGTGGCTCCGTCCACCGGCTCAGGAGACATTTGGGATGATCTGTGTGTCCGTGATATAAGTGGGGTGAAAAAAAAAAAGTGATCAAAAGAGAGAGGAAGGGAAAAAAAACTCGGAATCGAGCCGCTGTTGCAAAAGGCAGCCGACTGGTGTGGCGCCATTCTAGCTATATCAGCTATGCCAACTCAAAACAAGCGTTCCAAACGAAGGAAACGCAAGAAGAAAATCCCTCATGCAAATGAGGAAGGACCAAAGGACTCAACACAGTCCAGTGCTGTTATGGCAGCCCAACCACAGGTCACAGACCACTCCTCTAACATGTCGCAACTCTGTGTCGAACCACCGGTTCCACAATTTCTATGCGATTTAAACGAGAGGGGGGTGGCACGGAAATTCTACCTTCCACTGACCCTTGAAGACATGGTGTGTCAGGACGCTGTTTTAGACACCGCTGCTGACATCACTCTCATGTCACACACCCTTTTTGACAAACTACGTGCAACCGCTAACCGCGCTAACAAATATTTGAAACTGGAACCCTGTTCATTAGCTGTGCGACCATATGCGCTCACTAAAACAACCCTGTTGGGCGTATCACTACTAAACATGTCCATTGGACCCATGAACTTGACACATCCGGTCTACGTGTCCAAACTTGACGCCATTCCATTACTTGTTGGCAAAGACCTACTGAACCGTTTTGAGCCACTGATTGATTTCAAGAACCTCAAACTATGGGCTCAAATGCAACACTCTCACTCATTTGACCCAACAAGAACAACTGAATCACAGTGCTTTATTCTGAACACTTTGGACACCCCAAGTCTCACACAACTAGCACTGTTGGAACAACTGCAACCGATTGAAAGCGACCGCCGCATCTAAACCCTATAACATACCAAAATTGAAACCACTTCATGCCACACAATGTTCTCTGCAGCTATGCAATGGCACTCCTGTTCATGCTTCCGATGAACCATCATCGCCACCGCTCAGAGTTCCTCGAAACCAGAGGGGGGTGATGACTGCCAATGCCTATAACATTCCAGCTGCAGAACACAAAAGCATCAAAACGACATACAAAGCTCCCAAGGCTGTATTTCAAAACCATTCGGACCGATTCGCCAAACGACACAAAGCGTACAACAATCAAAAACTCTCGCATGACAAACTGCGAAGGGGGGACAAGATCTTCCACCCCACATTTGTACCGCAGACACCTGAAATAAATTTACAGGAAAGGAAAATCACTCCTAAATCCCTGCCCAAGTGGACGAATCCACACATTGTCAACAACAATCTTTGGCCACTCAAGAGCCAAATCCAGGACCCCATTTTCAAATGGGCTCACCAAAATCAGAGTAACCTTTACCAAAACCCCATGGGACTTGTCGGGTGCAACACTGTCAAAGTAAGTCCATAAATAAGATTAAAATCAAACCTACGTCTGAGAAATAACTGTAGCTAACTACTAGCCTCAGGTACACTCAGTCAAATCTCTCCAAACAGTCAGTTAACTGCATCCAAACTTCCAGAAGGAAAGGGTATATTAAAACCATATTAGCCCTTAAACTAATTTCAAAGACCTCTGTAAAATCTAATAAACTTCAATCAACTTACTATTATCAAATAGTACACGCAAATACATTCAACACCATTAGCTTGAGCTAATAATCTTAAAAACTCCCATCAAAGGTGAAAAACAAGCACAAGGTTTAGAGTTTAATCTCTTAAGCTCTATTCTGTAATTTCCCAGTTTTGGGATCAATAAACTACATCCATCTAAAAGAAATCATTCCACTTCTAAGAGGAATTTTCATTTGCCAACCAGGTATCTAAAGAAAGATCAACAAGAAGATTAAGATCCCAAACCACTCACTTTTATGTTTGCCAAGATGATGGCCTTCCTGTTTATCAGTTTAGCCATCTGCCTAGCAATCACACCCACTGTTACCCAGCCAGAATTGGGCCAAGCCAAAACGAAAGGTCAAAGATCCTCGGGTGGATTCTTGATAACAGCCCCATCGTTAGAGCCTGTAGTTAACCTTAGCATGCCCACTGTTAACTCGGTCAACACCTCTAAACCGAAACGCCAGGTTGTCGAACCACAAATGGTTACCAAAATCTTACAAGACACTGTGTTGGTTTTGAATGCTTGCTCCGAAGCTTCAATCAAACTCAACAAGGTCTTGAACTCTTTGCTCTTTGTGTTAAAGGTTGACTATACTCACACACAGCCAATGTCTATGTTACTCTCAGAAGTAGCTAGAAACATTAGCTTTTCAGTTAACGCTTTAGCAATGAATATGCTCTCTCATCATATCCTTTTTGCAGTAAATCCAAATTTACTTCTCATTGCCATCCAAAGAATGATGACATCCTATGCCCACTCAGTTTTTCTGAACAAAAGCCTCAAACACCCTATGATTTGGACATCTGTGGAACCATGGTTTAGTCTAACTAAACAAATTCAATTTGAACCTCCTTGAGTCACCTCAATATTGATTAGTCTGAATCTACCTCAAGTATGAAAGAATTTTATTTCTTTGCTTTTGACTAAGATTTTTGGATACATGCTTGTGTATATACAAATAATCCTTTATACTTTATTTAGATTTTATGCACATTTAAACAGTTTTTGAAATTTTGACTAGATATTTTTTCAGCAAACCCAAAACATTTATATCAAGTATGTTAAAATCCACATACTTCTAGTTCATTTTTTTTTTGTACCCAGAATTTTTAAGTCTTTACAGGCTTATACAGAACTTTAGCATATCCTAGACAATTATACAATGTTTATATTTGGTCACGCCAAAATTATTTTTGAAATTTCCAGAAGTTTTTCAGAAAACCAAATTTAAGGACCTACACTTTGGAATAGATACTGTTTACAAGCTTAAGACTTATCAACATCAGAACTTTAGTTCAGCATTTGGATCAAGCCTCGCCAAATTGGGATTTGATGCCTAGGATTGCTATCAACGCTGAATCAACGTCACCATTGATACCAGAGGGGGGACTGTAGCATCATCTCACTTTGGCTCAGCAACAATTATTTTTCTGCTTAAAGACATTTTGTTTCATCCAGGAATAACACAAAAAAATGGATTTTCTTCCTCCAGGCCACAGCTGAAATCCCCCTTCTTTTGTTAAAACCAACCTAAGGAATTTCCCCAATGTCCGGCTTCACTTTTATTGCCCCCATAAAACCTACACAGACCCACAACTCAGCTAATTTCCTTAAATTCTGGACATGCTGGATTTAACTAGTGAACTTTAATTACAAACTTTTATTACAAACTCGATTCTAAACCTTCATTCTTTTCAGAACTATGAAAATGCAGATGGACGCTGATGTTTTTTGATGTGGAAAATCAATAATATGTGTGAAATGCATTAATCTGTGATTTTATATATATGCATGTTAATGTTTTAAATGAATGTTTATTCCTGCATGTTGATTTAGAAGCACTGCTTATAATTTATACTAATCACTAAAGTTATCTTAGTTTAATACATAAAGGGAAATATTAACTTCCAGTATGTATCAAAGTTTTGCCTCCAAAACCATGTGACTCCAACAGCCAATCTCTGCATGACAACTCTTCATCCCAAAGCGCTCCAAACAATAGACTGTTTGTTCATTGGACTAAAAGTTCATCGAGCCCGCCCACGAAGGACGCTCATTGGCTGAGATTCCGGTCAGGCCGGAAGCCCGCAAAACTCAACAGAGCTTATATAAAGGAGAGAGACCCCTGCTTCAGACTCTTTTCGTCACTTCTTTTCGTCAGCCCTCTTTTGCTCCGGACCCTCTTTTGCTTCACTCCCCCGGATTTCTTTTCGGCTGCTCCTTTTTTTCTGATCTCCTCCATTGTCTACACACAGCAAGGAAGAAAAAGGACCGTCTGAACAAGGACTTCGACCATGTGTCGCTTTTCTGAACCCAGAGCAGATAACTCGTAATTCGTTTATGCAATTGTATTTTAATGCCTTTTTCTTTTTCTCTTAAATACCTAGGAATTCCTATTTCTTTGAGCTCAATTCTTAATCGGAGTTAAACTCCAATTTTTATTCATCACTTTTTCTTTGTTAAACTTTCTGTAAAACCACTGTTTGTTTAATTTTAATGTAAACTTTAATCTTGACTTTATTTTTATAATATTTTTCTTGACCAAGCACCCACCAGAAGCTACTATTTTTATCTAAAGTCTGAAAGTTTTTTTTAAAATTTGAGATCGGATTAGATATCTTTAATTATTCCTGAAGACCTCTGCAGCTGCCTGTCTACCAGGAAGAAAAGAAGCAGCTCTCACATCGCGCTGAAGAAACGTCACCATCTGGCTAGAACCCAGTTTCAACTGTGGGTCATACGGCCAAGATCCAGCCCCCTTCGACCGCTTGAATTTAAAGGTCGAACTGTGGACCCTGAAATATCTGCGGGCAGATATTTCCCCTAACATCCACAAAATCTTGGGCTGAGGACGACGACAGAACCATCATCGAGGATCACGTGAGCTGCAAAAACTTTAATTCCCCTGCTGAATTAAATTTTCGAGGTTCGGTAATAATTTGTATATCTAATCAGATGCAAATTAAGAAGCCCTTAACATAACTCTTCTTTTCATTAAAATTCCGTTTTTATTTTCTTAAGATTAATTTAGGACTTTTTCATAATTAGTAAACTTTCTAAATAAATTTGCGGGGTTTTTTTTTATAATCTGTTAACTCAAACTGATAGAAATTCATTTCTCAGTTTAACCCTGGTTCCGAAAATATTGACATTGTTAATCTATCATTTACAAGATTGATTTTATGATTAATGAAATTACTGCAATGTCTGTTAATCATTTCATTTAATAAATATTTAAAAATGAGAGAAGTTGTTGGGAATTTATTTCATTCTGAGTCTGTTTCAAGCCCAGGTATCGAATTCACGGAAAATTTTTGAGACTGATTATTGATTAATTTATTGAGTGATTAAACAGGTATAAAGTGAAATTAAAGATTAAATTGCTTCTTAAAGATAGAAGCTGGTGCCCCTTACGAGTGTTATTAACTTTTCTGATGTATATGAAATGAGATTTGATCTCAGATTCCAATACATCAATATAAATTAAATAATTCATACCTGATCATATTTATTATTTATTAATTTCATATATTTCCCTTACAATGTTGATGTTTGAAGAGACTGTCAAAATAATATGGACCTCACTCCTGTTGCATGTGTAAATAATTTAGATATATATTTGGCTTGCCTGATGGAAAGTTGCTCTGCCACTCACATTATACAAATGGGCTGCCCTGGTGGCACATGGACTATCAATGTGCCAACAGGAGGGAATGATGAGGATGTTGGAAAACTGTCCTAATATTTTGAAAGAAGTAACAAAAGCATGCCAAAAGTGCATCACTTGTTTATAGCAATGGGAAGCTACAATATTGCTTGATGCTGATTGGCACCATTACAAAGCGGACAGAAATTCACCCCACATCCTCAGCAAATGCCGCATTTGTGTGCAAAACTCTATTGAATGATGCTTTTCCCGCCTTTGGGGTTCCAAAACTGATTTATGTAGATAATGGAACTCATTTTACAGCACAAACAGTTAAAGATTTAACCCAAGATGTAGGAAGTAAGATCAAATTTCATAATGCCTGCCACCCACAAAGTGTAGGCTTTGCAAAAAAAAAATAAAAAAAAAATGGTACAATCAAACTAACGATTAACTCTATACCAGACACAAAGACAGGATTGTCACCTTTTGAATGTGCTTTTCACTGTCCTTATGTATTGCCTGACCTCTCACCTCTAACCATGCCTAACAAGTACAAAACCCTTAGTGAACATTTCAGAGAGTGCTTAAACACCAAAGAATACATTGATTCTGTCAGAGCTCTCTCTGCTCCACAGGAAGAAGCGGATAACCTGTTGCAACCTGGAGACTATGTCTTCATAAAGAACCACCACCGTCAACACTGGGAAACAGTAAGGTGGCTTGGACCATTCCAGGTACTGTTAACCACCCCCACTGCAATACGTATTGCTGAACGACCATCTTGGATTCACCTTTAACACGTTAAAAGACTACGGGTGCCTGTAAGTGAACTGACTTGTTTCCCTGAGCAAAAGTCCAGCTACAAAGGGGATACGCACTTCCAGTGCATGGGGCCCTAGGGTGCCCCCTCGGCTTAGCGAGATCGTCTCAAACCTGGTGAAGATAGGGGCCCGGATGGGTACTCTCTCAGGTGGAAACATGGCACCAAAAGTACTGATGACTCTGTGTTCCGCACTTTTCATGACAGTGGGGTGGTGGACCCTTTTTGATTCAAGGACAAGGAGCCCACGAAATACGGACAATGAACAATACGTGGATTATACGCATAACCTGTGGTACCAAACAATGGTGGTTTCGGTGAGAGGACTGGGAATCAATACTTCTTGCTATGTGTGTTCATTGCTACCCCATTCACACAAGACTGCAATACCCATGATTCCTGTTCCGCTAAGTGAAGAGGAAACGGCCGGAGCGACAATAGCTTTGAACTCTCGTCTCAGTCTGCTTAATTCAAGTAATAATGTTAGACATTGGTTGGTGGGGAATTTGTCAGAAGGATATCTTAATAGATTGAATGCCACTGTTACTGATTACACTGGGTCTAAGATAAGAATATTCAGTACTACTGGGATTGGAACTTCTTTGCTTGCAGTTAAAAAGTCTTTAATGAAAGCAAATCCTACACTGTTTACTTCACCAATCTGTTTTCACAAAAACTGTAGTAAAAACAATTTCAACTTGGGTTTTTCACCAAGATGTAATGATACAAAGGAAGTGACCTGTGGAGTGCGATATCATGATTCTGTTTGTAGAAATGCATTTCATCTTCCCTATATTGCTGCTGGAAATTTCACCCTAAAAAGCAAAAATTGCACTATTAAGTGTAGTGATAATCCTATTGTTCTTTGGCCAAATGATGATGGGTATGGATGTTTGGAAAACCATGTCTGGGTTTGTGGATCTAATGTTTATTCATTGCTTCCTCCAGGGTGGTGTGGCAGGTGTTACATGGCTATATTGTTCCCACACATTAGCATAAGATCAAATCTTACACACAAAATGAAAACATCTTACTCCTATTATTATCATCCTGAACAAACTGAAATACACACCAGGGCGAAAAGAAGCACAAAAATAGACATGCAACAGTTAGTAGGTAAACTATCTGGAAAACAGATAATTAGTGATTTTAAAGGTGTAATGGGTACTCTTTTTCCAATGTATGGCAGTGCTCTAGCTATACACCACATGAATGCATTAGCATGGACAATGGAAAATCTAACTCTATTAATGGAGCAAGGTTTTACAGTTTTAAATGAAGAACAAAAATTCTCAAGAATGATGACGTTGCAAAATAGAATGGCCCTAGATTTAACATTAGCTGCACAAGGAGGAGTATGCCATATTATTGGCCAGGAGTGCTGCACGTATAGCAATCAACATCTGATCAATATCAGAACCTTTCTCACGTTATTAGCCATTTGAATGATATTTTGCACTTATGACATACTTTAGATGAAGATAAAGGTTGGAGTCCCTGGGTTTGGTTTCAAAGTGGAACTTGGTGGCAGATTCTTTTGAAATGGCTAACCCCATTTATTGTGATATTAATCTTATTCTGTGTGCTTTTTATGTGTGTTATTCCCTGCATGATATCTATGATTACACAAGCTATTACACACCATACTTTTCTGTTGCATACTGCTATGCTAAAACTTGAGTGTAAAGGACAATATGCAGCTCTTTCAAAAACTGATGAGGACTATGACCACAGAAAGGACCGTGATGACTGTGATTAATCTCCTGTGTAATTGGAATATGATGCAAATGACGAGCATGTAGAAAATCGAGAGAAGTTACATGTTTCTGATGAATAAAGACATCCCTAAATAAAATACAAAAGGTGATAACATGATAAACAGGAGGGAATTGTCAGAAAATTGTATATACATGTTATCATTTTATATCCATTTTATATAATCAAGTGTATATTGTATGCATATTATCATCTTTTATAAAAAAAAAACCCCATAAGTTCATTGCACACTGTTTCATTTTTGGATAATGAGAAGACTTACTGAGTGTCCTTCATGTGTAAGACTAAGATGTGCTTAGTTTGAGAAGTAAAACTGTCTCACCAGATAAAACTGTATACATGATAAGGGGTCTGGGAATAAGGGGAAATTAATCTTGTTTTCCTATGAAATGCTGTGACTATGATTAACTTGGAGTCTGGACTTTATGTGAAGTACACCTGCAAGGCCATGCTGTTCTCCCCTTGGGCCGATGTTTGCATATTCCTGTTATGAATGTATATGGTATTCAGCAGATGTTCTCTTGTGATTATATGACTGACAATGTATAAAAGTCTCTGGATTGTTGAAAATCTTTAGTGCTGAAATTCTGTTAAAGGTATGCACTCCTGCAGTAAAGACTCATATGAGAACTAATATTCTGTGTCACGAATCTTTAATGAGGTAACGAACTGACATACAATCACTCTGAGTTTTCAGATTCTGACAACTATAAAACCTATATACATCATAGCTTAATATATGATGACCCTTATAAACACACATATGGAGTGGTCTGCAGGGGCAGTGGCATTGCAGCAGCCGACAGGAATGAGACTGAACAGGCTGATCAAAAAAGCCAGCTCTGTTCTGGGGCGACGCCTCGACCCAGTGGAGGAGCGAGGAGGACAATGGCTGTCATCTTTGCTGGAATCCAAGTCCCACCCCTTGCGGGACACGCTGAACACACTGTGGGGCTCATTTAGTGGTAGGCTGTGCAATCTTAAGTGGGGGAGGGAAAGATTCTACAGGTCCTTCCTATTTACGGCTGTCAGACTGTATCATCTAAATACTGCGCATAGAGGCCATATTAAACGTCACAACTCGGCATAATAGAGATCGTCCCCTCCAATACACAACCGGAGTGGTGGCTCAGTTGGTAGAGCATCCGCCCCACACCCGGGAGGCAGGGGTTCAAATCCCGGCCGGGTCATACCAAAGACCATATAAAAATGGTACTTTCTGCCTTCTAGCATGATGCTCAGCATAATAGAATGGGGAAAGTAAAGTTACACACAGAGCTACCAGAGGACTGACCCCCCACTGTAGCTTTCGCTACTTGTAGTAGCTGTGTGGCCTAGGGTCAGAGAAACGGAGATAGGCGCTGCCCCATACACCAATTGGCGTTCCACATGTTGTGGAAGGGGAATTAACTAACCTCCAATACACAACTAAGACAATTACAATTATTATCAATGGTGGCAACAACACTGTTCATTCAATGTGAAATATACTGTCTGCATCAATATTTATATTTTGTCGGGTAATTTAACTAACTGTAATGCTGTTGATACCATCTTACTGCAATGCTCCTGCACTGTGCATATAACTGTATACATACACTACTCACAAAACATTAGGGATATTTGGCTTTGGGTGAAATTTCGGGAAAATGTAAAAAGTTCACATGACAATGATATTATATGATGAAATGGGCAGCACGGTGGAGCAGTGGTTAGCACAGTGAGAAGATCACAAGATTGATTCCACCCCAGACCACCTGTGACCCCTCTGTGTGGAGTTGGCATGTTCTTCATGTGTCTGCGTGGGTGTTTACCCCAATTACTCCAGTTATTCCACCCAAAGGCCAAAAACATGCAAGTTGGGTTAATTGGAGACTCTAAAGTGGCCCTAGGTGTGAATGTGTGTGTGAATGGTGAAGGGATGGTGCCGTACCGTGGCTGCTTCATCCATCTAGGTGCATGCCCCCACTTTCCCCTCTGGGGATCAATAAAGCACGTAAAATAAATAATTTCATATTTTCCAGTCTATATAATGGCAGATCTTGTTGTGGCAGGCAGTGCAGTGTCCATCGCCATTAGGACCTTGCAGCCGGAGGGTAGGTGGCTTGCACTCTCCACCACTGCATGGCAGAATTGACATTTGTCCCTCTGTGACAGTCCTGCCATTTTTTAAAAACAATTATTCAGAAGTCCCTGGTCTTGTGCTCCAACCACTAGTCTCTCCTCGTCGTACCCCAGATCTCCGTTCCTGATCCAGCGCAATGTCTTTTCCCTATCAATATAATCCCTACTGAGTTCCTCCTGAAAGCGCCCTGCTCGCTTATGCTGTTTCCATCTTTCTTTTCTTTCCTCCTGTGTCCTTTAACTGTATTTTTCCCGTGTCTTTCGAGTTATTTTTGTTGCTGAGTTTTGTTGACCTGGCTTTGGGTGAAATTTCGGGAAAATGTAAAAAGTTCACACGACAGTGATATTATATCATGAAATGGGCAGCACGGTGGAGCAGTGGTTAGCACAGTGAGAAGGTCACGAGATTGATTCCACCCTAGACCACCTGTGACCCCTCTGTGTGGAGGTGGCATGTTCTCCCTGTGTCTGCGTGGGTGTTTACCCCAATTACTCCGGTTTCCACACAAAGGCCAAAAACATGCAAGCTGGGTTAATTGGAGACTCTAAAGTGGCCCTAGGTGTGAATGTGTGTGTGAATGGTGAAGGGATGGTGCCGTACCGTGGCTGCTTCATCCATCTAGGTGCATGCCTCCACTTTCCCCTCTGGGGATCAATAAAGCACGTAAAATAAATAATTTCATATTTTCCAGTGGATATAATGGCAGATCTTGTTGTGGCGGGCAGTGCAGTGTCCATCGGCCATTAGGACCTGGCAGCCGGAGAGTAGGTGGCTTGCACTCGCTACCACTGCATGGCAGAATCGACATTTGTCCCTCTGTGACAGTCCTGCCATTTTTTTAAAGCAATTATTCAGAAGTCCCTGGTCTTGTGCTCCAACCACTAGTCTCTCCTCGTCGTACCCCAGATCTCCATTCCTGATCCAGCGCAATGTCTCTTCCCTATCAATATAATCCCTACTGAGTTCCTCCTGAAAGCGCCCTGCTCACTTACGCTGTTTCCATCTTTCTTTTCTTTCCTCTTGTGTCCTTTAACTGTATTTTTCCCGCATCTTTCGAGCTATTTTTGTTGCTGGGTTTTGTTGACTGGCTTTTATGTTATCTAATAAATCTCCTGCAAAGGCCTCGGCTTGTTTAGTTATGGATGTGAAATGGCTCAGGGTTTCATGGTGTTGGGTGACTTTTTCCATTGTCTCGTCGTTTGCGCCTTTTAGGTATTGACCAATGCTTATTATTGTTGCCCTGTAGGTCTGGTTTATTTCAATTAGGCCCAGCCCTCCCTCTTTTCGGGGTATATATATCTGATCGTTGCAGCAAGCATTGGTTTCTATATGTTACCTTGTGAAGGGTCAGGGTCTTCCTGGTCCGAACATCCTACTTGTCCAGTTCCCCCTGTGGCCAGTCTATCACCCCAAATCTATATGTGACAGCTGGTACTGCCAGCTGCTTTATTGCAGTGATTTTATTTTTAAGTGTTAACCCTTCAAGTGTGAGAATTTTGCGTGCCCCTAGTGGCAGAGCACGGCACTGCACCTGTCGTATCACTCTCACATGATCGCCTGCATTGGGGCCTGCATTGGAGAATTGTACTGAATTGTACTGATTTGCCAGTTTCAAAAGGTGGCAGACATCCGTTGGAGGACTCAGTGGATGACACGTAATACACCAGAGAAGAAGAACTCCTCATTTCCTTTTCTTGTTTGTAGCATTTAGCCCAGAAAGCTAATAAGCCATGATCGGTCACTGTCACTTTTTCAGCTTTGTACGTGGAAAATAGCCGCAGGATACAAGCAAAATTTATGTGGGATAATCATAATACTTTGTAGATGTGGTACAGACTTTAAATGACTGACAGAACGCAAAATATGGACCATGATTGGTGAAAATGCAGTGACCACGCCAGCCAGCCAGCCCCCCTTTGTCAAAAGTAAGTGAGAATTTTCTGGTGTTTTTTGTGTTTTTTTTTAATATTGTATTGATTTCTTGTTCATATACTTTGAAGATAAGATGATGAGGTACCGCTGTTCAAAAAATAGTGTTAAAAGACTGAACCATTATTTGTTTAAATACGTTCACAGTCCAGTTTTGACTGAGTTATGGAATTTAAAGAGGTGCTGCAACATTATGCAAATTAGATGTGTAAATTTATTCCTATCTGAATCTTTGGATCATATTTTACATCTTTCTAATTGACAGTAAGCCATTATCTCTGACCACTTCCAAGTTATAGCCTTGGAAATCTGAACTATTTTATTGGCAAAAAATATTAACCACTCTTGACCACTAGGGGTTACGTCGAAATTCAGCAACAGATGCACTCAAAAGGTTAAGTTTGATTTACAGATTTTCTTTAGGCGATGTTGACATTCTTTTTTGATTATTTCTCTCATTTTCCTGTGTTCAATAGTTGTGTTCTCCTCTATGCCCAGATATTTATACGCCGATTCATCTGCTAAGTCTTTGATGTGCTTATTATCATCTATTTGGATGTTCTCTGATGCTGTTTTCTTTCCTTTTTTTATTGTACATTTTGCACATTTGTCAAGTCCAAATTCCATGCAGATGTCCTTTGAGAACATGTGAACAGTACTGACAAGTTGATTTAGTTTCTGTTCAGATTCTGCATTGAGCTTGAGGTCTTTCATGTAGAGCAGATGATTTACTCTCGTTCCCTTTTCTTGTTCTGCCTTTGCTTAAATCATACCCGATATCAAGATCTGATAGGATTTTGCTTCAGGGGTCAATACACAGACAGAAGAGCAATGGTGAGAGGCTGTCCACCTGGAATATTCCTTGTTGGATTCTGATGTCTGGGATTGTTTTTTGCCCTTCTTTACGGTTAAGTGTCATTGTGGTTCTCCACTTAGCCATCTGGACCTTCAGAAAAGTTTTAACCTCTGGGTTGATGTTATACAGCTCGAGACAATGTGTTATCCAGGAATGGGGGATGCTGTCGAATGCCTTTTTGTAGTCTATCCACACCATGTTTAAGTTTCTCTCACGCTTCTTGCAGTCTTCCAGGATGGTTTTGTTAATGAGCAGTTGTTCTTTGGCTCCCAGCTTATTTCTTATGCAGCTTTTTTGCTGTGGTTGCAAGGAGTTTCCTATAGCCAGATGTTCATAGATGGCCTCAGTCATGAGTCCTGTCAGCCATTTGTATGTGGTCGGGAGGCAACAGATGGGTCTGTATTTATTAACTTGTTGGATTTCAGGGCTCTTGGGCAGGAGTATGGCATTTCCATATGTGAGCCACTCTGGTGCTTCTTCTTCTCCCCTAATAAGTCGGCTAAGTGCCTCTGCATCGTGTTTGTTCAGTGCTGTCATCTTTTTGAGCCAGAAGTTTGGTATTTTATCTATTCCAGGGGATTTGAAGTTGAGATATTTCCTGATTTTGTTCTTTAGCAGTTTCTTCTGTGATTTTTAATGAGGGCATCTGTCATTTTCCTTTATTTTTATTGGCAATAGTTTGAATCCAATTATTACTTTGATGTTGTACTGGGTCCTCAAACAGGTTTCTTCAGAATGTTTCCAGCTGTATATTTTAAGGAGGTACCTCTACTTTTATGGTTTCTTCTGCAAGCCTCCTGTTGACTTGTTTTGGGTTTTCTGCCAACAATTTATTGATCAGTTTTGAGTTCTCTCTCCTTTGTCTGTTTCTAATTTGAGCTGCTAGGGCCTTGACTTGTGCCTGGTGCTCTGCTATTTTTCCTTTAATTTGCTCTTTCCTAATGTTATATATTTTTTGGATTCTGTTGATTACTCTTAGTAATTTGGTAGTGCAGTTTTGGTTATGTATATGGTTAGTCATTTGCGCTTAATCGATTAATTTTTCCTTGAAGTTTCTTTTTCCAAATAGGTGTGGAGATTTTTGTTTTGGTTCGACATTCATTGTTTTCTTTAAGAATTCACCTGTGTGAATTCTCATGTGAGTTTTCAAATGACAATGCTGATTCAATTTTTGGTCACATGTTCCACAAGAAAATTGCTTATCACTGTTATTTATTTGCACCTTATTTCATTACAAGTGCAATGGGCCCCAACCAGGGGTCTATGGTTACACATTAAATCAAAAAGCTTTGTATCAGAGGGCTCTCTTCAAGATGGAGACTGTTCCTCTGATTGCTGAGATCTGTATTTCACAGATGCTAGGGCAGCCTTTGATCACCTGAAGATATTTTTTCAAGTTCTTCTTCACCATCCCAGTTGCTCCCACCACCACAGGTATAATATCTGCTTCCTGCAGTTTCCAGGTGCTCCTTAGGTCGTTTTTGAGATCTTGATATTTTGTTATTTTTTTCTCTTTCTGCTCTGTCGAGGCCGTTGTCGGTAAAATGACATGATTGGCCTGTCTTTCTCACACTTCTTTATCTGCTTGCTTCACACGCTACACTGCAGAGTTTAGGTTACACCCTATAATTCACTCGCTAAAACCAGTCAGAATCAGTTCTGCACACAGCGGAACTGTCACATAAGCGGAAATGTACTGATACACTGAAAAACCCCTCCCTCTTGCATGAGGGAGTGGCTAAGTTTTATAAAAACTATAGGGCCCACTTTTTTAGCAGCACTCTCTTGGGGTATTTTCCTAAAGAGTTGTGTTCCAGCGCTGCTTGTATCCATATCTCAATTTCAGTAAAATAAGTGAAGGTATACTTCATCTCTCAGTCTGGTTATTTGGCCTTCGTATAAAAGAACTGGGGGTTAAGGTATTTAGAGGCAACGATTTGGTGTTTCTGCCCAGTTACGAGGCTAAATTTTAGTTTCAGTTTTGTAAACGGCGTGAGGAAATTTTTCTCTATATTCTGGTGGCCTCAACATTATAAGAGGTGAGCAGAAAACCTTTTTCAACAAATTTCTGCCTGTCCCTTCGGGGACAGACCTTTCTGTAGAGATTAAATATTCATGCATGTGTAATTTTATTTGTGTAATGAAACTGAGATATGGTCTTGAATTTATGATATGTTGTTTTAAGAAATATATTTACTGAGTTTGATGAGGAAATCTCCAAACGGTTTTAACCCCGTGGGATAAGTCAGACGCGTTAATACTGTTCCAGAAAGTATAGTTGGAGAGAGCTTGGGTAATAGGTTTAAACCCCGGGGTGGCTGAAATAGGGCCACCGAAAAAGTAGTGTTACCCCATTACGCATAGCTTTGCCAAAAGGTTTTAACCCCTTGAAATCATTACTTGATTTCAAAAAGTAGAGTTGGCACACAGAACCCTAAGTTAAGTACAAATGCTTACATCTTAATTAATGTTACCAGCATGACAATGATGAAATTAATTGAATATTACAATATCATGCTGTCACTTAATAATGCCTAATCACTGAAGGCTTTATGTATACCCCATATTACATGATTTAAAGCATAGAGGTTCAAAAGAGATTGATAATTAATGTGTTTGTGTATATGATTTGCCAGAGACTACGGATTATCAAACAAGAGGTCTTGGTAATTGTATGTTATATTGTTGCTTTGTTTAAATAATACTATACTCACCTTTTAATAAATGACATATGCAATCTTATTTACATTTCGACCCTAGGCCTGACCATGTTAAAAAAAGGGGGGGGGGGAGAACACGAAAGCAGGATCTCAGACAGTCCATGGTGTGATTTTTTTTCCCTCCTAAAGAATATAGCAAGATGATGAAGTTTTTATTATCAGGAGATGGTAAATTTATGAACAGAAAAGACAGAAATAGTACAAGAATTTTGATAAAATGGAGTAAGGGGATTTAATTTCAATGGTAAACTGAGATTGATTAGTGAGTTGTGTCAGCCTGACCTAGATGAGAATAGACAGAATCAGCCTTCAAAGGGAAAAAATACACAGGCCACAGATTGTGGTCCTGTGCCATAAAATTCCTGAAAACAAGAGATTAGGTTTTCACCTGCAGTTACTAATTCTAAATGCTGCACTGGTCTAAGGCTTTTAATATACGATATTGTTTTGTTTGAACATAATCCTAAACTAAATGATTACCCATGTGAATTGGTAAAATCTTAATTGATTCACAGAATATTTAGCGAATACTTGTTGTAAGTAGCGAACTCACATTCAAATTGTGGAAACTTTAGGTGTGATTTAAAGGTTTTTCTGCTATTCTTTATTCTTTGTTTTAGCTAGAACGAGTTATTATTCTGCATTAATAGAAGAGAACAAGAATAATCCCAGGTTTCTTTTCAGCACTGTAGCCAGGTTGACAAAGAGTCAGGACTCTGTCAATCCTAGCATTCCCTTAGAGCTTACTAGTCAGGACTTTATGAACTTTTTCAATAATAAAATTTCATCCATCAGAGATAAAATCAATCAGATTCTTCCCACAGTTAACTTAAATACAGTAACTACTACAACTCGTTCAATTGATGTCTGTCTTGATGAGTTTACTCCAATCGACCTTTGTGAGTTAGACAAAATAGCTTCCTCATACAAACCTTCAACTTGTCTTTTAGACCCTATTCCTACCAGGTTATTTAAAGAAGTCTTCCCACTTATTGGTAGCTTTATTCTTCATATAATCAATTCTTCATTAACTTTAGGCCATGTACCGCAGGCTTTTAAAATGGCTGTAATTAAACCCTTACTCAAAAAGCCAACACTAGATCCAGGAGCTTTAGCTAACTATAGACCAATCTCTAATCTCCCTTTCATTTCAAAAATCTTAGAAAGAGTTGTTGCTACGCAATTATTTGACCAACTGCAGGGAAATGGTTTACTTGAAGAGTTTCAATCTGGGTTTAGAATCCATCATAGTACTGAAACAGCCTTGGCGAAGGTCACTAACGACCTCCTGATCGCATCTGATAATGGACTGGCTTCTGTACTTGTCCTTTTAGACCTTAGTGCAGCTTTTGATACTATCGATCATAAGTGTAGCGGTTTCATTAAACCCCCACAACACACAGACAGAACACTGAGACAGTCAGCTCGCACTCCTGGGTTTCTTTCCGCTGCATGCTGCGTTTACAGCCGTGAAGTTAAAGTGTTCATGCATCTTGTCATCTTACATATGTAGATGTGCTTTGAGGTAAATCTCCACAAAAAGACTGGTCAAACACAGCGCTCGGCTACAGCAAGTAACAGAACAGTGTAATGTGTATTAATGTCTACAGGCAGACGCGTTTCGTCTGGCTCACCTCTGTGATGTTAATTGTTGCCTTTCATCCATTGTACTCATGCGTCCTGTCCTCACTGTGACCTAGGGACTGAGATCAATATGTCTCTCAAATGCAAATGTCTTATGCCTGTTCTGTTATCTCTTTGATCATACTAACTGCTGGGGTATGTCCCTTTGATGTATTGTTGTGGTCGAGTATATATGCTGCAACTCTGTAACGCAAACTCTCTCTCACTCTGATCCTGCAACTGGTAGACACACACGTGTCCACCTCTCCTTCTCTGAGAGCCGTGGGCTCGCTCTCGGCACTCATGCACGGCGCCGGGAGCGGAGCTCGTGACGGCGGTATGATTAATAAAACTCTACTTAAAACCTTCAACAACGCCGCCTTATTTCATGCCGCCACACTGGTGACCCCTTGAACACGCACACGTTTTGTGTGAAAGCAACCTTTTGAGCTGGACAGCTGCACTGGTGACCCGTTTTTCAGGATGAGATCTGCACGTCTGAGATCTGCTCATCCACGCTGGACTGGCCGCGCTCGCAGTTCCTTCACAAGAGAGCGTGGGCACCTCGTCCCTTCTCCACGACGGCGTCCTCCAGGGCCGGCGGAGAACGCAACGCGTGGACCTGAACGCACCACGCCCGAGCCTGAGGAACAAAAGATCGTCTATTCCCTCCCGCCGCTCCAACGCATCTGCACGAGCCTGAGGGACAAAAGATCGTCTATTTCCTCTCACCGCTCCAACGCACCATGGCTAATCTACAGCCACAGCTCAACCTGGATTTTTATCGGCGCCGTCTGCGCCGATTTCCACCAAGTTTCTGCACCCTGGTTCTCCTCTCTCCAGCGGCCCACCCACGCACGGAACCCCCGCGCACACATCGGGGAGTTACGAGGACGGCGCATCACGCACGGGACAAGTAACGGCTCCAGAGACCGCCATCGTCCTCCGCCGCTGCTCACAGGACCTTCAGGGCTGCTCGTTCACCTGAAGCAAGCACGCAGCTCGCCACTGGATTTTGTTAATGGTCTCAGCCTCGGCACAAAGGGATTTCAGCCGTCAGCTGTTCCCGGGGGGTTTTGGGGTTGCTTCTGCACCTAAAACCAACACGCCAGTCCCTCTGCTTTTGTTTATTTTTCTTACAGCCGCTCCTGCTTTTCTTCATGGCCACGAGAGGAGCCAGAGACTAATTTTTCTTCTTCTGATCTCTGCATGTTCAGACGGGACATCGCGGAGCAGCAAACACTTTTGGCGCGACTACCCCCCCCCCCCTCCTGCACACAGAGCTTTTCCTTGCTCGCTGCCCAGACTGCAACAACGAGGTCACGGTCCCCTACCGTTTCCCTCTGGGGGGGGGGAGCAGTGTAGCGGTTTCATTAAACCCCCACAACACACAGACAGAACACTGAGACAGTCAGCTCGCACTCCTGGGTTTCTTTCCGCTGCATGCTGTGTTTACAGCCGTGAAGTTAAAGTGTTCATGCATCTTGTCATCTTACATATGTAGATGTGCTTTGAGGTAAATCTCCACAAAAAGACTGGTCAAACACAGCGCTCGGCTAGAGCAAGTAACAGAACAGTGTAATGTGTATTAATGTCTACAGGCAGACGCGTTTCGTCTGGCTCACCTCTGTGATGTTAATTGTTGTCTTTCATCCATTGTACTCATGCGTCCTGTCCTCACTGTGACCTAGGGACTGAGATCAATATGTCTCTCAAATGCAAATGTCTTATGCCTGTTCTGTTATCTCTTTGATCATACTAACTGCTGGGGTATGTCCCTTTGATGTATTGTTGTGGTCGAGTATATATGCTGCAACTCTGTAACGCAAACTCTCTCTCACTCTGATCCTGCAACTGGTAGACACACACGTGTCCACCTCTCCTTCTCTGAGAGCCGTGGGCTCGCTCTCGGCGCTCATGCATGGCGCCGGGAGCGGAGCTCGTGACGGCGGTATGATTAATAAAACTCTACTTAAAACCTTCAACAACGCCGCCTTATTTCATGCCGCCGCAATAATATTCTACTTGATAGATTAGAACACTATAATGGAACTTCGTTGCAGTGGTTTAGATCCTATTTATCTGATAGGTTCCAGTTTGTTCATGTCAGTAATGAGTTTTCTTTCAACTCAAAGCTTAGTCATGGAGTTCCACAGGGATCTGTGCTAGGCCCTACTCTTTTTAGTTTATACAGTGGGGTAAAAAAGTATTTAGTCAGCCCCCAATTGTGCAAGTTCTCCCACTTAAAAGATGAGACAGGTCTCCAATTTTCATCATAGGTATACCTCAACTATGAGAGACAAAATGAGAAAAAAAAATCCAGAAAATCACATTGAAGGATTTTTAATGAATTAATTGGTAAATTCCTCAGTAAAATAAGTATTTGGTCACCTACAAACAAGCAAGATTTCTGGCT
Source organism: Pholidichthys leucotaenia (assembly GCA_020510985.1). NCBI lineage: Eukaryota > Metazoa > Chordata > Actinopteri > Cichliformes > Pholidichthyidae > Pholidichthys > Pholidichthys leucotaenia. The sequence continues at coordinate 277,850,742 of CM035844.1, forward strand.
CTCACAGACCTGTAACTTCTTCTTTAAGAGGCTCCTCTGTCCTCCACTCGTTACCTGTGTTAATGGCACCTGTTTGAACTCGTTATCAGTATAAAAGAGACCTGTCCACAACCTCAAACAGTCAGACTCCAAACTCCACTATGGCCAAGACCAAAGAGCTGTCAAAGGACACCAGAAACAAAATTGTAGACCTGCGCCAGGCTGGGAAGACTGAATCTGCAATAGGTAAGCAGCTTGGTGTGAAGAAATGAACTGTGGGAGCAATTATTAGAAAATGGAAGACATACAAGACCACTGATAATCTCCTTCGATCTGGGGCTCCACGCAAGATCTCACCCCGTGGGGTCAAAATGATCACAAGAATGGTGAGCAAAAATCCCAGAACCACATGGGGGGACCTAGTGAATGACCTGCAGAGAGCTGGGACAAAAGTAACAAAGGCTACATCAGAAACACGCTACGCCACCAGGGACTCAAATCCTGCAGTGCCAGACGTGTCCCCCTGCTTAAGCCAGTACATGTCCAGGCCCATCTGAAGTTTGCTAGAGAGCATTTGGATGATCCAGAAGAGGATTGGGAGAATGTCATATGGTCAGATGAAACCAAAATAGAACTTTTTGGTAAAAACTCAACTTGTCGTGTTTGGAGGAGAAAGAACACCATACCTACTGTGAAGCATGGGGGTAGAAACATTATACTTTGGGGCTGTTTTTCTGCAAAGCGACCAAGACGACTGATCCGTGTAAAGAAAAGAATGAATGGGGCCATGTGTCATGAGATTTTGAGTGAAAACCTCCTTCCACCAGCAAGGGCACTGAAGATGAAACGTGGCTGGGTCTTTCAGCATGACAATGATCCCAAACACACCGCCCGGGCAACGAAGGAGTGGCTTCGTAAGAAGCATTACAAGGTCCTGGAGTGGCCTAGCCAGTCTCCAGATCTCAACTCCACAGAAAATCTTTGGAGGGAGTTGAAAGTCTGTGTTGCCCAGCGACAGCCCCAAAACATCACTGCTCTAGAGGAGATCTGCATGGAGGAATGGGCCGAAATACCAGCAACAGTTTGTGAAAACCTTGTGAAAACTTACAGAAAACGTTTGACCTCTGTCATTGCCAACAAAGGGTATATAACAAAGTATTGAGATGAACTATTGTTATTGACCAAATACTTCTTTTACCGAGGAATTTACCAATTAATTCATTAAAAATCCTTCAATGTGATTTTCTGGATTTTTTTTTTCTTATTTTGTCTCTCATAGTTGAGGTATACCTATGATGAAAATTGGAGACCTCTCAGAATCAGAATCAGAATCAGAAAAAATTTATTGCCAAGTACATTAACAGATCACTGATAACATACGAGAGAATTTGACTTGACACAGAAAATGAACCTGCATTTCCAGTGACACGGCTGCATCGGGGACGCGCCTGCCCACAGGATAGAGGGTACAGGTAGCATAAGAATAAGAATAATACGAGGAACAATAGGAAGGAGCAAAAAAATCATTGATTCATAATACTCATTGCATAATCAATCAATATTATGATTACAAGGAAAAAAAAAAGCTCTCGATGCACATACGCAAAACAGGGATTCACAAGACAAAGACACAAGAGAGCAGTGTGTGTATCTTTATTCAGTTCATGGATCAATGTGTGTGCGCTGTTGAGGCAATGTTGATGATAATAAGAGAACACAAGGGCACTTGGCAGGAGATGTTTTGTCTGGCTGCCGCCGAGTCCTTATCTTGGCAGGCTGTCCAGATGGCTGTCCAAGGCCTTATGCTCGATGATTTTGAAAACACAGACTGCAGACAGCCAGGAGGAATTTTCATGGGGAAATTGAGCCAAATCGGACTGATCACAGAGAAGGCTTTTTATTTCTTCTGTAGATTCAGTACTTAATCCTTCATTGCGGGGCTTTAAATCCATCGTGGAAAGACCTAAGCGAGACCATGATGTAATCCACCTTCCGAGACAGTTCTCCATTTGTCGCTATCAGGGTCTTCTCCAATTTTTCAATTTGACAGATGCACCTCGCCTGGCCAGCATTTTGATAGGTTGTATCCATCTTCAGCAATTTGCGGTACACCAGGACAATCCCAGTTCCAATCAGAAAGATCCCGATCACCATTATCACGAAGACATACAAATCTTCACTATCTTCGATAGAGAGATTAGTGAGACACAAGATCTTCCAGTTACTTGTGTCACGTAAATAGCCCGCTGGAGCCGTTCCTGCGGGGCAGACAGCTTCCCCCGGAGCACTTTTCCTTGTTGAAAAAATAGTGTCAATTGTGTTCAAAGCCCAGCTTATTAACTCCATAATTTCTTTCTTTCGACGGTCGCAGTTAGACACAGACAGACAACAGCAAGCTGGGATCCAGGTTGGGGGGGAAGGAAAAAAGTCAGAGCAGGAGAGGAGGAAAAAGCGTCTACTCTCTTGGGAGGGCGGAAGTGAATTTTCTCTCATCTTTTAAGTGGGAGAACTTGCACAATTGGTGGCTGACTAAATACTTTTTTTTACCCCACTGTATATGCTTCCGTTAGGCAACATTATTAGAAAGCACTTGATACATTTTCATTGTTATGCAGATGATACACAATTATACCTGTCAATGAAGCCAGATGATGGTAATCAATTAGCCAAGTGGGAAGCCTGTCTTAAGGAAATCAATGCTTGGATGACTTGTAATTTCCTGCTATTAAATTCAAATAAGACTGAAGTCATTCTTGTTGGTCCAAAAAACCTTAGAAATACTTTTCCAAATCAAACTTTCAGTTTGGATGCGGTTACTCTTTCTCTTAATAGCTCTGTGAGGAACCTTGGAATTTTTTTTTTTTTTTATCAAGATCTGTCCTTCAATTCACATATTAAATTTGTTTCTAAGACTGCCTTCTATCATTTGCGTAATATTGCCAAGATTAGGAGCATCTTGTCTCAGAGTGATGCTGAGAAACTGATCCACGCTTTTGTTAGCTCGAGATTAGATTACTGTAATTCTTTATTATCAGGCTGTCCTAAAACATCTTTAAAAAGTCTTCAGCTGATCCAAAATGCTGCAGCAAGAGTTTTAACAGGTACTAGAAAGAGAGATCATATCTCTCCGGTTCTGGCCTCCCTTCATTGGCTTCCCATAGAGTTTAGAATTAAGCTTAAAATCCTTCTTCTTACTTACAAAGCTCTAAACAATCAGGCTCCTTTTTATTTAAAAGATCTGATACTACCGTATTATCCTAACAGAGCACTACGCTCCCAAAATGCAGGATTACTTGTAATACCCAGAATCTCCAAAAGTACAATGGGAGGTAGAGCCTTCAGTTATCAAGCTCCTCTCCTGTGGAACCAGCTGCCAATCTGGATTCGGGAGTTAGACTCAATCTCTGTTTTTAAGAATAGGGCTAAAACCTACCTTTTTGATACAGCCTACAATTAGGGAGGGATCATGCGTTTCTGAACCCTCCCTTAGTTATGCTGCCAATAGGTTTAGTCAGCCGGGGGACCTCCAATAATGCACTGGGCCTCACTCCTTTCTTCACTCTCAATGAGATATTTTTTTTTTTGCTGGTCATTAACATCTGTTTGTTCTCTCCCATAGATTGAGTCCCCATCGTGCTGTTTGCTCTCTACATGTCTGTTCTTTTCATCTTCTGTCCCCTCAGAATCAGAATCAGAATCAGGTTTATTGCCATTGTTCATGTAGTACACAAACTAGGAATTTGTCTCGGTACAATGCTGCAACATTAAACATGATAAGATAAAAGAAATAAACTATACATGTAATAAAGTGTAGGATAAGATTAAGTGATACTGGTCAACAGTTAAAATATATTAGCCAGCAGCAGATACTGTGGAGAACTATATAGTGCAGTCGGTAATGCAGGAAGAAAACAGTGATGATTGACATGAGTCTGGTTGAGCTGCTGTACATAGTGCACGAGAGTCAATAAGTCACTTAGTGTTCAGCAGTCTGATGGCAGAGGGGAAGAAGCTGTTCATGTGACGGGAGGTTTTAGTCTGGATGGACCGAAGTCTTCTACCAGAGGGGAGGGGGGCAAACAGTACGTGACCAGGGTGTGAGGGATCGGCTATGATCCGGCCAGCACGCCTCCGGGTCCTGGAGATGTACAGATCCAGGAGAGATGGGAGCTTGCAGCCTCACCCCCCAAGCCAGTCGCAGCAGATGACTGCCCCTCCCTGAGCCTGGTTCTGCTGGAGGTTTCTTCCTGTTAAAAGGGAGTTTTTCCCTCTCCACCGTCGCCAAGTGCTTGCTCACAGGGGATTGCCTGATTGCTGGTGTCTTTCTGCAACTGTGGGGGTCCCCCCTACAGTTGAAAGTGCTATGAGATGACTGTTGTTGTGAAATGGCACTATATAAATAAAGTTGAATTGAACTGAATTTGTTTTTCAAAAGGAAAGGGAAAAGCATTCACAAAATTTTTTATTTTTGCTTTCACCAGGAATTAGATTTGCCAAATTAACAAGGAATCATAACACCGTCATTACCTTTCAATTTAATAAATCTTTGGTGACATATGCTATATGTAATAAAATAATAAAAAACAATAATTGAAATTCATTGACTGGAAGGGGCGACACTGACTGACCACAGGGGAAAGGACCCCTAAATTGATAAGCATTTTTTGAAGCTAAGTATGACTTTGCATGACACTGTAAATGACAAAGTATAACGATTTAAATGACTCTGACTTTACAAATGTAACGTTTATATGATTTTACAATGCAGGATACATCTGATGTTACTCACCACATAATGGTGTGACAACATCATATTTCAGAAATGTGACAGTAATAAGGAATGTATTTTCCCAATGCTCAGCCGTGGCCAAGCTGGGCCTCGGAACTACATTCCACCCCATAATTTACCAAGGAATGTATAAAATGAGGCATTCCTTGTACAAAGTTAAGCCAAATTCTAATTAGGCAAAATGTCCACTTTTCCATTGATTGAAGGAGTGTGACACAACCTTTCACAAGGATTCAACCTGTCTGTGTTCAACTGGATAAACTGATTTTAGTTATCAATGCTAAAGCATATCAAATCTGCACAGATAGCTATATTGTTTTTCCTAAATGGAATTTGTAAATTAGTCCAAGAGATGTCACAAAAGAAGCCATGATTATTGAAATCTCATTTTGAAGGAGCTGTACTACCCACAAATTTTCACCTAAATTAACTGTGTCTAACACATAAAAGTGGTAGCACACTTCCTTCCAGTAAAAGATACTACCTATCAAGCAAATACCCTGTAACTTTGCTGTATGTGTGTCTCCATGCATCAAAAAGGGGGTATCAAAGAAATTAATCAGCAAAAATAGTTAGCAATCCTCAGAAAAATATTTAATACATATAAATTATCAACAAATTTCCAGATATTTAAGGAAATATCTGTAGATTATTGTAAAGGAAATATCATGTCTGTAACGAACAAGGTAAACTGATAAAGGAAGAAAACCATGCAAATTTATGAGCAAAGTTCCAAATGTCTACGGAAAGTCTAACTTGTGCTGAATTTATGTTTACTGTGGGACTTGACTTAGAATCTACTACAAAGACAATACAGATTTTTACATTGATTAAAATTGCTTTACAAAAAATTGAGTGGGTACTGGCACAAGTCCCGCTGTATCAAGTGTCCAGTGCCTCTAGGAACTCGGACATTGGCAGAAGTCCGTGATTCATTATCTTCATAACACTAAAATTCTAATCAGATGCAAAAATATGCAAAACGTCATATGATAACATCAACATACACTTCATAAAATTTTTGAAATTTAAAAGGGCTCTCAGAAAACAGGGGAAAATACAGTCGACATGGACAAAGAACTGTAAGGTGTGGATAAAACTGCTTGGAACTCCAGAAGAAGCTAAAGTAATAATGATTATAGAAATGGAGGAATTAAGACAAATTAAACCTTAGTTCTGATGTACAAATAATAGTGCAGTAAGATTATGAGTGGAGGTTTTTGTGTTCCGTTTTCCCTTGTGTTTCTTCTTTTTTTTTTCTTTTGGTGTACATTGTTGACATAACTTATGATTAGTATTTTAACCAATCATCCTTCCTCATTTAATAATGGAAGTGTATTAGGGCAAATTGAAGCTGAAACCTTTGTCAATACTGAACAGCAACCACAAGACATTGAAGGAGAAATTGACCCAGACAATAACTATTTTAATCATATTAACAATAAGTATGCTTATTATGATGAACAATTAAATGGAATTATGAATTTGAATCAGACATTGACAATAATACATATTAATAGTAGGAGTCTCTATGCAAACTTTTGACAGCATTAAGGAGTTTTTAAATCAATTTAACACCCCATTTAGGATTATTGCAATAAGTGAAATACGGATTAATGAAGAAAAAAGATGTAAATTTTGAACTATATGGATATGAGATGTCCACACAAAATAGGAAATGTAAAAGTGGTGGTGGGGTAGCACTGTATGCAGATAGAAAATTAAAAAGTAAAAAAGTGGACAACCTTTTTATTGGCCTTCAGTGAAGCCTCCACAATATAAGATACAGGCACAGGGCCTTCAAGGCCATCAAGCAGTTTACTCCCAGGAGAGGAGAAAAGGGAGGAGGGAGTGAGAGCATGAAACCCTTTAGCCGGTCAGTGTGACATAAAATTTCATCTTGGAACACAAAATATAACAGACACATCAAACAGCTTGATAATACAGTGATCCCTCGCTACTTCGCGTTTCACCTTTCGCGCCCTCAGTGCATCGCGGATTTTTCAAAAATATTCATCAAAAATTCAAAATTGAGAAAAAATGGCACGAAAGTTGCCCAGGCGCTAACAGAAGGCAGGGAGACTACATTAGAACATCAGGTATCAACACGGAGAGCCCGCACAACTCAAAATCCACCTCTCTGACCACCGCTCCACTCCTCTCCGCCCACCTCTTCACCGCTCGGGAATCTCGCAAGCTGATTGGCCGAGACGTTTTACCTCGCAAGCTGATTGGCCGAGATGTTTTACCCAGCTTCTCTCCCTGCCGAGCGCCCATACCCAGCGAAGGAAGACCGCATTCATTGTTCTTTATCGCTCGTGTTGCTTAGTGGTACTTTTCGCTGTTCTCTTGTGCCTTTTTGTGCAAAATAGTGCTTGTGACGCCCTTGTGGGGGGGGTGACGCTACTTCGCGGTTTTTCATTTTTCGCGGTCGGTTCTGGTCCCCATTAAACACGATAAGTGAGGGATCACTGTATAGCATATTAAAACAGTTCATATATGGATAAAAGTTACAGTCATATGTTGTAACACACCCTCGTCGGCCTCCGTCGGTCTATGATTACCATGGAAGAGAATCCTAAATGTCTACTCTGCTGGAACAGCACCGCCTGTGGCTGAACAGGCCGATGCGAAAATGGCAGTCCCTGTCACACAGGTCGCACTTGTGGGTGGTCCCTGTGCTGCTGGGTCTGTGGCGGTTCTTCCTGCGGGTCCTTTTTTCTTCTGCTGCAGCAGTCAGTCTCTCTTCACCTGCCTTGAGCTGTCTCGTCAGGGTGCCTCTCCATTTGGAGCGGTCCGTTGCGAGGTCCTCCCAGCGCTCTGTGTTGATCTCCAGGGCCTTCATGTCTCTCTTGCAGACGTCTCTAAAGCGCAGCTGTGGGCGGCCAACGTCTCTCCTGCTAGTCGCCAGTTCTCCGTAGAGGACGTCTTTGGGGATTCTGCCATCCTCCATACAGTGAACGTGGCCTAGCCAGCAGAGCCTGCGCTGCCTGAGTAGAGTGAACATGGAGGGAAGGCCGGCGCGGGACAGAACTTCTGTGTTGGGCACTTTGTCTTGCCAGGATATGTCCAGGATGTGGCGAATGCAGCACAAGTGGAAGGAGTTCAGTCTCTTTTCCTGCCGGGCGTATGTTGTCCACGTCTCACTTCCATAGAGCAGTGTGCTGATGACGCAGGCGTTGTACACTGCCATCTTCATCTTGACAGAGAGTTTGGGATTCTCACTTGTGTGGTGAGGCGAGCGAGTGTGAAGGCTGATTTTCCAATCCTCTTGTCGATCTCTGTATCAAGGGAGAGGTTGTTGCTGATCGTGGACCCCAGGTACGTGAACTGATTCACGACCTCCAGCTCGTAGTCGTCGATGGTGATGGTTGGTGGTGCTTTCGTGCCTTGCGCCAAGATGTTAGTCTTCTTCAGGCTGATGATAAGCCCGAAGTCTTTGCATGCCTGGGAGAAGCGGTCCATCAGGGTCTGAAGCTCCTGCTGTGTGTGGGTCGCGACTGCAGCGTCGTCTGCGAACAGCATGTCTCTGATTAGAGCCTCGCATACTTTGGTTCTGGCTTTCAGGCGGGTGAGGTTGAAAAGCCTGCTGTCAGATCTTGTGTGCAGGTAGGGGATTAAGGGGCGCTGTGTAGACGGGTGCCTTTCCAGTAGCTCGGTATTTAGCTCCTTTTTAACCTCTTTTTCCCACTTTTTTTACTCTTCTTGCGAAGAGATTGTGTGTCTAGATATCCTGCAAGGCCGGGGCTAAGCTAAAGGCTGAGCTAGCGAAAAAACGGAGGTGCTTCAAACCGTCGATTCCCTCCGTCATCATGGGCAATGTGAACTCATTGCCAAACAAGATCGATGAGTTGTCCACATTGAACAACCAGTGGATTTACTGGGAGAGCAGCTTGTTCATTTTTACGGAGACATGGCTGAACCACCTAGTACCGGATGCTAACGTGGACCTGCTAGGATTCACTGCTGTGAGAGCCGACAGAGACACTAAGGCTAGCGGGAAAAGAAAGGGTGGGGGACTCATGTATGTTAACAATCGCTGGTGTAACCCAGGTCATATCTCTGTAAAGACAGTCTCGTGTTGCCGGGATCTCGAGCTGCTAGCTGTTAGCCTGCGGCCATATTACTTGCCGAGAGAGTTCAGTCACGTGATCACCGTCTGTGTTTACATCCCTCCGAGAGCGGACGCAGCCACTGCCTGTGAAAAAATCCATTCAGTCACAGCAAGGCTGCAGACACAGCACCCTGAGGCACTCATGATCATCTCTGGGGACTTGAACCATGTAACTTTGGATGCTACTTTGGCTGTTTTTAATCAAGTTGTATACTGTCCAACTAGAAACAACAAGACAATTGATCTGCTGTATGTTAATGTACGGGATGCAAACAGAGCGACCCCCCTTCCCCCACTAGGGAAGTCTGATCACAACCTGGTTTATCTATAGCCACTGTATATTCCCCTGGTTCAAAAGCAACTTGTGACAACTTGATCAGTCAGGAGATGGTCCCCCGAGAAGGAAAGCGCCTTGAGAGACTGTTTTAACACCACAGCCTGGGATGTGCTGATGGACCCGCTTGGTGAGGACATAGAGGGGCTGACACACTGTTTGATGGATTACCTGAACTTTTGTACAGACGAGGTCGTCCCTGTCAAGACTGTCCGTTGCTACCCTAATAACAAGCCATGGGTAGCACGGGAAGTCAAAATGGTCCTCAACAAGAAGAAGGCTGCTTTTAGGAGCAGAGACAGGGAGGCCATGAAGGCAGCACAGCAGGAGGTGAAACACTGTGTGAAGGAAGCCAAGGACAGCTATAGGAGAAAGGTGGAGCAGAAGCTGAGGGAAAACAACATGAGGGAGGTCTGGGAAGATGTGAGGACCATCACAGGTCTCAACACAAAGACCAGAGTTGTTGAGGGGACAATAGAGAGGGCAAATGAACTGAACGATTTTTTCAACAGGTTCAACCAGCCTTTGCCCTTGCCCCTCCCACCCCCTCTCATTACAGCCACGCCCCCCCCACACACCTCCCCCCAAATATTGCAACCCCCCCCCCCTCCTCTACATCAGTACGACCCTTGCCATTTATTACCACAGAACAGGTCAGAGAGCCGCTGAGGAAGCTCCAACTCAGGAAAGCTGCAGGCCCAGACAAAGTGTGTCCAAGAGTATTGAAGACCTGCGCTGCAGAACTGGGGGAACCACTACAATGGATCTTCAACCTCAGCCTGCAGATTGGGAGAGTGCCCAGTCTTTGGAAGACATCCCGCATCGTTCCAGTTCCGAAAAAGAATCGGCCCAGCGAGCTGAATGACTACTGACCAGTGGCACTCACCTCACATCTGATGAAGACGCTGGAGCGGCTCTTCCTCAGCCTCCTCAGACCCCAGGTGCAACACGCCCAGGACCACCTGCAGTTTGCGTACCAACCAGGTGTCGGTGTGGAGGATGCCATCCTCTACCTGCTTCATCGAGCCCACTCCCATCTGGATAAGGGAAGTGGCACAGTGAGGATCCTCTTTTTGGATTTCTCCAGTGCTTTCAATACCATTCGGCCCCCCTTGCTTCGGGATAAATTAAGCAAGATGGGAGTGGACTCCCACCTGGTGGACTGTATCTCTGACTACCTCACTGGCAGACCACAATATGTCGGGCTGAAGGATATTACGTCTGACACCGTTGTCTGCAGCACTGGAGCCCCCCAGGGCACAGTATTGGCCCCTCTTCTCTTCACCCTGTACACCTCAGACTTCTGCTACAACTCGGAGCTGTGTCATATTCAGAAGTATGCCGACAATACAGCCATTGTTGGGTGTATCAGGGATGACAGAGAGGAGGAGTATCGGAGACTAGTAGGGGACTTTGCTGAAAGGTGCCACACTAACCACCTACAGCTCAACACCTCTAAGATGAAGGAGCTGGTTATTGATTTTGGGAGGTCTAGACCAAGACCTCAACCAGTCCTGTTAGAGGGAGCTGAGGTGGAGGTTGTGGATTCATACAAATATCTTGGGTTGTCGTTGGATAACAAATTGGATTGGACAACATACATTAGCCACTTGTATGGGAAGACACAAAAGGGCCTTTTCCACTAGCCCCGCTTAGCCCAACACGGGACAGCTCAGCACGCTTTGTAACTCTTTCCACTAGCCCCAACACGGTTTAAGAGGCGCGATTTTCGTCCCTGCTCAAGGGCAGGGTACAACCGTGCTGAGTCGTGCCATGTTGTGACGTCAAAAGACTGGTCGCCGCTGATTGGTCAGGTCGTAACATCACGAAAGCGACCGTCTTCTGATGAATCTACACACGACCGCCATTTGCAATATTTCACGGACTAACTCGGTCACGGAGTAAATATGATATTAATACAGACAGCGTTGTAGGTTTTGCGGAACTCTACACCGTGGTCCAACGAAGAGGTGCGGAGTTTTCTCTGCTTGGTGGAAGATCCACAGTGAGAGGAGTGATCCGGACCAATACAGATGGTAGCCCAGCATAGAACCGGACTACGGACAAGCTGAAGACGAACGAGAGAGAACCATCGATGGTGAGTGATTTGTAATAATGTGCATCTGTTCGCTTATTTATCCTGTTGGTGGTAAGCTCACTTTTTTTTGAGCCATATAGTGCTGTTCTGTGCTGGCTAATGAGTTTTAGCTAGTAGCTAGCTAGTACCAACTGCTGATTCGCGCTTGTTTTCTCCTAAGTATTCGCTTGTGAGAGCAAAATGATGAAATATGTTAATCCTGGTTAAAGTTGTGGTTTGTGTACGTGCTGCACTTTGGTGCTGCGCATTAAATTGTGTGCAATTTAATGCTAGAATGTGTTTCCACATGCCAGGGGTTAGCTGCTCTCAGTGTTTATATTGTGGATACTGGTGAAATGAACCACAGGAGCCGAAATCTCGTCATATTAAAATTGCTTTTTCAAACCAGTGATTTATAAAGTCATTCATATAATTTTCTAAAGCGTCAGAATAGACCCACACACCTATTCTGTGGATCCTGCAGTGCTTGTCAGGGAAACAAAGCATTTTTGTCACATCCCACCACTGACTTTCACAGGTGTATTTCCCTAATAGAGTTACATCTCCAAAAATTAGAATGTCATGAAAAACTTCAATATTTTTTGTCACTCATTTCAGAAAGAGAAATCCGTATATTATATCGATTCATTACACAGACAGTGATATATTTCAAGCGTTTATTTATTTTAATTTTGATGATTATGGCTTACAGCCCCTGAAAACCCCAAATTCAATTTGGCAAAAAATTAGAATATTACATAAAATTAACTTTAAAAAATAGTTTTTAAATATAAATGTTGGCCGCTGAGGTGTTGGTTAATATGGGCTGTAGCTGTAATCATCAATATTAAAATAAACACTTTCAAAATATCACTGTCCCTGTAATGAATCTATATATGGGTTTCACTTTCTGAAATGAGTGAAAAAATATTGAATTTTTTCATGGTATTCTAATTTTTGAGATGTGCCTGTATAAGTGTTGAACTTGCTTGAAACTAACCACCATCCATTTCTGTCATTAATCTAAGCAAGAGGAAAGCAGCTGCCCCACAACCTACCTTGCCACTGTGGAATGTACTGAAATCCTTTGCTTTTATAGGTAAAGTGTCAAAACCAAAGTAGCACAATTTCCACTTAATATAAAAGGGACTGAACTGAGATTTATTTGATTGTGTGAATATGGCACATCAACTGTAAAATAAACCACTTGTTACTGTATTTATTTTTTTGTCAGATCACTTGTGTGATCCTTTGTGAGTTATGTTCATAACTGTATGTTTTGGCGAATGTGAGATGTTCAGTTATCAATATAATTTACTTTATATGTGTAGTTTATAGTCTATCATCAATAAACTCATGCAGTAACAGGACACATTACAAACATTTGAGACCCATTGTAGTGCTTCCTTTTATATTTTAGCAATGCTACTACAAAACACCGCCCACACATAAACCCAGGGCAACAAGAGAAACTTTTACAGACAAGACAAACTTTTATTGATAAAAACTTCATATTTTGACTGAGCGACTCCATACTCAGTGATGCACACCTTCAGTTAAAGTACTATATTCCATTCAAGTGAATGTATTAATTCATTCTGATTGCTGAGGCCACAGTAAAAACAGATGATTTTAAATGTAACGCAGCCCTTGTAAAATCTACCGAAGCGCAGCTACATGAAAATTGTGGTTAAATACAACAACGAAGTACTTTATTGTCACATTCAAATTGTAATCCCTCCTGTTTTGTTTTTCTTTTGAATTCTTGGATGAAATATGGTGGGCAATATAAGCTGCGACTTCAGCCATCACCCATTTCAGATAACCTATGCTGAACTGTATAATCGGAGAAGTTATTGTTTAATTTGACCTTGTTAGATTTTTTTCCCCTTTGTTATATTATTCTATTTTCTTTTAATCTTTACTTTTAATCAATCCGAAATAAAGATTCATTCATTAATTCACATTCCACCACTGGCTTTTAGCAACAAGTGTACTTCCTAAATATGTTTTAAACTTGCTTTAATTAACCACCACCCATTTGTCTTTTGTCTAGGCAAGAGGGAAACTGTCCACCCCAACTGGACCTTGCCTCTCTATTTACAGAGATGCAGGCTGAAGATCTGCTGAACCAGGACCAGTACGAGGGGCCGATCCAGTTGCTTCTCAGTGAGGCAGCGTGGCTGCCGTGTGTGACCATTCCAGTTTTTTTTTTTACAGTTTGAATTTTGCACATTCTGAATAACCTGGAATTTGCTGCTGATTGTAATAAACAATTTAGTGACTTATGTGTTTGCATCATGATTTTCTATTTTGTCTGTTAAGACACTGGTGGGAAAAGAGTCAACTGTACAAAGGATTTATCGGTGACCTTGAAAATAATGGCTCATTTTTAAGAAAAAAAGTAACCAAAACAATTATTTTTTTAACTGAAGACTGTATTGTTGGATGTGCCACCGCAGAAGACCCTGCATACTTTAGTGACAGTACCAGTATATGGAGGAATTCTGGGTCATATTAGCATCTGCTCTTCATCATAATGGGTTTGGGCGGGGGTGTCTAATCATGTGCCATGGAGGGCCAAGACCCTGCAGGCTTTACCTCCAACCAGTGTCTTCAACAGCAGATTCCACTGAACTTCTTCCACTGACTGATCAGTGAGAACACCTGCTGAAGAGACTGGATAGAAGAGAGAACCTGCAGGGTCTTGGCCCCCCATGACACATGATTGGAATCCCCCGGATTAGGTTTAATGGGATTTAACATTTTAACACTAACTGCTTTATGGTTCATAATTCTGCTGACAGACTTACACCAAACCAAAAGTGATTTCTCAAACTGCTGGATTATTCTTAGCTTTTCCAGTCTTTCAGTATTCAATTTATGCCACATGGTGGTAACCTTCACATATAAAAAAGAGACATCTGCAAAAACTTCAGAGGTTTATTGTCAGTGCAATTCCCAGTGCAATACTACATGAATGCATGTCTAGTACATTGTTGATGCAGAGAATATAGTATATTTCTACAGTACATGTATCTAGTAAATCAAGTATTTTCCATGTAACCTTGTGACTGCATTATTTTAATTGCTTTTAATCCTAGATCAAGTTTGTTTTGGCCTAAAATGCATGATAACTGTCAAATATATCTTATTATACCTAACTCAGTACTGTTTACTTTTTGAATATATATTTTGTGGCTAATATAGTTATTAACATGGCGATCAAGTTGTGTCAGCTGATCATTTTTTTCCTATGACACCACCTCAGACTCAGTGCTGCAGAAGCAGGTATGTCCATGATGTCTCAACAGTCTCTCCATGATTTTCATGCAGATCAGAGCAATTTGTTGCACAGGAAATAAACGTTTCTACAGACATTCTTAAGCTCTATAACCACTGATTGTTTGTGAAGCTGTGTTGACATCAGTGACAGGCTGATGACATCAGTGACAGGCTGTGCTGAACGCCCAGACCGAATGAAGCGGTAATTTCCCCACAACAGAGCCATCTGAAACACACACAGCGTACATATTTTAGTACCTAACAGCGATAACTTGCAGACATTAAAGTGTAGTACGACATACTTATAGCAAACTAGCATTAGCAACATTAGCTTACCGTCATATATGACCTAGTTTGCATCCTCACGTCTGTGGCTCTCCCAGAAGCTGTAGAACTATTCCAGAGTGTTTCATCTCGCTGCCTGTACCCTTGTCTGGCGGTCCTTTTTGGCATTTACGGTGAAAAACGCCACAGACCGAGGAGTCGCCTTGTACAGCTGCATGTGTTATGTTTTGCTTGGGTCGTGTGTTCTACGTCACGGGAGTGTGGCGCCGCCTCGCTGTTATAGAAATCCCACCCACCCCAGCTTAACACGGTTGTAATGGAGACAAAAGCGAGCCAAACCGTGTCGAAGTGAATCGAGACGTGCCGAGGTGTGCTGGGCTAGTGGAAAAGTGCCTAAAGTAGGATGTACTTGCTGGCTAAAAGTACCTGTAAATACTCCACAATTGTTATTCACGCTGGCATTAATGACATCCGTCTCCGGCAGTCGGAAGTCCCAAAACTTAATGTAGAATCGGTGTGTGACTTTGCAAAAACGATGTCTGCCACTGTAGTATTCTCTGGGCCCCTCCCCAATCTGACCAGCGATGACATGTTTAGCCGCTTGTCATCCTTGAACCGCTGGCTGTCTGTGTGGTGTCTTGCAAATGACGTGGGCTACATTGACAATTGGAGCTCTTTTTGGGGAAAACCTGGTCTTATGAGACGAGACAGCATTCATCCCACTTTGGATGGTGCTTCTCATTTATCTAACAATCTGGCATCTTTTTTATCCAAATTTCCAAAACCTTGACTACTCAGAGTTGGGACCAGGAAGCAGAGTCGCAGTCTTACACGCCTCTCTGCAGCTTCTCTTCATCCGCAACCCCTCGGCTTAGCCCCTGTCTTCCCCATCAGAGAATCATTGTCTGCTCCCTCCAAAGTAAATAAAAATATAATATATAAGCATCCCAAAGTGATTAAGCAAAATATTGGTAAAACAATTAAACATAAAGCCTCTAAATTGAATGATTTGGCCTCTGTTCCTCCTCATAATTTAAAAATTAAAGGTGGTTTATTAAATATTAGGTCTCTTAACTCCCAAGTCTCTGTTAGTTTATGATCTGTTAATTGATCATCAGATTGATTTAATATCCCTTACAGAGACTTGGTTAGGGCAAGAGGATTATGTTGGTTTAAATGAATCAACACCCTCTGGTTATTTAAACTGTCAAAATCCCAGAAGTTCTGGTCGTGGAGGAGGAGTAGCAACAATTTACCATTCCAAATTACTAGTTAATGTAAAGCAAAAAACATGTTATAATTCCTTTGAGGGCCTGGTCATCAGTATTGGGCCCTTTAGCAATTTTAGGTTAAACCCAATTTTATTTGCCATAGTTTATCGTCCCCCATCAACCTACTCAGAATTTTTATCCAAATTTGCTGATTTCTTATGTAGCGGGTTGAATTCAACCCCCCCACAACACACAGAGACAGTCAGCTCGCACTCCTGGGTTTTTTCCGCTGCATGCTGCGTTTACAGCTGTGAGGTTAAAGTGTCATCCATGCATTGTGTTCATGCATCCTGTCTGTACCTCTGACATGCAAATGCCCAGATTGACTGCTGTGAATGTCTTTGATGTATTGTCTGAGCTGAGTATATAAGCTGTCTGATTTTCATGTTCATTCTCTCATTCACTGACTCCTTCAACTGCTGCAGACACGCACTTTGTGTCTCCTCTCTGAGAGCCTGAGGACATCACCTCAGCCCGCAGCACGAGGGCTGGGGAGGTGTTCCGATGAAGGCGGTATGATTCAATAAACCAACTAAAAACTCCATCGCTGCCTTTATTTTATCATGCCGCTTCACTGGTGACCCCGAACATGCACACGCTTTGTGCAACGCAACCTTCTGGTCTGGACAGCCACGCTGGCGACCCGACGCTGAAGAAAATGAGCTGCCGGCGAACGCAGCACCGGGCAGTGATGCTCCGCCGACGAGCGAACGCAGCAGCCTGACTGATCTGCCCTCCCTGCAACTTCAGGGAGGCCTCAACGCAGGCGAGCTACTCTCCCGGCATCACCCACGACCGGGAAAACTACAGAAAACGTCATGGCGCGACCCTCGCCTGAGATCGGGACGTCCACGCTGGACCAGCCGAGGGACACAACGTTTTCTCCCTCTCACCGCTCCTCCTCCTTCTCAGCGATCCTACTCATCTACCCGAGCCTGAGGAACAAAGATCGTCTATCTCCCCTCAACGCTCCAACGCACCATGACTAATCTGCAGACACAGCCCATCATAGATGTTTAACGGCACCGTCTGCGCCGATCTCCACCAAGTTTCCGACCCTGGTTACCTCTCCAGCGGGCCCACCTACGCAAGGAGCCCCGGCACACGCACCGGGGGTGACGAGGACGGCGCAACACGTACGGAACAAGAATGGCTCCAGAGACCGCCATCGTCCTGTGCAGCTGCACGCAGAACCTTCAGGGCTGCGCGCTCACCTGAAGCAAGCACGCGCGCAGCGCGCTCACAGGATTCACTGATGGTTTCAGCCACGGCGCACAAAGGATTCAGCCGTCTGCTTTTCCCGAGGGCTTTAGGGCTGCGCACGCAACTAAAGTCAACACGCCAAGTTCCTCTGCTTTTGTTTACGCAACCCCGCCGCTCCTGTTTTTCTTCATGGCCACGAGAGGAGTCAGAGACTAATTTTTCTTCTGGTGATCTCCGCAAGTTCAAAGGGACAGCCCCTTGACATTGCGGAGCAGCAAACAATTTTTGGCGCAGCCCGAACGATTTCACCGCGCCCGGTCAGCACTTACTACCCACCTCCCCCCTCCCCCTCCACCTGCACAGAGCTTTTCCCTGCACGCTGCCCAAACTGCAACATCGAGGTCTCGGCCGCCTGCCGTGCCCTCTGGGGGGGGAGCGGTGTAGCGGGTTGAATTCAACCCCCCCCACAACACACAGAGACAGTCAGCTCGCACTCCTGGGTTTTTTCCGCTGCATGCTGCGTTTAGAGCTGTGAGGCTAAAGTGTCGTGAATGTCTTTGATGTATTGTCTGAGCTGAGTATATAAGCTGTCTGATTTTCATGTTCATTCTCTCATTCACTGACTCCTTCAACTGCTGCAGACACGCACTTTGTGTCTCCTCTCTGAGAGCCTGAGGACATCACCTCAGCCCGCAGCACGAGGGCTGGGGAGGTGTTCCAATGAAGGCGGTATGATTCAATAAACCAACTAAAAACTCCATCGCTGCCTTTATTTTATCATCCGCTTCACTTAACTGATTTAGTGCTGAAATCTGATAGAATAATTATAGTAGGAGACTTTAATATACATGTGGATGTAGATAGTGACTGCCTTAATGTGGCATTTAATTCAATATTAGACTCGATTGGGTTTTCTCAGAAAGTAGGAAATTCTACTCGTTACCTCCACCATACATTGGACCTTGTTCTGACATATGGCATAGAAATAGAAATCTTGTAGTGTCTCCTCATAACCCTGTACTGTCAGACCATTGTCTGTTAACCTTTGATTTTACTATTTCTGACTATTTGGCTCCTAAAGAAAAATATTATTACAGTAGATGCCTCTCAGATGATGCTGTTACCAAATTTATGCAGATTGTTTCCTCTATGCCATGTGTCAACACAACGGAAATAAGCCATAGACAGCTTGCGCCTTCTGTAATTGATAACATGGTGGATAGTGTTTCAGCTTCTCTGCATCAGACTCTAGACTTGTGGCCCCCTTAAAAAAGAAAAAGTCTAATCAGAGATTTCTAACTCCTTGGTTCAACACAGAAACTCGTAGCTTAAAACAGAAGACTCGTCAATTAGAAAGAAAATGGTTCTCCACTAATTTAGATGAAATCTATTTAGCTTGGAGAAATCATCTTTTAATTTATAAAAAATCTCTTAGAAAAGCTAGAACGAGTTATTATTCTGCATTAATAGAAGAGAACAAGAATAATCCCAGGTTTCTTTTCAGCACTGTAGCCAGGTTGACAAAGAGTCAGGACTCTGTCAATCCTAGCATTCCCTTAGAGCTTACTAGTCAGGACTTCATGAACTTTTTCAATAATAAAATTTCATCCATCAGAGATAAAATCAATCAGATTCTTCCCACAGTTAACTTAAATACTGTAACTACTACAACTCCTTCAATTGATGTCTGTCTTGATGAGTTTACTCCAATCGACCTTTGCGAGTTAGACAACATAGTTTCCTCATCCAAACCTTCAACTTGTCTTTTAGACCCTATTCCTACCAGGTTATTTAAAGAAGTCTTCCCACTTATTGGTAGCTTTATTCTTCATATAATCAATTCTTCATTAACTTTAGGCCATGTACCGCAGGCTTTTATTTGACCACCTGCAAGGAAATGGTTTACTTGAAGAGTTTCAATCTGGGTTTAGAATCCATCATAGTACTGAAACAGCCTTAGCGAAGGTCACTAACGACCTCCTGATCGCATCTGATAATGGACTGGTTTCTGTACTCGTCCTTTTAGACCTTAGTGCAGCTTTTGATACTATCGATCATAATATTCTACTTGATAGATTAGAACACTATGTTGGACTTAATGGAACTTTGTTGCAGTGGTTTAGATCTTATTTATCCGATAGGTTCCAGTTTGTCCATGTAAATAATGAGTTTTCTTTCAACTCAAAGCTTAGTCATGGAGTTCCACAGGGATCTGTGCTAGGCCCTACTCTTTTTAGTTTATATATGCTTCCGTTAGGCAACATTATTAGAAAGCACTGTATACATTTTCATTGTTATGCAGATGACACACAATTATACCTGTCAATGAAGCCAGATGATACTAATCAATTAGCCAAGTTAGAAGCCTGTCTTAAGGAAATCAAAGCTTGGATGACTTGTAATTTCCTGCTATTAAATTCAGATAAGACTGAAGTCATTCTTGTTGGTCCAAAAAACCTTAGAAATACCTTTCCAAATCAAACTTCCAGTGTGGATGCGGTTACTCTTTCTCTTAATAGCTCTGTGAGGAACCTTGGAATTATTTTTGATCAAGATCTGTCCTTCAATTCATATATTAAATTTGTTTCTAAGACTGCCTTCTATCATTTGCGTAATATTGCCAAGATTAGGAGCATCTTGTCTCAGAGTGATGCTGAGAAACTGATCCACACTTTTGTTAGCTCGAGATTAGATTATTGTAATTCTTTATTATCAGGCTGTTCTAAAACATCTTTAAAAAGTCTTCAGCTGATCCAAAATGCTGCAGCAAGAGTTTTAACAGGTACTAGAAAGAGAGATCATATCTCTCCGGTTCTGGCCTCCCTTCATTGGCTTCCCATAGAGTTTAGAATTAAGTTTAAAATCCTTCTTCTTACTTACAAAGCTCTAAACAATCAGGCTCCTTTTTATTTAAAAGATCTGATACTACCGTATTATCCTAACAGAGCACTACGCTCCCAAAATGCAGGATTACTTGTAATACCTAGAATCTCCAAAAGTACAATGGGAGGCAGAGCCTTCAGTTATCAAGCTCCTCTCCTGTGGAACCAGCTGCCAATCTGGATTCGGGAGTCAGACTCGATCTCTGTTTCTAAGAATAGGGCTAAAACCTACCTTTTTGATATAGCCTACAATTAGGGAGGGATCATGTGTTTCTGAACCCTCCCTTAGTTATGCTGCTAGTAGGTTTAGTCAGCCGGGGGACCTCCAATAATGCACTGGGCCTCACTCCTTTCTTCACTCTCAATGAAATATTTTTTTTTGCTGGTCATTAACATCTGTTTGTTCTCTCCCATAGATTGTGTCCCCATCGTGCTGTTTGCTCTCTACATGTCTGTTCTTTTCATCTTCTCTATCCCCTCACCCCCCAGCCAGTCGCAGCAGATGACTGCCCCTCCCTGAACCTGGTTCTGCTGGAGGTTTCTTCCTGTTAAAAGGGAGTTTTTCCTCTCCACCGTCGCCAAGTGCTTGCTCACAGGGGATCGGCTGATTGCTGGGGTCTTTCTGCAACTGTGGGGGTTCCCCCTACAGTTGATAGTGCTATGAGATGACTGTTGTGAAATGGCGCTATATAAATAAAGTTGAATTGAACTGAATTGAACTTCCTAAGGAGATTGCGGTCCTTCAACATCTGCAGCAAACTTCTGCGGATGTTTTACCAGTCGGTGGTTGCCAGCGTCCTCTTTTACTCTGTGGTGTGCTGGGGGGCAGTATATCCAAGAAGGATGCATCCAGACTGGATAAACTGATCAGGCGGGCTGGCTCTGTGGTCGGCGCAAAGCTGGACACCCTGGTGACGGTGGCAGAGATGAGGACTCTGGATAAACTGTTGGATATAATGGACAACGTCAGCCACCCTCTGCACACCGTCATCAGTGACCAGAGGAGCCTGTTCAGTGAAAGACTGCTCCTTCCCAAGTGTCGGACCAACAGGCTCAAGAACTCTTTTGTCCACCATGCCATCACACTCTATAACTCCTCACTTGGGGGGGGGGGGGACATAGAGTACAGAGGACAGTAGGGCATTCATAGTGAAATAACCTTAACTTGACCATACTTGTACAAGCCATATTTAGCCTTATATTTATACTGTGTATATTATGTTAAGCGTTTATTAAGTGTTTATTTTTTTCTTTTTTGCTTTTGTGATCTGTATGCTCCTTTTACCTGCTGCTGGAAATTTTAAATTTCCCAGAGGGAGTCATCCCAAAGGGATTAATAAAGTTAAGTCTAAGTCTAAGATTCCCTCTGTTGCTGTGCTGAAGGCATGCCTCAGGAGCATAGCAAAGAAAATCCCAAAGAGGGTTGGCGCAAGTACACAGCCCTGTTTCACTCCGCTGCGTATGTTGAATGGCTCTGAGATGTTGCCGTCGTGCTGCACTATCCCCTGCATGTTGGTGTGAAACAATTCGATGAGGCTTTGCAACTTTGGTGGGCATCCTATCTTTGGCAGGATCTTGAAAAGGCCCTCTCTGCTGACCAGATCGAACGCTTTGGTGAGGTCGATGAAGGCGACGTACAGGGGCATGTTCTGTTCTCTGCATTTCTCCTGGAGTTGGCGGATGGAGAATATCATGTCTACCGTCGATCGCTCAGCGTGGAAGCCACACTGAGACTCGGGGTAGACACGTTCGGCAAGCTTCTGTAGACGAACGAGAACAACTCGTGCATAGACTTTGCCAACAACGCTTAGGAGGGAGATGCCCCTGTAGTTGTTGCAGTCGCTTCTCTCCCCTTTGTTTTTGTAGAGGGTGATGATCTTGGCATCCCTCATGTCCTGTGGTACGGCACCTTCCTTCCAGCACTGGCAGAGGACGTCATGCAATGGCAGCAGTAGGGCGGTCTTGCAGTGCTTGATCAGGTCGGGGGGTATGCCGTCGTTGCCGGGTGCCTTGCTAGCGGCCAAGCTATCAATGGCCTTGCTGAGTTCGTCGATGGTTGGCTCGGCGTCAAGTTCATCCATGGATGGCAGGCAGTCGATGGCATCAAGGGCTGACAGTGTCACGGTGTTCTGTCTGGAGTAGAGGTCGGAGTAGTGTTCCACCCATCTCTCCATCTGCTTGTTCTTTTCTGTGATCATCTCCCCAGTGGAGGATTTGAGGGGGGCCGTCTTGCTCTGAGCCGGACCAAGTGCTTTCTTGATGCCATCGTACATACCACGGATGTTCCCTGTTATGGCAGCGGTTTGAATGTCTTGGCTGAGCTGAGTCCAGTACTCGTTGGTGCAGCGCCTAGCAGTCTGTTGAACTTTGCTTCTCGCAGCCCTGAGAATCTGGAGATTCTTCTCCTTTGGGTACTTCTTGTACTCAGCAAGTGCTGAGCGCTTGGCTTCAATAACGCGGGTCATCTCAGTCAACTTGGCATCAAACCAGTCCTGTGACTTCGAGGTCTTCCTCCCAAAGGTAGCCAAGGCTGTGCGGTGGATGGTGTTTCGCAGCTCTTCCCACTTCTGCTTTGCAGATTCTCCTTCTTGTGGTACACCAAGTTCCTTCTCAAAGGTAGAGGCAAACTGCTCAACAAGTTCTGGTTGGGCCATCTTGCTGGTGTCAATCCGTGCCTTTCCAGGCTGTCTAGCACGATGGAATTTCTTCAGCTGCAGCTTGACCTTGCAACACACCAATGAATGGTCTGTGTCGCAATCTGCACTCTGGAACGAACGGGTGATTAGCACGTTCTTCAGTGAGGTCCGCCTGGTCAGGGTCAAGTCCAGCTGGTGCCAGTGCTTTGAGCGCAGATGTCGCCAGGAAACCTTGTGTTGGGGCTTGGTGTGCCGCAAGGCAGCGGAGGCTTGAAATCAGGGTTTACCTTCCTCTAGATGGGCTACCTTCCCAGGTTGACGAGCCACCATCTACCCGAAGCATCTGGTTTTAAGGCACCAGAGATCCGCCCTCGCCCCTTCTCCTATTATTAAAAGCAGTTCCGCCGGGCTTAGAGACTAAACCACACGGGCAGGCAAGGAGTTGGACTTAGTTGTCAGAGGCTTTTCGAGACGCACGCCATAAGGAGCATTTTATGAGCACTGGGAGCTTAACCCCAGTGCCGCTCCGGGCTATGACAACCTTGGAACCAATCCAAGGTTGTTGTTACACAATCCATATGTTGTAACACACCCTCACACACTTATAAAACATGTGATCTCAACAGATAAATGCATAATCAGTGAATTTCTATTACAATGTAAT
This sequence comes from Pholidichthys leucotaenia, assembly GCA_020510985.1. Lineage (NCBI taxonomy): Eukaryota > Metazoa > Chordata > Actinopteri > Cichliformes > Pholidichthyidae > Pholidichthys > Pholidichthys leucotaenia. The sequence goes on from CM035844.1 coordinate 277,874,261, forward strand.
ACTAGATGATAAAAGTAGTTGGAAACCACACGTTAGATAAAAACAAAACAAAGTTGCAAAAAAATATTGCAATCATAAATAAAATTAAGCAAGTCCTAGATTACAAATCACTTCATATCTTGTATTGCTCTTTAGTACTTCCATACTTGATCTATTGTATAGAGGCCTGGGGTAACAATTATAAAAGTACACTTAATTCATTGCTAATATTACATAAAAGGGCAGTCCGTGTTATACACAAAGTTGGGTATCTTAAACATACCAATTTATTGTTTATACATTTAAAGTTATTGAAACTGCAGGATCTGGTTGATTATTATAAAGCAAAATTAATGTTAAAAAAACCTTTTGCATAATCAACTTACTATAAGTTATAAAATCCATAAGTTGCATATTTTTAATAAAATTATTATAAAGTATAGCTTAAATTTTAGAAAAACAAAAATCTTTATAAGAGCTAAAAGCTCAATAAAGCTTAATCTCGCATTGATAATCTTGTAGGTAGTTGGTTTGATAAAATATTTGGCAAATGGGGAAAAATAATTCAAGGAGCCCTTATAAGTATAATTATTAGTTTATTGATCTTTGTTTTTTGTGGATGTTGTTGTATTCCCATGATTAAAGAATAAAAAAAAAAATAAAGAAAGAAAAGAAAGAGCTATTCTAGTGGCCTTCTCTTCCAAAGATCCATCTCCATATCAAGGAGTCCGGGAAGCTGCCCACTTGCTCTCCTATTGCCAGGACGATGACGAGGTTGTGCCACGACTGAACCTAAATAGGGACCTAGATGATGCCGAGGACCTAGTTTAGGGTCTGCAATAGGGTCTACAATGCACATTCACATGGCGTTAGATTTTGCTCTGCTGTGCTTCTGCCCTACAGGTTTCCTTAGTGATAAGTGATTCATGACATAATAGATGTATATATGAAGGTGCATATATGCATGTATGAATATACTATGCATATAGGAATATATTCATTCGTTGGCATCCTTTTGTCTTGGGAGACAATGGAATCTGCACACGTCAGTCAGTAGTTGCTTTGCAGCGCCGGCTGTGGCTGTAAAGTCCGATGTGGGATCGGCAGCTTCGCTGACACTTGCTGCAGATGTAGTCAGTAGTGAGGGCAGTGAGGACAATGGGGACAGTGGGAACGGACTGGAGCTTCTGCTGCCGACGGGTCCTCTTCTCCTCATGTAGAATCTCTCTCTCCTCCTCAGCCCGTTGGACTCCAGCCTTGATAGTGGAATGCCACTGTGTGCGGTTTGAGGTTGCTTGCTTGAGGTTTACTGGGTTGATGCCACAGGCCTTCAGGTCACGTTTGCAGGTGTCCTTGAAGCGCAGAACCGGCCTTCCGATCGGTCGCTTTCCTGTGGCGAGCTCCCCATATAGGACGTCTTTGGGGATGCGACCATCGTCCATCCTGCACACGTGGCCAATCCATCGCAGGCGTCTCTGAGTGAGGATGGCGAACATACTTGGCACCTCTGCCTGGGAGAGCATGCTTTTGTTTGTGACGCGATCACGCCAGGTGATGCCCAGAAGTCGCCTGAGGCAGCGCAGGTGAAAGGCATTCAGTCTTTGCTCTTGGCGGGAGTAAAGAGTCCAGGCTTCGCTGCCATACAGTAAGGTACTCAGCACACATGCTTGGTACACCTTTATCTTGGTGTTAAGTGTCAGCAAGTTGTTTTCCCACACTCTCTTTGCAAGGCGAGCCATGGTGGTCGCTGCTTTGCCTATCCTCGTGTTATGTTCGGCATCCAAGGAAAGGTTGCTGGAGATGGTGGAGCCCAAGTAAGTAAAGTTTTCAACCACCTCCAGAGTGTGGTCACCAATGGTGATTGCAGGGATGATGCTGACATCCTGTCCCATGATGTTTATCTTTTTGAGGCTGATGGTGAGGCCAAACTCATTGCATGCCTCCACGAAGCTGGTGATGAGTCGCTGCAGGGCATTCTCAGTGTGAGCGATAAGGGCGGCGTCATCTGCGAAGAGCATCTCCCTGATCAGGACTCTACGCACCTTTGTCTTGGCTTTGAGGCGGGCGAGGTTAAACAAGTTCCCATCGCTCCGGGTGTGGAGGAAGACACCATCATCTGACTCGCGGAAGGCGTAGTGCAAGAGCAAAGAGAAGAAGATGCCAAAGAGTGTTGGGGCCAGGACACAGCCTTGTTTCACACCGCTTTTGATTGGGAAGGGGTCTGAAGATGATCCGTTGTGCTGAACTGTGCCAGTCATGTTGTCATGAAAGGAAGTGATCATCCTCAGGAGCTTGGGGGGGGGGGGTGGCAACCAATCCTATGTAAGAGGTTGAAGAGGCCCGACCGACTGACCAGGTCAAAGGTCTTGGTCAAGTCAATGAAGGCCAGATACAAGGGGCATCTCTGTTCGCAACACTTCTCCTGCAGCTGCCTGAGAGAGAACACCATGTCGATCGTCAACCGCTTTGCTCGAAACCCGCATTGGGACTCTGGGTACACACACTCGGCCAGTAGTTGGAAACAATTGAGGATGACACGAGCAAAAGCTTTCCCCACAATGTTTAGGAGGGAAATTCCGCGATAGTTATTGCAGTCACAACGGTCGCCTTTATTTTTGTAGAGAGTGATGATCTTTGCGTCCCGCATGTCTTGGGGAATGGTGCCCTCTTCCCAGCATTGTAGCAGGAGGTCATGGAGGTGACCCAGGAAAGCACTCTCCTTCCCCGCCTTGATGACCTCTGGTGAAATACCATCATTACCTGGTGCTTTCCCACAGGCTATGGTGTTGATGGCCTTCCTGAGTTCGTCGATGGTAGATGGTGTATCGAGCTCCTCCATGATGGGCAGGGGAGTGATGCTCTCAATCGCTATGTTGGTAACGACGTTCTCTCTTGCGTACAGCTCTTGATAGTGCTCGGCCCATCTCTCCATCTGCTTGCTGCCATCCATGATGATGTCATCCGAGGTGGACTTGAGGGAAGCGATCTTGATGGCACTAGGACCAAAAGCTTTCTTCATACCCTTGTACATGGCACGGATGTTACCACAGTCAGCAGAGGTCTGGATGTTGCTGCACAGCTTCAGCCAGTAATCATTTGCGCACTTACGAGCAATCCACTTGACACTGTTTCTGGCTTCTCTGTAGGCGGCCAGTGTCTTCTCAGAAGGCTGCCTCTTGTACTCAAGTAGTGCGGCACGCTTTGCAGTGATGACAGGCTCCATCTCCTCTATCCCGGCCTCAAACCAGTCCTCACTCTTCATCGCTCTCTTCCCGAAGGTGTCCAATGCAACTTCGTACACAGCATCACGGATGAAGTCCCAGCGAGCTGTAGCACTGCCTGTAGGGCAATCCTTGAGGGTCCTGTCAATAGCTTCGCCAAAGCTATTGACAAGTTCTGGTTTTGATGCACTGGCTGCATTGATCCGAAGACGACCCTTCTGCTTTGCACGATGAATTCGTTTGGGCCGAAGACGTACCTTACAGCTGACCAGAGAGTGGTCAGTGTCACAATCAGCACTATGGTAAGTGCGAGTGATAAGGATGTTGTTCAGCAAGGTTCTCCTGGCAATGACAAAGTCCAGTAGGTGCCAGTGTTTGGACCTGGGGTGTCTCCAAGACACTCTGTGGTGGAGCCTAGTAGAGAAGAAGGTGTTGGTGATGCACAGGTTATGAAAGGAGCACATCTCAAGTAGACGCTGACCGTTTTCATTGAGCTTGCAGACTCCAAAGTGCCCCAAGCAATGTGGCCAGGAGTTGTGGTCTGCACCCACCCGGGCGATGAAGTCACCGAGCAGGAGCAGATTTTCATTAGATGGAGTCTCTCGGATCCTAGCCTCGAGCTCACTGTAGAATTCGTCTTTGGCCTCTGCTGTGGAGCAGAGTGTGGGGGCGTAAATGCTAAAGATGTTTACTGGTCCCATGGAGGTCATGAGGCGGAGAGAGAGGATACGCTCGGTCCCTCGGGAAGGAGGCTCTACTGACGAGAGGAGGGAGTTGCGCACTGCAAAGCCAGTCCCATGTAGACGGCACTCGTCTAGCTCCAGTCCCTGCCAGAAGGTGGTGTACTCCTTCTCCTTAAGCCTGCCGCGTCTCCTGAAGGGCTGCGATGTCGATGTTGAGCTTAGAAAGCTTGCGATCGATGATGGCGGTTTTCCTGGCGTCGTCAACTAGCTGGAGATCATCAGAGAGGCCAGGACACATTGTTCTGATGTTCCAGGTCGGTTTCTTGATATTATGTTTACCTGGTGCGAGGTTTGCAGTCTGCTTTTCGGGTTTTGCCCTAAGCCCCAAGCACCTATTGGAGCAGGCAGACTGTGGCGAGTCAACACCTAACTGGCTGGGGGCTGCCCAGCTTAAGGCAGGTGGTAGTTGACTAGTGAGATACGATGATCCCTCCCACCGTCGGAGACAACCTGTAGCGCCCGAGCTTACGCCAATATGCTCTGGGCTTATTACTCGTAACTGCTGTCTCCCGTGTTGGCTTAGCCGCTAGAACAGCGGCGCTGGAGTGACCTCTCCAGGTGCAGGCCTGGGCGGGTGATAAGGAGATCCTGGAGTGCTCAGTTGCCAGGATCCCCCTCGCAGTGTTGCTGACAGAGTCCGTCGAATATATTCATATATATGCATATATGAAGATAGCTTAGTTTTGAATATATTTTACACATATAGGATTGTTAGCTATATTGACTCATAATGTCTGCACCACACCCGATGTCCACTGGAGAAATGGTGACCTGATGGGAGGAAGGTCCACGTGACTACCGGAAGGGGGCATCACCCACATATAGAACTTTAGAAACACTACACACAGGGGATAGAATAGGGTTATGAGATGGGTTTAGACCCATCTCAACAGGGGGAGATGCAAAAACGTAAGCTTATGTTACTAGGTTATAGTGAGGTGCCCTAATAGGACACCTCAACAGGGGGAATTGTCGGTAAAATGACATGATTGGCCTGTCTTTCTCACACTTTTTTTATCTGCTTGCTTCACACACTACACTGCAGAGTTTAGGTTACACCCCTATAATTCATTTGCTGAAACCAGTCAGAATCAGTTCTGCACACAGCCGAACTGTTCCATAAGCGGAAATGTACTGATACACTGAGGAAAAACCCCTCCCTCTTGCATGAGGGAGTGGTTAAGCTTTATAAAAACTATAGGGCCCACTTTTTTAGCAGCATTCTCTTGGGGTATTTTCCTAAAGAGTTGTGTTCCGGCGCTCCTTGTATCCATATCTCAATTTCAGTAAAATAAGTGAAAGTATACTTCATCTCTCAGTCTGGTTATTTGGCCTTCGTATAAAAGAACTGGGGGTTAAGATAATTAGACGCAACACCGTAGTCGTTTGGTATGATTACATCTATTAATTGGGCAGTTTTGTCCTTTTTGTCCAAGATAACAATGTCCGGTTTGATTGCTCCTCCTTCAATGCGTCTTCCAGGTGGGATTTCCTTGTCATAAAAGATGGTAATATCTCCGTTGGAGCTGACTGGCTCTGGATTGTGCTCTCATACTGGTCCTTTTACTTCTATTTTAAATTCTTTGCATATCAAAGATGATTCTTCTCACTGTTTTATTTATTTATATCTCATTTCATTACAAGTGCAATGGGCCCCAACCAGGGGTCTATGGTTACACTTTAAATCAAAAAGCTTTGTATCCGAGGGCTCTCTTCAAGATAGAGACTGTTCCTCTGATTGCTGAGATCTGTATTTCACAGATGCTAGGGCAACCAGGTATCGCCTGTAGATATTTTTTCAGGTTCTTCTTCACCATCCCAGTTGCTCCCACCACCACAGGTATATCTGCTTCCTGCAGATTCCAGGTGCTCCTTAGGTCGTTTTTGAGGTCTTGATATTTTGTTATTTTTTCCCTTTCTGCTCTGTTGAGGCCGGAGTCATTTGGTATGGTTACATCTATTAGTTTGGCAGTTTTGTCCTTTTTGTTCAAGATAACTATGTCCTGTTTTATTGCTCCTCCTTCAATGTGTCTTCCAGTTGGGATTTCCTTGTCATAAAAGATAGTAATATCTCCGTTGGAGCTGACTGGCTCTGGATCGTGCTCCCATACTGGTCCTTTTACTTCTAATTTGAATTCTTTGCATATTTCCCAGTGTATATAACGGCAGATCTTGTTGTGGTGGGCAGTGTAGTGTCCATTGGCCATGAGGACCTGGCAGCTGGAGAGTAGGTGGCTTGCACTCTCCACCGCTGCATGACAGAATCGACATTTGTCACTCTGTGACAGTCCTGCCATTTTTTTTAAATCCATTGGTTAGAAGTCCCTGGTCTTGTGCTCCCACCACTAGTCTCTCCTCGTCATACCCCAGATCTCCGTTCCTGATCCAGCGCAATGTCTCTTCCCCATCAATATAGTCCCTATTGAGTTCCTCCTGGAAACGCCCTGTTCGCTTATGTTGTTTTCATCTTTCTTTTCTTTCCTCTTGTGTCCTTTTGCTGTATTTTTCCCTCGTCTTTCTAGATATTTTTGTTGCTGGGTTTTGTTGACTGGCTTTCATGTTATCTAATAAATCCCCTGCAAAGGTCTCGGCTTGTTTAGTTATGGATGTGGAATGACTGAGGGTTTCATGATGTTGGGTGACTTTTTCCACCATCTCATCATTGGCGCTTTTTAGGTATTGCCCAATGCTTATTGTCACCCTGTAGGCCTGGTTTATTTCAATTCGGCCCAGCCCTCCCTCTTTACGGGGCATATATATCCCATCTAAGCATTGGTTTCTGTATGTTACCTTATTAAGGGTCAGGGTCTTCCTGGTCTTAACATCCAACTTGTCCAGTTCCCCCAGTGGCCAGTCTATCACGCCAAATCCATATGTGGCAACTGGTACTGCTAACTGGTGTATTGCAGTGATTTTATTTTTAGGTGTTAACCACTTGCGCTCCGTTGTTCCACGGGCGGGCAAGTCTCTGCGTCCTAGGACGCACAAGGGCGCACTCCTGCGCCTTCGTGCGCACTCAGATGCATAGTCCAGATTGTGGTGATGTAGGTGGTGATGGTGATGTAGTGGCGTTCAAGCGCCACTAAAAAAAAAACTGCAGACACAGCCGTGAACAGATTAGTTCATCTGATTGACCTCTCTTTCGACTAATAAGAGCCTTGAATTGGGTTTCTGAAACCTTGAAGAGCCAATGAATGAAAACCTAGGAAGGAGAACCCGCCGACTGTGAATGCAGGAGCCAATTGAAGCACAGAAATTCAGGCTGGGTGAAGAGAGATTTACTGCTGCAGCAGATGAAAACAAAGGACGCTGGACGAATCTGCTACAGACCCAGGCTCACCCAGCAGCATGGAGAACACCCACAAGTGGGACCTGCACTCATTCCAGCAGAATAGACGTTTAGGATTTTCTTCCGTCATCATAGACCGACGGAGGCCGACGACAAAGGTCGTAAATCATTCACCAAAACCGCAATATTGGAATTATGTTTTGATTGGGATCCACGAGCGGAGCAGCGTCGCGTTCGTCTGACAATGGGGAAGAGAAGTTCGCCACGACTCTGCTGCTGTGAAGAGGTAAGGTGTTATAAGCTAAATTATTATTTCTCCCTGAAAACTGTAATCCAAAAATGACTTTTGACCGATCGGTAAATTACAACTGTACTGCACACGAAGTACGAAGTGCGTGCGCCGCGATAAACGGTTCATTTGCCGTGTTCGGACCGTGAACGCCGCCCCCCCCCCCCCTGCTGCAGAAGAGGAGCGGGGGGGGCGTTCACGGTCCGAACGCCCCCCGGTCAGCGGGGGGAAGCATATGAGTCTATTCCTTCATGTAGTGATGGCCGTCTTCTGTAGCGGGGGGGGGGGACAACCCCCCCCCCACACACACACAGTAGCGAGGGGGGGGGGGGAGCCGCTGTGAAAACATGCAAGGAGTGTAATCCATCATGCAGCGAGGGCCGAACTCCCGTCTTTTGTAGCGGGAGGGGGGGACAACCCCCCCCCCCACACACACACACACACACACACGGACACAGCCCTGAGTGTGACCTTTCATTAGAGCCCAAAATGAAGATTCTACATTGAATTATTCAAAAGATACAGATGTTTTACCAAACTGTGCCATTTGGCACAATTTGGCACAGTTCCAAAACGCCTGGGAACTACCTGAGAACAAAGCTGTGTAAAATATTCATTTTTTGTGGTATTGTTACCAAATTTGGATCTCAGCTTGATAACACTTGGTTCTACATTTCTGTTGCATTTTCCAACCGGATCAGACAGCTGTGTGTTATTTGCAAGCATTTGTATCCAAAAAAAACACTGTGTCCAAATTTATTTTCTTCAAGTTAACTAACTAACTAACTAACCTGCACTTATATAGCGCTTTTCTAGTCACAAAGACCACTCAAAGCGCTTTCATCAATACCAACCCTCCATTCTAAGGGCCTATAGGAAACAGATATCTAGGGACAATTTAGAACAGCCAATTAACCTAACATGCATGTTTTTGGCATGTGGGAGGAAACCGGAGAAATCCCGGAGTAAACCCACGCAACACGGGGAGAACATGCAAACTCCACACAGATCACTGTTGGTCGGGGGCTGGGATCGAACCCACGATCCCACGATCCCCACAATCCCCCGGCCAAGGGTAAACTGTGCTGCCGCAGTGCTAACCACTGCGCCACCGTGCAGCCGAGTTCAGTATGTTCAGTATGTTTAGACGACTGTAACTCAGTGGCCGGAGCACGTAGAGAGATTATGTTTTTTTTTTGCCAAAAAATTCAAAGTGTTTTCTTTTAAATGAGACCAACCCCATGAAGATGCTGCAAAGGGTTGAATAACAGCTTTCGATTTACTTTGGGCACGTTATTTTTTGGCATTTTTAGGAAAATTGCCCGGAGTGCAAGGGGTTAAGTTTGATTTACAGATTTTCTTTAGGCGATGTTGGTATTCTTTTTTGATTATTTCCCTCATTTTTCTGTGTTCAATTGTTGTGTTTTCTTCTATGCCCAGATATTTATATGCCGATTCCCCTGCCAGGTCTTTGATGTGCTTATTGTCTTCTATTTGGATATTCTCTGATACTGTTTTCTTTCCTTTTTTTATTGTACATTTTGCACATTTGTCAAGTCCAAATTCCATGCAGATGTCTTTTGAGAACATGTGAACGGTATTGACAAGTTGGTTCAGTTTCTGTTCAGATTCTGCATAGAGCTTGAGGTCGTCCATGTAGAGCAGATGATTCACTCTCTTGTTCCCTTTTCTCGTTCTACCTTTGCTTAAGTCATAACCGATGTCAAGGTCTGATAAGATTTTGCTTAAGGGGTCAATACACAGACAGAAGAGCAATGGCGAGAGGCTGTCCCCCTGGAATATTCCTCGCTGGATCCTGATGTCTGGGATTGTTATTCCCCCTTCTTTATGGTTAAGCGTAATTGTGGTTTTCCACTTAGCCATCTGGACCTCCAGGAAAGTTTTAACCTCTGGGTTGATGTTATATAGCTCCAGACAGTGTATTATCCAGGAATGGGGGATGCTGTCGAATGCCTTTTTGTAATCGATCCACGCCATGCTTAAATTTCTCTCACGCCTCTTGCAGTCTTCCAGGATGGTTTTGTTTATGAGCAGTTGTTCTTTGGCTCCCAGCTTATTTCTTACGCAACCTTTTTGCTGTGGTTTCAAGTAGTTTCCTGTATCCTGATGTTCATAGATGGCCTCAGTAATGAGTCCTGTCAGCCATTTGTATGTGGTCGGGAGGCAACAGATGGGTCTGTATTTATTGACTTGTTGGGTTTCAAGACTCTTGAGCAGGGGTATGGTGTTTCCATATGTGAGCCACTCTGGTGCTTCTTCTTCTCCCCTAACAAGTCGGCTAAATGTCTCTGCGTAATGTTTGTGCAGTGCTGTCATTTTTTTGAGCCAGAAGTTTGGTATTTTATCTATTCCAGGGGACTTGAAGTTGAGACAATTCCTGATTTTTTCTTGAACAGTTTCTTCTGTGATTTTTAATGAGGGCATCTGCATACCTGCCAACTTTTCAAACCTGAAAAGCCTAGTAGCTAGCCGGGGTCCAGGAACCACAGGCCCCTGGATCCTAATGCTAATGCTAATAATGCTAATATTTGCCAAACAAATATTAGCATTAAATCTAGTTAAATGTAGCTAACAACCTCATATTTCTTCAACTTTCAAACCTGAAAAGCCTAGTAGCTAACCGGGGTCCAGGGGCCGCAGGCCCCGGTAGGTCCAGGACAAAGTCTTGGTGGGGGGGTTCAGGGGGGCGAAGCCCCCCCGACGCCAAACAAATATTAGCATTAAATCAAGTTAAAATGTGGCTAACAACCTCATATTTCTTCAACAATCATGTTTCTATTTTCCTTAAATTGTCAATGCAGATATGCTGATGGAAAAGATCAAGGACAAACTCTATGGTAATATTCTCTTAGTACACAATCATGCATTTAACGAATGTTGATAAATGACATTTCTCTTGACCTTTTCCCTCAGCAAATGTCAAAGCTGTAAAAATTTAAAAAAAAAACACAAAGGGGAAACATTTCACAATCAACCAAACATTTAATATATAATTATTGTTTGAAAAGTACATTGGGGGGGCAAGCCTTTGCCCCCCCGAAGCTCCTGGGTTTTTATGATTTTTAAGTACCAGAACTGTGCTTAAATGACATAAAACAAACAGCTGAATGCCACTTATTACTGTATAATACTGACTTATGTTCCAAGAAGATAAAATCTCTGAACTTAGTTCAGAGATTTTTTGATCTCTTCCATTTCACTCTACAAGAAGGGACAGCGCAGGCTGTTCCTACTGAGGAGACTCAGGTCTTTTGGTGTACAAGGGAAGCTGCTGAAGACATTCTATGACACGTTGGTGGCATCAGCCATCACTTTTGGAGTGGTCTGCTGGGGCAGTGGCATTACGGCAGCCGATAGGAAGAGACTGAACAAACTGATTAAGAAAGCTAGCGCTGTCCTGGGGCAGCGCCTTGACCCAGTGGAGGAGATAGGAGAGAGAAGGATGGTGGCTAAACTGTCATCTCTGCTGGAGTCCGAGTCCCACCCTATGCAGGACATACTGAATGCACTGAGGAGCTCATTTAGCAGCAGACTACATCATCCTAGGTGCACAACCGAGAGGTTTCGCAGGTCCTTCCTACCTACGGCTGTCAGACTGTACAACCTAAGCAGGGCTGCTCGTAGAGATAGCAAAAAGACGTGACAACCTAATAGTTTTGAATGCAAAAGACGCAAAAGACTTACACAATGGTCCCCTCTGGCATACAACTAGGAAAATACCGGTCGCTATGGAGGGTGAGAATATGTATGGGTACATCATCATACCATGTAGGATAACTAAATAGACGGTTGTGCTGTTTCATCCCATCTAGCAACAATGCTCCGCACTGTGTGTGTTTATATATTTACATATTTATTCCATCTAGCTACAATGCTCCGCACTGGGTGTGTTTATATATCTACATATTTATTCCATCTAGCTACAATGCTCCACACTGGGTGTTTTTATATATCTACATATTTATTCCATCTAGCTACAATGCTCTGCACTGTGTGTGTTTATATATTTACATATTTATTCCATCTAGCTACAATGCTCCATACTGTGTGTTTATATATCTACATATTTATTCCATCCAGCTACAATGCTCCGCACTGTCTATATATATATACTGTATATACAGTATATATATATATATATATATATATGTACATATGTATACTTGCTGCTCTTGTTTCTTTTTTTTCTCTTGCCTGCTGATTGTTGCTTTGAGTGTTGCTACCCCTGTGCTGTTGCAATCCTGGAATTTCCCCATTGTGGGACTAATAAAGGCTTATCTTATCTTATCTTATTTCCTCCTTCTTTGGTGGCATTTTTACTGACCTGTTGATCGTAAAACAATCTCTGCTGTGACGCCGATATCCGATCCGACCGACCTCGAATCCAGCTGGGCCTCAGCTAGCCCCCTCCGCTGCTAGTCCCGCTGCTTACCGCCGCTGCAATTGAGCTCCTGTCCAGCCAGTACCCCGGCAGCTCCTCCACCGAGTCCCGCCGCCCACCGCCGCTGTAGTTGAGCTCCGATCCGGCTCCCTTCCAACTGTTGCCTCAGTTGGTTCCTCCTGTGAGCCCCAATCACCGGGGACGGACTCGCTTCTTTGTATCGGCGTTAGGTGCTACGACTAGCTATGGCGTTAGCTATAGCGATAGCGTTAGCTTAGCAAACGCTTCAGGTAAATTTAGATACGATTCCTAGCGATCTCGTGTTTGGATTTTGCTTTCGTGTTTTTTTTACAATTTAAAATTTTTGACTGAATTTTTAGTGAAAAACCGTAATTTTGATTAATAAAGCCGTAACCCGGAATGTTGTTGTTTGCAACAACATTCTGTTGTTTGCAGATGATGTTGTCCTGTTGGCTTCATCCAGCAATGACCTACAGCTCTTGCTGGGACGGTTTGCCGCTGAGTGTGAAGCGGCTGGGATGAGAATCAGCACCTCCAAGTCCGAGTCCATGGTCCTCAGCCGGAAAAAGGTGGATTGTCCTCTCCGGGTTGGGGACAGGCTCCTGCCCCAAGTGGAGGAGTTTAAGTATCTTGGGGTCTTGTTCACGAGTGAGGGGAGAATGGAGCGAGAGATTGACAGACGGATTGGAGCAGCATCTGCAGTGATGCGGACATTGTACCGGTCTGTTGTGGTGAAGAGGGAGCTTAGTTCTAAGGCAAAGCTGTCGATTTATCAGTCAATCTACGTTCCTACTCTCACCTATGGTCACGAGCTTTGGGTAATGACCGAAAGAACGAGATCGCGGATACAAGCGGCTGAAATGAGCTTTCTCCGTAGGATTGCTGGACTCACCCTCAGAGATAGGGTGAGGAGCTCAGTCATCCGGGAGAGGCTCAGAGTAGAACCGCTGCTCCTCCACATTGAAAGGAGTCAGTTGAGGTGGTATGGGCATCTGATTAGGATGCCTCCTGGACGCCTCCCACTTGAGGTGTTTCAGGCACGTCCCACTGGGAGGAGACCCCGGGGCAGACCCAGGACTCGGTGGAGAGACTATGTCTCCCAGCTGGTCTGGGAACGCCTTGGTATCCTCTCTGAAGAGCTGGAGCAGGTGGCTGGGGAGAGGGAAGTCTGGGCTTCTCTGCTTGAACTGCTGCCTCCGCGACCCGGACCTCCGGAAAAGCGGTAGAGGATGGATGGATGGATGGATGGATAACCCGGAATGGGGTCTTGAAAACCGTAACCATTACGGCAAAACCGGAGTAGTTGGCAGGTATGCATCTGTTGTTTTCCTTTATTTTTATCAGCAATGGTTTGAACCCAATTATTACTTTTATGTTGTACTGGGTCCTCAAACAGGTTTCTCCATAACGTTTCCAGCTGGGTTTTTTCAGGAGGTACCTCTACCTCTATGGTTTCATCTGTAAGCCTCCTGTAGACTTGTTTTGGGTTTTCTGCAAATAGTTTATTGATCAGTTTTGAGTTCTCTCTCCTTTGCCTGTTTCTCTCTTCTCACCTGTGTGAATTCTCATGTGAGTTTTCAAATTACCATGCTGATTAAATCTATGGCCACATGTTTCACAAGAAAATGGCTTTTCAACTGTGTGAATTCTCATGTGAGTTTTCAAATTACCATGCTGATTAAATCTTTGGCCACATGTTTCACAAGAAAATGGCTTCTCAACTGTGTGAATTCTCATGTGAGTTTTCAATGTACCATGCTGATTAAATCTTTGGCCACATGTGTCACAAGAAAATGGCTTCTCACCTGTGTGAATTCTCATGTGAGTTTTCAAATTACCATGCTGATTAAATCTTTGGCCACATGTTTCACAAGAAAATGGCTTCTCAACTGTGTGAATTCTCATGTGAGTTTTCAGTGTACTATGCCGATTAAATCTTTGGCCACATGTTTCACAAGAAAATGGCTTCTCACCTGTGTGAATTCTCATGTGAGCTTTCAAAGAACCATGCTGATTAAATCTTTGGCCACAAGTTTCGCAAGAAAATGGCTTCTCACCTGTGTGACTTCTCATGTGCCGTTTCAAATCACTAAGGTGCCTAAATCTTTGTCCACATGTTTCGCAAGAAAATGGCTTCTCACCTGTGTGAATTCTCATGTGCTGTTTCAAATGACTATGGTACCAAAATCTTTGCCCACATGTTTCACAAAAAAATGGCTCCTCACCTGTGTGAATTCTCATGTGAGCTTTCAAAGTACCACACTGATTAAATCTTTGGCCACATGTTTCACAACAAAATGGCTTCTCACCTGTGTGAATTCTCATGTGCTGTTTCAAATGACTAGGGTGCCTAAACCTTTGTCCACATGTTTCACAAGAAAATGGCTTCTCACCTGTGTGAATTCTCAAGTGAGCTTTCAAAGTACCATGCTGATTAAATCTTTGGCCACATGTTTCACAGCAAAATGGCTTCTCACCTGTGTGACTTCTCTCATGAATTGATAACTGACTTTTGAACCCAAATCTTTTCCCACACATGTTGCAAACATGTGACTTAACTGTGTGATGTTTCTTCTTCTGGGACTCATTTTTAGAGTCTTTGTCATTATCAGCACATTTTACAGACTTTTCACCTGTGTCAGTATCACACTGATTCTCTGACATGGAGGAGTTGTCCACATTGTTACGGTCACTTCTCTTTCTGTTAAGTCTCTTCTTTGGCTGTGGCTCTTCATGCTTACTTGATCCTGGGTTTACATTCTTACCTGCTCCCTGGTCTTGGCTCTCAGTGTCAGGAGAGTTGTGAGAGAGAAGCTGCTCACTGTTTGGTTCAGTTTCATTCTTGCCATTGTCCTCATCAGCAGGAGTCACCATGAAGGTATCAGTCTCTTGTTTCAGTCCAAAGTCTTCTTCCTCCTGACTGCTACAGAGTTGTTCTTCTTCCTCTTTAACCTGTGCAGCATCTTGTTCCTCCTGGTCCAGACTGGAGTTCCTCTCCTGATTACAGAGCCTCTGGACAGTGAGAACCTTCTCCTCCTTACAGTCATGCAGCTGTGGAGCATCTGGAGGGACAAAGAGACAAAGAACATGCTAGTAATAGAAAAACCAGAAAGAATAAACACACTGACTGGCCAAAAAGTCACCACCTGGTAACAAATAGTTCTGATCCATCCATCCTCTACTGCTTAATCCCTTTTGGATCGAGTGGGGTAGGGTATCTGAAGTCTATCCCAGCATTTTTGGGTGAGAGGCGGGGTTCACCTTGGACAGATCACCAATCCATCACAGACAGAAAGACAACCATTAACTCTCACATTCATACCTAAGGACAATTTAGAATCCCCAGTTGATGCCAATTAACCTAACATGCAAGTCTTTGGCTTGTGAGAGAAAACCAGAGTACCCAGAGAAAACCCATGCAAACATGGGGAGCACATGCAAACTCCACACAGAAGGGTCACTGATGGTCAGGGGTGGGATCCAACCCGTGACCTTCTTACTGTGCTGCCACAGTGCTAACCACTGCTCCCCCGAGCTGCCCAGTTGTGATCCTTGCATGCGATAATTAATCATTAAAAACACTAAAAATACCCACAACCCTGTTGCTTTGTTAAGGTGCCATAGCACCAAACGTGAACGGGCAAATTATATGCAATATATTATAACTCAATGTAAACACACGACATGAATTCACCGTCTGAGTGAGGTGCAGACAGGTGAAGCTGCCTTTATAACTTCTGCAGCTGTGTTCAGCCTGCTGTGGAAATCCCCAAAATAACAAGGTTTACATGATCAGACGGGGGCTCAAGGGGTTAAAGCAAAAAAAAAAAAAAAAAAAAAGGCTGAGCCTGAACTTTTTTAGGGGAGCAGGGTCACAGGGGTGGAGACACACACACGCATGCATACACATATCCATTTTATATGTATTTTTATGTGTACACACACACACACACCTCACAAAAAGTTAGGGATATTTGGCTTTTGGATGAAACTTATGGAAAATGTAAAAAGTTCACGCTACAGTGATATTATATCATGAAAGTAGGGCATCTAAGTAGAAGCATACAATGGTGATTTCCTCACCTCAAACAATTTATTGAAACAAAAGCCAACAACAGTGGTGGGTATACCACAACAAAAAATGTCACCGTCTCAATAACTTGTCATGTGCCTTTGAGCATCAATTACAGCTCGACAACGACGTCTCATGTTGTTCACAAGTCGACTTATTGTCTGCTGAGGCATGGCATTCTACTCTTCTTGAAGGGCGGCATTCAGGTCATTGAGGTTGTGGGGTGCAGGGTTACAAGCCTCTACACGATGACTCAGTTGATCCCATAGGTTTTCTATGGGATTCAGATCTGGAGAAAGTGCAGACCACTCCATCTGAGGTACCCCAGCCTCCAGCAACCGTTCCCAAATGATGCAACCTCGATGAGCTGGAGCATTGTCATTCATGAAGATGAAATTAGGCCTGTGTTGTTCATGAAGGGGCACAATGACTGGATTAATGATGTTATTCAGGTAGTAGCGGCTTGTCACTGTTCCATTCACAAGGTGTAGGGCAGTTCTGTATTGACTAGACACACCTGCCCAGACTGTAACACCACCACCACCAAAGGCTCGTCTGGTGACAACAGTGGTTGATGCATAACGCTCTCCTTGACATCTCCAACATCGTTGGTGGCCATCATTTCTGCTCAACATGAATTGACTTTCATCAGAGAACAGCACTGAGGTCCACTGGTCCCTTGTCCAGCGTAAATGCTCGCTGGCCCATGCAAGACAATGACACAGGTGCCTGGTGGTGTGGTCAGGTACCCTTGAAGGTAGTAAAATATGCAGACACACACACACACACACACACACACACACACACACACACACACACACACACACACACACACACATTGTATCCACCTTATTCTTAGCCCCCATGATGCCTTGCGTGAACTGTGGTAGCAACTTCCGGTACTAGTTTAGAGTGTATAGTTGTCACTGAAACGGGACACTTTTCCTTGTTAAAAAACAATGACTTCGGCATCAGCAATGCGGGAACACGGCCTCTTGCACCTCAAAAGAGAAACATAATCATACCACTTCCCATGACTATCGAGGGATGGAAAGATGATCTTAAAAAGTGACCTTGTACACCGTAGCTCTGCTAGAGCCGCTGCTAACATGCTAACGCTGTAAACAAATAAAAGCTCTGAGAAATATCACTGTTTCCACCGCAATAAAGTCGGCTGCATTTTGTTAAAATATGTTGGACATAATCAAATTTACCTTTGAGCAGATGTACGCCACAACATCGTGCTTGGATGTCGTCTGTCACTGTGTGGTGACAAGCCTCCATTTATCCAGTCTGGCACAACCACGAACACCAGCAACAAGTACCAGAACTATGCCAAATATTCAAAAAATACAAAAACTACAAGTGCTGAAATTAGCGGCCACTTGAGTGGAAAACACGTACGTGGACTATACATTAAAATGAATTTGAAAAACTTTTGAAAATGCTATTTTAAATGCCCTTGCTACTCTGCTGAAACAGACTGATTTTACACTGGGTCAAACAAAACCGGAAGTTCCATCCACAATCGCTCCTCCAGTGGCACCCCAAGGAATAAGGCGGATATAGGAAAATCATTTTCCTTGAAACCAGCTAGTAACATATCTGCCATACCCACTGATAAATTCAGACTAGATTATTGTGGACTGTTTGAAACAGTAATACCAAGGAAGGTCAATAGGTGGCAATAGTACTCCATCTCACTCGAATATGGCGCAAACATCTAACATTTAGGATGCTGTTGCTATCAAGTTATAATTATGTACAGAATGACCTAAAATCTATAACATGAAATTTATGAATAAGGGTTTGTGATACTCAGTCAAGTGAACTAATTCACTGGTGGAATAAGATTTGATTAGTAGCCATTCAGTAAAGGCTATATGGAAAAGGCCACTGATTTAATATTTTGTAATGAAATGTGCTACATCTGCACCATGTATTTTAATAACAAATTGTAAACAGCACCAGTGAACTGCATACAATACTCTAAATTGCATCATTTCAAGCACAACGTACAAAAACAAGGTCCTGGCTCTCTAATTTTTTTATTTTCTTTACACCAGCTACCAAAAGGCTTCCCATCTCTGCCCATTTCTTCGATCCACGCCCAGCACTATTTGTTTTCAAGTCAGTTGTAAATTAAGACATCTTCCCCAGGCCTCAAAAACTTACTCTCCATCCTACAGAATGTATGAAAGGTTTTCTGCATGCTGAAGGATGAAACACTCGCGTTTCCAGTGACTCACTCTCACTGCCACTACGATTAGAAGCGTGCCACATATCTATAGAAAAACTAGATGGATCGTTGGCCGCTAGAAGTGAAGCCACCGGGTCACCATATTAGTACTACCAAAAGGGTTTAGTAGTAAACGGTACCACTTTTACCTCAATAACTTCCCAAAAAATAACAGATTTTGAACTTCTTGGCATGGAGACACAACTTATAATCTTGTGCAACCGGTGAACTATAGAAATCGATGGCTGCTAAACATGTCAACTCGATTCCCTCCCTAATATGGAGGACAGGTGGCTTCACTTGGCTCTGTACTCGCTAATGCAGGGGTGTCCAATAATGTGCCATGGAGGGCCAAGACCCTGCAGGCTTTACCTCCAACCAGTGTCTTCAACAGCAGATTCCACTGAATTTCTACCCACTGATTGCTGATAAGTGAAAACACCTGATGACGCGACTGGGTAGAAGAGAAAACCAGCAGGGTCTTTGCCCTCCTCTGCACTAATGGGATGTGAGCTATGGTTGAGATCAGTGGAGGGTGCAAGCTTATTACATTCTGCCATCCCATATACTATATTCACTGCTCTAAGTATCTTAAAATAACTCCCAACTATGCAGAACTGACTGTTTATTTTGAGCATTATTCAGCCACCATTGCAGATAGGTTGGGCAAAAAGTGTTTCTGCTACAGAAATAGGAAGTAAATTTCCCCACAGCCAAAAACAACAACAACAAAAAAAAACAGCACATGCTGGAAATCCGGCACAGTGCCTGACTAAGCCCTGGGGCTCACCTGAAAAAGTTGTCCCTACCTCCAAAACTTCACAAAATGGGTGTCTCCATGGCTAGCTTGCTAGCCTTGTTAACACATTGATGGCAGGAATTTGGGGGTAAATAACTCTGGCATCCCGATTCAGGTGAAGAGCTCCTGGTCCTTTTGTCTCCAGGTGAGTGGCCGTCTCAGTGTCAAACTAGTGTACTCTCCACTGCTGATACTTTTACTCAGATAAAGGCGCTATCCGTCGGACGCGAACACAAGAATGCGTGATTCCACGTGTGCTCGCCTCTTTCCATTGACTTTGTATGGATTCAAGCCGCCCGTTCGCATTTGGTGTGAAGGCACCTTTAGGGTCCACTATGATCTCACTAGGTCTCCTTCAGTGAACATTTCTGATTTGTCACCGGCTGTGATGTGACAGTGAGCCCGTGCTCAGCACATCAACAGTAGTATAAAATGTACTATTTATTAGTAATTCTGTTTTAGACGTCTCTTCTAGTCGGTCGTACACACAGCACTGTCCAACTTTTATTTTTGAACATGTCACGATGGTGTTTTGATACACAAATAACCACATACTGCATTGTTTCCTGTTGGAGATGCTAGCAGGGGCTAATGGCTAACTGGCTAGAGCAGACAATTCCTCCACCTGGTCCACTGAACCAGAAGAAAAACTCATTTCAAGTGCAAATTGTAACTGTATAGTCAAAGAGATGAAATTGTTTTTCCACTAGGTTAGATCAGTCAAAGTCAAACACAAACTGAGACCAGTACAAGTACGTCAGATTTATGGAGTTACTGGAAATATTACTTTAATATTATTATTTAATTTTAGGACAGTTTCTCAAAGACTCAACCTGAACATTTTCTAACTTTTTACCTGTTTCATTCTCACAGAGAGTCGTTGAAGTCCGAGAGTTGTCATCACTGTTACTGTGACTTCCTGTTTCCAGTCGTCTCTTCTTTGGTTTGGGTTCTTCTTCTTTAGCTGATCCTGAGTCTACAAGCTGGCTTCCTTCATCATCTTGGATCTCAGTTCCAGCAGAGTTGTGACAGAGGAGCTGCTCACTGTTTGGTTCTGCATCACTCTGCTGCGTTTCCTCAGAAATATGAGTCACCATGAAGGTATCAGCCTCCAGCTTCATGACCAGCTGTTCTCCCTCCTGACTGATGAGGAGTTCCTCCTCTTCATCTTTAACCTGCGGAGGTTCTGCTTCCTCCTCTTCATCTTTAACTTGTGGAGGTTCTGCTTCCTCCTCTTCATCTTTAACTTGTGGAGGTTCTGCTTCCTCCTGGTCCTGAACAGAGTTCCTCTCCTGGTTCCAGAGCTGCTGCTCAGTCAGAACTTCCTCCTCTTTACATTCAGGTTGCTGTGGGAAATCTGGAGGAACAAAGACAAAAAGAGGAAAAAAAATAAGAGTTCCACTTTTCAAATTTATTTTTAAAAAAGGATCAAATTTGTGATTTAAAAACAAAAATTTTAAAGAAAATTTAGAAATTTGCACATTTAAGACACAACCTATCCCAGCATCTTTGAGTGAGAGGCGGGGTCACCCCGTGGGTCAAACCCGTGACTTTCTTGCTGTGCTGCCACAGTACTAACCACTGCTCTACCGAGCTGCCCAGTTCTGATCCTTGCATGTGATAATTACAGCAGTGATGAATCTGTTTCAGATTCAACAAGTTATTTCAAGGGGACAAAATTATTTTTCCACATGCTAACATGGATCCCTGAGGTCTAAAAGGACACAGGATGAAAATTTGACTTTTTCAGTCTTTTTACACATGAACTTGTCTGTCTGGAGTGGCTATCAATAAAAACACTAAAAATACCCACAACCCTGTTGCTTTGTTAAGGTGCCATCACACCAAACGTCAACGGGCAAATTTTTCACACAGCCTGAATACATTATAACTCAATGTAAACACACGACATGAATTCACCGTCTGAGTGAGGTGCAGACAGGTGAAGCTGCCTTTATAACTTCTGCAGCTGTGTTCAACCTGCTGTGGAAATCCCCAAAATAACAAGGTTTACATTATCAGACAGAGACTCAAGGGGTTAAAGCAAAAAAAAATCCTGAGCCTGAACTTTTTTCGTGGAGCAGGGTCACAGAGGTGGACACACACACACACTACTCACAAAAAGTTGGGGATATTTGTTAGGGATATATATCCATTTTATATATTTACACACGTGGACAAAATTGTTGGTACCCCTCTTAATGAAAGAAAAACCCACAATGGTCACAGAAATAACTTGAATCTGACAAAAGTGGTAATAAATAAAAATTCTATGAAAATTAACCAATGAAAATCAGACAATGCTTTTGAATTGTGGTTCAACAGAATTATTTAAAAAAAAAACCAAACTCATGAAACAGGCCTGGACAAAAATGATGGTACCCCCTAGAAAAGATTGAAAATAATGTGACCATAGGGACATGTTCAACCAGGATGTGTCCTCTAATTAACATCGCAGGTGTCTACAAACTTGTAATCAGTCAGTCGGCCTATTTAAAGGGTGACAAGTAGTCACTGTGCTGTTTGGTGACATGGTGTGTACCACACTAAACATGGACCAGAGGAAGCAAAGGAGAGAGTTGTCTCAGGAGATTAGAAAGAAAATTATAGACAAGCATGTTAAAGGTAAAGGCTATAAGACCATCTCCAAGCAGCTTGACGTTCCTGTGACTACAGTTGCACACATTACAGTGGGGCAAAAAAGTATTTAGTAAGATAAGATAAGATAAGATAAGCCTTTATTAGTCCCACAACGGGGAAATTCCAGGATTGCAACAGCACAAGGATAGCAACACTCAGAGCAACAATCAGAAGGCAAGAAAAAAACAAGCAAGCAAGAGCAGCGAATATACATATGTACATATTACTATAAAATATATATATATATACACACACACACACACACAGTGCAGAGCATTGTAGCTAGATGGAATAAATATGTAAGTATATAAACACACACAGTGCGGAGCAATGTAGCTAGATGGAATAATATGTAGATATATAAAAACACCCAGTGTGGAGCATTGTAGCTAGATGGAATAAATATATAGATATATAAATATAAACACACCCAGTGCTGAGCATTGTAGCTAGATGGAATAAATATGTAAATATATAAACACACAGTGCAGAGCATTGTTGCTAGATGGGATGAAACAGCATAACCATCTACTTAGTTATCCTACATGGTATGATTATGTGCCCATACATATTCTCACCCTCCATAGCGACCGGTATTTTCCTAGTTGTATGCCGGAGGGGACCACTGTGTAAGTCTATTGTATCTTTTGCATTCAAAAAAAACTATTAGTTTGTTACGTCTTTTTGCTATCTCTGCGAGCAGCCCTGCTTAGGTTGTACAGTCTGACAGCCGTTGGTAGGAAGGACCTACGAAACCTCTCGGTTGTGCACCTGGGATGATGTAGTCTGCTGCTAAATGAGCTCCTCAGTGCATTCAGTATGTCCTGCATAGGGTGGAACTCGGACTCCAGCAGAGATGACAGTTTAGCCACCGTCCTTCTCTCTCCTATCTCCTCCACCGGATCAAGGCGCTGCCCCAGGACAGAGCTAGCTTTCTTAATCAGTTTGTTCAGTCTCTTCCTATTGGCTGCAGTAATGCCACTGCCCCAGCAGACCACTCCAAAAGTGATGGCTGATGCCACCACCGTGTCATAGAATGTCTTCAGCAGCGCCCCTTGTACACCAAAAGACCTGAGTCTCCTCAGCAGGAACAGCCTGCGCTGTCCCTTCTTGTAGAGTGCGTCAGTATTGTGTGACCAGTCTAGTTTATTGTTCAGATGAACACCCAGGTACTTATAGGATGTCACCATCTCAATGTCTGTTCCCTGTATATTTACTGGTGCTGTGAGGGGCTGCCCATGCCTGCGGCAGTCCACCACCAGCTCCTTAGTTTTCCTTGCGATGATCTGGAGGCAGTTCCGATGGCACCAGTCCACAAAGTCCTGGATAAGCCCTCTGTACTCAGCTTCATCTCCATTGGAGATGAGGCCAACGATCGCAGAGTCATCAGAGAACTTCTGTAGATGGCAGTGTGTTGTGTTGTGTGAGAAATCCGCAGTATAAAGAGTGAACAGGAAGGGAGCCAGCACCGTTCCCTGGGGGGGCCCCCGTGCTACTGATGATCGTGTCGGACACACAGTCCCGGGTTCTCACAAACTGAGGCCGGTTCGTGAGGTAGTCCAGGATCCATGATGACAGGTGCTGGTCCACCCCTGCGCGCAGCAGCTTGTCCTTCAGGATCATCGGTTGGATGGTGTTGAAAGCACTGGAGAAGTCAAAGAACATGATCCTCACCATATTCCCGGGCTTCTCCAGGTGGGACAGAGAACGGTGAAGGAGGAAGATCACCGCATCCTCCACCCCAATGCCATGCTGGTAGGCGAACTGGAGTGGATCCATCGCTGGTTCCACCAGGGGGCGGAGGTGAGCAAGGAGCAGTCTCTCCAGGGTCTTCATCAAGTGGGACTTCAAGGCCACCGGTCTGTAGCTGTTCAGGTCTTTGGGGTGGGAAGTTTTTGGTACAGGTACCACACAAGATGTTTTCCACAGCTGTGGTACCCTCCCCAGCTTCAGGCTCAGGTTGAAGATGTACGTCACAATCCCACACAGCTGGTCTGCACAGGACTTGAGGAGCTTTGCGCTGATGCCGTCCGGTCCCGACGCCTTCCTCGCCTTGATCTTCCTCAGCTCCGTCCTCACCTGGGTCCTGGTCAGGGTCAGGATGGGGGGCTGTGTGTTGGGAGTGGGGGTTGTTGGTGGAGTGGGGAGTGGGCAGCAGGACTTGATTTCTTTAGAGGCAGCAGTGGTTGTTGTGCAGTCAGGGGGGAGGGCGGTTGGTCAAACCTATTGAAAAACAGATTCAGGTTGTTCGCCCACTCCCTGCCCCCCGTGGCCTGGGGGGAGGTATTCTGGAGCCCAGAGATGGTTTTGAGGTTTCTCCAGACCCCGCTGATGTCGCTCTGTTGCAACTTGTCCTCCATCTTCTTCCTGAAGCTGTCCTTGCCTTCTCTGATCTTTCTCCTCAGCTCCCTCTGTATGGACTTCAACATCTCCCTGTTCCCCGACCTGAAGATCCTCTTCTTCTCTCTCAGAAGTGTTTTAATCTCAGGGTTGATCCAGGGTTTGTTGTTTGAGCAACACCGTATGGTCTTGGTGGGAACAGATTTGTCCACACAGAAGCTGAGATAGCCCGTGAAGGTGTGAATGAGGCCATCGATGTCCTCACCATGTGGATCGCAGCGCTGCTTCCAGGCGGTAGCTTCAAAACAGCCTTTTAGAGTGTCCATTGTCTCCTCAGACCATAACTCCACTGTGTGCATGGCCGGATGTTGTCTGTGCACTAGGGGTTTGTACACCGGCCGAAGATGAACCAAGTTGTGATCCGATCTCCCGAGTGGGGGGAGTTGTGATGAGGTGTACGCCTCCTTAGTGTTTGCGTAGAATAAGTCCAGTGTTTTATTGTCTCTAGTGTGGCATGTGACATACTGGGTAAACGTGGGTAGAATGGGAGACAGTGAAACATGGTTGAAATCGCCTGAGATGAGGAGAAGAGCATCTGGGTGTTCTGTCTGCAGCCTGCTGGTTACTGAATGGATGACGTCACGCGCTGTCCCAGCGTTCGCCGTCGGATTTGCATAAACAACAATGCAGATCACGTGTGAGTGTTCTCTCGGGAGATATGTAGGCCTCATGCTAACAGCTAGCAACTCAATGTCTTTGCTGCAGTGTCGTTGTTTAACAGTGATATGTCCCGGTCTGCACCAGTTGTTGTTAACATACATTATCACTCCACCGCCCCTTGCTTTGCCACTGTCTGGTGTTCGGTCAGCCCGTATCATGTGGAAACCCTCCAGCTCAATGTTAGCATCTGCTGCTAGTTCAGTTAGCCATGTCTCAGAAAACAAAAGGAGAGAGCACTCCCGATATGTGCTATCATAACGGCAGATAGCCGCAAGCTCATCTACCTTTCCCAGTATAGAGCGTACATTTCCCATGACAACAGATGGAAGGGAGGGTATGTACCTTATATTTTTTGTCCTCCGCCTTACTCCAGCCCGGCAGCCGCAGGGTTTTCGCCTCAGTTCTCTCGGTATGTCGAGTTTTTCCAATGGGACCGGGTGGCGGTTGAATGCTAGCAGCTCTTCCCTGCTGTATCGTATCCTGCTATAAACAGTGGCTCCGTCCACCGGCTCAGGAGACATTTGGGACGATCTGTGTGTCCGTGATATAAATGGAGTGAAAAAAAAAGACGGATCAAAAAAAGAGAGGAAGGGAAAAAGACTCAGAATCGAGCCGCTGTTGCAAAAGGCAGCCGACTCATGTGGCGCCGGGAGAGATGTCACCAGTAAGCCACCAATTGTGCAAGTTCTCCCACTTAAAAGATGAGAGAGGTCTCCAATTTTCATCATAGGTATACCTCAACTATGAGAGACAAAATAAGAAAAAAAAATCCAGAAAATCACATTGAAGGATTTTTAATGAATTAATTGGTAAATTCCTCGGTAAAATAAGTATTTGGTCAATAACAAAAGTTTATCTCAATACTTTGTTATATACCCTTCGCTGGCAATGACAGAGGTCAAATGTTTTCTGTAAGTCTTCACAAGGTTTTCACACACTGTTGCTGGTATTTTGGCCCATTCCTCCATGCAGATCTCCTCTAGAGCAGTGATGTTTTGGGGCTGTCGCTGGGCAACACGGACTTTCAAACTCCCTCCAAAGATTTTCTATGGGGTTGAGATCTGGAGACTGGCTAGGCCACTCCAGGACCTTGAAATGCTTCTTACGAAGCCACTCCTTCATTAACCGGGCGGTGTGTTTGGGATCATTGTCATGCTGAAAGATCCAGCCACGTTTCATCTTCAATGCCCTTGCTAATGGAAGGAGGTTTTCACTCAAAATCTCACAATACATGGCCCCATTCATTCTTTCCTTTACACGGATCAGTCGTCCTGGTCCCTTTGCAGAAAAACAGCCCCAAAGCATGATGTTTCCACCCCCATGCTTCACATTAGGTATGGTGTTCTTTCTCCACCAAATACGACAAGTTGAGTTTTTACCAAAAAGATCTATTTTGGTTTCATCTGACCATATGACATTCTCCCAATCCTCTTCTGGATCATCCAAATGCTCTCCAGCAAACTTCAGACAGGCCTGGACATGTACTGGCTTAAGCAGGGGGACACATCTGGCACTGCAGGATTTGAGTCCCTGGCGGCGTAGTGTGTTACTGATGTAGCCTTTGTTACTTTGGTCCCAGCTCTCTGCAGGTCATTCACTAGGTCCCCGCGTGTGGTTCTGGGATTTTTGCTCACCGTTCTCGTGATCATTTTGACCCCAAGGGATGAGATATTGCGTGAAGCCCCAAATCGAGGGAGATTATCAGTGGTCTTGTATGTCTTCCATTTTCTAATAATTGCTTCCACAGTTGATTTCTTCACACCAAGCTGCTTACCTATTGCAGATTGAGTCTTCCCAGCCTGGTGCAGGTCTACAATTTTGTTTCTGGTGTCCTTTGACAGCTCTTTGGTCTTGGCCATAGTGGAGTTTGGAGTCTGACTGTTTGAGGTTGTGGACAGGTGTCTTTTATACTGATAACAAGTTCAAACAGGTGCCATTAATACAGGTAACGAGTGGAGGACAGAGGAGCCTCTTAAAGAAGAAGTTACAGGTCTGTTAGAGCCAGAAATCTTGCTTGTTTGTAGGTGACCAAATACTTATTTTACTGAGGAATTTACCAATTAATTCATTAAAAATCCTTCAATGTGATCTTCTGGATTTTTTTTTTTCCATTTTATCTCTCATAGGTGTGGTATACCTATGATGAAAATTGGAGACCTCTCTCATCTTTTAAGTGGGAGAACTTGCACAATTGGTGGCTGACTAAATACTTTTTTGCCCCACTGTATTAAGAAATTTAAGATCCACATGACTGCAGCCAACCTCCCTGGACGTGGCTGCAGGAGGAGACGGATAATACGAATGTAACAAAAGAGCCCAGAACAACCTCTAAACACATTCATGGTGAACTCCAAGGTCAAGGTACATCAGTGTCAGATCACACCATCTGTCGTTGTTTGAGCCAAAGTGGACTTCATGGGAGACGACCAAGGAGGACACCACTGTTGAAAACAAATTATAAAAAAGCCAGACTGGAATTTGCCAAACTGCATGTTGACAAGCCACAAAGCTTCTGGGAGAATGTCCTATGGATAGACGAGGCAAAACTGGAACTTTTTGGCAAGGCACATCAGCGCTATGTTCACAGACACAAAAATGAAGCATACCAAGAAAAGAACACTGTCCCAACTGTGAAACATGGAGGAGGTTCTGTTATGTTCTGGGGCTGCTTTGCTGGATCTGGCACAGGGTGTCTTGAATTTGTGCAGGGTACAATGAAATCTCAAGACTATCAAGGTATTCTAGAGAGAAATGTGCTGCCCAGTGTCAGAAAGCTTGGTCTCAGTCGCAGGTCATGAGTCTTGCAACAGCATAATGACCCAAAACACACAGCTAAAAACACCCAAGAATGGCTAAGAGCCAAACATTGGACTATTCTAAAGTGGCCTTCTATGAGCCCTGATCTAAATCCTATTGAACATATGTGGAAGGAGCTGAAAAATGCCATCTGGAGAAAGCACCCTT
This sequence comes from Pholidichthys leucotaenia, assembly GCA_020510985.1. Lineage (NCBI taxonomy): Eukaryota > Metazoa > Chordata > Actinopteri > Cichliformes > Pholidichthyidae > Pholidichthys > Pholidichthys leucotaenia. The sequence continues at coordinate 277,901,979 of CM035844.1, forward strand.
CAAACCTGAGACAACTGGAGCAGTTTGCTCATGAGGAGTGGGCCAAAATACCTGCTGAGAGGTGCAGAAGTCTCTTTGACAGTTACAGAAATCGTTTGATTGCACCGATTGCCTCAAAAGGTTGTGCAAGAAAATATTAAGTTAAGGGTACCATCATTTTTGTCCAGGCCTGTTTCATGAGTTTGTTTTTTAAAATAATTCTGTTGAACCACAATTCAAAAGCATTGTCTGATTTTCATTGGTTAATTTTCATAGAATTTTTATTTATTACCACTTTTGTCAGATTCAAATTATTTCTGTGACCACTGTGGGTTTTTCTTTGATTAACAGAGGGGTACCAACAATTTTGTCCACATCTGTATACAGTGGGGCAAAAAAGTATTTAGTCAGCCACCAATTGTGCAAGTTCTCCCACTTAAAAGATGAGAGAGGTCTCCAATTTTCATCCTAAGTATACCTCAACTATGCGAGACAAAATGAGAAAAAAAAAATCCAGAAAATCACACTGAAGGATTTTTAATGAATTAATTGGTAAATTCCTCGGTAAAATAAGTATTTGGTCACCTACAAACAAGCAAGATTTCTGGCTCTCACAGACCTGTATCAACTTCTTTAAGAGGCTCCTCTTAAAGAAACTTAAAAACTTAAAAACTCAACTTGTCATGTTTGGAGGAGAAAGAATGCCGAGATGCATCCAAAGAACACCATACCTACTATGAAGCATGGGGGTGGAAACATCATGCTTTGGGGCTGTTTTTCTGCAAAGGGACCAGAACGACTGATCCGTGTAAAGGAAAGAATGAATGGGGCCATGTATCGTGAGATTTTGAGTGAAAACCTCCTTCCATCAGCAAGGGCATTGAAGATGAAACGTGGCTGGGTCTTTCAGCATGACAATGATCCCAAACACATCACCCGGGCAATGAAGGAGTGGCTTCGTAAGAAGCATTTCAAGGTCCTGGAGTGGCCTAGCCAGTCTCCAGATCTCAACCCCATAGAAAATCTTTGGAGGGAGTTGAAAGTCCATGTTGCCCAGCGACAGCCCCAAAACATCACTGCTCTAGAGGAGATCTGCATGGAGGAATGGGTCAAAATACCATTAACAGTGTGTGACAACGTTTTTAAGACTTACAGAAAATGTTTGACCTCTGTCATTGTTATATACCCTTTTTTGGCAAAGTATTGAGATGAACTTTTGTTATTGACCAAATACTTATCTTACCAAGGAATTTACCAATTAATTCATTACAAATCCTTGAATGTGATTTTCTGCATATTTTTTTTCTCATTTTGTTACTCATAGTTGAGGTATACCTATGATGAAAATTGGGAGACCTCTCATCTTTTAAGCGGGAGAACTTGCACAATTGGCGAGCTGACATGGCAGCTCGCCTGAAGTTTGCCAAAAGACACATGAAGTGCTCTCAAGACCATGAGAAACAAAATTCTCTGGTCTGATGAGACAAAGATTTAACTCTCTGGCATGAATGCAAGGCATCATGTTTGGAGGAAACTAGGCACCACTCATCACCATGCAAATGGTGGTGGCAGCATCTTGCTGTGGGGATGTTTTTCAGCAGCAGGAACTGGAAGACTTGTCAGGATAGAAGCAAAGATAAATGCAGCAATGTACAGAGACATCCTGGATGAAAACCTGCTCCAGAACGCTCTTGACCTAAGACTGGGGCGATGGTTCCTTTTAGAGTTCATCCAAGCCTTGAACTTATCTTTTGGACCCTATTCCTACCAGGTTATTTAAAAAAGTCTTCCCATTTATTGGTAGCCGTATTCTTAAAATAATCAATTCTTCTTTAACTTTAGGTCATGTACCGCAGGCTTTTAAAATTGCTGTAATTAAACCCTTACTCAAAAAGCCAACGCTGGATCCAGGAGTTTTAGCTATTGACCAATCTCTAATCTGCCTTTCATTTCAAATATCTTACAAAGAGTTGTTGCTACGCAATTATTTGACCACTTGCAGGCAAATGGTTTATTTGAAGAGTTTCAATCTGGGTTCAGAATCCACCATAGCACTGAAGCAGCCTAAGTGAAGGTCACAAATGACCTCCCTATTGCAGCTGATAATGGACTTGTTTCTGTACTTGTCTTTTAGATCGTAGTGCAGTCTTTGATACCATCGACCATGATATTATACTTATTAGATTAGAACACTATGTTGGACTAAATGGAACTTCGCTGCAGTGGTTTACATCTTATTTGTCCGATAGACTTCAGTTTGTTCATATCAATAATGAGTTTTCTTCTAACTCTAAACTCAGTCATGGAGTTCCACAGTGATCTGTGTTAGGCCCTACTCTTTTTAGTTTATATATGCTTCCGTGAGGCAACATCATTAGAAAGCACTGCACACATTTTCACTGTTACGCAGATGACACACAATTATACCTGTCAAAGAAGCCTGATGATTGTAATCAATTAGCCAAGTTAGATGCCTGTCTTAAGGAAATCAAAGCTTGGATGACTTGTAATTTTCTGCTATTAAACCCAGATAAAACTGAAGTAATACTTGTTGGTCCAAAAACCTGAGAAATACCTTTCCAAAGCAAACTCTTAACTTGGATGTGGCTACTCTTTCTCTGAATAGTTCTGTGAGGAACCCTGGAGTTATTTTTGATCAAGATCTGTTTTTCAATTCACATATTAAATTTGTTTCTTAGACTGCCTTCTATCATTTGCGTAATATTGCCAAGATTAGGAGCATTGTGTCTCTGAGTGATGCTGAGAAACTGATCCACGCTTTTGGTAGCTCTAGATTAGATTATTGTAACTCGTTATTATCAGGTTGTCTTAAAATATCTTTAAAAAGTCTTTATCTATCCATCCATCCATCTTCTACCGCTTTTCCAGAGGTCCGGGTCACGGAGGCAGCAGTTCAAGCAGAGAAGCCCAGACTTCCCTCTCCTCAGCCACCTGCTCCAGCTCTTCAGAGGATACCAAGGCGTTCCCAGACCAGCTGGGAGACATAGTCTCTCCACCGAGTCCTGGGTTTGTCCCGGGGTCTCCTCCCAGTGGGACGTGCCCAAAACACCTCAATGGGAGGCGTCCAGGAGGCATCCTAATCAGATGCCCATACCACCTCAACTGACTCCTTTCAATGTGGAGGAGCTGCAGTTCTACTCTGAGCCTCTCCCGGATGACTGAGCTCTTCACCCCATCTCTGAGGGTGAGTCCAGCAATCCTATGGAGAAAGCTCATTTCAGCCGCTTGTATCCGCAATCTCGTTCTTTCGGCCATTACTCGAAGCTCGTGACCATAGGTGAGAGTAGGAACGTAGATTGACTGGTAAATCAACAGCTTTGCCTTAGAACTCAGCTTCCTCTTCACCACAACAGACCAGTACAACGTCCGCATCACTGCAGATGCTGCTCCGATCCGTCTGTCAATCTCTTGCTCCATTCTCCCCTCACTCGTGAATAAGACCCCAAGATACATAAACTCCTCCACTTGGGGAAGGAGCTTGTCCCCAACCTGGAGAGGACAATCCACCTTTTGCCGGCTGAGGACCATGAACTCGGACTTGGACTTGGAGGTGCTGATTCTCATCCCAGCTGCTTCACACTCAGCGGCAAACCGTCCCAGCAAGAACTGTAGGTCATTGCTGGATGAAGCAAACAGGACAACATTATCTGCAAACAACAGAGATGAGACCATGTGGTCACCAAGCATGACACCCTCCATTCCCTGGCTGCGCCTAGAAATCCTGTCCATAAAAATTATGAACAGGATCGTGACAAAGGGCAGCCCTGGCGGAGTCCAACTCTCACTGGGAATGAGTCCGACCGAGTGTTGGCAATACAAACCTAACTCTCACAATGGTCGTACAGAGACCGAATAGCTCGTAACAACAAGCCCGATACCCCATACTCCCGAAGCACCCCTCACAAAAAACCACGAGGGACGCAGTCGAATGCCTTCTCCAAGTCCACAAAACACATATAAACTGTTTGGGAAAACTCCCACAAACCCTAGAGAATTCTCGAGAGGGCAAAGAGCTGGTCCAATGTGACACGGCCAGGACGAAAACCGCATTGCTCCTCCTGAATCCGAGGTTTGACCAACGGCCGGACTCTCCTCTCCAGTACCTTGGCATACACCTTCCCAGGGAGGCTGAGGAGTGTGATCCCTCTAAAGTTGGAGCACACCCTTCAGTCCCCTTTTCTGAAGAGAGGAACCACCACCCCGGTTTGCCATGACAAAGGCACTGCCCCCGACCTCCACGCAATGTTGCAGAGGCGTGTCACACAGCCCTACAACATCCAGGGCCTTGAGGTACTCAGGGCGAATCTCGTCCACCCCCGGAACCTGGCCACCAAGGAGATTTTTAACCATCTTGGCGACCTCAGCCCCGTGATAGGTGAGTCGTCCCCCTCGTCCACAAGCCCTGCTTCCTCTGTGGAAGGCGTATCAGTGGGATTGAGGAGATCCTCAAGTATTCCTTCCACCGCCGGACGATATCCCCAGTCGAAGTCAACAGCGCCCCATCCGCACCATACACAGTGTGGACAGGGAGCTGCTTCCCCCTCCTGAGCCACTGGACAGTTTGCCAGAATCTCTTCGAGGCCGACCGAAAGTCTTGTTCCATGGTCTCACCAAGCTCCTCCCATACCAAGGTTTTTGCTTCAGCAACCACCCGAGCTGCACTCTGCTTGGCCTGCTGGTACACCTCAGCTGCTTTGGGAGTCTCACAAGTCAACCAAGCCTGATAGGACTCCTTCTTCAACTTAATGGCCCCCCTCACCACTGGTGTCAACCACGTGGGTCGGGGGTTGCCACCACGAGATGCACCGACCACCTTGCGGCTGCAGCTCTGGGCCGCCGCTTCAACAATAGAGGTGGAGAACATGGCCCATTCAGACTCCATGTCTCCAGACTCCCTCGGAATGTGGTTGAAGTTCTTCCGGATGTGGGAGCTGAAGACCTCCCGGATCCCCTCACAGATCGTCACCTTATCTAGGTGGGGGGTTTGCGTGCCCCAGTGATCCCAGGAGCTATGTTGTCCGGGGCAATTTGCCTCTGATAGGGTCACCAAAGACAAACTGGTCCTGGGTGAAGGGCCAGACTAAGAACGATGCAACAGACTCTCATGATAAATTCAAGATCAAGGATTCAGTGTACCCCGCCCGGTATGGGGTTACCAGAGCCCCACCCTGGAGCCAGGCCTGGGGGAGGGGCTTGATAGCTAGCGTCTGGTGGCCGGGTTTCCACCCATGGGACCCGGCCGGGGTCAGCCAAAAGGAGTTACACGGGTCCACCCTCCAGTGGGCTCACCACCTGCAGGAGGGATCATGGGGATCTGGTGCTATGTGGATTAGGTGGCGGTCAAAGGCGGAGACCTTGGCGGACTGATCCCAAGCTTTCTAAACTGGCTTTTGGTACGTGGAATGTCACCTCTCTGGTGGGGAAGGAGCCTGAGCTGGTGTACGAGGTTGAGAGATACCGGCTAGATATAGTCGGCCTCACCTCAACACACAGCTCCGGTTCCGGAACCAGTCTCCTGGAGACGGGCGGGAGCTTGGCCTTTTCTGGATTTGGCCCGGGCAAGAGGCAACACGCAGGGGTGAGTATTCTTGTGTTCCCCCACCTTGCTGCCTCTATATTGGAGTTTTCCCCGGTGGACAAAAGGGTTGCTTCCCTGTGCCTTAGGCTTGGGAAATGGGTCCTGACCATCATTTTTGCCTATGCACCAAATGATGTTTCAGAGTACCAACCCTTTTTGGAGTCTCTGACTGGGGTGCTGGAGGGTGCTCCTCTTGGAGACTCCATTGTCCTACTGGGGGACTTCAATGTGCACGTGGGCAATGACAGTGAAACCTGGAGGGGGGTGATTGGGAGGAACGACCTGCCCGATCTGAACCCGAGTGGTGTTCAGTTAATGCACTTCTGTGCTAACCACAGTTTGTCCATAACGAACACCATGTTCAAGCATAAGGGTGTCCTATGTGCACCTGGCACCAGGACACCCTAGGTCGCAGGTTGATGATCGATTTTGTTATCGTGTCATCAGACCTGCGATCGTATGTCTTGGACACTCGGGTAAAGAGAGGTGCAGAGCTGTCAACTGAGCACCACCTGGTGGTGAGTTGGATCTGATGGCAGGGGAGGATGCCATGCAGACCTGGTAGACCCAAACGTATAGTGAGGGTGTGCTGGGAACGTCTGGCTGAGACCCCTGTCCGGGAGGCCTCAAGAGTCTCCAGTTGATCCAAAATGCTGCTGCAAGAGTTTTAACAGATACTAGAAAGAGAGATCATATCTCTCTGGTTCTGGCCTCCCTTCACTGGCTTCCCATAGAGTTTAGAATTAAGTTTAAAATCCTTCTTTTCATTTACAAAGCTCTTAATAGTCAGGCCCCCTTTTATATAAAAGATTTGATATTACCCTATCATCCTAACAGAGCACTACGCTCCCAAAATGCTGGATAACTTATAATACCTAGAATATCCAAAAGTACAATCTGAGGAAGAGCCTTCAGCTATCAAGCTCCTTTCCTGTGGAACCAGTTACCAATCTGGGTTCGGGAGTCAGACTCGATCTCTGTTTTTAAGAATAGGATAAAAAACCTTCCTCTTCAATATAGCCTACGATTAGGGAGGGATCTCAAGTCTCTTATCCCTCCCTTTGTTTTGCTGTTAATAGATTTAGACTGCCAGGTGACCTCCAATAACGTACTTGGCTTCACTCCTTTAATGTTTGCGCTCTTTATGTCTATTCTTTTCATCTTCTCTCTCCCCTCACCCCCCAGCCAGTTGCAGCAGTTGACTATCCCTCCCTAAGCCTGGTTCTGCTAGAGGTTTCTTCCTGTTAAAATGGAGTTTTTCCTCTCCACCATCGCCAAGTGCTTGCTCACAGGGGATCACCTGATTGCTGGGGTCTTTCTGCAATTGTGGGGTTTCCCCTACATTTGAAAGTGCTATGAGATGACTATTGTTGTGATATGGCACTATATAAATAAAGTTGAATTGAATTGGTTCATTTTTCAGCAGGACAACGACCCTAAGCACACAGCCAAGGTATCAAAGGAGTGGCTTCAGGACAACTCTGTCAGTGGCCCAGCCAGAGCCCAGACTTGAATCCAATTGAATATCTCTAGAGAGATCTGAAAATTGAGAGGTGCTGCAAAGAGGAATGGGCCAAACTGCCCAAATATAGGTGGGCCAAGCTTGTGGCATCATATTCAAAAAGACTTGACGCTGTATTTGCTGCTAAAGGTCCATCAACAAAGTATTGAGCAAAGGCTGTGAATATATGATTTCATAGTTTTTTGTTTTTCATAAATTTGAAAAAATTTAAAAAAAAAAAAAACTTTTTTCACTTGACCTTTTTGGGGTATTGTCTGCATTTTGAGGAAAAAATGGATTTAATCCATTATGGAATAAAGCTGCAACAACAAAATGTGGAATAAGTGAAGTGCTGTGAATACTTTCTGGATGCACTGTATGCATGAAAATGATTTTCCTTGAAACCAGCTAGTAACATATCTGCCATACCCACTGATAAATTCAGACTAGATTATTGTGAACTGTTTGAAACAGCAATACCAAGGAAGGTCAGTAGGTGGGAATAGTTCTCCATCTCACTCTAATATGGAACAAACATCACTGGTTGAATAAGATTTGATTAGCAGCCATTCAGTAAAGACTATATGGAAAAGGCCATTGATTTACTATTTTGTAATGAAATGTGCTACATTTGAACCATGTATTTTAATAACAAATTGGAAAAAGCAACAGTGAACCCTAAACAATACTCTAAATTGCATCATGTTCAAGCACGTCCAGAAACAAGCTCCTGGTTCTCAAATTTTTTAATTTTTTTTTTTTTTTTACACCAGCTACTGATTTCAGTAGCTGGGCTGCACGGGCTGCACGGTGCTCGGCAGTAGCTGGGCTGCACGGTGGCGCAGTGGTTTAGCACTGTGGCAGCACAGTTTTACCCTTGGCCGGGGGATCGCGGGGATCATGAGGTCGTGGGTTCGATCCCAGCCCCCGACCAACAGTGAGCTGTGTGGAGTTTGCATGTTCTCCCCGTGTTGCGTGGGTTTACTCCGGGATTTCTCCGGTTTCCTCCCGCACACCAAAAACATGTAGGTTTAGGGCGCTCGCGCACGCAGCGACCAGCAGCCGGTGGCTTGTCACCAGACTGCAAACCAAGTCTACCTACGGGTACAAATAACAACAACAACAAAAAAAAAAAGCCTTCCGTCTCTGCCCATTTCTTTGATCCACGCCCAGCGCTATTTGTTTTTAAGTCCTTTGTCAATTAAGACATCTTCCCCAGTCCTCAAAAACTTACTCTCCATCCTACAGAATGTATGAAAGGTTTTCTGCCTGCTGAAGGATGAAACACTCGCGTTTCCAGTGACTCAATCTCGCTGTCACTACGATCAGAAGCGCACCACTTATATCTAGAGAAAAACTAGATGGATCATTAGCCGCTAGAAGTGAAGCCACCGGGCCGCCATATTAGTACTACTAAAAGGGTTTAGTAGTAAACGGTCCTACTTTTACCTCAATAACTTCACAAAAAATAACAGACTTTGAACTTCTTGGCATGGAGATACAACTTACAATTTTCAAAGGCGGGGTTCACCTTGGACAGATCACCAATCCATCACAGACAGAAAGACAACCATTAACTCTCACATTCATGCCTCAGGACCATTTAGAATCCCCAGTTGATGCCAATTAACCTGACATGCATGTCTTTGGTCTGTGGGAGGAAACCAGAGTACCTGGAGAAAACCCACGCAGACACAGGGAGAACATGCAAACTCCACACAGAAGGGTCACCAATGGTCAGGGGTGGAATCAAACCCGTGACCTTCTTACTGTGCTGCCACAGTGCTAACCACTGCTCCACCGAGCTGCCCAGTTCTGATCCTTGCATGTGATAATTACAGCAGTGATGAATCTGTTTCAGATTCAACAAGTTATTTCAAGGGGACAAAACTATTTTTCCACATGATAACATGGATCCCTGAGCTCTAAAAGGACACAGGATGAAAATTTGACTTTTTTAGTCTTTTTACACATGAACTTGTCTGTCTGGAGTGGCTATCAATAAAAACACTAAAAATACCCACAACCCTGTTGCTTTGTTAAAGGAGACGGACATTGACATTTTTTTATTGAACCAATCAACTGATTGTATGAAAATATTCCATTCTTCCCATTCCCCTGATTTAATATGTGTCACCATCCTACATAAATGAAATTATTTAGTCATAGCCCATCTTTCACTCAGTGATGCTGCAGTACCGCCATCTCCCGATAGGTGCGTGCAGCCTTCACGTCAATTCGGTATGAAAAAAAATTGCAGAACGAGAGCAAAGTGATTCGGACAGCGATTATTTTCTAGAGTTTGACGACCTCAATATAAATGATTACAAATGATTACATTGACAATGAAGACGTTTTGGGTGGTGTGTGGGCTGTCAGCCTTATTTGTTCAAGGGAGAGGAGAAAGACGCAACACGGACGGGAAAAGAACACGTTTACGATCGGCTGTAAGATATTTCTAGGTAAAAGATGCTTACAAATATTTTTCTTTGGCGACATGCATGGTCACACTTAATTTTAAAAATAAAACTACCCATTGGTCACTCGCTGCCTGATGACATGTTAATCATCATCTTCTCAGCCGCTGATTAGCACCTGCTGGTCTGTGCGCAGCTGGAGCTGATGAGACAGATGACGGCCCACATCGTCCACACGAGTGAGTTTATAAACAATATTTATTCATTTGATTTAATTTCCCAGATGAATTATGAAGAAACCATTCAATAATCAATGCAAACGGAATAATCAATGTCAACCCCATATTTTTCAGGCGATACAGATTCATAGTGTTGGGGATTTTTTTGGAGAAGAAGTGAGGGTTATGTTGCCTGCCTGTGCGGTGAGCCTCATCAGAGAAACCTTCCCATTTCATCACTACAAGGGATTTTGCCTACCAAGATTACATTTGTGAACAATGTTATTTAAATAAAGTTTTGTAAAATCATATATTGAGTTATTATTAGTATATTGAGTTTATGAAATATAAATTGATCAAACAGGCACAACCACCTCCCTATACAGCACTGAATATTTCATATTTGATGAGTATGAACACCCTAATATGCTAATATTTGATAAGTTGGTAAGGCAATGCAAACCATGGCTTGGAATTCATTTAAGATGTTTAGTAAACATTTGCAGTGAATATTAAAAATAAAAAAACGTACCCTGTTTACTTCTCGTGTTCTGACAGTTGACTGTCACTGACCCCGTTCTCAGAGTCACACTTGGAAATCGAGGCATATATAGTTGGAATAGCCGTTTTCTTTATCAGAAATCTTTTGGCAAATTTCATTTCAAATTGACATGATGTCTGGCCCAGGAAACACGCACGCAGGCTCAGGATAGATTTAACAGCTTTATTCAACAAGCAGGTGTGTGTGAATGGATTTATGGGGATGTGCTGACGAGGTGCAGGTGTGCGCGCAGCTCAATCCGCTGAGGAGCGGCGAGTCGTGACACAAATTGCATCTTATTCTCGAAATCGCTGTCAAGGAAATCTCTACTGCACATTTTTGGTGTTTTACCGACATAAGTCCTTTTTTTTTTGCGTTTTCTGAACGAATTTCACCCATGCCGTTCTGATTTTCACAGGGACGGGACATTCAAAAACACTCACAGCATGCTCCTCTGGTATAACGTCGCACCCGTACACAACACAACGACAAACCATAATTAATTCGATTCCTGAAATCCTAATGTTAATAAATAATCTATTTGTAATCCAAAAGTATTCCGAGAAATATCCGTAATCGCCGATTTTAAAATGTAAACATCAAATTAAAAAAAAGCAATGTCCGCCAACTGTGTGCCACACCGAATTGACGTCACACAGTCAGTGGCCATTTTAGCCGCTGTTCTTGGCTGGGTCAGACAGCTCTCCACAACAGCGTACTTCAAGAGCGCATTGTCACCTTATGCGACATACGTTGACACCAAAACATGTGGGGTTCCAATTAGCTCGTCTCAGACAACAATTTGAGATATGATTTAGCGATTTTGAGTTTTTGTCTGTCCGTCACCTTTAAGGTGCCATCACACCAAACGTCAACGGGCAAATTTTTCCCACAGCACGAACACATTATAACTCAATGTAAACACACGACATGAATTCACCGTCTGAGTGAGATGCAGACAGGTGAAGCTGCCTTCATGACTTCTGCAGCTGTGTTCAGCCTGCTGTGGAAATCCCCAAAACAACAAGGTTTACATTATCAGACAGGGGCTCAAGGGGTTAAAGCAAAAGAAAAAAAAAAAAAAAAAAAAAAATCCTGAGCCTGAATTTTTATCAGGGACCAGGTTCACAGGGGTGGAGATACATGTGCACGCACACACAAATCCATTTTATATACTGTATATATATTTTTATGTGTATGTATATAAATATACACTAGTACATACCCGTGCATGCTGAAAAAGTTGTCCCTTCCTCCAAAACTTCACAAGATGGGTGTTTCCATTGCTAGCTTGCTAGCCTTGTTATCAAGTCCATGGCAGGAATCTGGGGGTAAATAACTCTGGCATCCTGATTCAGGTGAAGAGCTCCCGGTCCTTTTGTCTCCAGGTGAGTGGCAGTTTCATTGTCCAACTAGTGTTCTCGCCAATGATGATACTTTTACTCAGATGCTGGCGCTATCCCTCGGACGTGAACACAAGAATGTGTGATTTCAAGTGTGCTCGCCTCTTTCCATTGATTTTGTATGGATTGGTGCCGCCCGTTCACATTTGGTGTGAAGGCACCTTTAGGGTCCACCATGACCTCACTACATCTCGTTCAGTGAACATTTCTGATTTGTCACTGGCTGTGACGTGATGGTGAGCCCGTGCTCAGCACATCAACAGTAGTATAAAATGTACTATTTATTCGTAATTCTGTTTTCGACGTCTCTTCTAGTTGGTTATACACACAGCACTGTCCAACTTCTATTTCTGAACATGTCACGACGGTGTTTTGATACACAAATTACCACATACTGCATTGTTTCCCGTTGGAGATGCTAGCAGGGGCTAATGGCTAACTGGCTGGAGCAGACAATTCCTCCACTGAACCAGAAGAAAAACTCATTTGAAGAGCAAAATATAACTGTATAGTCAAAGATACTAAATTGTTTTTCCACTGGGTTAGATCAATCAAAGTCAAACACAAACTGAGACCAGTACAAGTACATCAGATTTATGGAGTTACTGAAAATATTATTTTAATGTTATCATTTTATTTTAGGACAGTTTCTCAAAGACTCAACCTGGACATTTCTAACCTTTGCCTGTTTCATTCTCACAGAGATTATTTGAGGTCAGAGAGTCATCATCACTGTTACTGTGACTTCCTGTTTCAGTCGTCTCTTCTTTGGTTTGGGTTCTTCTTCTTTAGTTGATCCTGAGTCTGCATGCCGCCCTCCATCATTTTGGATCTCAGCTTCACTACCAGCTGTTCTCCCTCCTGACTGATGCAGAATTTCTTCTCTTCACCTTTAACCTGTGGAGCTTCTGCTTGCTCCTGTTCATTTTTTTCATTTCAATTATCTCTCCCTGTTGTTTCAAAGGTTTTCAAAGCAGTATGGATAATGTTTTTCCACTGCTTTCAGTCAGTTTTGTGTGTTTTCCATGTCCAGAAGTTCAAGTTTCCTAGTTTTATGTACGACTTCAATGAGTCCTTCCATCGTTTGACCTGTCCTCCACATTTTTTCTGACTCTGATGGAGTTCAGAAAAGACAACCTGTTTCGGGAGTCTTGTGTCACCATACGAAGATGGTGGCCAGCCCACCGGAGTTGATACTTAATGATGTGAGCTTCTATACTAGTGTTACTTGCTTCTTCTAGAATGCTTAGGTTAGTGTGATAATTTTACAAAGAGACGGTCGATATTCTTCAAAGACATCCTTGATGGAATCATTCGAGACTTCTTAGTTGTTTACAGTATGCTGTCCATGTTCAGAACCATAGAGTAGGACAGGTATGATAACTGCATTCTAAACATCAAGCTTTGTTTTTCTAATGAGTTCTGTTTTGGAACATTCTCTTTTTTAAATTTGGCAAATGCTGTTACTGTACTGGAGATTCTACTTTGGATTTCCTTATCACTGTTATTGACCTGGGTAAGGTGACTTCCCAGGAAACATAACACATCAACAAATTCAAGTGGTTCTCCATCGACAGTGACTGGATTCGTAGTCAGGGAGGAAATGTTTTTCCCTGGCTGAGGTTCACCCTTTGAGTGTGAGAATTTGCATGCCCCTAGTGACAGAGCACGGCAATGCACCTGTCTTCTCACTCTGACATGATCGGCTGCATTGGGGATTTGTCCTGATTTGTAATGATTTGCCAGTTTCAAAAGGTGGCAGACATCCGTTGGAGGACTCAGTGGATGATATGTAATACACCAAAATTAAATTAAATTAATTAAATCACCCTTTATTGTCATTCAACTGTACAACCAATCATGTACAGTAGAACGAGATTGTCTTTTACCCATCTACTGTGTTAGTCACACACACCCCAAGTGTAGAATCAGAGGGCCGCTGCCATGCAAGGCGCCGCAACAAATTTCCCTCCTCCATTCCATTATTGCTGAGCACCAAGCTGGACGGCAGGAAGTTCCACTTTTATATGGTCTTCGGCATGACCCAGCCGGGATTTGAACCCCTGCCTCCCGGGTGTGGGGCGGATGCTCTACCAACTGAGCCACCGAGTGGTGGCTCACCGGAAGAAGAACTCCTCATTTCTTTTTCCTGTTTTTAGCATTTAGCCCAGAAAGCTCATATGGCCACGATCGGTCATCGTCACTTTTTCGGCTTTCTACACAGAAAATAGCCACGGGATAACAAGCAAAATTTATGTGGGATAATCAGAAGACTTTGGAGATGTAGTACAGACTTTAAATGACCAACAGAATGCAAAATATGGACTATGATGGGTGAAAACGCAGTGACCACACCAGCCAGCCAGCCACCCCAGCCCCACTTTGTCAACAGTAAGTGACGTATTTCTGTTTTTTTTTAATATGTATTGATTTCTTGCTCATATACTTTGAAGATAAGATGATGAGGTACCTCTGTACAAAAACCGGTGTCAAAAGACTGAACCATTCTTTGTGTAAGTACGTCCAAAGACCAGTTTTGACTGAGTTATGGAATTTAAAGTGGTGCTGCGACATTATGCAAATTAAGATGCGTACATTTATTCCTCCATCTGAAACTTTGGATCATATTTTACATCTTTCTAATTGACAGTAAGCCATTATCGCTTACTACTTTAAAGTTAAAGCCTTGGAAATCTGAACTATTTTATTAACAGAAAATATTTACCACTCTTGACCACTAGGGGTTATGTCGCAATTCGGCGACAGTCACACTCAAAGAGTTAAACAAGGACCTTGGTTTTGAAGATGTTAAGATTAAGATAAAGTTTCTTGAAGCCGATGCTGAAGACACTCATTGACCTTTGCATGTCATGGAAGTTGTGTGCACACAGCATGCCATCATCGGCATACTGAAGCTTGCGGACACTGAACTGGGTGACTTTCGATTTGGATTTAGGTCTGTCAAGATTGAACAAGCTGCCATCCATTCGATAGCGAAGATCAACTCTCTTTGGAAGATTGTTTTGGATAAGTAACAGTAAGGCAGTGAGATGGATGTTGAACAAACACGGACCAATCACACAGCCTTGTTTAACTCCGGTTTGAATTGGAAATGCTGCTGATAATGAGTTGTTGTGTTTAACAACTGATGTCATATCATTGTGTAGAAGTCTCAGGATGGTGAAGAACTTTGTGGAACAGTCAATTCTCTGCAGAACAGTCCTGAGTGCCTCATGATTTCGAGAAATAAAGGTGTTGGATAGGCCGATGAAGGCCATAAACAAGTCCTGCTTCTGCTTTTGAGATTTTTCCTGTATTTGTCTTGCAACAGATACTGTATGTCTGTTGCTCCTCTTCTGCTTCTGAATAGGGGTGGGTTCAAAAGATTGATTCTCCTATTTGAATCAATTTACGTTTGACTGAGCCAATATTGATCCACAAAATTTGTGGCTCGATCTTTCATTACAATGCTCTTACATTTATGAAACACAAAACGCAATCGGCTGGCTGAATTCTCACATGATTTTTCAATCATATGCGAATTCCCTGTGCTGCATGCTCACATCTTTACTTCCGTGTTTACATGAGCAGAATTGCCGACGTGCGTGATGTGTTTTAATTTATCAACAAAAATCACCCCTAAAGACTGTGCTCAACAGTTTCTGAATATTTTTCATAAAGCCAGGATAAATTCTTTTGTACTATGTGCAGCGTTGTGTTGGAATGTAAACAAAAGTTAACAACTGGTAAACACTATTCTAATGGAAAAAGCACATGGAGAATGGACAATGGACCAGACTGAGAGGAAGACTGCTGCAGCTGGTCGGGCAAGTAAAATATTGTTATTTTTTAAACATCTGTCGTAAATTCATAATTCCGCCAGCATTTTCTTTTACAAAGTATGGAGACAGTAGTTAGCTGTTGGTTAAGAGCTGTAAATAAATGCAGACTAAAGGCATATTTTATAAAGATTAGAATGTAATGAAAACATTGGATGCGTTTTTAGTCAGGATTTCAGGGCTTCATGACAGAGGCAGCTGCCTTCATCAGTGTTTCCTCTGGCTTAAAGACCTTGGCGCGGCGGCAACATATTTTTCGGGGGGGGGGGGGTGCGGGGTGGACATATATGTATGAATATGTTAATTTTATACTATTTTTTTTTTATTTTGCACAGTAACTTTGCAGATAATAATAATAATGCATCAGATTTATATAGCGCTTTATCATAGACACTCAAAGATGCTTTTTGCAGATACATTATTCATTCACTCCAGACAGACAATGGTAGTGGCAAGCTATTACTGTAGCCACAGCTGCCCTGAGGCAGGCTGCCAATCCGAGCCAACGGCCTCCAGCCACCACCGAACATTTTTACACAGTAATATAACATTTATACACACAGAACATTTATACACAGTATTCTTACACAGTAAAACATTGATAAAGGTAGTAAGAGAAATGCTCTTTGCCGACGACAGTGCTCTAGTTGCACACAGTGCGGAAGATATGCAATCTTTAGTGGAGAAATTTACAAGAGCAGCTAGCCAATTCAGCCTCACAATCAACATCAAGAAGACAGAGTGCCTTTATCAACCACCAAAGTTCCAATTATCAACATCACTACCAGAAGAGATCAGCATTGGTACAGAGCCACTAGTCAAGTGCAAGACTTTCAAGTATCTAGGGAGTACTGTTTCAGAGAATGCTAGGCTGGAGGATGAACTCTCTCAGAATGGGAAGAGAGAGTGCTGTGTTTGGAAACTTGAGGGAGACTGTAGAACAATCGACATGTGTCTATCCGTGTGAAATGCAAAGTGTACAGAGTGACAGTACTGGCTACTTTATTGTACAGTGCTGAAACTTGGACTGTTTACCGGGTGCAGGTAAAGAAATTCCACGCGTACATGATGACACACCTTCGAGCCATAATGAACATCTCATGGAAAGACAAGATAACAACACAGAAGTGTTGAAACCAGCTGGTCTACCATCAATGGAGGACATGCTAATACAGATGAACCTGAGATGGCTTGGACATGTTGAGAGGATCGACCACCAGCGCCTCCCTCAGCAGTTACTCTACTCACAGTTATGCAAGAGCAAACGCAATCAGGGTAGACCAAGGCTCAGATTTAAAGACACTGTAAAAAGTAACTTGAAGTTGGATCCAGACAGGAGTTCCTGGCAGCGGAAGGCTAAGGACAGAGCTGTGTGGAGGAATCTGATCAGACCTAAATGAAACAGTCATTGTCGCCCACGACAGACTGCTATGATGATGATGATGATGATGATGATGATGTACAATGAAATTGCAGGTGCTCCACCAGGCTACTGCACAATTAAGAATGAAAAGAAGGATATCAATAAAATAAAGTTACGGAGCACACAATTGACTAGCCCAGGATTATAGGAATGTACACAGGTTTGGTAGTGATGGATCAATTCACAGATGGATCAATGTACATGAAAGTGCAGAGTGCAAAGACAGGAGCGTTACTATGATAATTAAAAGGTCCTCAGTTCTGTGCATGTGAGTGTTTGGGGGAGGGGGTGGGGCCTCTGGCTGTTGGAAGCTTGTTTGGCCCAGGGGAAGAAACTGTTTGTCAGTCTGGAGGTGTGGGGCCTGATCGATCCGAACCGTCATCCAGAGGGAAGCAGGTCAAACAGGTGATGGGTGGGATGAGAGGAGTCTACTGTGATGGCCTTGGTTTTGCTGAGACAGGAGGATCGGGAGATGTCTTCCAGGGTACCACACACCCACACAGTAGGTGAGCACACTCTCCACTGAGCAGTGGTAAAACGCCAGAAGCAGCTTCTGGTCCAGGTTGTTCTTCCTCAGGACACAGGGTTTCTTTACGAGGGCCTTGGTGTTGACAGACCAGGAGAGGTCAGAGGAGATGTGGGTGCCCAAGAACCTAAACGTGGGGACGGTTTCCATGCAGAGTCCATTTATGAGGAGGGGGGTGTGGTCCTGTCTGTTCTTCCTGAAGTCCATGATGAAGTCTTTAATTTTGTAGACATTCAGTTTCAGGTTGTTTACTGACCACCACAACAGCAGATTCTCTACCTCCATCCTGTATGCCTTATCATCATCAGTGATGAGCCCATCCAAGGCGGTATTGTCCGCATACTTCACAATGGCAGTGGTTGGGTGGGTTGGAATACAGTCAAAGGTGTACAGAGAGTACAGTAGAGGGCTTAGCATGCCACCCTGGGGGAAACCTGTGCTGAGTGACAATGTGGAGGAGTGGTGGGGGCCAAGTCAGACCATTTGTGGGTGGTTAGTGAGCAAGTTTTTTATCCAGGAGCAGGTGGGGGGGGGGGGGTCTGGAGGGGGTGCAGTTTCTTGATCAGGATGTCCGGGATGATGGTGTTGAACACTGAGCTGTAGTCCACAAAGTGCCTCCTCACATAGCTCCTTGGGTTCTCCAGGTAGCTCAGCGTTCTGTGGAGTGTGGTAGCGATAGCGTCTTTCGTGGACCAGTTCTCCCTGTAGGCGAACTGGTGTGGGTCGAACGAGGGGGGAAGAAAGTCCCCGATGTGCTGGGACACCAGTCGCTCAAAACACTTCATGACTACAGACGTGAGTGCGATGGGTCTGTAGTCGTTCAGGCTGTCAATTGTGGACTTTTCGGGGATGGGGATGATGGTGGAGGCCTTGAGGCATGTGGGGATGGTGGCGTACAACAGGGAGAGGTTGAACAGCTTGGTGAGTATCGCTGCCAGCTGGTCAGCACATGCTTTGACCACCACTCCCAGGATGCCATCAGGACCAGCAGCTCTGCGAGGGTTCAATGCTCTCAGCTTCCTCCTCACCTAATGCTCCTATAGAGAGAGAGGGGAGGGGGAGGAAGAGGGGGGAGGAGGACGAGTTGGAAGGGGGGCAGTGTGTGTGGTGGTGTAGTGTTCTCAAACTGGGCAAAGAAGCTGTGAAGCTCCTCTGCCAGTGTGAGGCTGCTGTCCGATGTTGGAGGGCACTGATCTCTGTAGCTGGTGAGGACCTGGATGCCTCTCCACATCTGTCGGGGGTTGCTGCCCATGAGGAAGCCCTCCACCTTCTTCCTATAAGCATTCTTAGCATATTTTATGGCTCTTCTCAGGTCAGCTCTGAGGACAAAGTTGTAGCTAGATAATTTGTTGTGAGGTGCACCAGAGAACAGTAGGGCTGGAAGTGAGATTCCCAACACTGAATTGGACTCAATTTTTAGCCATTTTGGAGCAGTAGATGGCCAGCCGTCATTAGGGAAGTCCCGCTGCCAAAAAGCAAGAACCCTCGCATTTGCAGCCCAATATCGTCGGCCTCCGTCGTTCTATGATGACCAACGGTAAGCAGCCCAATAGTAATGGCTAAATACAGGAAGACTGAGACCACCTTTGCTCCCAGCTTTCTGTAGGTGAAGTTTGAAGACACAAGGTGGTTTATTAGCCCAAACAAAAGAGAGGATGACTGAGTCCAACTGTTTGAAGAAAGATAAGGGAAGATAAATAGGGAGGTTCTGGAAACAATACAAAACCCTTTTTTTTTTTTTATTACTTATTTTGTACCCATAGGTAGATTTGTTTTGCAGTCTGGCGACAAGCCACCAGCTGCCGGTCGCTGCGTGCACAAGCGCCCCGTATCCCTAACCTGCATGTTTTTGGCATGTGGGAGGAAACCGGAGAAATCCCGGAGTAAACCCACGCAACACGGGGAGAACATGCAAACTCCACACAGATCACCGTTGGCCGGGGGCAGGGATCGAACCCACGATCTCACGATCCCCGCAATCCCCCGGCCGAGGGTAAACTGTGCTGCCACAGTGCTAACCACTGCACCACCGTGCAGCCCAACCTTGGCAGTACAACCATTTTTAAAGCATTGATGTGGCCAATTAATGAGAGGGAAGGAGTCTCCATTTTCTGATGTTATTTTTTAGATCCCCAATCATGTCCAAGTAGTTCAGTTTCATTAAAAACTTGGGATTTCTAGGAATTTTAAGTCCAAGATAGGTAAAATGAGTGGTGACCAACTTAAATGGTAAACAGTTCAGAAATGTAGGACTCAAATTGTTTGCCAAGGACAAGAATTCAGATTTGTCCCAAATAATTGTATATCCTGATAGCTTTCAAAATGATTTTATGTAATTCAACAAATTGGGGACTGAAACTACTGGATATGATAGATAAATCAGTAAATCATCCGCATACAGATTCACCAGACTTTCAACATTGCCCAGTCTAATGCCGTGGATACCCGGGTGGCTCCTGATTCCAACTGTCAAAGATTCCAAAGCTATTTCAAAGAGAAGGGGAGAGAGGGGGTCTCCCTGCCTCACCCCTCGTTGCAGCTCAAAAGGTTGGGATTTATCTGTGTTAGTGAGAATGGAGGAAGTTGGATGAGAGTAGATTATTTTAATCCACTCTATAAAATTTACTCCAAATCCCAAGCGTTTCAATAACTTAAACATAAAGGGCCATTCAATTTGATCGAATGCCTTTTGGGCATCTAAAGACAGAATGGCACCTTGCGCGTTTTCATTGTGTGCAGAATATATTGTATTCAACAGCAAACAAACATTACGAAATGAAAACCTATTTGGGACAAAGCCAGTTTGATCAGGATGCAAAATTGAGGTGATATAATTACTTAGCTTTGTGGCCAGAACCTTTGTTATTATTTTTTGGTCACAATTCAAGAGAGCGATGAGTCTGTAACTTGCAGGATTAGTTTCTTTTCCTTTTTTTCAAAAGCAAACAAATATTTGCATCATAAAGGGAGTTAGGAAATCTTTTGTTTTTCCATGAGTCATTTACCATCCTTAACATGCGGGGAGCAACTTTTTCATGAAATGCCTTATAAAATTCACACCCAATTTCATCTGGACTGGCAGCTTTTCTGGAAGGGAAAGCTCGGATAGCATTTGAGAGATCGGGTTTTGGAAATTGTGGAATCTAAATCTTCTTTTGCGTCATCATCTAATTGAGGAATATCTAAGTTGGTAAAAAAGTCTGTGAAATCTGCTTCAGTAACCTGAACTTTGCTGGAGTACAAGTCTTTATAGGAATTTATTTCTTTTGGATTTGCAATTCAAGCACCCGATTTGGATTTAATCCTATGGATAGCTTTACTAGCCTGCTCGCCCCCCAGTTGGCTTGGTAATAGTTTCTCTGGTTTGTCGCCAAGTTCAAAATGTTTCTGTTTAAGTTTCAGCAGAAGGTTTCCAACACACCTACTAAGAATACTATTATATTCATATTTCAGTTTTAAGATGTAATTGTAGTCTGACTAAGAGAGAGAGGATCTGTATGTCTCTTCAAGAACAGGAAGAGTTTTTCAATAACCCTAAGGCGGCCGTTAAGTTCTCGTTTTTTGAGGATTCAAAGGAGATAATGTGGCCCTGCATCACAACTTTGAATGTTTCCCATAAGATGGAGTCAGATACAGTGGGGCAAAAAAGTATTTAGTCAGCCACCAATTGTGCAAGTTCTCCCACTTAAAAGATGAGCGAGGTCTCCAATTTTCATCATAGGTATACCTCAACTATGAGAGACAAAATGAGAAAAAAAAATTCGAGAAAATCACATTGTCTGATTTTTTTTTTTTTTTATTTAAGTTTTTGTAAAGGGTATACAGGTCGTTACAGCAATGCAGTGTTTACATTTTCATCACATGTTCCCTTATTTTCTGATATCTGACAACATTGGAAGATTAATTCTTACAACACCCCTTTTTTTTTTTTTTAAAGTGAAAGAAAAAGTGAAATTAAAGAGAAAAAAAAACAAGAAACAAATAACAAAAAAAAAAACAAACCAGTAAAAAACAAACAAAAAGAAAAAGTAAGTAAATAAAGATAAAAGAGCATCTGAGTAGCGTTGGAACAAAGAGCGGAACCATTATTGAAATGGTATTTGTCAAAGATTAGATCTAATGGAAGACACATATGCGATCCAGGGTTGCCAAAAGTTCATGAACACATCCATGTCCTGTCTCAGTGCGAATGTCAACTTTTCCATTGAGTAAATGTCTTGGATCACGTTAGTCCAATCTTCAGGTGTAGGACAGTCCTTCAACATCCATTTTTTAGTTAGAGCTTTTTTGCTTGCCAATATTAAAACATTGAATAAGTATTTTTCTCCTCGTCTTTCCAGTGAGTCCGGTAGTAAACCCAAATACAAAGTTACAAAAGAAAAGGGAACTGTAATTTTGAATATTTTCCCCAATATTGTCTGTACCTTGGTCCAATATTGGTGGATAACTGGGCATGACCAAAACACATGAAAATGATTTGCAGTCTTTTCACCACACAAGCGCCAACAGTTCAATCCCTTATGGGTAAATTTGTTTTGTGCAGGTGTTCTGAAAAATCTTGCCAAGTTTTTCCATCCAAATTCTCTCCACTGCAGGGATGAGGTACTTTTCCATTGCTGTTTATTTAGCTTTTCCCATATTTCCAGTTGTAAAGTGAAATTCCCCTCTTTTTCCCATCTCTCTTTTATATAAGATGTGTTGTCTCCTTTTAAGTCTTGAAGACCTTGGTATATTTTAGAAATGTATCTGATCCCTGGGATCCCTTTATATGCCATTAAGAAGACCTTCAGAACACCTGACTGGGCCCTTTCCAAATCCTCCTTTTTAAGTATATTGTTTATGTGGTGTCTAAGCTGGAAGAACCTGTAAAGGTCTTGATTTATTAGGCCTTGTTTTTTCAAATCTTCAAAACTTCTTAAGATTTGCCCTTTAAAAAAATCGTAATATTTTATCAGCCCTTTCTCCTTCCACTTTTTAAATCTGGTGTCTGTTTTATTAGGAGTAAAGTCCTGATCATAGGCGATCCATTGCAGAAGTCGATAGGGCTCTTTAGTTTGATTCTCTCTGACTATCTTAAACCAAATTTTTAGCGGGGTCTCTATCACCGGGTTAGTGTTATTCAAAAGCTTAGGTAAGACATTGTTCCCTATTATCGCCTGTAGGGGGATGTCACTTGTTATTTGGCATTCCATCTCCTTCCATTGTGCAGTGTAGACTGGGTTACATATCTCTACTAAAGTTTTAATTTGTGCGGCTTTAAAGTAGTCCCTGATATTTGGCAGCGCGAGCCCACCTTTGTCTTTGTTTAGCTGTAGGGTTCTATATCTGATTCTAGGTCTCTTGCCCTGCCATATGAATCTTGAGATCCTTCTGTCCAGCTCCTGCCATGTTTTTTTGGGAGGTTCTACCGGTATTGTTTGGAAAAGGTATAGAAGACGTGGAAGTATATTCATTTTGACTGCTTCAATTCTTTGTGCGATACCCAAGAATGGTATCATATTCCATCTTGCTAGATCAGATTTTATTTTTGCCATCAGTGGGTCATAGTTTAGTGTTATAATTTTGTTGAGTTGTTTCGGGATATTGACCCCCAGATATTTCATAGATTCCGACTCCCAGTTAGTTTTGAGTTTGCTTAGTGAATAATGATTTGGGTCATAGTTGAATGTTAAAACTTGGGTTTTATGCATATTTAATTTGTACCCCGATAAATCTCCATACTCTGAAAAAACTGAGGTTAGTTCTGGTAAAGAAGTGTCCGGCTGCCCTAGGTATATTAAAATGTCATCAGCAAAGAGTGCTATTTTATGTTCCTTCTGACCAAGTGTAATACCTTGAATTTTTTGGTTTTGTCTTATCCATTGGCTCAGAGGTTCTATGAAGATTGCAAAGAGCAGTGGAGACAGGGGGCAGCCCTGACGACATCCTCTTTCCAGTTCAAAAGATGATGATAAATTACCGTTAATCCTTATTTTAGCTGTTGGTTTTTTATATAATGCCTGTATAGTTCTAATGAAGTTGTTATGAAAATTGAAACTGGATAAGATTCTATATAGAAAAGACCAGTCAACCGAATCGAATGCTTTTTCAGCATCTAATCCCAATATGACTGCATTTAAGTTATATTTTTTTATATGATGAATTATGTGTAAAGTGCGTCGAATGTTGTCTTGTGTCTGTCTTTGTCTTATAAAACCTGTTTGGTCTAAATGAATTAGGTCTGTCAGTATATTTTCTAACCTTTTGGCAAGGATAATGGTAAAAAGCTTATAGTCCTGATTTAGTACACTGATTGGTCTGTAGTTGGAGCACTCTAGTTTATCCTTTTCAGGTTTAGGTATAACTGCAATGACCCCTTCTCTCCAGGAGGGGGGGATTTCCCCTGTGTGGAGGACATAATTAAATGTTTTCAGGAGGAGAGGAGATAGTTGCTGTTTAAAGGTTTTGTACCACTCTGCTGTATAGCCATCAGCTCCTGGGGATTTGTTAGCTTTAAGTTTCATAATTGCTTTTTCCAATTCTTTAGGATGTATTTCTGACAGTAGTGTTTTATTTTGTGACTCCGTAAGTTGGGGAAGGTTTAATGTGTTTAGGAATGCCTCGGATGCGTTTTTATGTTTTTTGTGGGAGTATAAGTTCTTATAGTAATTCTCGAAGTTTTTAAGAATATCCTGAATTCTGAATTTTATTTCCTTTGATACTGGGTCTCTGATTTTGTAGATTGCTCTTTCTGTTTGATGTTTCCTCAATTTATAGGCTAGCAATTTTGCCCATTTACTGCCTGCTTCATAGTATTTTTGTTTCAGAAATGTAAGTTTCTTCTGGATTTCTATTGTGTAGATCTCATTTATTTGGTTTTTAATTTCCTTAATCTTGAGCGAGTCAGTAGAATGAGTGTTGCCTTTGTGTTCTTTTTCTTGGTTCCTAAGTTCTGACTCTAATGTGGATAGTTTTTCTTGTCTTAGTTTCTTTTGGGTTGCCAGTTTTGCAATAATCTTTCCTCTTGTTACAGCTTTACATGCATCCCACAGTATTAAAGGGGATACTTCTCCATTATCGTTATCTTCCAAATATCTGAGAATATCTAATTCCAATTCATCTTTCAATGGTCCTTTCAGGACATTTGAATTTAACCTCCAAGAAAATGTATTATTTGTGTATTTTTGGATATTTAAGTCCATGTAGATCGGACTGTGAGAATACAAGAATAGAATACCTACCTATAGGGGTAGGTATTCTTGTATCGCCCCACCTTGCTGCCTCTATATTGGAGTTTTCCCCGGTGGACGAAAGGGTTGCTTCCCTGCGCCTTCGGGTTGGGAAACGGGTCCTGACCATCATTTGTGCCTATGCACCAAATGATGTTTCAGAGTACCCACCCTTTTTGGAGTCTGTGACTGGGGTGCTGGAGGGTGCTCCTCCTGGAGACTCCATTGTCCTACTGGGGGACTTCAATGCGCATGTGGGCAACGACAGTGAAACCTGGAGGGGGGTGATTGGGAGGAACGGCCTGCCCGATCTGAACCCGAGTGGTGTTCAGTTATTGGACTTCTGTGCTAACCACAGTCTGTCTATAACGAACACCATGTTCAAGCATAAGGGTGTCCATATGTGCACCTGGCACCAGGACACCCTAGGCCGCAGGTCGATGATCGATTTTGTTATCGTATCATCAGACCTGCGACCGTATGTCTTGGACACCCGAGTAAAGAGAGGTGCAGAGCTGTCAACTGATCACCACCTGGTGGTGAGTTGGATCCGATGGCAGGGGAGGAAGCCATTCAGACCTGGTAGACCCAAACGTATAGTGAGGGTGTGCTGGGAGCGTCTGGCTGAGGCCCCTGTCCGGGAGGTCTTCAACTCCCACCTCCGGAAGAACTTCAACCACATTCCGAGGGAGTCTGGAGACATGGAGTCTGAATGGGCCATGTTCTCCACCTCTGTTGTTGAAGCGGCAGCCCAGAGCTGCGGCCGCAAGGTGGTCGGTGCATCTCGTGGTGGCAACCCCCGAACCAAGTGGTGGACACCAGTGGTGAGGGGGGCCATTAAGCTGAAGAAGGAGTCCTATCAAGCTTGGTTGGCTTGTGGGACTCCCGAAGCAGCTGAGGTGTACCGGCAGGCCAAGCGGAGTGCAGCTCGGGTGGTTGCTGAAGCAAAAACCCGGGTATGGGAGGAGTTCGGTGAGGCCATGGAACAAGACTTTCGATCGGCTTCAAAGAGATTCTGGCAAACTGTTCGGCGGCTCAGGAGGGGAAAGCAGCTCCCCGTCCACACTGTGTATGGTGCGGATGGGACACTGTTGACTTCAACTGGGGATATCGTCGGGCGGTGGAAGGAATACTTCGAGGATCTCCTCAATCACACTGATACGCCTTCCACAGAGGAAGCAGGGTTTGGGGACGAGGGGGATGACTCGCCTATCACAGGGGCTGAGGTCGCCAAGGTGGTTAAAAATCTCCTTGGTGGCCGGGCCCCGGGGGTGGACGAGATTCGCCCCGAGTACC
The DNA here is from genome assembly GCA_020510985.1 of Pholidichthys leucotaenia. NCBI lineage: Eukaryota > Metazoa > Chordata > Actinopteri > Cichliformes > Pholidichthyidae > Pholidichthys > Pholidichthys leucotaenia. The sequence continues at coordinate 277,927,929 of CM035844.1, forward strand.
TCAAGGCCCTGGATGTTGTTGGGTTGTCATGGTTGACACGCCTCTGCAACATTGCGTGGAGGTCGGGGGCAGTGCCTTTGGCATGGCAAACCGGGGTGGTGGTTCCTCTCTTCAAAAAAGGGGACCGGAGGGTGTGCTCCAACTTTAGAGGGATCACACTCCTCAGCCTCCCTGGGAAGGTCTATGCCAAGGTACTGGAGAGGAGAGTCCGGCCGTTGGTCGAACCTCGGATTCAGGAGGAGCAATGTGGTTTTCGTCCTGGCCGTGGCACATCGGACCAGCTCTTTACCCTCTCGAGAATTCTTGAGGGTTCGTGGGAGTTTGCCCAACCAGTTTACATGTGTTTTGTGGACTTGGAGAAGGCATTTGACCGCGTCCCTCGTGGATTTTTGTGGGGGGTGCTTCGGGAGTATGGGGTATCGGGCTTGTTGTTACGAGCTATTCGGTCTCTGTACGACCGTTGTGAGAGTTTAGTTCGCATTGCCAACACTCGGTCGGAGTCATTCCCAGTGAGAGTTGGACTCCGCCAGGGCTGCCCTTTGTCACCGGTCCTGTTCATAATTTTTATGGACAGGATTTCTAGGCGCAGCCAGGGAATGGAGGGTGTCATGCTTGGTGACCACAGGATCTCATCTCTGTTGTTTGCAGATGATGTTGTCCTGTTGGCTTCATCCAGCAATGACCTACAGCTCTTGCTGGGACGGTTTGCCGCTGAGTGTGAAGCGGCTGGGATGAGAATCAGCACCTCCAAGTCCGAGTCCATGGTCCTCAGCCGGAAAAAGGTGGATTGTCCTCTCCGGGTTGGGGACAGGCTCCTGCCCCAAGTGGAGGAGTTTAAGTATCTTGGGGTCTTGTTCACGAGTGAGGGGAAAATGGAGCGAGAGATCGACAGACGGATTGGAGCAGCATCTGCAGTGATGCGGACGTTGTACCGGTCTGTTGTGGTGAAGAGGGAGCTTAGTTCTAAGGCAAAGCTGTCGATTTACCAGTCAATCTACGTTCCTACTCTCACCTATGGTCACGAGCTTTGGGTAATGACCGAAAGAACGAGATCGCGGATACAAGCGGCTGAAATGAGCTTTCTCCGTAGGATTGCTGGACTCACCCTCAGAGATAGGGTGAGGAGCTCAGTCATCCGGGAGAGGCTCAGAGTAGAACCGCTGCTCCTCCACATTGAAAGGAGTCAGTTGAGGTGGTATGGGCATCTGATTAGGATGCCTCCTGGACGCCTCCCACTTGAGGTGTTTCAGGCACGTCCCACTGGGAGGAGACCCCGGGGCAGACCCAGGACTCGGTGGAGAGACTATGTCTCCCAGCTAGTCTGGGAACGCCTTGGTATCCCCTCTGAAGAGCTGGAGCAGGTGGCTGGGGAGAGGGAAGTCTGGGCTTCTCTGCTTGAACTGCTGCCTCCGCGACCCGGACCTCCGGAAAAGCGGTAGAAGATGGATGGATGGATGGATAGATCGGACTGTGGTCGGAGAGATCCATCAGTCCTATTTTACATGTTTTTACTCTTCCAATGTCTCTATTAAACATAAAAAAATAGTCAATCCTTGAGTAAGATGAATGTGGAGTTGAGTAAAATGTATAGTCTTTTACACTGGGGTTGAGTTCCCTCCACACGTCACAGATTCCCAATTCTTTTAGTAGCATCCGAGTCTTCCTGTTTTGGGTGTTATTTTGATGTGGGGAATTACCAGAAGCATCCCAGTATGGATTCAGTCTAAGATTGAAGTCCCCACCACATATCACTAAACCTTGAGCTTTAGTTATCATTAGGTCGAATACATTTTTATAAAATTTCCAGTTAGCCCCTGGGGGAGCATACACATTCAGCAGGGTGATATCTTCTCCCTCTAGCCGCCCAGTTACCAAACTGTATCTCCCTTCTTTATCTTTGTGTTCTGATTTTTTTTCAAATGTAATTTTGGTTGATATCAATGTCGCTACTCCCCTCCTCCTCCCTGATTTATATGAAGATGAAGAGATCATTTTAAACCCTTGTCTACTGAGTTTATCGTGTTCCACGTCTGTTAGGTGGGTTTCTTGTAAAAGTATTATTCCTGCTTTGTCTTTTTTCATTTTGCCTAGAATCTTGGATCTTTTAACTGGATTCAGGATTCCTTTTACATTATATGAAATTATTTTGGTTACACCCTGTTTCTCCATTGTGTTATCCTACACTTTATTACATGTATAGTTTATTTCTCTTATCTTATCATGTTTAATGTTGCAGCATTGTACCGAGACAAATTCCTAGTTTGTGTACTACATGAACAATGGCAATAAACCTGATTCTGATTCTGATTCTGTTGTTTTGTTTAGTATAACTGTGTGGTGGCCCTCTTTTGTGCTACTCAGAAACTGAAAGAACATTAAAAACAAGAAAAACATTAAGAACATAGTGTAAAAAACTTTAAAACAAAAAGCTGTCATAAGAACTTCCTGAGCTGAGGTCTTTTTAAAGACCCTGTAAGAGCCTTGATGGAGTGAAGGCTCTGAGGGAAATTCCTCAAACTCTGTTACGTGTTGAGGGCCCTCTCTTACCACTGAAAGTAGTCCCATGCTTTTAACGTGAGTTTCAGAACCCAATCCAAACTTGTAATGATTTTTTTTTTTTTCCTTTTATGCCTAAACCCTGTGAAATTGTGTGCACCCTCCCACCCCCATCACATCAAACATTCACGCAAAAACAGTATTTGTTAGTATGAGGAGAACATGTGGATTATTGTCACATTTCTATTTTAACAAGTTTTTTTTTTTTTATTACAAAGACTTATTTGTTTCAAATAATATGATTGTTCCATGAAATGTTTTACCACATGCTGAATATGCATCTCCTTTAATGTTTGTTACCTTGTATGAGGGGGGTTGGATGTGCGGATTGATTCAAGAGAAAAAAAAAAAAAAGGTCGCTATTCCAACCTGAAAACGGATAGTTTATCCGCGACGCTCTGGTGCTGGGTTTCCCGCTGCTGGTCCGTGGATTTTGAAGGTCTTTGTGTTGTCCATGTTTGCGCTTTGATCTTCTCACTCGGGTCTGCTGCGGGTTTAAATACCGTTACCGGGAGGCCTCTTTTCGCCATGTCAGCTGTTGCTTCTTCCGCCGAATTATAGAGACACGTTTCATCGCCGTAGAAGACCCTTAACTTCGCAGGAAATGGTGTCTGAAAGCGCAATTTCTTCTCTCTTAACACCTTTTTCGCGTCATTGTATTCCCTGCGCTTTTTAAGGACCTCCGGGGCGTAATCGTGTTCCACGTAGACTTTTCTCTCCTGGTGCATAAATCCTTTTTTCTGCCAGGCCAGTCTTACAACCTCTTGTTTTATTTTGAAATTGGAAAATCTTACCAACACCGAACGTGGGGGCGCTTCCGCCGCCGGCCTAGCGGCTAATGAACGATGTGCCTTTTCTATCTTCAAGTCGGTGGTTTGTGGAATATCCAATTTCTCTCTTAGTAAGGATTCCACGCATTCTGCCATTGAGTTAAAACCATTTTCGGTTCCTTCTATCAGACCATGAATTCTTATGTTGTCTCTTCTTTGTTTTCCTTCTTGGTCGGTTAGCTTAGCCTCTATAGCTGCTTGTCTTTTGCGTAGGTCTAGCACAGAATCTTCGAGCACTTTTATTCGATCCTCTGTTTCCAAGATTCGGTTCTCGGCCTGGTCCACTCTGCTGTTTGTCCTTTTCAATTCTTCTCTGAATTCCCGAAATTCGGCCGTAACATCTCGGCGAAATCGTCGTAGCTCCTCAAATAGTGATTTCAGGCTAACCCTTTTGTTAGCTATCACCAGTTCCTCGTCTTCTGAACGGAGATCTTCCAGTTCGGATTCTCCGGCCGATACGTGTCCTGGCCTGGAGAATTTCAGTTTCTTCTGTTTTCCTTTAGACATGATGATTTTGTCTTTTGATTTTCACTCCTCCAAAAATCCGTTAAGTTTGATTTTCAAGGTGTTATCCTGGATTGGGTCTGAGAACTTCAGTGTTAAGCTGCAGTCGCCATGGCGTCCAGACCGGAAGTCCACATTGTCTGATTTTTGAAGAATTTATTTGCAAATTATGGTGGAAAATAAGTATTTGGTCACCTACAAACAAGCAAGATTTCTGGCTCTCACAGACCTGTAACTTCTTCTTTAAGAGGCTCCTCTGTCCTCCACTCGTTACCTGTATTAATGGCACCTGTTTAAACTCGTTATCAGTATAAAAGACACCTATCCACAACCTCAAACAGTCAGACTCCAAACTCCACTATGGCCAAGACCAAAGAGCTGTCAAAGGACACCAGAAACAAAATTGTAGACCTGCACCAGGCTGAGAAGACTCAATATGCAATAGGTAACAGCTTGGTGTGAAGAAATCAACTGTGGGAGCAATTATTAGAAACTGGAAGACATACAAGACCACTGATAATCTCCCCCAATCTGGGGCTCCACGCAACATCTCACCCCGTGGGGTCAAAATGATCACAAGAACGGTGAGCAAAAATCCCAGAACCACACGGGGGGACCTAGTGAATGACCTGCAGAGAGCTGGGACCAAAGTAACAAAGGCTACCATCAGTAACACACTACGCCGTCAGGGACTCAAATCCTGCAGTGCCAGACGTGTCCCCCTGCTTAAGCCAGTACATGTCCAGGCCCGTCTGAAGTTTGCTAGAGAGCATTTGCTAGAGAGCGTTTTTCAATAGGTTTGATCAACCGCCCTCCCCCATTACTGCACAACAACCACTGCTGCCTCTAAAGACATTAAGTCCTGCTGCCCACTCCCCACTCCACCGACACCCCCGACTTCCAACACACAGCCCCCCATCCTGACCCTGACCAGGACCCAGGTGAGGACGGAGCTGAGGAAGATCAAGGCGAGGAAGGCGACGGGACCAGACGGCATCAGCGCAAAGCTCCTCAAGTCCTGTGCAGACCAGCTGTGTGGGATTGTGGCGTACATCTTCAACCTGAGCCTGAAACTGGGGAGGGTACCACAGCTGTGGAAAACATCTTGTGTGGTACCCGTACCAAAAACTTCCCACCCCAAAGACCTGAACAGCTACAGACCGGTGGCCTTGACGTCCCACTTGATGAAGACCCTGGAGAGACTGCTCCTTGCTCACCTCCGCCCCCTGGTGGAACCAGCGATGGATCCACTCCAGTTCGCCTACCAGCATGGCATTGGGGTGGAGGATGCGGTGATCTTCCTCCTTCACCGTTCTCTGTCCCACCTGGAGAAGCCCGGGAATGTGGTGAGGATCATGTTCTTTGACTTCTCCAGTGTTTTCAACACCATCCAACCGATGATCCTGAAGGACAAGCTGCTGCGCACAGGGGTGGACCAGCACCTGTCATCATGGATCCTGGACTACCTCACGAACTGGCCTCAGTTTGTGAGAACCCGGGACTGTGTGTCCGACACGATCATTGGTAGCACGAGGGCCCCCCAGGGAACGGTGTTGGCTCCCTTCCTGTTCACTCTTTATACTGCGGACTTCTCACACAACACAACACACTGCCATCTACAGAAGTTCTCTGATGACTCTGCGATCGTTGGCCTCATTTCCAATGGAGATGAAGCTGAGTACAGAGGGCTTATCCAGGACTTTGTGGACTGGTGCCATCGGAACTGCCTCTAGATCAACGCGAGGAAAACTAAGGAGCTGGTGGTGGACTGCTGCAGGCATGGACAACCCCTCACAGCACCAGTAAATATACAGGGAACAGACATTGAGATGGTGACATCCTACAAGTACCTGGGTGTTCATCTGAACAATAAACTAGACTGGTCACACAATACTGACGCACTCTACAAGAAGGGACAGCGCAGGCTGTTCCTACTGAGGAGACTCAGGTCTTTTGGTGTACAAGGGGCGCTGCTGAAGACATTCTATGACACGGTGGTGGCATCAGCCATCACTTTTGGAGTGGTCTGCTGGGGCAGTGGCATTACTGCAGCCGATAGGAAGAGACTGAACAAACTGATCAAGAAAGCTAGCTCTGTCCTGGGGCAGCGCCTTGACCCGGTGGAGGAGATAGGAGAGAGAAGGACGGTGGCTAAACTGTCATCTCTGCTGGAGTCCGAGTTCCACCCTATGCAGGACATACTGAATGCACTGAGGAGCTCATTTAGCAGCAGACTACATCATCCCAGGTGCACAACCGAGAGGTTTCGCAGGTCCTTCCTACCTACGGCTGTCAGACTGTACAACCTAAGCAGGGCTGCTCGCAGAGATAGCAAAAAAGACGTAACAACCTAATAGTTTCTTGAATGCAAAAGATGCAATAGACTTACACAATGGTCCCCTCCGGCATACAACTAGGAAAATACCGGTCGCTATGGAGGGTGAGAATATGTATGGGCACATAATCATACCATGTAGGATAACTAAGTAGACGGTTGTGCTGTTTCATCCCATCTAGCAACAATGCTCTGCACTGGGTGTGTTTATATATTTACATATTATTCCATCTAGCTACATTGCTCCGCACTGTGTGTGTTTATATATTTACATATTTATTCCACCTAGCTGCAATGCTCCGTACTGTGGGTGTTTATATATCTACATATTTATTCCATCTAGCTACAATGCTCCGCACTGTGTGTTTATATACTCATATATTTATTCCATCCAGCTACAATGCTCTGCACTGTGTGTCTGTGTGTGTATATATATATATTTATAGTAATATGTACATATGTATATTAGCTGCTCTTGCTTTTTTTTTTTTTTTCCCCTTGCCTTCTGATTGTTGCTCTGAGTGTTGCTATCCCTGTGCTGTTGCAATCCTGGAATTCCCCCGTTGTGGGACTAATAAAGGCTTATCTTATCTTATCTTATTTGGATGATCCAGAAGAGGAGTGGGAGAATGTCATATGGTCAGATGAAACCAAAATAGAACTTTTTGGTAAAAACTCAACTTGTCGTGTTTGGAGGAGAAAGAACATCATACCTACTGTGAAGCATGGGGGTGGAAACATCATGCTTTGGGGCTGTTTTTCTGCAAAGGGACCAGGACGACTGATCCATGTAAAGGAAAGAATGAATGGGGCCATGTATCGTGAGATTTTGAGTGAAAACCTCCTTCCATCAGCAAGGGCACTGAAGACGAAACGTGGCTGGGTCTTTCAGCATGACAGTGATCCCAAACACAACGCCCGGGCAATGAAGGAGTGGCTTCATAAGAAGCATTTCAAGGTCCTGGAGTGGCCTAGCCAGTCTCCAGATCTCAACCCCATAGAAAATCTTTGGAGGGAGTTGAAAGTCCGTGTTGCCCAGTGACAGCCCCAAAACATCACTGCTCTAGAGGAAATCTCATCTGCATGGAGGAATGGGCCAAAATACCAGCAACAGTGTGTGAAAACCTTGTTAAGACTTACAGAAAACGTTTGACCTCTGTCATTGCCAACAAAGGGTATATAACAAAGTACTGAGATGAACTTTTGTTAATGACCAAATACTTATTTTTCACGATAATTTGCAAATAAATTCTTTAAAAATCAGACAATGTGGGGACTTCTGGTCTGGACACCATGGTGATAGCAGCTTAACGCTGAAGCTCCCAGACCCGATCCAGGAAAATACTTTGAAAATCGGATTAAACGGATTTTTGGAAAAGTGAAAATCAAAAGACAAAGTCATCATGCCTAAAGGAAAACAGAAGAAATCAACATTTACCAGGCCAGGACACGCATTGGCCAGAGAATCCGATCCGGAGGATTTCCATTCAGAAGACGAGGAGCTGAATGAAGCTAGCAAAAAGGTTAGCTTAAAAATGGTACTTAAAGAATTAAGATGATTTCGCCGAGTGTTGAGCCGAATTTCGTGAAATCAAAGAAGAAATAAAAAGGACAAACAGCAGAGTGGACCAGGCCGAGGACCGAATCTTGGAAGCAGAGGAAAGAATAAAAGTGCTGGAAGATACCGTGCTGGATCTACACAAAAGACAGTCAAGACTGGAGGCTAAGCTAACCGACCAAGAAGGAAGACTACGAAGAGACAACATAAGAATTCATGGTCTGAAAGAAGGAGTCGAGGACGGTTTCACCACAATGGCTGCATGTGTGGAATCCATACTGAGAGAGAAGTTGGAAATTCCCCAATCCACCGATTTGAAAATAGAAAGGGCGCACCGTTCATTAGCCCCAAGGCCATCGGCGGAAGCTCCCCCGCGATCGGTGGTGGTGAAGTTTTCCAACTTCAGAACAAAAGAAGAGGTTTTGAGACTGGCTTGGCAGAAAAAAGGATTTATGCACCAAGAAAGAAGTTTTTGTGAAACACGACTCCGCCCCGGAGGTCCTTAAAAAGCGTTGGGAATACAATGATGCTAAAAAGGTACTACGAGAGAAGAAACTGCGCTTTCAAACTCCATTTCCGGCGAAGCTGCGGGTTTTTTACGGGGAAGAGACGTGTCTCTACAACTCGGCAGAAGAAGCAACCAGGGATATGGCGAGAAGAGGGCTCCCGGTAACGGTGTATAAACCCGCAGCAGACCAGATTGAAAGAATCAAGGCTCAAACGTGGTGCACACAGAGACCCTCAAAATCCACGGGGCAGCAGCGGGAAACCCAGCGCCAGGGCTATAAGGAAAAACTGGATGCTTTCAGGAGGGAATAACGATATTTTTAATCAATCTGCGCATCAAACTCTCCTCCTAAAAGGTAACAAACATTAAAGGAGATGCAGAATCAGCAAGTATGAAGTGGTAAAACATTTCATGGAACAGTCATAATATTAGAAACAAATAAGTCTTTTAAAAAAAAAACAACAACAAAAAAAACTTGTTAAAATAGAAATGTGACAATAAACCACATCAACTCTCCACACTAACAAATACTGCATTAACGTGACTGTTTGCTGTGATGGTGGTGGGAGGTTGCGCACAATTTCATAGGGTATTGGCATAAAAAAAAAAAAAAATCATTTCAAGTTTGGATTGGGATCTGAAATTCACGTTAAAAACATGGGACAACTTATAGGGCTAAGAGAGGGCCCTCAACACGTAACAGAGTTTGAGGAATTTCCCTCAGAGCCAACGCACCATCAAGGCTCTTCTAAGGTCGCTAAAAAGACCTCAGCTCAGGAAGATCTTTTGTCAGTTTTTTGTTTTAAAGTTTTATATACTATGTTCTTAATGTTTTTTATGTTCTTAGTGTTCTTTCAGTTTCTGAGTAGCATTAAAGAGGGCCACTACACTGTTATTCTAAATAAGACAACACAATGGAGAAACAGGGTGTAACCAAAATAATCTCATATAATGTAAAAGGGATCCTGAATCCAGTTAAAAGATCCAAGAATCCAGGCAAAATGAAAAAAGACAAAGCAGGAAAAATATTTTTACAGGAAACCCACCTAACAGACGTGGAGCACACTAAACTTAATAGACAAGGGTTTAAACTGATCTCTTCATCTTCATATAAGTCAGGGAGGAGGAGGGGGGTAACGACATTGATCTCAACCAAAATTATATTTGAAAAAAAATCAGAACACAAAGATAAAGAAGGGAGATTCAGCATGGTACTTGGTCGGCTAGAGGGAGAAGATATCACCCTGCTGAATGTATATGCACCTCCAGGGGCTAACTGGAAATTTTATAAAAATGTATTTGACCTAATGATAACTAAAGCCCAAGGTTTAGTGATATGTGGTGGAGACTTCAATCTAAGACTGAATCTATACTAGGATGCATCAGGTATTTCTCCACATCAAAATAACACTCAAAGTAGAAAAACTCGGATGCTACTAAAAGAAATGGGAATCTGTGACGTGTGGAGGGAATTCAACCCCAGTGTAAAAGATTATACATTTTACTCAGCACCACATTCATCATACTCAAGGACTGACTATTTTTTTATGTTTAATAGAGACATTGGAAGAGTAAAAACATGTAAAATAGGACTGATGGATCTCTCTGACCACAGTCCGATCTATATGGACTTAAGTATCCAAAAATACACAAATAATACATTTTCTTGGAGGTTAAATTCAAATGTGCTGAAAGGACCACTGAAAGATAAATTGGAATCAGATATTCTCAGATATTTGGAAGAAAATGATAATGGAGAAGTATCCCCTTTAATACTGTGGGACGCATGCAAAGCTGTAATAAGGGAAAAGATTATAGCAAAACTGGCAATCCAAAAGAAACTGAGACAAGAAAAACTAATCACATTAGAGTCAGAACTTTAGAAACTAGAAAAACAGCACAAAGACAACACTCATTCTAATGACTCGCTCAAAATTAAGGAAATTAAAAAACAAATAAATGAGATCTACACAATAGAAATCCAGAAGAAACTTACATTTCTGAAACAAAAATACTATGAAACAGATAGCAAATCGGCAAAATTACTAGCCTATAAATTGAGGAAACAACCAACGGAGAGAGCAATCTACAAAATCAGAGACCCAGTATCAAAGGAAATAAAATTTAGAATTCAGGATATTCTTAAAAGCTTTGAGAACTACTATAAGAACTTGTACTCCCTCAAAAAACATAAAAACGCATTTGAAGCATTCCTAAACACATTAAACCTTCCCCACCTTACTGAGTCACAAAATAAAACACTACTGTCAGAAATACAACCGAAAGAATTAGAAAAAGCAATTATGAAACTTAAAGCTAACAAATCCCCAGAAGCAGATGGCTATACAGCAGAGTGGTACAAAACCTTTAACCTCTTGCACTCCGTTGTACCGCGGGCGGGCAAGTCTCTGCATCCCAGAGCGCACTGAAAAAAAAAAAAAAAAAAGTCCTTCCACTACAGACACAGCCGCGAACAGATTGGATATGATTGACCTCTCATTCGACTAATAAGAGCCTTGAATTGGGTTTCTGAAACCTTGAAGAACCAATGACTGAAAACCTAGCAAGAAGGACCCGCCTCCCAACGCTGTGAATGCAGTGAGCCAATTGAAGCAGAGAAGTTCGCCAGCTGTTTTTTTTAAGGCTGGGTGAAGACCGACTGCTGCAGCAGATCAAAAAAGGACCCGCAAGAAGAACCGTCACAGACCCAGCAGCACACAGACCACCCACAAATGCAACCTGTGTGACAGCGACTGCCATTCGCGCATTGGCATGTTGGCCACAGGCGGTGCTTATTTTGTTTTTGTTCCAGCAGAGTAGACGTTATGATTTTCTTCCATGGTCATCATAGACCGACGGAGGCCGACGACAAAGGCTGAGTGACACACACGCGTTTGCCAGTCTTTTTTTAATTACTACTGTTATTTGTTTTGAAAAATCGTTCGCCAAAAACCGCAATCATGGAAGCACAAAACCGCAATAATGGAATTATGTTTTGATCGGGTCGCGAGACCAGAACCACGAGCGGACCAGCGTCGCGTTCGTCTGACAATGAGGAAGAGAAGTTCGCCAGGACACTGCTGTGAAGAGGTAAGGTGTTATAAGCTAAATTAGTCTTTATCCCTGAAAATTGTAATCCAAAAAGACTTTTGACCGATCGGTAAATTACAACTGTGCGGCGCACGAAGTCTGAAGTTCGTGCGCCGCGGTACACGGGTCGTTCGCCGCGTCCAGACCGTGAATACCCCCCCCCCCGCTATTCTTCTGTAGCGAGGGGGGGGGGAGCCGCGGTGACTGCGCCGCTGTTGCCACATCGCCACATGAGGCTAATCCGTCATGTAGCGATGGCAGATGTCCATCCTCTGTAGTGGGGGGGGGAACACCCCCCACACACACACACACACACACAGACACAGCCCTGAGTGTCACCTTTCATTAGAGCCCAAAATGAAGCTTCTACATTGAATCATTCAAAAGTTACAGACATTTTTCCAAACTGTGCCATTTGGCACAATTTGGCACAGTTCCAAAACGCCTGGGAACTACCTGAGGAAAAAGCTGTGTAATATATTCATTTTTTGTGGTATTGTTACAAAATTTGGACCTCAGCTGGATAACACTTGGTTCTACATTTCTGTTGCATTTTCCAGCCCGGATCTGAAGCTGTGTGTTATTTGCAAGCATTTGTATCCAAAAAAACACCCAGGCCAAATTTATTTTCTTCAAGTTCACTATGTTTAGATGACTGTAACTCAGTGGCCGGAGCACTTAAGCCTGTTTTCCACTAGCCCAGCACACCTCGGTACGGCTCGATTCACTTCAGTACGGCTCGGAATGCTTCTGTCTCCATTAGCACGGTGTTGTGCTTGTGCTGTGATGGTTTGTGTTAGGAGGTTTTAGAAGCGGGGCAGCAGCAGATTCTCAGCGAGGCGGGGCCACACTCCCGTGACGTTACGCACCCAACTGAGTCAAAAAATGAGACGAGACAAAAAATGGAGGATCCAAGGATTATTGCCTTGCTCGCTCTGTGGTTTTATCTCACAATTAATTTTATCTCATAATTAAGCTGCAACAACACAAGTCACTTTTGTTTTGAATTAACTGCCAAATGACCTAGAAATAATGAGCTGAAACTTGTTTTTATTCATATTAAATAATGAGACGGTGGCACACTGTCCAACACCACATCCTAGGGCATTTTGGATGTACTGAATTTAAAAAATTCATGTTTTTCACCTTCAGGTCAACGTTTGGAACAACAGTATTATTATTTTCCGTTTAGATGATGCTACACTCCTTCTAAAGTATTGTAAATCTCTGAATTTGGAATGCCGATAGAACATTCAATTTACATATACTTGTACCTTTGACTTGGTGCTAATTTTTTATGATATTTCAATAAAAAGAACAGAAAGCGTACAAAAAGATTTCTTTTTTGGTCTAGTTAAAAATTACATTACCTTTACAATGGTTGACCCTCAGCATCATTTTGATCAGACTAGGCAATGAAATTTCTATGTAATTATACTGTTTTATAATTCAGTGTTATAACAGACAAACCACACTTTCCAAAACAATTCCATTTTATTATATACAAAATATTAAAATAAAAAAAAACTTTGCAACACAACATGAAGGTTAATCGACATTTTATACATGCCGACCACTGAGTGCTGAGGCTCGGTAGAATGAAGGCGTCTCTGCCAGCTCTGGGTCAGGAAGGCTCGGTTGAATTAATCCGGACGGGCTGTCGCGGCGGACGCGTGGGATGATTCTACAAGGAAAATGCACACAATAAAATACAGCACGAAAGTGCAATATATACAGAAAAGACAATAGTTTTTAACAAGAATACATAAGCTTATTTCAGCGTATTGTTCACATGAATAATTACAATAAAAGCTTTAGTCCGCAGTGTGCTGCAATAAAGCAGCGATCATCCACAAATGAACAGCTTTTTTATTGCATAAATAAACTGAGCGTCTTACCGAATATATTTGCGAAAAAACGCACAATAAAAAAAAAATAAAACTCACAGTTAAAGGACTCCGATGTCGAGACCTCCCGGTATATTTTTTCATTCTGGGCGGTTCCGTCTAACTCGCGCTGAATACGTTCGTCTGACAATGCAGTGAGCAGACACTGCAGCTCCTTATTGGTCCAGGGAACACCCTTATTACGCGAAGCCATTTTTGATAGAGAACAAATGAAAATAGCACAGTAATACACTGAAAAGGAACCGCCAACAGTGGTTGAGTGCTGAGTAAAGGCGGTCGTGAAGATTGTTTTTTTTTTTTTTCAAAAACTTTATTGAGAAGGTCGTGAAGATTTGGTAGATGAGGAGGAGGAGAGGGGCGGTTACAACCTGACCAATCAGCGGCGACCAGTCTGTTAACGTCACAACACGGCACAGCTCAGCACTGCTGTACCCTGCCCTGCAGTGGGGCTGAGAATCGCGGCTGTTAAACCGTGTTGGGGCTTGTGGAAAAGCGTACAAAGCGTGCTGAGCCGTCCCGTGTCGCGCTAAAGCGTGCTAGTGGAAAAGGCCCTTTAGAGAGATTATGACTCTTTTGCCAAAAAATTCAAAGTGTTTTCTTTTAAATGAGACCAACCCCACCAAGATGCTGCAAAGGGTTGAAGAACAGCTTTGGATTTAATTTGGGCACGTTATTTTTTGGCATTTTTAGGGAAACTGACCGGAGTGCAAGGGGTTAAACAGCAACTATCTCCTCTCCTCCTGAAAACATTTAACTATGTCCTCCACACAGGGGAAATCCCCCCTCCTGGAGAGAAGGGGTCATTGCAGTCATAGCTAAACCTGAAAAGGATAAACTAGACTGCTCGAACTACAGACCAATCAGTGTGTTAAATCAGGACTATAAGCTTTTTACCACTATCCTTGCCAAAAGGTTAGAAAATATACTGACAGACTTAATTCATTTAGACCAAACAGGTTTTATAAGACAAAGACAGACACAAGACAACATTAGACGCACTTTACACATAATTCATCATATAAAAAAATATAACTTAAATGCAGTCATATTGGGATTAGATGCTGAAAAAGCATTTGATTTGGTTGACTGGTCTTTCCTATATAGAATTTTATCCAGTTTCAATTTTCATAACAACTTCATTAGAACTATCCAGGCATTATATAAAAAAACAACAGCTAAAATAAGGATTAACGGTAAATTATCATCATCTTTTGAACTGGAAAGAGGATGTTGTCAGGGCTGCCCATTGTCTCCACTGCTCTTTGCAATCTTCATAGAATCTCTGAGCCAATGGATAAGACAGAATCAAAAAATTTGAGGTATTACACTTGGTCAGAAGGAACACAAAATAGCACTGTGACGACGAGGTGTTACCACTGTTATGATTGCTTGTATGTGTAACTGTATTATTTGTGTAATATTGTAAATGTTAATTTGATTGTTTCTAAAGTGCACATTATTGTATCTGTCTGTGACTAATTGAATGCCCTTGTGAGATATTGTACGGTTAATTATTTGGGTAAACAATTGATAATTAATTATTCACATACCTTTGCCAACATGCTTCCTGTGGGTGTCCGGGCAAAAGATTCTGTTAGAGGGTGAATGCCTTTTAAAGGACACCAGCAGAAAGGATGCATGTTATGGTGAGTTATAGGGGAGATTTAAATTTGTAAATAGGGGTTAAATTATTTATTGAATTATTTATGGTGTTATTTATTGTGTGTTATTTATATTTATTCTGTTTATAGCTGGGGAAAATATTATGGACTTTTAGATATTAATGGGTATGTGTTAGGAAAAAGGAAAATGTTATTGTTTTACCTAGGATTTGGTATTGTCTTAATTAACGTTAATTATCTCTGAGAGTATATAACAGGTGATGGTTGATTGTTAGAGAGTTTGATGTTAAAAAGGATTGAGAGATTTTCATGGTGAATCATTGAAGATCGTATCATTTGGATTATTGATGTCGGTGTTGTTTATTTACCTGAGAGACTGGAGTTTTGAAAATAAAGAAATTGAAAACTGAAATCTCGCATCACCTCGCAGTCACAACGTTACATTTGGCGGCAGCGGTGATCCATTCCCAGGACGTCGTAGCGTTTGGTGGACGGAAGGACTCATGGCAAGAAGGAAAGTGAGGCAGGAGGAGCAGTCTGACCTGGACGCAGGTATGGCGGCTGAGGACCCGGGAGTCAGCGGACTGGGCGAGCTCGAGGAGCTAACGTGCCTGGTGAAATCTTTGGTGCGTTCACTGACTCTCAGAGATCGCCAGCTGGAGGAAGAAGTCGCTCGTCAGGAGCAAAAGTGGCAGACTGTGGAAAATCACATTTATCGGATGGAGTCGCAGGTTGTGGAGCTGAGAGAGGAGTATGGGAGCCGGGCTGAGCGTAGTGCTGACGACGGCGCTTTGAGGGAGGATCCCAGGGTGACGGCCAGTCGGGTCGGCCCGCAGGAGGATGATTTGCCGCTGCAGGTGCAGCCAAGGAGGCCACGAACACACCACAAGCCCAGGCTGAATCCTCTCTCTCCCGAGGATGACATTGAGCACTACCTGGCGACGTTCGAGAGGATCGCTACAGTCTGCCGCTGGCGGAAAGAAGAGTGGGCTATCCAGCTAGCTCCTCTGCTTACAGGTAAAGCACGGAGTGCATTTGTATTGATGGATATTGTTGACACGGACAACTATGGAAAAGTGAAGGAAGCAATCCTTAATAAATATGAGATAACGCCCGACATATATAGGAGGAGGTTTCGGTCCCTGGACGTTTATCAGGACGAAACCCCTCGGGAATTATATGTACGTTTGAAAGACCTGTTAGGTAAATGGTTTAAACCAGAGACCTCAACTATAAAGGACATTATGGAACAATTGGTTTTGGAACGGTTTTTGCGCATGGTGAACCCGGAACTGGGAGTCTGGATACAAGAGCGGGACCCGAAGACTGCAGAGGACGCTGTGCGTCTGGCGGAGGTTTTTCTGTCAGCCAGGTCTGGGAGCAGGAGACCTACTCTCGGCCGTGACAGCTCTTTCACCGCACGGAGTAAGTTTAATGAGGGTGAAAGGGGTGGTCCAGCTCAAAACAGGTTGTATTCCAGGCCCAGTCAGATCACAAATAGAAAATATGATAGCAGCAAGAAGTCACGTGTTGTTTCAAACAAAGATATACGTTGTTACCAGTGTAATAAAATCGGTCACACCCAGTATTCTTGTCCTGCCATAAAAAATGAGAAACCGTCATTATTGTGTTCAGTTCCAAGACCCACTCTGGCAGCACCAATTCATAATGAAATATATAAAACTACCGTTTTGCTTAATGGTCAGTGTGAAGAGGCCTTGTTAGACTCTGGTTGTTTTCAGACTGTTATTTTACCCAGCTTAGTCCCTAGAGATTCATGGAGTGAGACTACAGTGAATATTAGTTGTGTCCATGGGGATAAGAAGTTGTACCCGACCGCTGAGGTCTATTTGACAGTGGGGGGGGCAAACTTATCTCCTTCCTGTAGCTCTTGTGCCTGATTTACCTTATCCAATCATTCTTGGCAATGATGTTCCAACTTTGCTGGACATCATACAACAGGTCAGAGATGAAAAAACTGAGGGACAGGCAGGTGGTGCTATTGAGCAGAGGCTTGATGCACCTGCTGGGAAAACTTGTAATATGGTGATAACCAGGGCACAGAGGGCTGCCAATGTTCTTCAGGAGCTGCCTTTTTATGATTCTGAGATAGAGGCAGGCTCTATTAAACAACCTAAATCCAAGGCACAAAGGAGAAGAGATAAGGTGTTAGCTTCTGTAAAGAACTTGGGTGAAGAAACACCACAATTAAGCCAGTCAGTAGAGTTTGACATCCCTCCTGACATAGCTATATTGCAGAAAGCTGACCCAGCACTTAGACCATGGTTTAATAAAGTTTCGGAGATTGAGGGTGTGAAACAGGGTAGAAGTGATTGTTTGGCTGAGGCCACGTATGTCATTAAAAAGGACATTTTATACCAGCAACAAGGTGAAGTTATGGCCATAGCTTTGCCACAGGACCTCACACCAAAAATTATGGAACTGAGACATGTTATTCCTTGGCCAGGTCATCTAGCATTCCAAAAAACTCTACAGAGAATTGCTAGAAGGTTTGTGTGGCCGGGAATATATATCCAGGTAAAGGACTTCTGCACTTCGTGCCCAATATATCAGATTACATCACCTAGGGGAGTAGCCCGTGCCCAACTACACCCATTACCAATCATTGGAACACGATTCGATAGAATAGGGATGGATATAGTTGGCCCCCTAGAAAGAAGTTCTGCTGGTAATAAATATATTCTGGTAATTTGTGACTATGCTACTCGGTACCCAAAAGCCTTCCCTCTGAAATCTACCAAGGCTAGGCAGGTTGCCAACTGCCTTATCCAGTTGTTTTCAAGGGTAGGCATACCCAGAGAAATTTTGACAGACTGTGGAACAAATTTCTTATCAAAACTGTTGCAGCAAGTATATAAGCTGTTGGGTATTAAGGGTATTAAGACCACCCCATATCACCCTCAGACTGATGGAGGGTGATGTGGAGCGATTCAATCAGACTCTCAAAAACATGCTGCGGAAATTTTTTCTGAAACGGGCTCGGATTGGGACCAATGGGTACCTTATTTACTGTTTGCTTATCGGGAGGTGCCCCAGGCTTCAACAGGGTTCTCACCTTTTGAACTACTGTATGGTCGTCAGGTGAGGGGCCCACTGGATTTATTAAAGGAGCACTGGGAGAGTCCACCGAGTGATCAGGACAATGTGGTCTCTTATGTTATTAAGATGAGAGAGAAACTGGATCGAATGAATGCTTTGGCTCAGGAGCACATGAGGACGGCGCAGGCCAAACAAAAAACTTGGTATGACAAGAAGGCCAGAAAAAGGGTTTTTCACCCAGGACAACAGATTTTGTTATTGCTGCCCTCGTGTGACAGTAAGCTGTTGGCTCAATGGCAGGGGCCATATGAAATTTCTAAGAAACTAAGCTCAGTGACATACGAACTATATATGCCTGACAGGAAGGTAAAATATCAGACTTTCCACATTAACTTGTTGAAAGAGTTTCAGCAGCCTGGTCATCAGCAGCAGCAACCTGCTTTTCAGGAGATGCCACAGCTCTTCATTTGTGCGGTAGAAGTGGATGAGGAGAGAGAACAGACTTTTCCCACAAATGTGTCAGAGCCTTACGTGTTTCAAGTGTCTAATTTGCAGGTGGACCAACCGAGAGAGTTAGAGGCACTATTAGATCGAGAATTGTTTCAGGAGAGACCTGGTTTCACCACATTGGTACGTCATAAAGTTTATTTGAAAGAAGAAGCTGTTCCACGTAGGAAAGCTTATAGGATCCCGGAGCGATTGGCTCCAAAGATGAAGCAGGAGATTGATCTGATGTTGAGATGGGAGTGATCGAGGAATCAGTCAGTGAGTGGTGTAGCCCGATTGTGCTGGTACCCAAAAAGGACGGCTCTTTGAGATTTTGTATTGATTTCAGATATCTCAATTCAGTGTCCAAGTTTGAGTCATACCCCATGCCCCGGATTGATGAACTGTTAGAGAAAGTGGGCAGGGCTAGGTTTATTTCCACACTGGACCTATGCAAGGGGTATTGGCAGGTGGCATTGGCACCGGAAACAAAGGAACTTACAGCCTTTAAAACACCGTATGGCAGTTTTCAGTTTAGGGTCATGCCATTTGGCCTTCAGGGGGCACCTGCAACTTTTCAGCGGCTTATGGACCAAGTGTTAAGAAAGGTACCAAACTTTGCAGCTGTCTATCTGGATGACGTGGTCATCTATAGTCAGACCTGGGAAGAACATTTGGTACACCTTGGGCAGGTCCTTCAATTAATTAAGAGGGCAGGACTGACAATCAATCCATGCAAATGTGCGTTAGGACAGCAGCAGGTGGAGTACTTGGGACATGTGGTTGGTCAGGGGATCATTAGACCACGAGTAGGTAAAGTGGATGCCATCCGGACCTATCCTGTACCCACCACTAAGAAAAAGGTACGATCATTTATGGGAATGGTAGGATGGTACAGCAAGTTTATTCCCCACTTTGCTGAAAGAGCAGCAGTGTTGACTGACCTCACCAAGGCTTCAGCACCTAATAAGGTAAAATGGACAGAGGAATGTGACAGAGCTTTTGAGGATCTGAAGAGGGCTATTTCTGGAGAGAAGGTTCTCTACAGTCCAGATTTTGCTCGTCCATTTATTCTGCAGACAGATGCTTCAGGAGTTGGCATTGGAGCAGTACTTCTCCAGGAGGAGAGGGGAGAGAGACACCCAGTACTGTTCTTGAGCCGTAAATTGTTGGACTGGGAGACAAGATATTCTACAATAGAAAAAGAATGTCTTGCCATGAAATGGGCAATAGGGTCTCTGAGATATTATTTATTGGGGCATCATTTTGTGTTGGAGACAGATCATCGGGCCTTACAGTGGCTGGACAGGATGAAGGACGTAAATAGTCGTCTCACAGGGTGGTATGTGTCCCTTCAACCGTATGATTTTGCTGTTCGGTATGTGGCAGGGAAGACCAACCTTGTGGCAGACAGCCTCTCAAGAGTACATGACTCGTAGAGTACTGTACTCTCGGGAAAGGGGGGAGGATATGTGACGACGAGGTGTCACCACTGTTATGATTGCTTGTATGTGTAACTGTATTATTTGTGTAATATTGTAAATGTTAATTTGATTGTTTCTAAAGTGCACATTATTGTATCTGTCTGTGACTAATTGAATGCCCTTGTGAGATATTGTACGGTTAATTATTTGGGTAAACAATTGATAATTAATTATTCACATACCTTTGCCAACATGCTTCCTGTGGGCGTCCGGGCAAAAGATTCTGTTAGAGGGTGAATGCCTTTTAAAGGACACCAGCAGGAAGGATGCATGTTATGGTGAGTTATAGGGGAGATTTAAATTTGTAAATAGGGGTTAAAGGTGAACTGAACTCACCTTTTTGCCAAAAAAGTAGAATAGCAGATTAATTCCTTATTACCTATTGTATTTTTCAACACATAAAAGAAATTTTTAGGCCGTGCGATGGCCAAGCTATAAGCCGATAAACTTTTGCCTCTGGCTGGCAGTGCCAAACAAACCGGAAGTAGTGCAGACGACGCTGCGTGACGTCACGAGTGTGACCCTTATCAAAACAACAATGGCAGATGATAGCAGTTCCAGCAGTCAAGAACACCAGAGTTTTCAGAGTGAAGAGGCATTCAGGATCGGTGACAAGACAGAGGAGGATGCAGGAGTGTCAAGTGAACAGGAAGAGAGTGAGGGAGGCATCGAACCGTACAGATTAGAGCCAGAATTTTCGGGGGATTCCAGCACCGACTCAGACCGCAGCAGTGATGGGGAGGAGAGTCGCTCATTGAATACAGAATGGTGAGTCTTTACTTTGGCATGTTTGGGGTGTCAGGATAAGGAAAATTAACAATAAAAAAGAAAGGGGAAAAAAAACATCAGCATTTTTCCAACTTATAACAGTTATCCCTCACTTATCGCATTTAATGCGGTCTTCCTTCGCTGGGTATAGGCGCTCGGCAGGGAGCGAAGCTGGGTAAAACGTCTCGGCCAATCAGCTTGCGAGATAAAACGTCTCGGCCAATCAGCTTGAGAGGTAAAACGTCTCGGCCAATCAGCTTGCGAGATTCCCGAGCGGGCTGGGGAGCCGGGGAGAGCGGGCTCTCCGTGTTGATACCTGATGTTCTAATGTAGTCTCCCTGCCTTCTCATTAGAACATCAGGTATCAACACGGAGAGCCCACACAGCTCAAAATCTACCTCTCTGACCACCGCTCCACTCCTCTCCGCCCACCTCTTCACCGCTCGGGAATCTCGCAAGCTGATTGGCCGAGACGTTTCACCTCGCAAGCTGATTGGCCGAGACGTTTTACCCAGCTTCTCTCCCTGCAGAGCGCCTTCTTTATCGCTCGTGTTGCTTAGTGGCACTTTTCGCTGTTCTCTTGTGCCTTTTTGTGCAAAATAGTGCTTGTGATGCCCTTGGGGTGGGGGGGGACGCGACTTCGCGGTTTTTCACTTTTCGCGGTCGGTTCTGGTCCCCATTAAACGCGATAAGTGATGGATCACTGTATATCTAGAAACGCATCGCTTCCCGGTCGCTTTTCCTCCCCCTTTCTTTTCTTTCGTCGCCATGACAGCTTTCCTTGGCCACTGAACAGATCTTCCCAGGTGTTGGAAGTGTTTTGTAGTCGACTATCACGACAAAATGCACCAAAAACAACCAGTGTCGACGTGCTCGCAATGGTAAACATGAGGACTGGGTCACACTCGTGACGTCACGCGGAACTCCGGCTGCGCTTCGGCGGATTTGTCTGATTTTTCAGGGCGGGAAATTCTAAATCGCGATTTTCTCCAAGATTCCGGGATTTGTGGAGGGGGTGCCAATGATAAATTATCTTTATAATTGTATGTACTATCACCCAGTGCCGTTCAATGCCGCTGAGTTCAGTTCTACTTTAAATTATTTATTGAATTATTTATGGTGTTATTTATTGTGTGTTATTTATATTTATTCTGTTTATAGCTGGGGAAAATATTATGGACTTTTAGATATTAATGGGTATGTGTAAGGAAAAAGGAAAATGTTGTTTTACCTGGGATTTGGTATTGTCTTAATTAACGTTAATTATCTCTGAGAGTATATAACAGGTGATGGTTGATTGTTAGAGAGTTTGATGTTAAAAAGGATTGAGAGATTTTCATGGTGAATCATTGAAGATCGTATCATTTGGATTATTGATGTCGGTGTCATTTATTTACCTGAGAGACTGGAGTTTTGAAAATAAAGAAATTGAAAACTGAAATCTCGCATTGCCCGCTGTCACAACGTTACAAGCACTCTTTGCTGATGACATTTTAATATACCTGGGGCAGTCGGACACCTCTTTTCTAGAACTAATCTCAGTTTTTTCAGAGTATGGAGATTTATCGGGGTACGAATTAAACATGCATATAACCCAAGTTTTAACATTCAACTATGACCCAAATCAATATTTACTAAGCAAACTCAAAACTATCTGGGAGATAGAATCTATGAAATATCTGGGGGTCAATATCCCGAAACAACTCAACAAAATTATAACACTAAACTATGACCCACTGATGGCAAAAATAAAATCTGATCTAGCAAGATGGAATATGATACCATTCTTGGGTATTGCACAAAGAATTGAAGCAGTCAAAATGAATATACTTCCACGTCTTCTATACCTTTTCCAAACAATACCGGTAGAACCTCCCAAAAAAACATGGCAAGAACTGGACAGAAGGATCTCAAGATTCATATGGCAGGGCAAGAGACCTAGAATCAGATATAGAACCCTACAGCTAAACAAAGACAAAGGTGGGCTCGCGCTGCCAAATATCAGGGACTATTTTAAAGCCGCACAAATTAAAACTTTAGTAGAGATATGTAACCCAGTCTACACTGCACAATGGAAGGAGATGGAATGCCAAATAACAAGTGACATCCCCCTACAGGCGATAATGGGGAACAATGCCTTACCTAAACTTTTGAGTAACACTAACCTGTGGATAGAGACCCCGCTAAAAATTTGGTTTAAGATGGTCAGAGAGAATCAAACTAAAGAACCCTATCGATTACTGCAATTGATTGCCTATGATCAAGACTTTACTCTTAATAAAACAGACACTAGATTTAAAAAGTGGAAAGAGAACGGACTGATAAAATATTACGATTTTTTTAAAGGGCAAATTTTAAGAAGTTTTGAAGATTTGAAAAAGCAAGGCCTAGTAAATCAAGACCTTTACAGGTTCTTTCAGCTTAGACACCACATAAACAATATACTTAAAAAGGAGGATTTGGAAAGGGCCCAGTCAGGTGTTCTGAAGGTCTTCTTAATGGCATATAAGGGAATCCCAGGGATCAGATACATTTCTAAAATATAACATGGTGTTCAAGACTTAAAAGGAGACAACACATCATATATAAAAGAGAGATGGGAAAAAGAGGGGAATTTCACTTTAAACTGGAAATATGGGAAAAGCTAAATAAACAACAATGGAAAAGTACCTCATCCCTACAGTGGAGAGAATTTGGATGGAAAAATTTGGCAAGATTTTTCAGAACACCTGCACAAAACAAATTTACTCGTAAGGGGTTGAATTGTTGGCGCTTGTGTGGTGAAGAGACTGCAAATCATTTTCATGTGTTTTGGTCATGCTCAGTTATCCACCAATATTGGACCAATGTACAGACAATATTGGGGAAAATATTCAAAATAACAGTCCCCTTTTCTTTTGTAACTTTGTATTTGGGTTTACTACCGGAATCACTGGAAAGACGAGGAGAAAAATACTTATTTACTGTTTTAATATTGGCAAGTAAAAAAGCTCTAACTAAAAAATGGATGTTGAAGGATTGTCCTACACCTGAAGACTGGATTAACGTGATTCAAGACATTTACTCGATGGAAAAGTTGACATTCGCACTGAGACAGGACATGGATGGGTTCTTGAACTTTTGGCAACCCTGGATCGCATATGTGTCTTCCATCAGATCTAATCTTTGACAAATACCATTTCAATACTGGCACCTCTCTTTGTTCCAACGCTACTCAGATGCTCTTTTATTTTTATTTATTTTATTTTGGGGTTTTTTGTTCTTTTGTTTTGTTTTTGTTTTTTCTTGTTTTGTTTTTTGTTTGTTCTTTCTTTAATTCTCTTTTTCTCTCACTTAAAAAAAGGGTGTTGTAATAACTATTCTTCCAATGTTGTCAAAAAACTAAAAAAAGGGAACATGTGATGAAAATGTAAACAATGCAATGCTGTAATGACATGTATACCCTTTACAAAAACTTAAATAAAAAAAAAAATATTTATTTTAAAAAGCAGACAAAAATTAGTCAAAATAATCCACAAATTTATAATAAAGTTTCAAATGTACAAGAAAAGTCAATTTTACAAGAGGAAATTACAAATTTGAGGAACATGGTTTCAACTTTAGATTTACAGAGTAAAGTAGAAAACTATAAGAAAATTGTTATAAATTTTTGAGAAAAACCTCAAACCTTCAAGACTGAAGTCATGACTCAAGTTTTTAAGTGGCTGCTCTTTGTGCCCTTAACTCAACTAGAAATTTTTGGTATCTACTTTTAATTATAAATTACAAAGCACTGCTTTTACATGAGTAGAATTTCTGGTTACTATACCCACCTGATCAGGTAATTTAAGCATGCATGAGTACATTACTATTATGAATGTTTCTTTCCCTTCCCTACTTTTTCAATGGAAAAAAGAAGCACTAGAATAAAAATACAAAAAATACACATATTTTTGTCATTTATGTAAACCATGACAAAAAAATCCTGCAAGACAAAACATGACACTTGGTATTTTCTAACCTGTTTGGATTAAAAAACAAAACAAAAACACAACAACGACTCAGAGTGTGAATACAGTCTCACCTGCAGATGAATTTAATAAATTTTTTGTTAAAATTGGTCCTAATTTGGCTCGAGAAATACCCATTACGGCACCCACAGGTGATACATTAAGCAAAAACATTGCTATAAAAGACTCCATCTTCATAAAGAACACAGATGAGAGAGAGGTCATTGAAATTGTTAAATCGTTAAAAAGTAAAACATCTATGGATTGTGATGGTATTGACATGCTTCTAGTCAAAACTATCATTGAATGCTTAGTGAAGCCACTGACGTATATTTATAACCTGTCTCTCCAAACAGGTATATTTCCCAATGCAATGAAAATAGCTAAAGGAATTCCGATATGCAAAACAGGTGACAGAGGGGAACTTTTAAACTATAGACCTATTTCACTATTGCCGCAATTTTTTAAGATACTTGGAAAAAATATTCTGTGAGAGAACTGACAACTTTATCATGAAGAATAATTTATTGTGTGAGCAGCAATATACAGTGGGGTAAAAAAGTATTTAGTCAGCCACCAATTGTGCAAGTTCTCCCACTTAAAAGATGAGAGAGGTCTCCAATTTTCATCACAGGTATACCTCAACTATGAGAGACAAAATGAGAAATAAAAATCCAGAAAATCACATTGAAGGATTTTTAACGAATTAATTGGTAAATTCCTCAGTAAAATAAGTATTTGGTCACCTATAAACAAGCAAGATTTCTGGCTCTCACAGACCTGTAACTTCTTCTTTAAGAGGCTCCTCTGTCCTCCACTCGTTACCTGTATTAATGGCACCTGTTTGAACTCGTTATCAGTATAAAAGACACCTGTCCACAAACTCTTACGGTCAGACTCCAAACTCCACTATGGCCAAGACCAAAGAGCTGTCAAAGGACACCAGAAACAAAATTGTAGACCTGCACCAGGCTGGGAAGACTGAATCTGCAATAGGTAAGCAGCTTGGTGTGAAGAAATCAACTGTGGGAGCAATTATTAGAAAATGGAAGACATACAAGACCACTGATAATCTCCCTCGATCTGGGGCTCCACGCAAGATCTCACCCCGTGGGGTCAAAATTATCATGAGAACGGTGAGCAAAAATCCCAGAACCATATGGGGGGACCTAGTGAATGACCTGCAGACAGCTGGGACCAAAGTAACAAAGGCTACATCAGAAACACACTACGCCGCCAGGGACTCAAATCCTGCAGTGCCAGACGTGTCCCCCTGCTTAAGCCAGTACATGTCCAGGCCCGTCTGAAGTTTGCTAGAGAGCATTTGGATGATCCAGAAGAGGAGTGGGAGAATGTCATATGGTCAGATGAAACCAAAATAGAACTTTTTGGTAAAAACTCAACTTGTCATGTTTGGAGGAGAAAGAACACCATACCTACTGTAAGCATGGGGGTGAAAACATCATACTTTGGGGCTGTTTTTTTGCAAAGGGACCAGGACTGATCCGTGTAAAGGAAAGAATGAATGGGGCCATGCATCGTGAGATTCTGAGTGAAAACCTCCTTCCACCAGCAAGGGCATTGAAGATGAAACGTGGCTGGGTCTTTCAGCATGACAATGATCCCAAACACACCGCCCGGGCAACGAAGGAGTGGCTTCGTAAGAAGCATTTCAAGGTCCTGGAGTGGCCTAGCCAGTCTCCAGATCTCAACCCCATAGAAAATCTTTGGAGGGAGTTGAAAGTCTGTGTTGCCCAGCGACAGCCCCAAAACATCACTGCTCTAGAGGAGATCTGCATGGAGGAATGGGCCAAAATACCAGCAACAGTGTGTGAAAACCTTGTGAAGTCATTGCCAACAAAGGGTATATAACAAAGTATTGAGATGAACTTTTGTTATTGACCAAATACTTATTTTACCGAGGAATTTACCAATTAATTCATTAAAAATCCTTCAATGTGATTTTCTGGATTTTTTTTTCTTATTTTGTCTCTCATAGTTGAGGTATACCTATGATGGAAATTGGAGACCTCTCTCATCTTTTAAGTGGGAGAACTTGCACAATTGGTGGCTGACTAAATACTTTTTTACCCCACTGTAGGTTCAGACACAAGAGGACAACTGCATTTGCTTTAATGAAATTTATAGAAAAAAATATCAACTGCCATTGAAAATAAAGAGTATTCAGCTGGGGTATTCCTGGATCTTAAAAAAGCATTTGATACAGTGGATCATAATTTATTATTAAAGAAACTACAAAATTATCGTATTGAGGGGTACTGTCCTGGTTATGTAGTTACTTAAAGAACAGATACCAGTATGTATAAGTTGGTAGCAAAAACTCACAGTTACTGAAGGTTACTTGTGGAGTCCCACAGGGTTCAGTTTTGGGGCCATTGTTATTCAATATGTACATAAATGATACCTGTAAAGTTTCAGAAAAAATGGATTTAATATTGTTTGCACATGACACTAATTTATTATGCAGTGGAAGCAATTTGGAACAACTTTTGGATACACTCGGAATGTGGAGGTAAAAGTTCAGGCGAGATGCGACGAGCTGGAAGGTTGCAGGGTTTTATTTTCCTCCAACATAACGAGACGCACTTTGTTGCTCTGTGTGCTACTGTGCTGCTGAGACATGTATATCAAGCTCTTTTATACATGTTACACAAACAGAGAGAGAATGCAAGACACATCAGCATAGTGATATACATATCAGTCAATACCTATTATTAGCGTGACCAACTGGTGCCCGGATGTCCTCTCCCTAATCCGGGGATGTATAAACCACAGTCCATTGTTCTGGTTGCCCCCCAGGGGCTCCCTGTCCGTATGTGAATTGTCCTCTTGTGGCGACATGGGATAATAAGCGGCGAGCTGAGGAGTTTAAAGTGCCTTTATTAAGTCACATCACCAACACGAGCTCACTCTGGTGCTGTGCAGAGCGGCCCAGAGCGAGCCCTGAGGGCTCTCAGTAGCGTGAAGACAGGTGCAGTCAGTTGAGCAGTTGCAGAGAGAGAATGAGTTACATGATACGTGCGGTATTTATACCGGTTACAGACAAAGCATGAAAGAGCATGTGCATTTGCATATGAGAGAGACATACATATCAAATAGGCAGGTTGCCAGCACCTGCTCCAGCTTGCAGGACAAAGAGGTGACAAGTCACACCTACATATTGATCTGTCTCTATGTCAACAGTGAGGACAGGACGTGTGAACACAAAGCATGAATGGCACATTACATCACACTAGCGCTGTGGAAAATAACCAGGAGTAGCGAGCTGTCTGTCCTTAGTCTGTGGGGGGTGTCCCACACTGCTCCCCCCCCAGAGGGCTCGGCTGGGGGCTGAGACCTCGATAGTGCAGCATGGCAGCGAGCAGGGAAGGCTCTGTGCCGGTGAAGGTGGAGGGGGGTGGGGGTTGCCGGGGACGGTGAAATCGTCCAGGCCGCGCAAAAATTGCTTGTTGATCCGCGATGTCGAGGGGTTGTCCCGTTGAGCGTGCGGAGATAACAAGAAAAAAAATTAGTCTCTGGCTCCTCTCGTGGCCATGAAGAAAAGCAGGGGCGGCTGTGGGGGAAAAAACAAAAGCAGAGGGACGTGGCGTGTCTCTTTAGGTGCGGGCGCAGCCCTAAAGTCCTTGGGAATCGCAAAACAGCTGAATTCCCGATGTGTGCCGTGGCTGAGACCATTAACAAATCCTTCGAGCATGCTGCATGCGTGCCTCAGGTGAGCGAGCAACCCTGAAGGGCAGCGGCAAAGGAGGAAGGCAGTCTGTGGAGCCGTATGTGTCCCGTGCATGGTGCGCCGTGCCCGTGACTCCCCGGTGCGTGTGCCGGGGTCCCGTGCGTGGGTGGGCCGCTGGAGAGGAGAACTAGGGTCAGGGAGCTTGCTGGAGATCATCCCTGTTGTCTGTTGCGTCATTCGGTCGTGGTGCGTTGGAGCGGTGCGAGGAAGTAGACGATCTCTGTCCCTCGGACTCGTGGAGATGCGTTGGAGCGGTGCGAGGCAATAGACGATCTTTGTGCCTCGGGCTCGTGGAGATGCGTTGGAGCGGTGCGAGGCAGTAGACGATCTTTGTGCCCCGGGCTCGTGCAGCTGCGTTGGAGCGGTGAGAGGGAGGAGACGATCGTTGTCACTCGTGCGGCCATGGTGCGTTCAGGTCCACGCGCTGCGCTCTCCGTCGGCCCTGGAGGTTGCCGTCGTGGAGAGAGGACGAGGTGCGTGCGCTCTCTTGTGGAGGAGCTGTGAGAGCGGCCGGTCCAGCGTGGATGTGCAGATCTCAGGCGTGCAGATCTCACCGTGAAGCGTGAAGCGGTCACCAGTGTCGCGGTCCAGACCAGAAAGTTGCTTTGCACAAAGCGTGTGCTTTCAAGCGGGGTCACCAGTGTGGCAGTATGAGATAATAAGCGGCGAGCTGAGGAGTTTAAAGTGCCTTTATTAAGTCACATCGCCAACACGAGCTCACTCTGGTGCTGTGCAGAGCGGCCCAGAGCGAGCCCTGAGGGCTCTCAGTAGCGTGAAGACAGGTGCAGTCAGTTGAGCAGTTGCAGAGAGAGAATGAGTTACATGATACGTGCGGCATTTATACCGGTTACAGACAAAGCATGAAAGAGCATGTGCATTTGCATATGAGAGAGACATACATATCAAATAGGCAGGTTGCCAGCACCTGCTCCAGCTTGCAGGACAAAGAGGTGACAAGTCACACCTACATATTGATCTGTCTCTATGTCAACAGTGAGGACAGGACGTGTGAACACAAAGCATGAATGGCACATTACATCACACTAGCGCTGTGGAAAATAACCAGGAGTAGCGAGCTGTCTGTCCTTAGTCTGTGGGGGGTGTCCCACACTCTGTATGTAAATGGTCCTCTGCTTCCTCCAGACCTGCTGAGTGTGAGGAATATCCGCGTAGAGTGTGGTGGGCCACCACAGGAAAGGAATTAGGAAAGCTTAAACTGTGGTTTGATTCAAACAAATTAACGCTCAATATAAGTAAGACAAAATTTATGATTTTTAACAACCATCACAACAACTCAGTCTCTAAACTCAGTGTAAATGGTGTAGAGATTGAAAGGGTATCCGAAATTAAATTTCTTGGGAGAAATAATTGATAATAAACTGTGTTGGAAGTTACATATTAATTATATTAAAGGTAAACTATCCAAATCAATCGCAATACGACACAGAGTGAAATATCTGCTGAATCAACCCACACTATATACTTTGTATCATTCATTAATACTCCCATACATGACATATTGTACTGAAGTCTGGGGAAATACAGTGAGGCAAAAAAAGTATTTAATCAGCCACCTAAACAAAAGGCGTAAACAAAAGGATGTGACGTCACAGCAAATGGTCAATTGTACACATTCTCCCACTTAAAAGATGAGAGAGGTCTCCAATTTTCATCATAGGTATACCTCAACTATGAGAGACAAAATGAGAAAAAAAAAATCCAGAAAATCACATTGAAGGATTTTTAAAGAATTTATTTGCAAATTATGGTGGGAAATAAGTATTTGGTCAATAACAAAAGTTCATCTCAACACTTTGTCATATACCCTTTGTTGGCAATGACAGAGGTCAAACGTTTTCTGTAAGTCTTCACAAGGTTTTCACACACTGTTGCTGGTATTTTGGCCCATTCCTCCATGCAGATCTCCTCTAGAGCAGTGATGTTTTGGGGCTGTCAGGGATGGCAACAGGAAATTCTGATTTCAGCTGAAATCTAACTTGGTCGATTGACTTACGGGGGGGCCGGGGGGGCGCAGCCCCCCTGAAGCTGGGAGGTTTTCAGTAAAATACGAGTAATTTAGACTGAAAAAAATGATTAAAAAAATGAAATACTAGACTTAGATAAATCATTAAATTTAATGAAAAGTTAACTTACTTTTTCTTCAATGTTGTCTCACTGTCTTTAGTCCAACATATTTAACAGTTCTATTAGAGTTTATTACACTCTTTACACTGGTCACCAAGTCACTTCTAATGTGAAACTTTCTTCCTTTTGGCAGCAAGCTGTGTCAGTCTCTGAACTTTGAACTTCATCTCCTTTTCTGGTTTCTTCAGAAACTGTCCAAGTGTTTCTGTTACCTCATTGAACTTTGAGCCAATTTTCACCTTTACTGTCACTTCGCTCCCTGAAGCTCCTGGGTTTTTATGATTTTTAAGTACCAGAACTGTGCTTACATGACATAAAACAAACAGCTGAATGCCACTTATTACTGTATAATATTGACTTATGTTCCAAGAAGATAGCATTCCTAAACTAGAAAAGCACTCAGAGCGCATCCCTCCGCCAAGGCTCCTTCCGTTTGTCATGGATCAACTCCAAAATGTAATGGTTTTGTGTGTAGGCCTATAGCCACTTGTGGTGAAAATTGCATCAAAGTCTGTCCATCAGTTTTGGAGTATTGTTGCTAACACAATGTGAGAAGATAAGCGCCTTGGCTGAGGTATGCATTCTCAGATCATCACCAAAATATAATGGGTTCCTCTCTAGCCCAAGAACCACCTCTGGTGAAAATTTTATCCAAATCCATCCAGTAGTTTTTGTGTAATCCTGCTGCACAAATACAAAAAAGCCCTTGATGGAGGTATGCACTCTCAGATCATCACCAAAATCTAATCATCTGTTCCCCGTGCCATTGCACACCTTTCCTGAAAATTTCATGAAAATCCATCCATCACTTTTCCTTGCTAACTAACAGACCAAACAGACAGACAAGCCAACGCCGATGAAAACATAACCTCCTTGGCGGAGGTAAATATTCCAACAAGCATTATCCATCGCATGCTTTAACACTTGATCAAATCAAAATCAGTTAATTTTATCTATTCCATAATAGAAATAAAATTCCAACATACCATTACTTTTTATAATTTCAGCATTCATTTCAGATCACCAGTTTCAATCTCCATTGAGTCTTGAGCAGCTCATTTTCCTCCCCCGCGCAGCCCAGCTCATACAGCCTTGTACGCTGCACTCAAACGGAAACCGGCGGACAGAGTCGACTGGACTCCTGAACGGGAGCAGGCGTTCTGAGGTTAAAACAGCGCTCATTACCCACATCTCGGACATGGGCATAGCGGCCGTCGTGGAGCAATGCGTTGCCGGTTCTTGGCAGCCGCTCACCTTTTTTTTAAGCAGGTCTTTGCACGACAGTGAGCGTAAATACAGTGTGTTCGACAAAGAGTTAATGGCTCTCTACCTGGTGTACGCCACTTCCGGTTCTGGCTGAAAGGGCACACTTTCACTGCGTCGTGGACCATAAGCCGCTAACGTACTTAACGTACATATAATATACAAATAAAGGGGAATTCGGTGAATTACTGGAAAAATCACATCCCTGACAACAAGCCGAAATGAATTTTTGACAAAGCATACGAGCCATTTGATTGGTCCAATCGTTTGCAACTATCCAATCGCAGGGCTGTTTACAATACAGCAGTAGCTTGAGTACATCCGGGTAATCGCGAGACTTCGGGGAAGCGCCGAGCGCGTATGTTTTTTTTTTCCAAACTTTATTGAGAACAAGGTAAAGGTACAAAATTATGACATAGATGATGATAAAATCGGCGGAAATCCGCGGATCGGCGGAAAATTGCCATCCCTGGGCTGTCGCTGGGCAACACAGACTTTCAACTCCCTCCAAAGATTTTCTATGGGGTTGAGATCTGGAGACTGGCTAGGCCACTCCAGGACCTTGAAATGCTTCTTACGAAGCCACTCCTTCATTGCCCGGGCGGTGTGTTTGGGATCATTGTCATGCTGAAAGACTCAGCCACGTTTCATCTTCAATGCCCTTGCTGATGGAAGGAGGTTTTCACTCAAAATCTCACGATACATGGCCCCATTCATTCTTTCCTTTACACGGATCAGTCGTCCTGGTCCCTTTGCAGGAAAAACAGCCCCAAAGCATGATGTTTCCACCCCCATGCTTCACAGTAGGTATGGTGTTCTTTCTCCTTCAAACACGACAAGTTGAGTTTCTACCAAAAAGTTCTATTTTGGTTTCATCTGACCATATGACATTTTCCCAATCCTCTACTGGATCATCCAAATGCTCTCTAGCAAACTTCAGACGGACCTGGACATGTACTGGCTTAAGCAGGGGGACACGTCTGGCACTGCAGGATTTGAGTCCCTGGCGGCGTAGTGCATTACTGATGGTAGCCTTTGTTACTTTGGTCCCAGCTCTCTGCAGGTCATTCACTAGGTCCCCCCGTGTGGTTCTGGGATTTTTGCTCACCGTTCTCATGATAATTTTGACCCCACGGGGTGAGATCTTGCGTGGAGCCCCAGATCGAGGGAGATTATCAGTGGGCTTGTATGTCTTCCATTTTCTAATAATTGCTCCCACAGTTGATTTCTTCACACCAAGCTGCTTACCTATTGCAGATTCAGTCTTCCCAGCCTGGTGCAGGTCTACAATTTTGTTTCTGGTGTCCTTTGACAGCTCTTTGGTCTTGGCCATAGTGGAGTTTGGAGTCTGACTGTTTGAGGTTGTGGACAGGTGTCTTTTATACTGATAACGAGTTCAAACAGGTGCCATTAATACAGGTAACGAGTGGAGGACAGAGGAGCCTCTTAAAGAAGTTGATACAGGTCTGTGAGAGCCAGAAATCTTGCTTGTTTGTAGGTGACCAAAATCAGACAATGTGATTTTCTGGATTTTTTTTCCCTCATTTTGTCTCTCATAGTTGAGGTATACCTATGATGAAAATTGGAGACCTCTCTCATCTTTTAAGTGGGAGAACTTGCACAATTGGTGGCTGACTAAATACTTTTTTACCCCACTGTACATATAAAACAAACATATCCAGTCTTAATGCTTCAGAAGAGAGCTATTAGAATAATAAACAAAGCTGCTTACATGGAACTAACAAACCCACTTTTTCTTAAATTAAAAGCTC
Source organism: Pholidichthys leucotaenia (assembly GCA_020510985.1). Classification (NCBI taxonomy): domain Eukaryota; kingdom Metazoa; phylum Chordata; class Actinopteri; order Cichliformes; family Pholidichthyidae; genus Pholidichthys; species Pholidichthys leucotaenia. The sequence continues at coordinate 277,961,557 of CM035844.1, forward strand.
TCAAGTTGAAAGATCTGGTTGACTTTAAAACTGCAGTAATAATGTTTAAAGCTAAGAATCTATCACTGCCCGCAAATATCCAAAAGTTGTTCCAAATAAGGGAGAAACAATATTTCAGAGGAACATGTACTGTATATTTCAAAAACTTTCAGTGAGAACTACCACCAAGCAACACTGTGTCTCAGTGCAAGGAGTCAGATTGTGGAATGCTTTTGGACCCGAATTAAAATCATGTACGACGCTTGGACAATTTAAACAAAACCTAAAGGCAGAAATACTCCAAACATATATACAAGGTGACATGTAAAATCACATAAGAATTATCATATTCAGTCTGTGTTGTGCTGTTGCTTAGTTTTTGTCATGTTTTGTCTTAGCTTTGTTCTGAATTGTAATCACTCTTGTTTTGTTTTTCTTTTGAATTCTTGGATGGAATATGGGTGGGCAAAATAAGCTGTGGCTTCAGCCATCACCCATTTTGGATAACTTATGTTGAACTGTATAATCAGAGGAGGTATTGTTTAATTTGACCCTGAAAGATTTTTTCCCCTTTGTTATATTGTTCTGCTCCTTTCTTTTAATCTTTACTTTTAATCTATCCGAAATAAAGATTCATTCATTCATATACCACCATAGACAGAAAGAGAACCTGAATTAGACAGAGCTCAGAAAGGGCAAGATGAGACAGAAGAGAGGAGCCAAGGACAGGGAAGTGTTCAGGCAGAGGAAGGAGAGAAGGATAACACCACTAAAAAGTGGAACACAGGATGTCTGGGTGGGACCCCAACTGGCCCAGTATTCAAGCCTTGACTGTACAATACTTCAAATGGTAGGTTACATATGCAACATTACTGTGTAAAATTTTAAAAAGCAATAAATAGTATAAAATTAATATATTCCGGTATGTTTACTGCCCCCCCCCCCCGGGAAAAATATGTTGCCACCGCACCAGGGACTGTAAGCCAGAGGAAACACCGTAATGGATTGCATTTATATAGCGCCTTTCATTCACATTTTCAGCAAAGGTGTGTAATGGCACACTGAACACATCATTAGATTTTGGTGATGATCTCAAAATGCATACCTCCACCAAGGCTCTGATCTTCTCACAGAGTGTGAGCAACAATACTCTAAAACTACGGGATGGATTTTGATCACATTTTCACCAGAGGTGGTTCTTGGCCCAAAGATTAACTCAGTAGATGTTGGAGGTGATCCGAACCAAAGGGACGGAGGGGAGGACAAAGGAAGGGAGGAAAAGAGCCTTGGTGGAGGTATGCCCTCTCTCAGTAGCTTTTCTACTTTCTTCACTGATTCCAGCTGAGATTCTCACTCTTCATCTTATTTATTTTCACTTTTTCAGCAAACTTGGGGACACCTGTGGGATCCTGTGATCTGTGGCTGCTGATCAGGGCCTGGTTAGGTTCCACCTCTCTGTCTCTTCTCAGCATGGAAGCCATGACTGCAGAACTGCCGTTCACCACCTTTAGCTTTTTTCTAAGAAACCTTGTTTAAGTTGTGCTAGTGGGTTGGACTCCTTTATATTGAGCCCTTCAATCCAGGCTGGATTTATGGCCCATCATTGAATATTTAGGTATTCAGTCATTTTTCTACAGTGGAGATAAAAAGTCTACACACCCCTGTTCTAATGCCAGGATTTTGTGATGTAAAAAAAAAAATGAGACCAAGATAAATCATTTCAAAACTTTTTCCACCATTAATGTGACCTAGAACCTGTACAACCCAATTGAAAAACAAACGGAAATCTTTTAAAGAGAAAAAACAAAAAACTTACAATAACCTGGTTGCATGAATATGCACACCCTTAAAGGAAACCTGTACTGGTCATTATAACAACATTAATCCTGCTTTAGGTATTACTTATAAACCAAAAATGTGTTTATTCAGTAAAAATAACCCCCTAGAGTCAGTATACTGAATAATTTTATCCCATGAAAACTGCTCCATCAAAACCAATGGGGAAAAGCCATCGCCCGCTGGAAGTGACGTACACTCGTTGTTTCTGGCTTTACCATGGATGAGTAACATGTTTACTACAGATGTGTAAACACGTTCAGCAGATCCTCAGTGGGTCAAGATCCAAGTTGAAAATGGCACAAAATCTGCACTGATATCTACTGCGCAAACCATCCTTGGAAATGGCCTTCACTGACGGCATGATCCACAGTTACCTCCGGGGACCAGCAGCTGAAGGGGACCTGACGAACAGGCAAGTTCCTAGTCAAGAAACTTCAGAACACATTGAATAAATCTTACCATACTAGAATTTTATTTCAATAAATTATATGTGGGTAGATTTGCTTGTACATGGTTGTAAAAAAATTACATAAAATTCTGATGTTGAAACTTTGTTGACTGCTATACTGCAGCCCAGTCAATCGCACAAAGCAACGACTGTGCGTCACTACCGTGCTGAAACTGGCCATGGAGGAGGCAAGATGTCGCTGACCATGACTGACTGACAGAGCAGTGACTTAAAACGCGAGCGTATTTGAGAAGGAATCATTACCAAAATTACTGCACGGAACCACTAGTAACATATTTGATCCTTTGAAATAGCTTTTGATTAAAATTCACTGTAGGTACCCTTAAACTAATACTTGGTTGCAGCACCTTTGGCTTTTATTACAGCACTCAGTCTTTTTGGGTAGGAGTCTATCAGCGTGGCACATCTTGATGTGGCAATATTTGCCCACTCTTCTTTGCAAAAATGCTCCAAATCTGTCAGATTGCGATGGCATCTCCTGTGCACAGCCTTCTTCAGATCACCCCACAGATGTTCCATCAGATTCAGGTCTGGACTTTGGCTGTGCCATTCCAAAACCTTAATCTTCTTCTGGTGAAGCCATTCTTTTGTTGATTTGGATGTGTTCTTTGGGTCATTGCCGTGCTAACAGAAGAAGTTCCTCTTCATCTTCAGCTTTCTAGCAGAAGCCTGAAGGTTTTGTGCCAGCACTGACTGGTATTTGGAACTCTTCATAATTCCCTCCACCTTGATTCAGGTCCCAGTTCCAGCTGAAGAAAAACAGCCCCAAAGCATGATGATGCCACCACCATGCTTCACTGTAGGTATGGTGTTCTTTTGGTGATGAGCAGTATTGTGCTTGCGCCAAATATACCTTTTGGAATTATGGCCAAAAAGTTCAATCTCTGTTTCATCGGACCAGAACAAATTTTCCCACGTACATCAGGGAGATTTCAAATGTGGTTTTGCGAAATGTAGCTGGGCTTGGATGTTTTTCTTCATAAGACAAGGCTTCCGTCTTGCCACCCTAGACGGGAGATTGTGGTCACATATACTGAACAGCCAATACTTGCCAAAAACTCCTGCAGCTCCTTCACTGTTGCTGTCAACCTCTTGGCAGCCTCCCTGACAAGTTTTCTTCTCATCGTTTCATCAATTTTGGAGGGACGTCCAGTTCTTCATAATGTCACTGTTGTGCCATATTTTCTCCACTTGATGATGACTGTCTTCACTGTGTTCCATGATAGATTTAATGCCTTGGAAATTCTTTTGTACCCTTCTCCTGACTGATACCTTTGAACAATAAGATCCCTCTGATGCTTTGAAGCTCTCTGTGGACCATGGCTTGTGCTGCAAGATGTGACTCCAAAAATGTCAGGGAAAGCCTACTAGAACAGCTGAACTTTATTTGGGGTTAATCAGAAGCAATGGTGGCAGGTGTGTGCTGACTCCCTTTGAACATGAGTTTAAATGTGATTGGTGAATTCTGAACACAGCCACATCCCCAGTTATAAGAGGGTGTGCATCTTTATGCAACCAGGCTATTGTTAAGTTTTTTTATTTTTCCCCTTAGAAGATTTCAGTTTGTTTTTCAGTTGGGTTGTACAGGTTATTGGTCGCATTAATGGTGGAAAACGTTTTAGAAGTGATTTAGCTTGGTCTCATTTTTTACATCATAAAAACCTGGCATTTGAACAGGGGTGTGTAGACTTTTTATATCCACTATATATTACATATTCATTTTTATCATTTAACTTTCCACATCATTTACTTTAAGTCTACAGAGTTTCAAGTCTATTTTACCACATCATTTTTTGTCTTTTTTGTTAGAACTTTTTGATCTACAACTACTTTGTCTTTCCTCAGGCTGACTGCCCTCATGTCATTTTTCACTTCACTTCTTCTGTCTCATCAATCACTGAGTGGAACCTTGACCTGCACCAACCTTCAAAGGTTTGGGTCTCCTGCTTCAGTCCAAACTGCTCTCCCTCCTGACTGATGCAGACGTCCTCCTGTTCCTCTTTAATCTGGGAACAATCTGTTCCCACCTGAACAACAATAAAGTTTCTCTCCTGGTTCAGAAGCTGCTGCTCATCTACAACCTCCTCCTGGTTACAGTCATTTTGCTGTGGGACATCTGGATGGATAAAGAGACACAAGAAAGGTGTTGGAATATGGTTCTGACACAAAGAGAGAAAGTTCATCCTATGAAGCCTCTGAGATAAAAGTGTCTTCAGCAGCAGAGACCCACTGCTCCTCTAGTGGAAACACTACATCGGGGCTAAAATCTCCTGTCTCTGACTGCCTTGTTACTCTCAACAAGAAATCTTTCCCAGTAGATCTGACTTATTGGAAATTTACAGACATTTGCTGCTGAATTTTAACCTTTTGTCACTTCAGTTGAATTTTTTTTCCAAGATATTTGAAATCCATAAATTAGTAACTTTGCTGTCAAGTTGAAGTTTTCTGTTAAGAATTTGAGACTTTTTGTAAATTTTAAACTGTCTACCTTAAATATAACAGCTTTTTCTCACAAATTATGAGTTTTATCGTTGGTCAAAATCACATTCTGTCTGAGCAGTAAACAAACCAACAATCTTGTCAAATCCTCGTTAGTTCTACATACCCAGTCTGTGTGATTTTATAGTGGAAACTGAAGTCATGGTTTCTCTTCGTCCTCACACTTCCACGTCGGTGCTTTGTTCTCCAGCACTCAGCACAGACCATCAATGGCAGGTCTCCACGGAGCTACATCAGCTATTCATCCATGAGGAGCAGAACAGCAGCAGAACCACCCACACCAACCACATGGAAGCTAGATAGGTCCGTCTGTGCTGATTTTCTCTTGCAAAGACCATGAAGAGACTCATTCAGGAGGAAAACCGCAGCCTTCTTCCATGGAGGGAGCAGCCAGAGCTAACAGGCTAACATGCTACTGTATTAAAGTCCACTGAAGAATCAGACGGTTTACGGTTCTCTTCGGTTACCGCTTTGAATCTCAATAACAGCCACACGGAGTCATGATGTGAAGAAATTAGTGATGGAAAAGTCGAAACAGTGTTTTAGTATGTACCGAAACTTAGGTGGAACTTCTGAATCGATCCACTTTTCCGAGGTCTGTAGCAGAAGAGGATGTCACGTGACTGTTCCATGTCGCGTTCCATTACGTCACCGACTGTTTTGAAACGTCACCGTTGTTTTATGCGGTGATTTTATTATCCCGTTTCTAAAATGGAATCATAAATAAAACACTATCATTACACAATGTGAAAATGCTGATTCTATGCACAATTTATGTATTATATAAATACTTTATATGTAAAATACTAATTTCTTGCATCCTTGCCTGACTGGCTGCTGGTTCATCAGCCCACATGCCTGAAACATTTCAAAGCTCCTCTGAAGTGCAGTTTGTTTGCCAAGTCTTGCCTCTCTGAGTGTCTTGTATTGAGCTGCTTTTGGATTTACATTATCTGGAAATGGATGGGGGTAGAAAGCTCCCAGGTCAGCTGTCTGGGATCACTTCGACCTTCTTGAGGGAAAAAAGTTAAATGTCTGCATTGTATGCAACATCTTGCATTTTGTAATAATACAACAATTATGTGCAGACACCTACGGACAAAACATCCTGATGCCTGCATTCCCTTTTTTTTTTTTCTTTTCCCCTAGTCCTGTCAGGCAGCTAGGCAAACAGAACAGGGTGTGGTTTATATTAATCATATATCCCATAACCTACATATGTATAAGCATGTGAGAATGTTTGGTGATTACATATGTACAACAACTTCACACCTCAGAACAGGACAAGAGGTCTCAACCGCCAGCGAAGATCAAAGAGCATCCGAGGCGCTGCGGTGGAGACCAGATCGATCGCCCTGACCACCCAGGGTCAGGTGGAGGAGTAGGAAGACAAAGGAGGGGGATTAAGATAATGCGGGATGTCAGCTTTGATATGCATGTTCAATTCAATTCAATTCAATTCAACTTTATTTATATAGCGCCATTTCACAACAACAGTCATCTCATAGCACTATCAACTGTAGGGGGGACCCCCACAGTTGCAGAAAGACCCCAGCAATCAGGCGATCCCCTGTGAGCAAGCACTTGGCGACGGTGGAGAGGAAAAACTCCCTTTTAACAGGAAGAAACCTCCAGCAGAACCAGGCTCAGGGAGAGGCAGTCATCTGCTGCGACTGGCTGGGGGGTGAGGGGATAGAGAAGAAGAAAAGAACAGACATGTAGAGAGCAAACAGCACGATGGGGACTCAATCTATGGGAGAGAACAAACAAATGTTAATGACCAGCAAAAAAAAAAAAAAATATTTCATAGAGAGTGAGGAAAGGAGTGAGGCCCAGTGCATTACTGGAGGTCCCCCGGCTGACTAAACCTATTAGCAGCATAACTAAGGGAGGGTTCAGAAACACATGATCCCTCCCTAATTGTAGGCTATATCAAAAAGGTAGGTTTTAGCCCTATTCTTAAAAACAGAGATCGAGTCTGACTCCCGAATCCAGATTGGCAGCTGATTCCACAGGAGAGGAGCTTGATAACTGAAGGCTCTGCCTCCCATTGTACTTTTGGAGATTCTAGGTATTACAAGTAATCCTGCATTTTGGGAGCGTAGTGCTCTGTTAGGATGATACGGTAGTATCAGATCTTTTAAATAAAAAGGAGCCTGATTGTTTAGAGCTTTGTAAGTAAGAAGAAGGATTTTAAACTTAATTCTAAACTCTATGGGAAGCCAATGAAGGGAGGCCAGAACCGGAGAGATATGATCTCTCTTTCTAGTACCTGTTAAAACTCTTGCTGCAGCATTTTGGATCAGCTGAAGACTTTTTAAAGATGTTTTAGGACAGCCTGATAATAAAGAATTACAATAATCTAATCTCGAGCTAACAAAAGCGTGGATCAGCTTCTCAGCATCACTCTGAGACAAGATGCTCCTAATCTTGGCAATATTACGCAAATGATAAAAGGCAGTCTTAGAAACAAATTTAATATGTGAATTGAAGGACAAATTCTGATCAAAAATAACTCCAAGGTTCCTCACAGAGCTATTAAGAGAAAGAGTAGCTGCATCCAAACTGAAAGTTTGATTTGGAAAGGAATTTCTAAGGTTTTTTGGACCAACAAGAATGACTTCAGTCTTATCTGAATTTAATAGCAGAAAATTACAAGTCATCCAAGCTTTGATTTCCTTAAGACAAGCTTCTAACTTGGCTAATTGATTAGTATCATCTGGCTTCATTGACAGGTATAATTGTGTGTCATCTGCATAACAATGAAAATGTATACAGTGCTTTCTAATAATGTTGCCTAACGGAAGCATATATAAACTAAAAAGAGGAGGGCCTAGCACAGATCCCTGTGGAACTCCATGACTAAGCTTTGAGCTGAGAGAAAACTCATCATTTACATGAACAAACTGGAACCTATCAGATAAATAAGATCTAAACCACTGCAACGAAGTTCCATTAAGTCCAACATAGTGTTCTAATCTATCAAGTAGAATATTATGATCAATAGTATCAAAAGCTGCACTAAGATCTAAAAGGACAAGTACAGAAACTAGTCCATTATCAGATGCAATGAGGAGGTCGTTAGTGACCTTCGCTAAGGCTGTTTCAGTACTATGATGGATTCTAAACCCAGATTGAAACTCCTCAAGTAAACCATTTCCCTGCAGGAGGTCAAATAATTGCGTAGCAACAACTCTTTCTAAGATTTTTGAAATGAAAGGGAGATTAGAGATTGGTCTATAGTTAGCTAAAGCTCCTGGATCTAGCGTTGGCTTTTTGAGTAAGGGTTTAATTACAGCCATTTTAAAAGCCTGCGGTACATGGCCTAAAGTTAATGAAGAATTGATTATATGAAGAATAAAGCTACCAATAAGTGGGAAGACTTCTTTAAATAACCTGGTAGGAATAGGGTCTAAAAGACAAGTTGAAGGTTTGGATGAGGAAACTATTTTGTCTAACTCACAAAGGTCGATTGGAGAAAACTCATCAAGACAGACATCAATAGAAGGAGTTGTAGTAGTTACAGTATTTAAGTTAACTGTGGGAAGAATCTGATTGATTTTATCTCTGATGGATGAAATTTTATTATTGAAAAAGTTCATAAAGTCCTGACTAGTAAGCTCTAAGGGGATGCTAGGATTGACGGAGTCCTGACTCTTTGTCAACCTGGCTACAGTACTGAAAAGAAACCTGGGATTATTCTTGTTCTCTTCTATTAATGCAGAGTAATAACTCGTTCTAGCTTTTCTAAGAGATTTTTTATAAATTAAAAGATGATTTCTCCAAGCTAAATAGATTTCATCTAAATTAGTAGAGCACCATTTTCTTTCTAATTGACGAGTCTTCTGTTTTAAGCTACGAGTTTCTGTGTTGAACCAAGGAGTTAAAAATCTCTGATTAGACTTTTTCTTTTTTAAGGGGGCCACCAAGTCTAGAGTCTGATGCAGAGAAGCTGAAACACTATCCACCATGTTATGGTGGAGGTAATGAGTAGAATTTCCTACTTTCTGAGAAAACCCAATCGAGTCTAATATTGAATTAAAAGCCACATTAAGGCAGTCACTATCTACATCCACATGTATATTAAAGTCCCCTACTATAATTATTCTATCAGATTTCAGCACTAAATCAGCTAAGAAATCAGCAAATTCTGATAAAAATTCTGAGTAGGTTGATGGGGGACGATAAACTATGGCAAATAAAATTGGGTTTAACCTGAAATTGCTAAAGTGCCCAATACTGAGGACCAGGCCCTCAAAGGAATTCTAACATGTTTTTTGCTTTACATTAACTAGTAATTTGGAATGGTAAATTGTTGCTACTCCTCCTCCACGACCAGAACTTCTGGGATTTTGACAGTTTAAATAACCAGAGGGGGTTGATTCATTTAAACCAACATAATCCTCTTGTCCTAACCAAGTCTCTGTAAGGGAAATTAAATCAATCTGATGATCAATTAACAGATCATGGACTAACAGAGACTTGGGAGTTAGAGACCTAATATTTAATAAACCACATTTAATTTTTAAATTATGAGGAGGAACAGAGGCCAAATCATTCAATTTAGAGGCTTTATGTTTAATTTGAGTTTTACCAATATTTTGCTTTATCACTTTGGGATGCTTATACATTATATTTTTATTTACTTTGGAGGGAGCAGACAACGATTCTCTGATGGGGAAGACAGGGGCTAAGTTGAGGGGTGGCGGATGAAGAGGAGCTGCAGAGAGGCGTGTAAGACTGCGTCTCTGCTTCCTGGTCCCAACTCTGAGTAGTCAAGGTTTTGGAAATTTGGATAAAAAAGATGCCAGATTGTTAGATAAATGAGAAGCACCATCCAAAGTGGGATGAATGCTGTCTCGTCTCATAAGACCAGGTTTTCCCCAAAAAGAGCTCCAATTGTCAATGTAGCCCACGTCATTTTTAGGACACCACACAGACAGCCAGCGGTTCAAGGATGACGAGCGGCTAAACATGTCATCACTGGTCAGATTGGGGAGGGGCCCAGAGAATACTACAGTGGCTGACATCGTTTTGGCAAAGTCACACACCGATTCTATATTAAGTTTTGTGACTTCCGACTGCCGGAGACGGATGTCATTAATGCCGGCGTGAATAACAATTGTGGAGTATTTACAGTTACTTTTAGCCAGCATTTTCAAATTTGACTCGATGTCGCCTGCTCTGGCCCCAGGAATGCATGTGACTATGGCCGCTGGAGTCTCTAGGTTCACGTTTCTGACTACAGAGTCGCCAATGATCAGAGTTTTTTCCTCAGCGGGTGTGTCGCTGAGCGGGGAAAAACGATTAGAAACGTGAACAGGTTGGTGGTGAACCGGGGCTTTGCGACTAGGCTTCCTTCTCACCGTCACCCACCCAGTCTCCTCGCTGCTGAGGAGAGCCAGGGAACTGCTGACAGTGGGGCCTAAGCTAGCTAGCTCCGCTGCAGCTAATGGGCGTCCGTCGAGATTAACTGGCGCAGACGGTGTTTCAATGCAGCGGAGCCGGGATTCCAAATCAGACAACCTCGCCTCGAGCGCCTCAAAAAGACAACATTTATTACATTTACCGTTATCACTAAAAGAGGCAGAGGTGTAGCTAAACATCTGACAGAGAGAGCACACCAGAGGAGGAGAGGAAAGAGAGGTAGTAGCCATAGCTAGTGGCTGGAGAGCTGGAGAGCAAACCACACAGGCAGACAGCAAAACAGGAAGTGACGATACGTTACCACAAGGAAGTGACGATCTCCCACCCATGTCTTTTGTTATGTGTAGGTATAAGTATGTAGAGCTGAATGTGTTCGGCCTCTTATTCTACTTCTGCTTCTGCACTGAGATGAGACTTGTTAGAGGAGCGAAGCTGATAATAAACTTTGGTTTATAAGTCACATCGCCTCGTTATTCCAAGCTCTTCTACACAGGGATCTGTCACCCTTATGGTGCCAACACAGATTTACTTTGCCTAGAGGAGCTTATACAGTTAAATCATTTAAAAGAAAGACATCTACAGACTGTGATGGTATTGACATGTTCTTAGTCAAAACTATTATCGAATGCTTAGTGAAACCACTGACGTATATCTGTATCCTGTCTCTCCAAACAGGTATACAGTATTTCCCAATGCAATGAAAATAGCTAAAGTAATTCCGATATACAAGACGGGTGACAGAGGGGAACTTTCAAACTATAGACCAATTTCACTATTGCCGCAATTTTCCAAGATTCATCCATCTATCCATCCATCTTCTACCGCTTTTCCGGAGGTCCGGGTCGCGGAGGCAGCAGTTCAAGCAGAGAAGCCCAGACTTCCCTCTCCCCAGCCACCTGCTCCAGCTCTTCAGAGAGGATACCAAGGCGTTCCCAGACCAGCTGGGAGACATAGTCTCTCCACCGAGTCCTGGGTCTGCCCCGGGGTCTCCTCCCAGTGGAACGTGCCTGAAACACCTCAAGTGGGAGGCGTCCAGGAGGCATCCTAATCAGATGCCCATACCACCTCAACTGACTCCTTTCAATGTGGAGGAGCAGCGGTTCTACTCTGAGCCTCTCCCGGATGACTGAGCTCCTCACCCTATCTCTGAGGGTGAGTCCAGCAATCCTACGGAGAAAGCTCATTTCAGCCGCTTGTATCCGCGATCTCGTTCTTTCGTCATTACCCAAAGTTCGTGACCATAGGTGAGAGTAGGAACGTAGATTGACTGGTAAATCGACAGCTTTGCCTTAGAACTAAGCTCCCTCTTCACCACAACAGACTGGTACAATGTCCGCATCACTGCAGATGCTGCTCCAATCCATCTGTCGATCTCTCGCTCCATTTTCCCCTCACTCGTGAACAAGACCCCAAGATACTTAAACTCCTCCACTTGGGGCAGGAGCCTGTCCCCAACCCGGAGAGGACAATCCACCTTTTTTCCGGCTGAGGACCATGGACTCGGACTTGGAGGTGCTGATTCTCATCCCAGCCGCTTCACACTCAGCGGCAAACCGTCCCAGCAAGAGCTGTAGGTCATTGCTGGATGAAGCCAACAGGACAACATCATCTGCAAACAACAGAGATGAGATCCTGTGGTCACCAAGCATGACACCCTCCATTCCCTGGCTGCGCCTAGAAATCCTGTCCATAAAAATTATGAACAGGATCGGTGACAAAGGGCAGCCCTGGCGGAGTCCAACTCTCACTGGGAATGACTCCGACCGAGTGTTGGCAATACGAACCAAACTCTCACAACGGTCGTACAGAGACCGAATAGCTCGTAACAACAAGCCCGATACCCCATACTCCCGAAGCACCCCCACAAAAATCCATGAGGGACGCGGGCGAATGCCTTCTCCAAGTCCACAAAACACATGTAAACTGGTTGGGCAAACTCCCACGAACCCCCAAGAATTCCCGAGAGGGTAAAGAGCTGGTCCGATGTGCCACGGCCAGGACGAAAACCACATTGCTCCTCCTGAATCCGAGGTTCGACCAACGGCCGGACTCTCCTCTCCAGTACCTTGGCATAGACCTTCCCAGGGAGGCTGAGGAGTGTGATCCCTCTAAAGTTGGAGCACACCCTCCGGTCCCCTTTTTTGAAGAGAGGAACCACCACCCCAGTTTGCCATGCCAAAGGCACTGCCCCCGACCTCCACGCAATGTTGCAGAGGCGTGTCAACCATGACAACCCAACAACATCCAGGGCCTTGAGGTACTCAGGGCGAATCTCGTCCACCCCCGGGGCCCGGCCACCAAGGAGATTTTTAACCACCTTGGCGACCTCAGCCCCTGTGATAGGCGAGTCATCCCCCTTGTCCCCAAACCCTGCTTCCTCTGTGGAAGGCGTATCAGTGGGATTGAGGAGATCCTCGAAGTATTCCTTCCACTGCCCAACGATATCCCCAGTCGAAGTCAACAGTGTCCCATCCGCACCATACACAGTGTGGACGGGGAGCTGCTTTCCCCTCCTGAGCCGCCGGACAGTTTGCCAGAATCTCTTCGAGGCCAACCGAAAGTCTTGTTCCATGGCCTCACCGAACTCCTCCCATACCCGGGTTTTTGCTTCAGCAACCACCCGAGCTGCACTCCGCTTTGCCTGCCGGTTCACCTCAGCTGCTTCGGGAGTCCCACAAGCCAACCAAGCTTGATAGGACTCCTTCTTCAGCTTAATGGCCCCCCTCACCACTGGTGTCCACCACTTGGTTCGGGGGTTGCCACCACGAGATGCACCGACCACCCTGCGGCCGCAGCTCTGGGCCGCCGCTTCAACAACAGAGGTGGAGAACATGGCCCATTCAGACTCCATGTCTCCAGACTCCCTCGGAATGTGGTTGAAGTTCTTCCGGAGGTGGGAGTTGAAGACCTCCCGGACAGGGGCCTCAGCCAGACGCTCCCAGCACACCCTCACTATACGTTTGGGTCTACCAGGTCTGAATGGCTTCCTCCCCTGCCATCGGATCCAACTCACCACCAGGTGGTGATCAGTTGACAGCTCTGCACCTCTCTTTACTCGGGTGTCCAAGACATACGGTCGCAGGTCTGATGATACGATAACAAAATCGATCATCGACCTGCGACCTAGGGTGTCCTGGTGCCAGGTGCACATATAGACGCCCTTATGCTTGAACATGGTGTTCGTTATGGACAGACTGTGGTTAGCACAGAAGTCCAATAACTGAACACCACTCGGGTTCAGATAGGGCAGGCCGTTCCTCCCAATCACCCCCCACCAGGTTTCACTGTCGTTGCCCACATGCGCATTGAAGTCCCCCAGTAGGAAAATGGAGTCTCCAAGAGGAGCACCCTCCAGCACCCCAGTCACAGACTCCAAAAAGGGTGGGTACCCTGAAACATCATTTGGTGCATAGGCACAAATGATGGTCAGGACCCGTTTCCCAACCCAAAGGCACAGGGAAGCAACCCTTTCGTCCACCGGGGAAAACTCCAATATATTTTCCAAGATACTTGAAAAAATATTCTATGAGAGAATTGACAACTTCATACTGAAGAATAATTTATTGTGTGAGCAGCAATATGGGTTCAGACACAAGAGGACAACTGCATTTGCTCTCATGGAATTTATGGAAAAAATATCAACTGCCATTGAAAATAAAGAGTATTCAGTTGGGGTATTCCTGGATCTTAAAAAAGCATTTGATCCAGTGGATCATAATTTATTATTAAAGAAACTGTGAAATCAGAGGCGGAATCATTTCAGACGATTTATTACACACTCACATCTTTCAAGCACAGAACAGACTGACTTTTCAAGCAGAAACTCTCCCCTTAAGTTTCATGGCATTTACATCACACACAACATGACATTTGCATCACACTGCATTCAACATCCTTCATCCCTGACTCCTTCCTGCTATCTCACCAGGAATTTTCTGCTCTTTGTTGTCCCAAGCTTATCACTGTCTCCTGTCTGAGGTGCTAAATAATGTGGCTCACACAAGGTGCTACACCCCGCACCCCCCCCCCCCAGCATCTTAGATAGGACAATAGAATAACAGTCCACATGCTGTGATAGAACAATTGAACATCAGTCCACATGCTGCTTGGGCTTCGTCTCCTCCCGTATCTGCTGTAACTGGGGTTTACCACCTCCGCGGGGCTGCTGTGCCGGTGGGGGGCTGCTGGAAGTGTGTCTGACTGTGGGTGAGCTGTTGCTGGGGGGGGGGGGGGCACTTCGGTCTGTCCGTGTGGCTGCTCTGGAGAATCATCTCCCTGGGGCGCTCTCCGTGGGAGTCTTCCACGCCGAGGGGCCCTAGCCAACAGCACTTGCTCGTCCGCTACAACAAAAGCGGGTTTGAGTCTGTCTATGCCAATTTTTTCCCTCCTACCCCCCAAGTCTAGTAAAAAATGCTTATCCCCTGTTTCCAACACTTTGAACGGTCCATCATAGGGTGGGCGCAATGGAGGGTGGTGGGCGTCGTGTCTGACGAAAACGAACTCCGCACTCTTCAAAGTTTTAGGCACGAAAACATGCGGAAAACAGTGGTTGGCAGGGCCCAGCAACGTGCCTGTGTTTGCGCTACGCTGCAAAAGCTGAGACGGGGAGCTGCCTGGCACGGGATTATCTGGCAGAAATTCTCCGGGCAGCCGTAGTGGCTGTGCAAAAACGAGCTCTGCCAGGGAAGCTTCCAGATCCTCTTTTGGCGCGGAGCGCAACCCCAAGAAGACCCATGGCAGCCTGTCTACCCAATTTGCATCCGTCAATGAAGCCCTGAGTGCTGCTTTCAGTGATCTATGAAAACGCTTGCATAACCCATTGGCCCGTGGGTTGTACGCGGTTGTGCGGTGAATTGTAATACCCAGGCTGCGGGCCATCGTGGACCAGAGTTCAGAAACAAATTGCGGGCCCCTGTCGGACGTAATGTCCGACGGGACTCCAAAACGCGCCACCCATGCTGTTAAAAAAGCGCGTGCTACGTCCGCGGACGTGGTTGTCGCCAGCAGGACTGCTTCTGGCCAGCGCGTGGTGCAGTCCACCACTGTCAGGAGGTGCATGCACCCCTGTGATGGCGGGAGGGGGCCCACGAGGTCCACGTGAACATGGTCGAACCTCTTAGCCGGAATACGAAACGGCTCCAAGGGAGCCTTCGTGTGTCTGTGTACTTTGGCTCATTGGCACGCCACGCAGGCTGCAGCCCACTCCTTCACTTGTTTGCGCAGGCTCGGCCAAACGAACTTCTCTCCCACCATTTTGACCGACGCGCGCACTCCTGGGTGCGCCAGAGTGTGAACCGACTCAAACATGCGGCGGCGCCACGCGGCCGGGACCACCGGACGCGGGCGACCCGTGGAGACATCGCAGATTGGGGGGGCGCCATCCTGCAGCACCCTGCTCTCCAGCCTTAACCCTGTTGGTCCAGACTGGAGCGCGCGCACATCTGCATCGCTAATCTGCTCCGCGGCCATGGCTGCGTAATCTATCCCCACGCAGACCGGGGCCACCACGGCTCGCAAGAGGTAGTCCGCCACTACATTCAGTTTACCAGACACATGCTGAATAACGGTAGTAAACTCTGAGATTGCGGCCAGCTGTCTCTGCTGCAGGCCCGACCACGGTTCTGAAACCTTGGCCATCGCGAATGTTAGCGGCTTGTGGTCCACGAACGCGGTGAAGCTGCGCCCTTCCAGCCAGAACTGGAAGTGGCGTATGGCCAGGTGGAGAGCCAGCAACTCCCTGTCAAACGCGTTGTATTTACGTTCGCTGTTGCACAAAGTTCTGCTGAAAAAAGCGAGCGGCTGCCAAGCCCCGGTGACGCGCTGCTCCACGACCGCCCCTATGGCCACGTCTGAAGCGTCGGTGGTGAGCGCTATGCGGGCCGTCGGGTCCGGATGTGCCAGCAGTGCGGCGTTTGCCAGGGCTACTTTAACTTCCGAGAACGCCCGCTCTCGCTCTGGGGTCCATTCGACCCTATCCGCGGGTTTCTGTTTCTTGAGCGCAGCGTACAATGGTTGCATGAGCTGCGCCGCGCGGGGAAGGAAACGGTTATAAAAGTTCACCATCCCCAAAAATTCCTGCAGCACCCTGACCGTCTGAGTCCGGGGAAAATCCGCCACGGCGCGCACTTTGTCGGGCAGCGGGATCGTTCCTTCTGGAGAGACGCGGTGCCCCAAAAAATCAATCTCCGTCACGCCGAACTGGCATTTCGCTGGGTTGATTATTAACCCGTGCTCCTCCAACCTCCGGAAAACCGTCGTGAGGTGGGTTTCGTGTTCGTCTTCGGATGCACTGGCTACCAGGATATCATCCAGGTAGACGAACACAAACGGGAGATCGCGCAGCACTGCATCCATCATGCACTGGAACGTCTGTGCCGCTCCTTTTAACTCGAATGGCATGCGCAGGAACTCGAGTAGACCGAATGGAGTTATTACCGCTGTTTTGGGTATGTCCTCAGCGCGCACTGGGACTTGGTGGTAACCGCGGACCAGGTCTATTTTGGAAAAAATGCACACTCCCGCGAGGTGAACAGAAAAATCCTGTATGTGGGGAACTGGGTAGCGGTCGTGTGCTGTGGCGTTGTTCAACCTGCGGAAATCCCCGCACGGTCGCCACGATCCCTCAGCCTTAGGGACCATGTGTAGCGGGGAAGCCCATGGGCTTCTGGAGCGCCTGATGATGCCCAACCTTTCCAGGTTGGCGAACTCCTCACGCGCTATGGCCAGTTTAGCTGCGTCCAAGCGCCAAGGTCTTGCAAAAACGGGCGGCCCGGTGGTGGTGATAAAGTGCTCCACCCCATGTTTAGCGATGGCCGCGGAAAACGTTGGGACCGTGAGTGCTGGGAGCTGAGTGAG
Organism: Pholidichthys leucotaenia; assembly: GCA_020510985.1. NCBI lineage: Eukaryota > Metazoa > Chordata > Actinopteri > Cichliformes > Pholidichthyidae > Pholidichthys > Pholidichthys leucotaenia. The sequence goes on from CM035844.1 coordinate 277,978,625, forward strand.
CAGTGTGTGGAACTTACCGCCTGTAGCTGTGACGTTAGCTTGTGCTGTTGGCTGGGTCACTCGAGCTATACAGGGGAGAGAGTCAAAGGACAGTGCATTAACCAGGTGCCTGTTAGCAACATCAACCAGTAAACCATGTGCACACAGAAAATCAGCCCCCAGTATATGGTAATTCAGTGCTGCTACAACAAAAGCCCACTCATATGTACGGCCGTGTAGAGATAAGAGCAGAGTCCTCTCACCAAAGGTCTTAATATCCGAGCCGTTTGCTGCCAACATCTCGGGGCCGCTAGATCCTGCCAGCCGGTCATTGTAGGTCAGCCGGATGAAGCTCTTCTGGGCTTCGGTGTCCACGAGGAAACGCCTCCCAGAGCGTGCATCCGTTAAGTAGAGCAGCTTGTTCTCTTCACCGAGGGTCGCAGCTGCTACCGACCCCCGGCCTTGGCATTTTCCCGAGCGCTTGAACTGGCACAGTGGCGCACATCTGCGTGCCTTCTCTCCGAAGCGGCGGTGGTAGAAACAGAGTGTGTCTCTCTGGTGCTCCTTGGCCCCCGCTGCCGCTACCGTCGGTGGCTCCTCGCCTCCTCTGGTCGTCTCGCTGGGCTCCGCCGCTGCCGCGTTGACCGTGATCGCCCTGGTGGTGATGATGATCTGGTCTGCCTCCTGGGCTAGCACGCGGCCAGCCATGGCGAATTGGCCAGAGCCGCTCTCGCTACTGTCGGAAGGTTCCGGAGGAAGAGGTGGGCAAACAGAAAGTGCCCATCGTCCATGCCCATTAATGCCAGCATCTTCTCCATCAGGTCTACGGCTGAACCATCTCCTAACTCGGTCCGCGTCAGGAGCCTCTCCGCTCTCTCACATTCCAAGAGTGTGTAGCGCTGTATGAGCGCAGCCTTGAGCGCCTCATATTTGCTGCTGGTTGGTGGCTGATCGAGCAGGCTCTCTACCTGCTGAGCTGTGCGGGCGTCGAGCGCTGCGACCACATGGTAGAATCTGGTATCATCTACGGTTACTCCCCGGAGGGCGAACTGGGCCTCGGTAAGGTGGAACCAAGAGTGCGGGTTGTGCTGCCAGAAATCCGGTAGCTTGACTGAAACCACACACGCGTGGCTGTAGGTTCCAGTCCGGGCTGTCTGTGGGATGGCTGCCACCTCGCTGTAGCTTCCTGACCGGGCTGTCTCCGGGGATCTTGCCTCGTGTTCCATAATACGTCTTGGGTCACCAGTGTGGAGTGTGTGAAATCAGAGGCGGAATCATTTCAGACGATTTATTACACACTCACATCTTTCAAGCACAGAACAGACTGACTTTTCAAGCAGAAACTCTCCCCTTAAGTTTCATGGCATTTACATCACACACAGCATTTTGCATCACACAGAATTCAACATCCTTCATCCCTGACTTCTTCCTGCTATCTCACCAGGAACCTCCTGCCCTTTGTTGTACCAAGCTTATCACTGTCTCCTGTCTGAGATGCTAGATAATCTGGCTCACACAAGGTGCTACAAAACTGCAAAATTGTGGTAGGAGTGGGGTAGCACTGTCCTGGTTAAGTAGTTTCTTAAAGATAGATATCAGTATACATGTGTTGGTAACAAAAACTCACAGTTACTGAAGGTTACTTGTGGAGTCCCACAGGGTTCAGTTTTGGGGCCATTGTTTTTTTTTTTTTTTTTTAGATTTAGTATACTTTATTGATCCCTAGAGGGGAAATTGAGGGTCATCCACCACCTGGATGGATGAAGCAGCCACGATACGGCGCTATCCCTTAACCATTCACACACACATTCACACCTAGGGCCACTTTAGAGTCTCCAATTAACCTAACCTGTTCAATATATATATAAATGATATATGTAAAGACTCGGAAAAAAATGGATTTAATATTGTTTGCTGATGACACTTATCTATTATGCAGTGGAAGCAATATGGAACAACTTTTGGATACACTCGGAAAGGAATTAGGAAAGCTTAAACTGTGGTTTGATTCAAACAAGTTAACGCTCAATTTAAGTAAGACAAAATTTATAGTTTTTAACAACCATCACAACAACTTAGTAACTAAACTCAGTGTAAATGGTGTAGAGATTGAAAGAGTATCTGAAACTAAATTTCTTGGAGTAATAATTGATAATAAACTGTGTTGGAAGTCACATATTAATTATATTAAAGGTAAAATATCTAAATCAATCGCAATACTACACAGAGCGAAATATTTGCTGAATCAACCCACACTATATCCTTTGTATCATTCATTAATACTCCCATACATGACATATTGTACTGAAGTATGGGGAAATACATATAAAACAAACATATATCCAGTCTTTATGCTTCAGAAGAGAGCTATTAGAATAATAAACAAAGCTGCTTACAGGGAACTAACAAACCCACTTTTTCTTAAATTAAAAGCTCTCAAGTTGAAAGATCTGGTTGACTTTAAAACTGCAGTAAGAATGTTTAAAGTGAAGAATCTATCACTGCCCACAAATATCCAAAAGTTGTTCCAAATAAGGGAGAAACAATATCATTTCAGAGGAACATGTATATTTCAAAAACCTTCAGTGAGAACTACCACCAAGCAACACTGTGTTTCAGTGCAAGGAGTCAGATTATGTCAGATCATACCATGTAGGATAACTAAGTAGACGGTTATGCTGTTTCATCTCACCTAGCAACAATGCTCTGCACTGTGTGTGTTTATATATTTACATATTTATTCCATCTAGCTACAATGCTCTGCACTGTGTTTTTATATATCTACATATTATTCCATCTAGCTACATTGCTCCGCACTGTGTGTGTTTATATACTTGCATATTTATTCCACCTAGCTGCAATGCTCCGTACTGTGGGTGTTTATATATTTACATATTTATTCCATCTAGCTACAATGCTCTGCACTGTGTGTTTATATATTCATATATTTATTCCATCCAGCTACAATGCTCTGCACTGTGTGTCTGTGTGTGTGTGTATATATATATTTTATAGTAATATGTACATATGTATATTAGCTGCTCTTGCTTGCTTGTTTTTTTTTTTCTTGCCTTCTGATTGTTGCTCTGAGTGTTGCTATCCCTGTGCTGTTGCAATCCTGGAATTTCCCCGTTGTGGGACTAATAAAGGCTTATCTTATCTTATCTTATCTTATCTTATCTTATTATGGAACGATTTTGGACCTGAATTAATATCATGTACAATGCTTGGACAATTTAAACAAAAACTAAAGGAAGAAATACTCCAAACATATATACAAGATGACATGTAAAATCACATAAGGACTGTCATATCCAGTCTGTGTTGTGTTGTTGCTTAGTTTTGTTTTTTTTTGTCTCATTTTGTCTTAGCTTTGTTCCGAATTTTAATCGCTCTTGTTTTGTTTTTCTTTTGAATTCTTGGATGGAACATGGGTGGGCAATATAAGCTGCGGCTTCAGCCATCACCCATTTCGGATTGTGGAGCGTGTAAATGAAGAGGCAGATTTGTTTCAGACGCTTCATTACACACTCTCACATTCTCAAGCATACTAAGAATGACATTCAAGTAGAAGCTCTTCTCTTAAATACCATGACATTCTTCTAGAATCTTCTCACACACAAAAGATGATCTTCTCGTCCAATCGCAATCAACCCACTCATCCTTAATACCTCCCTGTTATCTTACTCGGGAACCCCCACTCTTTGTTCCTGTCTAAGATGGTATACAATTAGGCTCTCCCCAGGCTGCCACAGGATAACTTATGTTGAACTGTATAGTCAGAGGAGTTATTGTTTAATTTGATCTTGCTGGATTTTTTCCCCTTTGTTTTATTATTCTGTTTCTTTTTAATCTTTACTTTTAATCTATCCGAAATAAAGATAAAGATTCATTCATTCATTCATTCATACAGTCCCTAACTGTGTATTGTATATTGTTGTAAACTCCTCCTGTAATAACTTTTAATACTTTATTTTAATTGTTTTACCCATGGAAGACCCAACAGGATGGGGAAGAGGGAAAGGAAGTGTGTGAAGGGGGAAAAGAAAAGGGAGGGTAGTAGTAGTAGTAGATTAGTTTATTTGACAGGGACAGTAACAGACAAAAAAAACAACAACAAAAAAACAAACCAACAACTAAAACAAACAAAAGACAAACTGCTTCTTAGACCGAAAATATCTCAACATGAGTCTGGTTTCCGCACCTGTGAAAGGAGAGACACTTGTGTGTGTGTGTGTCTGTGTGCATACTGTATATATGAGAATGCGCGCAAAATAAGTGTGTGCATGTGAGTGGTTTCTCAGGAAGTATACAAACGAAGGGCCGGTCGCAGAAGCTCTCCCTCCAGGAACCCCGAGCAGGCAAGGCAGCGCCACCAACCCCCAGCCCCGAGGTCAGCAAGCTCCAGGAAAGCCAGGCATCCACCCCCAGAGGGACGATCAAGGGAGGCCAGGCTGCTTGGCGGCCGACGTGGAGAGCAAACACCCCTGGACCCGCCCTACCCCCACCCCCCCCAGCAGGGCCAACGTCCGCCCCCAGGCCCCAGGCACCAGGAGGCCAGCGATCCCACTCCCCGGGGCAGAGACCGGCCCGCGCCCCCCGGCGCGAGCCCCCCCAGACACCCCCACAGTGGGCCCACCCCAGTGCCTCTGTCGCACACCCCGGGGACCCCTATGTCCAAAGAAGTCCCCCCGCCCAGGGGAGCTAATGTTGCCGAGAGGCACTACCCCCCTTAATCCAGCACCTCCCGACTCACAGACACACTCCTCCTCACACCTTCACACCCACATGCTCCCATGCACACCCCTCTCACTCACCCAGACCGACCCATTTTCTCTCACTCCTGTACCCATTCAAACTCATTTGCCATCAATCACTGATGCCTGCATTCCTAGCACAAAACAACCTGAATCAAGCCATGGCCAGCATAGTGTTTATAGTATTGTGATGTATGCGGGGTTCACACAAAGAAAGGGAGCAGATGGCTGTGACACAACAGGCTTTATTAAACACAATCACAATCACAGACAGGAGGGGAGGTCATTCTCACAGACCTCCGTTTATATTAGGGTTACACAACACATAATCACTCCTGCTCTAATTCTACCTATAACACTGCTGGGTCATTATAACGCAGTTATAATGACCCAGCAGTATAATAGCACAGTAATAACATTAAACACACACACGAAAATAAAGTCTCTACTGGCAAGGCATGTTAGGAAAAAGCCCCGATGTTACACTGCCCCCCTTAACACAGCCCCAACGTTACACAGAACCCCCCCCCCCTCCCGGACTGGTTTCTGTCCCCAGAAAAATGAGAGTCCAACTCAAAAGTCCAACACGAACCCGTCCAGGTGTCGGGGCGGCCTTCGATGCCGACGACCAGCACGTACATCATCATCGCCAGTGTCCATCTGAGTCTCAGTCGGAGTATCCGGTCGGGATGAAGGCTCTGGTTAGACCACCAGCGAGGCGGATGGCTGGTACGGGGCGAGACGGTCACAGTGAAGTACCTCGATCCGGTTCCTTTTCTTAAAAGGAACTCCGATTATATTGGCATGTTAGCTCTATATGCTTTATTTTGATGTTAGTAACATAACTATAATATAATATTTTTGAAAATAATTCCCAGTTTTATATATTTTTAAAAAACTTTATTACGATGTAAATCGCCATTTTTGTTTACGTCGCAATGCATTCTGGGTAGTGACGTAAAATGGTTGCAGCCGTTTTTTCTGTCTTATACAAGCCAAGAAGCGAAGCTACTAACTACTGCCATTTGTCAGTGAAAATGCTACATTGCGCGGCTTTTGGATGTAATTTCCAATCAAAGGGAAATAAAGAGAGCGGGGTGAGCCTCCATAGCTTTCCTAAAGAGGGAAAGTTGAGGAAAAAGTGGGGCGGCAGTGGCTCAGGAGGTAGAGCAGGTCGTCTAATAACCCGATGGTTGGCGGTTCGCATCACGCTCTCCCCAGATATCCTGCCGTTGTGTCCCTGGGCAAAACACTTCCCCCGCATTGCCTCCAGTGCCCATAACACTGGGTATGAATGTGTAAAAATGTTTAAATGTTCGGTGGTGGCCGGAGAGGCCGTTGGCGCGGATTGGCAGCCACATTTCCGTCACTCTATGAGTGTCTATGATCAAGCGCTATAGCGCACACTTGATAAAGCTGATATATATATTTATATATATATATTAATCACGCTATGATAAAGCACTATATCGCTCAAAGTGCACGCTTGGCTTGACATGTCGAAGATCTGACTGGCAGTTATTTGGAACGACTTTGGAACACCGCTTATGGACGTTCAACCCGCAGTCTGAGAAAGCAACAGAGAAATTGCTTTATGTTGCTGAGAGTCCATGTTTATCAGTTCAGTGCCCATCATGCTTGTAGACAGTTTTTTGTGTTTGAGCATTCTATTGTAAGTAAATCAACAATATACAAGTTTCACCTTAAAATAATGCTTCCTCAAGCACACGCTTGAATCAGAATCAGAATCAGAATCAGCTTTATTGGCCAAGCATGCACAACACATACAAGGAATTTGATTTTGGCTAAAAACTTGCTCTCGTTGTTCAGGTGGAGGATTTAAATAAGGATTCAATGACAACAGAGTATGTACAGTAAATTACAGTCTGTCCACGTTTCTATAAAAGGATGCAAATATATACAGGAATATATGCAGTTATTTACTCAGACTAACCACACTTTGCAGAAATATATGAAAAAAATAATATAAAAAAATATACAGTCACACAGTATTTCAATGTGAACTCAGATTCAGTGATATAATGTGAATGAAGTAAAAAGCAGTGTGAGAGTTATGTGCAATGTAATAATGGATGAAAAGTCATGAGTACAGCAACAGGTAGGACTAGGTGAATGTTAGGAGTTCATCAGAGTGATGGCTTGAGGAAAGAAACTGTTCCTGTGACGGTTGGTTTTGACCTTCAGTGATCTGTAACGACGACCAGAAGATAGAAGTTCAAACAGTTTGTGGCCGGGGTGTGATGGGTCAGCACAGATGTTTCCCGCCCGTTTCCTGGTTATGGACCGATATAAGTTCTCAGTGGAGGGTAGGTCGGTACCAATGATCCTTTCCGCAGACTTAACGATCCGCTGCAGTCTGGTCTTGTCCTGTTTAGTGGCAGATCCAAACCAGACAGTGATGGAAAAGCAGAGGACAGATTGGATGATGGCGGTGTAGAAGACAACCAGCAGCTCCTGAGGCAAATCAAACTTCTTGAGCTGACGCAGAAAAAATAACCTCTGCTGGGCCTTTTTCCGGACAGTGTCTATATGGGAGGACCACTTCAGGTTCCGGGAGATTGTGGTACCCAGAAACTTGAAGGAGTCCACAGTGGACACTGTGCTGTTGAGGATGGTGAGTGGGGGGAATGAAGGGGGGTGTCGCCTGAAATCCACAGTCATCTCCACCGTTTTGGCTGGGTTAAGTTCAAGATGGTTCTGGCTGCACCAGAGGATCAGCTGCTCCACCTCCCACCTGTATGCAGACTCATCATCATCCCGGATCAAACCGATGACTGTGGTGTCGTCCGCAAACTTCAGGAGCTTCACCGAAGGGTCCTCTGAGGTGCAGTCGTTGGAGTAGAGGGAGAAGAGCAGTGGGGAAAGGACACATCCTTGGGGGGCGCCAGTACTAATTTTTCGGGAGCTGGATGTAAATCTCCCTAGCTTCACCTGTTGCCACCTGTCAGTCAGAAAGCTGGAGATCCACTGGCAGGTGGAGGGGGGCACCTTGAGCTGGAGGAGTTTCTGATGAAGAATGCCTGGGATGATGGTGTTGAACGCTGAGCTGAAGTCGACAAACAGGATCCTGGCATACGTCCCTGGGGAGTCGAGGTGTTGCAGGATGTAGTGTAGTCCCATATTCACTGCATCATCCACTGACCTGTTTGACCGGTAGGCAAACTGCAGTGGGTCCATCAGGGGGCCTGTGATGACCTTCAGGTGGTTCAGCACCAATCTCTCCAAGGATTTCATGACCACAGAGGTCAGGGCAACAGGTCTGTAGTCGTTTAATCCTGTAACAGAGGGTTTCTTGGGAACTGGAATGATGATGGAGCGTTTGAAGCAGGAAGGCACTTCACGCAGCTCCAGTGATCTATTAAAGATCCGGGTGAAGATGGGGGCCAACTCGTTGGAGCAGACTCTTAGGCAGGACGGAGACACACCATCAGGTCCTGCAGCCTTCTTGATCTTTTGTCTCTGAAAGACCCGGCGCACCTCCTCTTCACAGATCGTTAGTGCTGGTGGGAGGTCAGAGTGGAGGAGGGATGGAGTTCCTGGGGCTGCAGATAATCCTTTTGTGTGGGCGGGAGGTGAGAACTGTAGGTTCTTTTCAAACCTGCAGTAAAAGCTGTTTAGGTTGTTAGCCAGCTGGAGGTTTTCCACAGGGTGGGGGGATGGTCTCCTGTAGTTGGTGATATTCCGTAGGCCTCTCCAGACAGAAGCAGAGTTGTTGGCTGAGAAGTTTTTTTGTAACTTCACACTGTAGCTCCTCTTAGCAAGCTTGATCTCCTTCGTCAGCATGTTTCTGGCCCGCTTGTACAGAGTCCAGTCACCAGTCCTGTAGGCCTCCTCCTTGGTCTGACGTAGCTGCTTCAGTTTAGGAATGAACCAGGGTTTATTGTTGTTGTATGTGCAGAAGGTCTTGGTCTGCACACACATGTCCTCGCAGAAACAGATGTATGACGTCACAGTGTCAGTGAGTTCATTTAGGTTAATGGCTGCAGCTTCAAAAACACTCCAATCTGTACAGTCAAAGCAGGCTTGTAACTCCAGCTTTGATTCCTCAGTCCATTTCTTCACAGTCCTTACAACAGACTTGGAAGTTTTTAGTTTCTGTCTGTATGTTGGAATAAGATGGAGCAGACAGTGGTCAGAAAAACCCAGAGCTGCACGGGGGACGGCATGATAGGCGTTTCTTAAAACTGTGTAACAGTGGTCAAGTGTATTAGTGTCCCTGGTGGGACATTTAATATGCTGTCTGTATTTAGGAAGCTCATTTGTGAGATTAGCTCTACTGAAATCACCCAGAATGATAAGCAGAGAGTCTGGATGTTTTTCCTCCACGTCTGCCATCTGGTCAGCGAGGTGCTGCGGTGTCTCCGTTGTACAAGCAGCAGGCGGGATATAAATTCCGACCAGAATAAACGAGGAGAACTCTCGCGGTGAATAAAAGGGTTTACAGTTTATGAACAGTGACTCTAGGTTCGGGCAACAAAACTTCTTCAACACTGTGACATCAGTACACCAACCTTCGTTTATGTAGAAGCAGATTCCATCACCTTTAGTCTTTCCAGAGAATTCTCGGCTGCGATCAGCGCGAAACAGCTGGAATCCGTCCAGGCGCACGCTTTGAGACACTCAAAGCGGAGAGACACTCGCGGAGCAGAGAGACACTCGAGCGCACGCTATATCGCTCAAACGCAAGCTCAAGCATGCGTTTGAGCGATATAGAGCTTTATCATAGCGTGATAAATATATATATATATATATATATATATATCAGCTTTATCAAGTGTGCGCTTGATAAAAATTCAAACCGTGACAAAATTCGAACCGTGATTTGCTTGAGTGTGCGCAAAGCGCACGCTTGTGCGCTTTGAGCGATATAGTGCTTTATCATAGCGTGATTAATATATATGTCAGCTTTATCAAGCGTGCGCTATAGCGCGTGATCACAGACATGTCTCATGCGCACGCTTTGAGCGATATAGTGCTTTATCATAGCGTGATTAATATATATATCAGCTTTATCAGGCGTGCGCTATAGCGCGTGATCACAGACATGTCTCATGCGCACGCTTTGAGCGATATCGTGCTTTATCATAGCGTGATTAATACATATGTCAGCTTTATCAAGCGTGCGCTATAGCGCGTGATGACAGACACTCAGAGTGACGGAAATGTGGCTGCCAATCCGCGCCAACGGCCTGTCCGGCCACCACCGAGCATTTAAACATTTTTACACATTCATACCCAGTGTTATGGGCACTGGAGGCAATGCGGGTGAAATGTTTTGCCCAGGGACACAACGGCAGGATATCTGGGGAGAGAGTGATGCGAACCGCCAACCATCGGGTTATTAGACAACCTGCTCTACCTGCTGAGCTGCTGCCGCCCCACTTTTTCCTCAACTTTCCCTCTTTAGGAAAGCTACGGAGGCTTACCCCGCTCTCTTTATTTCCCTTTGATTGGAAATTACATCCAAAAGCTGCTCAATGTGGCATTTTCACTGACAAATGGCAGTAGTTAGTAGCTTCGCTTCTTGGCTTGTATAAGACAGAAAAGACGGCTGCAACCATTCTACGTCACTACCCAGAATGCACTGCGACGTAAACAAAAATGGCGATTTATATTGTAATAAAGTTTTTTAAAAATATATAAAACTGGGAATTATTTTCAAAAAAATTATATTATAGTTATGTTACTAACATAAAAATAAAGCATATAGAGCTAACACGCCAATATAATCGGAGTTCCTTTTAAGCCTCACCCTGTACACCACATCCAACAGTCTCTGCAGAACCATGCACGGTCCCGACCAATGGCTCGCCAGCTTCGGTGAGCGTCCTCTTTTTCTCTCAGGGCAGAAAACCCAGGCTCGATCTCCTTCTGCAAAGTCCCTCCCCTGGCAGCCAGAGTCATACGCTCACTTCTGCCGACCCCCTGCCACTGCCAGGGACTCCCGAGCCAGTTCGTGCACCATGTGGAGACGTTCCTTCAAGCAAAAAAAAATAATCCAACCCGGGTTTGCCCTCCACCTCCGGCTCGGGGGGGGGGGGGGGGGGAGAATACCAAATCCACCGGTGTGCGCAGCTCGCGTCCTAACATGAGCGCTGCAGGGGTGCACCGGGTGGATTCCTGCGCTGCCATCCGGTATGCCCACAAAACAAAAGGCAGATGCAGGTCCCAGTCTCAGTGTCGCTGGTCCACTTGGATAGCAAGCTGGGTGGTGAGGGTCCGGTTGAATCGTTCGACCAGGCCGTTGTTCTGTGGATGCAGCGGGGTGGTCCGGGTCTTCCGGATGCCCAGCCACTTGCAGACCTCTCTGAAGACCTCCGCCTCAAAGTTCTGACCACCGTGCAGCTCCTCTGGTGCACCAAACCGACAGAACATTTCGTCCACAAGCTTTGATGCCGTCGTAGCGGCGCTCTGGTCCGGGACCGCGTACGCCTCTGGCCACTTAGTGAAGTAATCCATTGCGACCAGCATGTAGTGGTTCCCCCGGTCCGTGGTCAGGAAAGGGCCCAGAATGTCCACTCCCACTTGCTCCATCGGTGCTCCCACCCGGTACTGCTGCAGGGGAGCGTGGGATCGCTGAGTTGGCCCTTTCTGAGCTGTGCAGGTATCGCAGCGATGGACGTGGAGCTCCACATCCTGGTGACATCCTGGCCATTAGAACCGGGCTCGAAGACGCTGCAGAGTCTTTGTCACCCTGAAGTGGCCTGCTCCTACCGCCCCATGAACCAGCTGGAGTACGTTGGGCTGGAGTCGACGAGGAACCAGCAGCTGCCAGACGTGCCGCTACCCAGCTGGAGTCTGCCACTGTCGATACACCACGCCCTCGTGACAGCGGAGGCTGGCCCACTGGGAGTGTAGGGCCTAAGTCTCTGGGTCCAGCGTAGACACAACCTCCCAGGAGGGCCACTGCCCTGCATCCGGCCACTGCCGAACCCGAGAAATGACCGGGTCTCTATCCTGCTCGCTTTGCAGCTGCTGCGTGCCAAGGCCCTCTGTGACATCATCGCTGGGGGAGGCTGCCTGATCATCCGAGGAGGGGCTATGCGTTGCTGCGTTATTCCTGCTCACAGCGGTCCGGAGAGCAGCAGCCCGTGGGGCGGCTTGGTCTTGATCCTCAGCCCACTGGCAGTGACGACAATCCTCTGTCGCACAGGGGTGCCGAGACAGTGTATCAGCGTTGGCATGGAGGCGGCTTGCCCGATGCACAACCTGAAAATCATAATCCTGCAGTGCCTCCAGCCATCTCAACAACTGTCCATCCGGTTCCTTAAAGTTCAATAACCAGGTGAGGGAAGCGTGATCCGTCCTGAGCTGGAACCTCCCCCCGTAAACATACGGGCGGAAATGGCGCAGCCCCTGGATGATAGCCAACAGCTCTCTGCAAGTAACACAGCAATTCCTCTCGGCTCTGCTGAGAGTGCGGCTGAAAAAAGTGACTGCCTGCTCTCCGTGTTCTCACTCCTGGGATAGCACCCCCCCGATGCCCTGGTTGCTGGCATTCGTGTCCACGATGAAAGGGCGGTTCGGGTGGGGGTACTGCAGGATGGGAGCTGTGATGAGCGCTGCACGAAGCTGGGAAAAAGCAGCAGCACAATTCTCACTCCACTGAAATGTGTGTCCTTTCTGCGTCAGCTGATGCAGCGGGCTGGCGATGGTGGCGAAGTCTTTCACAAACCTCCTATAATAGGAGGCCAGTCCAAGAAAGCTCCTCAGTTCTCCCACATTCCGTGGCACTGGCCAGTCTTGCACCGCTGCCACTTTTTCTGGGTCGGTGGCAACTCCCGCTGCGCTGGCGACGTGGCCCAGGAAGGTGGTCTCCCGCCAAAATAGATGACATTTCCTGGGGTGTAACCGCAGTCCGACCTGTCGGATAGCATCCAGTACTTCTCGGAGATTGGACAGAGTGCTGTCAAAATCAGCTGCATGCACCAGCAGGTCGTCCAGGTAAGCAACGCAGCGACTCCGGGGCACGTGAGCCAGCACTCACTCCATCAAGCGCTCAAAGGCGGCCGGGGCATTGCAGAGTCCAAACGGCATCACTTTAAACTGGTACAGTCCCTGTCCAATGGAGAAGGCTGTTTTTTGGTGGGCCTCAGGTGATAGTTCTACCTGCCAATAGCCGCTGCGTAGATCCAGCGAGCTGAACCAGCTGGAGCCGGCGATGTGGTCCAGCGCGTCATGCGGGGCAGGGGGTAGGAGTCTTTACGGGTGACGTCATTCAGGCGTCGGTAATCCACGCAGAACCGCCAAGACCCGTCCTTCTTCCTGACCAGCACCACTGGTGCCACCCAGAGGCTGCTGGAGGGCTCAATAATATCTGCCTCCAGCATTTCTCACACTTTTTATTCTGCTGCTGCCCGCCTTGAAAAGGGCAGCCAGCGTGGGCGTAGCCAAATCGGTCTGGTCTCACCGGTGTTGATCTCGTGCTGCAACAAGCTGGTCCGGGTGCATTCCTCGTCCTTTGCAGCGAAGATGCCCATATAGTAGTCCAACAGCTCCTGCAGCTGGCGTCTCTGTCCCGGCTCCAGCCCGCTGCAGCTTTGCTGGAATAATTTCTCGACTGCCTGCTGTGTCTCTGTTGACACGCTGACCCCTCCCTTTGCTGTCCATGTGTGTGCTGGTGGTGCCGTTGTGTCCAGTCCTCGCGGTGGCCTGCCTGGTCCGGTCTGTCCTGGCGATCCCTCAATCGCACAGGCCTCCAGGTTTCTTTCCCTGGGTCCCGTTGCGGAGCGTGATGGTCCAGATTCCCAGCTGGAGAGATGGTTCGGCGGTGTCGATCTTGGCGTTCCATGCTGTGAGCAGGTCGAGTCCAATAATACAGGGGCCTTGGATGTCAGCCAGCCAGAACGGGTGCTTTATGTTCTGACCGGCCACCCCCACCACGAGAACTCTCCGCCCCCCCCCCCAATCTGGTGCGCTCACCGGTAGCTGTGGTGACGTGGCGCTTGGTGGGTTCCCACCCCCGTGGTGTCATCTCCTCTGTGCCTGGCAGCACACCGGGTCAGACCAAGGAGATGGCAGAGCCGGTGTCAATCAGGGCCCAGGTCGACATCTTGTCCAGGCTGCACTGTAAATACATCCCTGGCGAGTGTCCAATTCAGCCCATGTACGGTGACAGCTCATCAGTTTGTCGTGGGGTGGGTGCAGAGCAGTACCGCACGATGTGTCCTGGCTCTCCGCAGTGGAAGCACCCTTTCATGCACCACCGCGGCCATCTTCTCAGTGGACGCGCTGGACGCACGTGGTCTGCCGTAACTCCTCCTCGCTCTCAGCCATGGCTTGGAAGGCTCTTTGTTTTGGCTCGGCTGCACGATTCATCAGCGGCTCCACCCACTCTGCTTCTGCCACCGCAGTCTCCCAGTTGCTCGCGGCGTTAATCCGGACATGGTTCTGGAGCTGGGCCGGGCGGAGACTTTGGATGAAGTTCCGGAGGGCGAGCTTCTCCACTACCTCTGGTTCGAAGTCCGGGTAGCTGTGCTGTGTTACCAGCCGTATGTCCGCCGCGTAGGCTCCTAGTCTCTCCTGGCTGCCTCAACAGCGGTTGGCCAGCTGTTCCTGGGCGTGCTCAGCGTCGGCCGTTCTCCCAAACTGTCTCAGGAGCACTCCTTGTAGCGCTGGCCAGCAGCGGTGCTCCTCGGGCCGGAGGTCAGACAGCATGCAGAGGGCTCTCCCTTCCAAGGTCAGTGCGACCTGCACGGCAGTTTCTTCTGGTGGCCAGCCGTTCAGCGAGGCAGCCAGCTCGACCTGGACCAAGTAGACCTCCAGTGGGGTCTCGCCGTTGAAGCGGGGAATCTTGGCCCACTGCCGGATGGATGGGACAGTCGTCTCCTGGTCGATCGCTGCCCCTGGTCGCAGTGGAATCGCCAGCCCATCCTGCCCTGAAAAGGGCGGTGAGTGGGGCTGGTTTGCTCTGCTCAGCCCGCTCTGCCTTGAAAAAGGCAGAAAAAGGGCATCGTCTTCTGTGGTGCTGTTAATGCAGCACCACAGAAGGCTGACTGAGTGGTATGATTTAAGAGCAGAGATGCCTGCAACCTGTTACTTTTTTGATGCTTGTGATTCTAGAGAATGTGAGAGAGAGAGATGAATAAAGCCTGTTCTGCCCTGGACCTCTCCGGATGATTATTTCTCTCTCCACACTGGTGACCCTTGACGCACAATGGAACTCGAGGCAAACACCCTGGAGATGACCCGGACGAGAGATACCAGCAACGCGTCCGCAGTTTCAGTCAAACTCCCTGACTTTTGGCTACACGACCCAAAGTCTTGGTTCCTCCACACCGAGGCCCAGTTCGCGCTCTGGGGAATAACGGCAGATGACACCATATGCTGCTATGTGGTTGCAGCACTGGACACACGCACAACTCAGCAGGTAGTGAGCCTGCTCCAACGGCCCCCAGCCCATGACAAACACGAGGGTCTCAAAACCGCGCTGACCTAGCGCTATACGCTCTCAGACTGCGAGAGAGTGGAAAAGCTCCTGACGTGCTCTGAGTCGGGAGACGGGTCAGTGGTCGAGTTAATGGAGAAGATGTTGGCATTGATGGGCACAGATGACGGGCTTTTCCTCTTTGCCCACCTTTTCCTCCACAACCTCCCGATGGCGGGCAGGGCGGTCCTTGCCAATTCGCCACTGCTGGCCATGCGCAACTACCGGGCACTAGCAAAAGAGGCAGATCGAATTATCCTCACCACCAGAGCCCTCGCAGTGAACACAGCAGCGTCAGAACCCAGCAAGATGGCCAGCGGGGGCTAGGAACCAATGACGGTGGCTGCAGCGGAAGCCAAGAAGCACCGGAGCGACACAGTCTGCTTCTACCACCGCCGTTTTGGAGAGGACGCACGCCAATGCATGCTACGGTGCCAATTCAAGCGCTCGGGAAACACTGGGGCCGACAGTCAGTAGCAGCTGCGACCGCCGGTGAAGCAAGCAAGCTGTTCTATGTGACAGGCTCATGCTCGGGGAGATGGTTCCTCGTGGACTCCGGCTCCCAAAAAAGTCTCATCCTGCCGTCCTACGCAGACTGGCTGGCGGGAACTAGCGGCCCCGAGCTGACGGCCGGAAACGGCTCAGATATAAAGACTTTTGGTGAGAGGACATTGACTGTATCCTTGCATGGCTGTACATACCAATGGACATTCGTCAAAGCGGCATGCAGCTTCCCCATTTTGGGCACTGATTTTTTGTGTGTACACGGTCTACTAGTCGATGTGGCTAACAGACGCCTGATTAATGCAATGTCTTTTGATTTTCTCCCCTGTACAGTGAGAGGAGCTGGGTCCACAATGCTAGCCAATGTCACAGCTCCAGGGGGTAAGTTCCACACACTACTCACCCAGTTCCCAGCACTCACGGTCCCAACCTTTTCAGCGACCGTCACAAAACACGGGGTGGAGCACTTCATTACCACCACGGGGCCGCCCGTTTTTGCACGTCCTCGGCGTCTGGATGCAACTAAACTGGCCATATCGTGCGAGGAGTTTGACAACTTGGAAAAGTTGGGCATCATCAGACTCTCAAACAGCCCATGGGCATTCCCGCT
Organism: Pholidichthys leucotaenia; assembly: GCA_020510985.1. NCBI lineage: Eukaryota > Metazoa > Chordata > Actinopteri > Cichliformes > Pholidichthyidae > Pholidichthys > Pholidichthys leucotaenia. The sequence goes on from CM035844.1 coordinate 277,994,922, forward strand.
ACATATGGTTCCTAAAGCTGAGGGACTGTGGCAACCATGCGGCGATTTCCACAGATTGAACAACGCCACAGCACACGACCGCTACCTGATCCCCAATATTCAGGATTTTTCCGTTCACCTCACCGGGGCACGTATTTTTTCCAAGATCGACCTGGTCCGCGGTTACCACCAGGTCCCGGTGCGCACTGAGGACATACCTAAAACGGCAGTAATAACCCCATTTGGTTTTTCTGAGTTTTCACGCATGCCTTTTGGGTTAAAAGGCGCAGCGCAGACATTCCAACGCATGATGGATACGGTGTTGCGCGATCTGCCATTTGTGTTCGTCTACCTGGACGACATCCTGGTGGCCAGCACGTCCAAGGACAAACACGTAGCCCACCTCAGGACAGTTTTCCAGAGGTTGGAGGAGCACGGATTAATAATCAACTTGGCGAAGTGCCAGTTCGGGGTGACGGTAATTGATTTTTTGGGCCACCACATCTCACTGAAGGGCACGATACCCTTACCGAACAAAATGTGCACAGTGGCAGATTTTCCCCAGCCTTAGATGGTCAAGGCGCTGCAGGAGTTTTTGGGGATGGTTAACTTTTACAACCGTTTCCTCCCCCGCGCAGCCCAGCTCATGCAGCTGTTGTACGCGGCGCTTAAGAAACGGAAACTGGCGGACAGAGTCGACTGGACTCCTGAGCGTTTTCCAAGGTTAAAACAGCCCTGGCGAACCTCGCACTGCTGGTGCATCCCAGACCCAGCGGCTCAGATAACGCTCACTACCAACGCCTCGGACGTGGCCATAGGGGCTGTCGTGGAGCAATGCGTCGCCGGTTCTTGGCAGCTGCTCACCTTTTTTAGCAGGTCTTTGTGCAACAGTGAGCGTAAATACAGCGCATTCAACAGAGAGTTACTGGCTCTCCACCTGGCCATACACCACTTCCAGTTCTGGCTTGAAGGGCGCACCTTCACTGCGTTCGTGGACCACAAGCCGCTAACGTACGTGATGGCCAAGGTTTCGGAACCATGGTCGGGCCGGCAGCAGAGACAGCTGGCCGCAATCTCAGAGTTCATGACCAACATTCAGCATGTGGCCGGTAAACTCAACGTGGTGGCGGACTGCCTCTCACGCGCAGTAGTGGCCCCAGTCTACGTGGGGATAGATTACACATGGCCGCTGAGCAGATTGGCGATGTGGACGTTTGCGCGGTCCAGTCTGGACCAACAGGGTTAAGGCTGGAGAGCAGAGTACTGCAGGAAGGCTCCCCCCCAATCTGTGACGTCTCCACGGGCCGCCTGCGCCTGGTGGTCCCACGCACTTGGTGCCGCCTCGTTTTTGAGTTGGTTCACTCCCTGGTGCACCCAGGAGTGCACGCATCAGTCAAAATGGTGGGAGAAAAGTTTGTCTGGCCGAGCCTGCGCAAACAGGTGAAACAGTGGGCGGCAGCCTGCGTAGTGTGCCAACGAGCCAAAGTGCACAGGCACACAAAGGCTCCCTTGGAGCTGTTCCATATCCCGACTAAGCCCGTTTGACCATGTTCATGTGGACCTCGTGGGCCCCTTCCCGCCATTGCAGGGGTTCATGCACCTCCTGACAGTGGTGGACTGCACCACACGCTGGCCCCAAGCAGTCCCACTAGCTTCCACCCCATCCGCAGGAGTTACACGTGCTTTTTTGACAACATGAGTGGCACGTTTTGGCACCCCTTCGGATATCACATCCGATCGAGGCCCGCAGTTTGTTTCCGACCTCTGGTCCACCATGGCCCGGAGCCTGGGCATCACACTTCATCGCACGACCGCGTACAACCACCAGGCCAATGGGTTATGCGAGCGTTTCCATAGATCGCTTAAAGCAGCGCTCAGGGCTTCGCTTACAGATGCAAATTGGGTAGACCAGTTGCCGTGGGTCCTATTAGGGTTGCGTTCAGTACCGAAGGAGGATTTGGCAGCCTGCTGTGGTGGAAATTTATTCTATCTATGCATTAATCTATTTACTGTCTATGCATTAATCTACTGTTTATGTATCAATATGTTGAGTAACTAGGGATCGTATGTTTTATAAGTGTGTTTTTTAAGCGTGTTTCCATATATGAATCCTTTCTCTGTATTTCTATATATAAATGTTTGGGGTTTTTTTTGTAGTGTCTTCCCAAACAGCATAGTATCTCTCCCATCTGTTTTCCCCCTGTCCTACTCCCCTCTGCCTGCTGTTAACATTCCAAAGGGTCATAAAATGGGGTTGTATGCTCTTTGGGGGAGGAGAGCAGGAGAGGGGAGAGCTGGGGAACGATTCTCAGGGGCTAAGATTTGCTGCAGCAAATAAAGGGGCTTCAACCTACAGAGCCGTCTGGTTTTTTATTTCAGGACCTTAAAGGTATTTAGATAAAATTCGGCTACATTCTTTGGTGTCAGAAGTGGGATAATTGATCACTGTTCTCTAATTGATGTGGATTGATCACGCCGAACGGAGTTCGGCTCTTTCCACCTTTCAGGCGATGTGAGACGTTGATCGTCGGAGTCATGACACATTATCCCAACGAACCGTCTTAGAAGCCTCCAAAATCCGAGTAAGTAAATTTATCATGTCTTGCAAATCTCTGTAGTAAAATTAGTCATATATTTCACTTTGATAGACCAATATCTGTGCATATCCAGCGGGTTAAAGTCCCGCGGAATTCTAGAGTCCGGTGAGTCAATCTCGTGGCAGGACTAAATTGAAGACAGTGTACAGTACCTGCTATGAACAGGTTTCGGGCATAGCCTGGGACACAGTGAGATGCACTGGCGGTAACCGGTGGTCAATAATAGAACGCGTCATACTGGGCACTTAAGACGTTTTGTGACAGTTGACAGTTGTATCGGTCATAAATAAATATGGGGACTTACAAGTCAAAATCCAAACAGGCTTGCTCCAGCATGAGTGGCCCAAAGGTGAAATATATGACTGATAATTATGGTCCTGAAAGTGTTGAATTTTTGCAAAAATGGATCTGTGAAGATGGATTTCCTGAAGGGGGGGGGCGCGTTCTCTGTAGAAGTTATCACTAGTCTGAGAGATAAAATCAACGGTGACATTCAGAGGGTGCAGACACATAAGAAGCAGAAGGAAAAGGACAGGGAAAAGCTGACACAATTACAGTTAGAAAAGGGGGTGGCCGAGATGTGGCTGGCTGAGGCAAAGGCACGTAGGGATAAACAGGAACAGAATAGAAGGGAAAAGGAATGAAAGAAAAAGGATAGAGAAAGTAAACACACTACAAAAAAACTATTTTTACATTCTGCTGGGGATTCCAATCCACCGCCATATGAGTGCAATGCCATTCCATCCCAACCCCACTCTACTAACTCTTTTATTGCTGCACTATACCCAGCGCTGCCTGGCCCATTTGCTTTGACACTGGAAGATGACTCTTTTATGCTTGCCAAACCATCACATGAGGGTGAGATTTCTGCAATAACCCAGAAGACCACACAGGTCCTAAAAGAAGAGATGGAGGAAGGGGGAGACACGGAGGATGAGGAATCTCCCTTCCCTCTAAAACCCCTGCCGAAGATTGCAGAGCCCCTCAGTCCCCCGGCGCCTCAGACCCCTGTGAAAGAAAGTTAAGATTAAGCGAGAACGAAATGTCAGGGCAAGCACACACATGCCAATGGTGGAGGTAGCTGGGGAGGGGGGCTCCTATCTGATTTTAAGACCATGGGCTCCGGAATATATTCCTAAATTCGCTGCTACTCTGCCGCAATCGGAAAACGACCCTATGTACTTTTGTGAGCAGCTGAAGGCATTTTGTGAGACCTACCGCCCCACCTTCTTCTGAGCTGTGGAGAATAGTGGCTCAGAAATGCACACCCACCAACATGGCTAAATTAATGCCGGCTTTCACCAATGACGTTCGCTCCACCCATACAGACTCGGGAGCAGATGACCATCCTCGTGTTAACAAAGAATACAAAGATGCCATTTGCCACCTCGTGTGGATGATTCATGATCAGTGCTGCAAAACTTCTGACTTGGCCAAGGTGGCCCAATGCAAGCAAAAAGACGACAAAACACCTGGGGACTATTTCCATTGGCTGTGCAGGGTGTTCAACGGCGCTGCAGGAATTCCCTGCCCTGACGACTACATGGAGGACAAAAGGACGTATGGCACACACCTTAATATGTGGTTCATGGCAGGATTGTTGCCCAGCCTAGCAGCAGATGTGAAGCAAACCTGCATTGGTTGGGAGCAACAGAGCTGTGAGGAAGTGCTTCATCATGCTGACCACCACCACCACAAACACGAGTCCATCACCAAGAAAAAGACCAGAGCTAAGGAGAGTAACTTGGAAAAGGCCCTGCTCACAATGGCCCAATGGGCCCCTATTCCAGTGCATCAACTCACTGCCCCTGCCGCTGGCCCCAACCAATGCTGTAACTGTGGCCAAGATGGACACTGGATGCGACAGTGTCTACAGTTGTCGACCTGCAATTACTGTAAGCAAGATGGACACTGGACCGCAGCCTGCCCTGTGAGACCAAAGTAAGGTCCACGAGGACGTGGGAGAGATGCGTCCTCTTTACCCTCACCCCCAGGAGATGCCGCACATGTGCTTGCTAGTAAAAATCACGCTACAACCACACACATACCCCATACTGATAACAGGCCGGCAATGACATTTGCATCATATTCTACTTCTCATTTCAGAGATTTACCGATTCTGCCTGTTAAGGTCTCAGGAAAAATGACAGATTTTATGGTCGATTCTGGAGCCACCAATTCAGTATTGACGTCAGCCTCTGGGTTAAAACCTCCCCTCACCCCTCGTTCACTCACATCACAGGTGGCAAGTGGAGGTTTCACACGAGTTTTTCACTGAACCATTGTCATGTACAGTGGACGGGAAAACATTCACTCACAACTTCCTATTTTCACCTCAGTGCCCTTTCAGCTTGTTAGGCAGAGATCTGATGTGCAGTTTGTCACTTTCACTCTCCTGCACACCACAGGGAACTGAAATTGAAACTCCCAGCTCAACCTTTGCCAAAATTACATCTCTGCAGTACATTTATGAATGGGCACTGACAGATGAAGAGCAGAGCTTCCATTTAGTTGAAATGGGAAAGAAGCTCTCGCCACATGCCACAATTTCCATGCCACCACACAGAACACATTGTACATCACATTCCTCACAGGCCCTGACACAGAATATGAAAATCAATGGCTGCAAGTTAAATCTACCCCATTGCAAACAACACACGTTGTGTGGGCAGCAGATTTCAGTCTCCTACTGATCGAACTCACACCTTGCATGTCTACCGTGTTTTCAGTTCCACACAGTCACCCACGTTTCACTCACAAAAGCCCCCTCCTCAGTGTGGAGCAATATGGGTGTACGGGCCCTTTATGCTCATCACGCTGATGACTGGGTTTCATCTGCACCACTGCACCATATCGGCCTCAGTAAGGTTTCATTTTCCCCCTCTCTGCAGATGTTTCGTGCAGAGTACAGTTTCACTTGCCTGCAAGCATTTCATCCAAACTTTGGATGACAACAGGCGGTACAGATGGATGAAACCTGTTATCAAGCCGTCTGTACAGAGTCAGGAAGACCACATACTCTCACGTGTTCCACCATCCCTGTGGGCTGCGCACAAATATGACGTAGGCCTTATAAAAAAACTGCCCTCCAGTGGTTTAAACCCCAAGTCTGATTTCAGACCCAAATGCATGCACTACCCACTTAGATCTGAGGCACGTGATGGCATCACTCCTGTCTTTGAATCACTTGTAAAAGAAGGGATTATTGTTCCCGCACCAAATTCTCCAGTCTGCACATCAATTTTCCCCGTAAAAAAGCTCAGAGATGAGGGCTAGCCTGTTGAATGGCATTTTGTTTAAGACCTCCAGGCCGTTAATGCTGCTGTCATCCAGCATGCCCCTGTCGTCCCTAACCCCCATACCATTTTGACTCAAATTCCTCCAAATTCAACCTGCTTTACAGTGGTGAATTTGTCAAACATGTTTTTCAGCGTTCCCATCCACAAAGACTCACAGTTTTGGTTCACATTCCAATTCAATGGGGATCTTTATACATTCACTAGATTGGCCCAGGGCTACTGTGAAAGTCCAACTATCTATAACGTGGCTCTCAAGAACTCTTTGAGCTCTCTTCAACTGTCAGAAGGATCTGTCTTGATTCAATATGTCAATGACGTTTTGCTGTGCGCACCAAGTGAGGCACAATGCCAAGCAGATTCTTTGAAGCTCCTGTGTCACCTTGCTGCAGAAGGCCACAAGGCTTCAAAACCAAAATTGCAATTTTCCAAACCAATGGTCACATTTTTGGGCCACCAAATTTCTAACCTAGGCAAATCTCTGTCTCCAAAGTGTGCACAAGCAATCTGTCATATGGACAAGCTGAGAACCAAAAAGCATCTCCTTTCCTTTCTCGGCATGGCATCCTATTGCCGCTCTTTTATTCCTGATTTTTCATGCATTGAGAGACCAATGCGTTACATCATCCCATCGAAGGGTTCCTCACACTTCCCTCGAGTGGACACCTGCTGCCAATGATTCTTTTGAAAACATGAAAAAAGTTCTTTTGGCTCCTCCAACACTTTCACTTCCTGATCCATCCAAACCCTTCGTTCAATATGTTGATGAGAAGTCCGGATGCATGACCTCCATTCTCCTGCAGCCCCATGGTGACAGGCATCGCCCAGTTGTGTATTACTCCTGCAAGTTAGATGCTGTTGCGGCAGGGCTTCCTCTCCGTCTCCATGCTGTGGCTGTGGCAGAACGTGCTGTAGAGGCATCCCGTGACATTGTTCTGTATTCTCCACTCACTCTGTATGTTCCTCATGCTGTTGCACTGCTTCTGAATGAGCAGAAGTCATCACATCTCTCCCATGCAAGGTGGCTTAGATATCATTCTACCCTCCTTGAATCACCAAACCTTACTGTCAAACGTTGTGCAGAATCAGTTAACCCAGCCACCAATCTCCCCCCACCTTCTTGTGACAATGACACATATTGTGACCATGACTGCTTGTAGTTGCTAGACTTTGTCACTTCTCCCAGACTTGACCTCTCCGACACGCCACTGCCGAACCCAGACCTTGTCTTGTATGTTGACGGCTCTGCCTCTGTTGACCCCTCTGTAGGCTGCAACAAAGTGGGTTGGGCAGTATGTGATGATCACTGTACATTGCTTTCTGGCTCCTTGCCATCTTATCTTTCTGCACAGGCTGCTGAACTTGTTGCCCTGGCAGAAGCCTGCAGTTACGCAGTGGGTAAATCTGTTACCATTTACACTGACTCACGCAATGCTTTTGGGGTAGTTCATGATTTTGATGCGCTATGGGGTGAACGGAACTTCCTCACATCTGCAGGGTCACCAATAAAGAACTCCGCTTATATATCCAGCCTCCTGGATGCCATCCTTCTTCCTTCTTCTGTGGCAGTGTGCAAATGCACGGCCCACACCTCCTCTTCTGACCCTGTTTCTTGGGGTAATGCTCATGCCAACGCGGAAGCCAAGGGTGCAGCTTTCTCTCTTTCTGCCACCCATGGTCCCCATCCCTCTCCTCCCCCTCCCCCTCTTGCCTCCTCTTCACCAACACCTACTGATTCCCTCATTTCTATGCAATCTTTTTCGTCTCCACCAGAACAACTGCAATGGACCAAGAAAGGCTGTCACACAGACCAGGCTGGTGTATGGAGGGCACCAAATGCTCTCCCCTGCTTACTGGCTCATTTTTTAAATCATTTTGCTAAACTGACACATGGGAGAGACCATGTGTCAAGAGAAGGGATGATACAACCATTACATGCGAATTGGTTCACTACTGGTTTCACTGTTTATGCTGACAATTTTTGCAAAAAGTGTCTAATCTGTGCCACTAACAATGCCCACAGAGTCCCCAAACAGGTTCCAGCAGCACACCCACCTCCTGCAGGACCATTTCAACATCTCATGATGGATTTCATGGAATTGAACCCAACTGAGGGTAAAAAGTACTGGTTGGTAATGGTTGACATGTGGTCCAAATGGGTAGAGGCCTTTCCAGCCAAACATGCAACAAACACTGTTGTGGCCAGAGCACTACTATCAGAAATTATTCCCAGATGGGGAAGAAAATCTCCAGTGACAATGGTAAACATTTTGTAAATGAAGCACTGACCAATTTGAGTATTACATTGGATTTTGATTTGAGAAAACATTGTGCCTACCTACCACCCGAAATCAGGTGGTGCTGTTGAGCATGAAAATGGCACCCTAAAGAACAAGCTCACCAAACTCGAGGATGAGACTGGCCTACCCTGGGTGAAATGTCTGCCGCTGGCACTCATGTACATGCGCATGTGAGTCAGGAAGAAATATAACATGTCACCCTTTGAAATTTTGTTTGCTCGGCCTCCCTTTCTAGGTTTCTCTGCGGAGAGGAAGACACCGCCTCCTCTAACCACTTCACAGTTTAAAAATGCCATGTTTTCTTATTGTTCTGCCTTGTCCTGCCAACTGCAAAACATTTCTCAACAAGTAAAATCTGCCCTGCCCAGACCTGCTGAGGGGCTCCTCCATGACATAAGACCAGGTGACTGGGTGGTGGTTAAAAGCTTCAAACGGAAGAACTGGCACAGCAAATGGTGGTTCGGTCCATACCAAGTCCTTTTGATGACATTCATGGCTGTGAAGATTGTTGAGATGGCAACATGGATCCACGCAACACACTGCAGGAAGGTCCCAGGGGTCAAGCCAGAAGAACCCAGACCAGACCGGGAAATAGAAGCAGATGGTTATTAGCCACAATCACCACCCCACGTTGTAGACTAGGACAAGAAGAAGCAGACATCACACTGTCGCATCAGACGACAGACATAAACAACCTGAGTGTACACTGAACGCTGCTCAGTAGAAACATACAGCACACTGATACTGATATGATGGACAAAGGAGAAACTGAACATTTATTGCAGTGTGAGGCTGCAGAAGAGGATCACTGTCACAGACACTGAAAACATCACCAGGTGTGGATCACAACAGACATGATATGCATGGGTGGTCTAATTGTTTTCCTGTTGGGACTGATCTATTTAAGATAAGATAAGCCTTTATTAGTCCCACAATGGGGAAATTCCAGGATTGCAACAGCACAGGGATAGCAACACTCAGAGCAACAATCAGAAGACAAGAAAAAACAAGAGCAGCGAGTATACATATGTACATATAAATATATAAATATATAAACACACAGTGCGGAGCATTGTAGCTAGATGGAATAAATATATAAATATATAAACACACAGTGCGGAGCATTGTCGCTATATGGAATAAATATATAAACACACAGTGCGGAGCATTGTAGCTATTTACTGTTTCATTGCTCTGTTTTCAGGGTTGACTTGATCCGCAGCAAGCGCTCCTTCATTGATTTGGATAACTACTCTACCAGTACCTATGACAACAACGTGTGGTATCAGGTGGTACGGTTATCAGTTAGAAAGGCTAATGTCACCGGGTCATGTTACGTCTGTACATACCTACCACATTATTTCACTCATTCTGTACCCATGCTCCCTCTTCCCCTAAATGATTCAGAGATGATGGGAGCATTGTTAGTGCAGACTACAGTAGGAAAAGTGCACCATAATAGCACTGAGTGTGATAAGGGATTTACTGTTGAACTTGCGGGGAACACAACAGAGTACTGTGAGTGGTTAAATATCAGTGTGACAGATTTTGCCTTTCGCCAAGTCAGAGTTCATAATGTAACCTGCATAAGCAAGAAGGCTTAGAAGCCTGTATTCACTACCAATCCCACACTTTTTACAGCTTCAGTTTGTTTTCACCTTGATTGTCTTTACAATGAGTCTACATATTTGGGAGCTGCACAACGATGTAACACTACTCTTAATGCTACCTGTGGTTTCCACGTGGCTGGTACCCCATGTTTGAATACACTGAGGGTGCCATTTTTCACAATGCCAAACCTCACCCTACCAAGGGCTACATGTGGACGTCAGAAAAAAAGCCAATGTTCTGATAACCCTTAATTGTTCTTCCCCAGCTCTGGTGGCTACGGTAGCCTCACTGCTCATGTCTGGGTATGTGGGTCACAAATTTATCAGTATTTACCACCGGGGTGGTGTGGAACATGTTAAATGGCTAAGTTGATTCCTACCATGCGCATTGTCACAAATCTCACACACCATGCTCAACATTTGTATTCACATTATTTCCCACCACATGAACACCATGGGCGGGGGGAAGGGCAACTGACGACCAAACTAGGGTCAGAATAAGTCCAGGGGTGAAACTTCTTAGCGCATTAATGCATATGTGGGGTATGGTAAATACTGCCCACCATATTGACAGGTTGGCTATTGATTTGGAGAACCTCACTGCTTTAACTGAAATGGGGTTCTCAGCAATGACAATCGAAATGAAGGCCATGCGTAATCTTGTGCTACATTACAGATTGGCTCTGGACATCACTTTGGCCGCTCAGGGTGGGGTATGTCACATTATAGGTCAAGAGTGTTGCACTTATATACCTGATTATCATGATAATATAACACATGTGGTGAGTCACCTTAATGACCTTCTCTCACAGCAGCTGCAGCAGGACAGTATGGCCTCTACTGGCTGGGATATTTGGTCTTGGCTCACTATTGGTGGTTAGAAAGACTGGCTTGTACGTATTGATCAAGGCGAGGAAGGCGTCGGGACCGGACGGCATCAGCGCAAAGCTCCTCAAGTCCTGTGCAGACCAGCTGTGTGGGATTGTGGCGTACATCTTCAACCTGAGCTTGAAGCTGGGGAGGGTACCACAGCTGTGGAAAACATCTTGTGTGGTACCTGTACCAAAAACTTCCCACCCCAAAAGACCTGAACAGCTACAGACCGGTGGCCCTTGACGTCCCACATGATGAAGATCCTGGAGAGACTGCTCCTTGCTCAACCTCCGCCCCCCTGGTGGGACCAGCGATGGATCCACTCCAGTTCGCCTATCAGCATGGCATTGGGGTGGGAGGATGCGGTGATCTTCCTCCTTCACCGTTCTCTGTCCCACCTGGAGAAGCCCGGGAATGTGGCTGAGGATCATGTTCTTTGACTTCTCCAGTGCTTTCAACACCATCCAACTGATGATCCTGAAGGACAAGCTGCTGTGCGCAGGGGTGGACCAGCACCTGTCATCATGGATCCTGGGGACTACCTCACGAACCCGGCCTCAGTTTGTGAGAACCCGGGACTGTGTGTCCGACACGATCATCGGTAGCACGGGGGCCCCCCAGGGAACGGTGTTGGCTCCCTTCCCTGTTCACCCTTTATACCACGGACTTCTCACCACAACACAACACACTGCCATCTACAAAAGTTCTCTGATGACTCTGCGATCGTTGGCCTCATTTTCCAATGGAGATGAAGCTGAGTACAGAGGGCTTATCCAGGACTTCGTGGACTGGTGCCATCGGAACTGCCTCCAGAATCAACGCGAGGAAAACTAAGGAGCTGGTGGTGGACTGCCGCAGGCAAGGACAACCCCTCACAGCACCAGTAAATATACAGGGAACAGACATCGAGATAGTGACATCCTACAAGTACCTGGGTGTTTCATCTGAACAATAAACTAGGACTGGTCACACAATACTGACGCACTCTTACAAGAAGGGACAGCGCAGGCTGTTCCTACTGAGGAGACTCAGGTCTTTTTGGTGTACAAGGGGCACTGTTGAAGACATTCTATGACACGGTGGTGGCATCAGCCAATCACTTTTGGAGTGGTCTGCTGGGGCAGTGGCATTACCGCAGCCGATAGGAAGAGACTCTGAACAAACTGATCAAGAAAGCTATCTCTGTCCCTGGGGCAGCGCCTTGACCCGGTGGAGGAGATAGGAGAGAGAAGGACGGTGGCTAAACTGTCATCTCTGCTGGAGTCCGAGTTCCACCCTATGCAGGACATACTGAATGCACTGAGGAGCTCATTTAGCAGCAGACTACATCATCCCAGGTGCAACAACCGAGAGGTTTCGCAGGTCCTTCCTACCAACGGCTGTCAGACTACAACCTAAGCAGGGCTGCTCGCAGAGATAGCAAAAGACGTAACAACCTAATAGTTTTGAATGCAAAAGATGCAATAGACTTACACAATGGTCCCCTCCGGCATACAACTAGGAAAATACCGGTCGCTATGGAGGGTGAGAATATGTATGGGCACATAATCATACCATGTAGGATAACTAAGTAGACGGTTGTGCTGTTTCATCCCATCTAGCAACAATGCTCTGCACTGTGTGTGTTTATATATTTACATATTTATTCCATCTAGCTACAATGCTCTGCACTGTGTTTATATATCTATATATTTATTCCATCTAGTTACAATGCTCCGCACTGTGTGTTTATATATCTACATATTATTCCATCTAGCTACAATGCTCCACACTGTGTGTGTTTATATATTTACATATTTATTCCACCTAGCTGCAATGCTCCGTACTGTGGGTGTTTATATATCTACATATTTATTCCATCTAGCTACAATGCTCCACACTGTGTGTTTATATACTCATATATTTATTCCATCCAGCTACAATGCTCTGCACTGTGTCTCTGTGTATATATACTGTATATTTATAGTAATATGTACATATGTATATTAGCTGCTCTTGCTTTTTTTTTTTTTTTTTTTCTTGCCTTCTGATTGTTGCTCTGAGTGTTGCTATCCCTGTGCTGTTGCAATCCTGGAATTTCCCCATTGTGGGACTAATAAAGGCTTATCTTATCTTATCTTATCTTATCTTGATGTGGTGTTACTAATAATCCTATTGATTTTGTTGTTCTGTGGCTGTTGTCTGATTCCGGTAATTCATAATATGATGTCTAAAATGTTCGCTATCAACATGATGCATTACACAGCTCTTCCCACAGCTGAACAAGATTCAGACATGATCCAGCAAAAAATGTTGAATCACACTGCCTTAAAGGCCAAATGTCACGTAACAGGGTACTTTAAATGTCTTGAAACTAGATATAAAAGGGAACCGATCCGTTCGGGTCTTGGTGCATATGCTTCAGTAACGCCGGAATATTCGTTAATTTAAAACTGCCGCGCTTGGCCTGACATTCCAACTCACGGCCCCTGGAATCGCCTGGGGAAGAAGGCGGAAGTGACGAAATAGATTGTACCTTAGTTTGATGCTTGGGGTATCCCGATTGATTGTTTATATGGAGACTGGAAGATTGAAGTGAGCAACAAGAAAGAAAAAATTGGATATTTCACCCATACCTTAAAACGGGACTATCAGGGACAGCTGGGTAATAAGGGACACTTTTTCTGGAGAATGTTTTCATTACCTGTCAAGTGATACTTTTTCGCCGTATTTTAATATCGTAACATGGGGGCTATAAGGGACGGCGGAGTAATAAGGGACACTTCTCTGGGAAATGTTTTCATACCTGTCAAGTGAGACGTTTTCGCCGTATTTTAATACTCGTAAAATGCGGCTAATAAGGGACGGCGGGGTAATAAGGGACACTTTTCTGGGAAATGTTTTAAATGTAATTCGTGTTGTTATTGTCAAATATTTTAAGGATTCATGGATATTTGGACAATAACAACACAACTCAGCGTCCCGGCTCAAAATAAAAAAAGCAGAATTCTGTATTTGTAAGGCGATTCCTCTCTGTTCCGCAGCCCGCAGCACAGCTGAAAGTGTTAAGCCATTATCCTAATGACTTCTCATTGTAGTGAGAATAGCTCCCGCTGAGCGATCTGCCCGCCCCGACAATCAGCCTAATGACTGAGTCCACACTTCTCAATGTAGTGCGAATAGCTCAGGCTGAGCCATCTGCCAGCACCCTAGCTGTGGGTCTCACACACACAACGTGCTCCCTCAACACACTCAATAATTTTTTTTCCAGTATATTTTTCTTTTGGGCGTACAGAAATGGCAATACGCCGTATTTGCTAAAATTGCATTTTCCCCGTATTAAAATATGGCGAAAACGTCTCTCTTGACAGGTATGCGCCTCCATTCTCATATTGATCTGGTAAATTTCTTGACAGCAGCGGCTCTCCTCTACTGTAATAATAATGGCTTCCGAAAAATCAATATTTATGGGGCGCCCTCGACAGACCCCCTTCGGCTTCCCAATTCTGGAGGCGATTAATGTCCAGTTCAATGACATTTTCCACTGGTTCTGCTCTCTGGTCATCGTCGGAACTGTTGTTATCAGACAAAGCATCTGATTCCGTCTCGGACGGCTCGAACCTGTAAGGTTCTATGCCTCTGTCACTGTCTGAACCACTGACAAAAAAAAGACAAAAAAAAAAAGACAAAACTAAACTAATTTGTTCACAATCGCTGTCACTTTCCGTCATGATTGTCCAATGTTGATAAGTGTGAATGTGGATAGGCAGGGCAGCCAGGGTACAACTTGTGACGTCAAAAACATGAGCGTGGTCTGGACTGGCTGTCACAAGCCAGCGAGCAAGGCGGGGCCTTCGCCTGGTGTATTTTGTGCAATTATGTAAATACAGGTGGGTGATATGGTCTCCGGTATGAATATTTGGTTTAAGCTATGTCTATTTTATCTAAATTCGTTGTCATTTAGAAAAAAAAATTACGTGACATTTGGCCTTTAAATATGTCACACCTCCCCTTCCCTGATGGCTATGATAATGCTAACGAATAAATAAAAAGTGCTTGCTGTTAATATATTACACCACTTTTCCCAAACTTATGAATGTAGCTCTTCACATACAGTGGGGTAAAAAAAGTATTTAGTCAGCCACCAATTGTACAAGTTCTCCCATTTAAAAGATGAGAGAGGTCTCCAATTTTCATCATAGGTATACCTCAACTATGAGAAACAAAATGAGAAAAAAAAAATCCAGAAAATCACATTGAAGGATTTTTAATGAATTAATTGGTAAATTCCTCAGTAAAATAAATATTTGGTCACCTACAAACAAGCAAGATTTCTGGCTCCCACAGACCTGTAACTTCTTCTTTAAGAGGCTCCTCTGTCCTCCACTCGTTACCTATATTAGTGGCACCTGTTTGAACTCATTATCAGTATAAAAGACACCTGTCCACAACCTCAAACAGTCAGACTCCAAACTTCACTATGGCCAAGACCAAAGAGCTGTCAAAGGACACCAGAAACAAAATTGTAGACCTGCACCAGGCTGGGAAGACTCAATCTGCAATTGGTAAGCAGCTTGGTGTGAAGAAATCAACTGTGGGAGCAATTATTAGAAAATGGAAGACATACAAGACCACTGATAATCTCCCTCGATCTGGAGCTCCACGCGAGCTCTCACCCCTTGGGGTCAAAATGATCATGAGAATGGTGAGCAAAAATCCCAGAACCACATGGGGGGACCTAGTGAATGACCTGCAGAGAGCTGGGACCAAAGTAACAAAGGCTACCATCAGTAACACACTAAGCTGCCAGGGACTCAAATCCTGCAGTGCCAGACGTGTCCCCCTGCTTAAGCCAGTACATGTGCAGGCCCGTCTGAAGTTTGCTAGAGAGCATTTGGATGATCCAGTAGAGGATTGGGAGAATGTCATATGGTCAGATGAAACCAAAATAGAACTTTATTGTAAAAACTCAACTTGTCGTGTTTGGAGGAGAAAGAACACCATACCTACTGTGAAGCATGGGGGTGGAAACATCATGCTTTGGGGCTGTTTTTCTGCAAAGGGACCAGGACGACTGATCCGTGTAAAGGAAAGAATGAATGGGGCCATGTATCGTGAGATTTTGAGTGAAAACCTAACTAACTAACTAACTAACCTGCACTTATATAGCGCTTTTCTAGTCACAAAGACCACTCAAAGCGCTTTCACTAATACTAACCCTCTATTCTAAGGGCCTATAGGAAACAGATATCTAGGGACAATTTAGAACAACCAATTAACCTAACATGCATGTCTTTGGATTGTGGGAGGAAACCGGAGCCCCCGGAGTAAACCCACGCAGCACAGGGAGAACATGCAAACTCCACACAGAAAGGTTCCAACCCCTGCCAGCCTGGGGATTCGAACCAGGAACCTTCTAGCTGTAAGGCAACAGTGCTAACCACTGCACCATCGTGCTGCCACTGCCCGTGAACCTCCTTCCATCAGCAAGGGCATTGAAGATGAAATGTGGCTGGGTCTTTCAGCATGACAATGATCCCAAACACACTGCCCGGGCAACGAAGGAGTGGCTTTGTAAGAAGCATTTCAAGGTCCTGGAGTGGCCTAGCCAGTCTCCAGATCTCAACCCCATAGAAAATCTTTGGAGGGAGTTGAAAGTCCATGTTGCCCAGCGACAGCCCCAAAACATCACTGCTCTAGAGGAGATCTGCATGGAGGAACGGGCCAAAATACCAGCAACAGTGTGTGAAAACCTTGTGAAGACTTACAGAAAACGTTTGACCTCTGTCATTGCCAACAAAGGGTATATAACAAAGTATTGAGATGAACTTTTGTTATTGACCAAATACTTATTTTACTGAGGTATTAACCAATTAATTCATTAAAAATCCTTCAATGTGATTTTCTGGATTTTTTTCCCCTCATTTTGTGTCTCATAGTTGAGGTATACCTATGATGAAAATTGGAGACCTCTCTCATCTTTTAAGTGGGAGAACTTGCACAATTGGTGGCTGACTAAATACTTTTTTACCCCACTGTATGTTGTTATCCTATGTTACTGTTCATGACACATCAATTCAAACCTGATGAAGTGTACCTGATTTTTTGTTTTACTTTGGCAGTCTTGTTTAAATGGTCATATATGACCAAGAGAAGGGAAATGTGGTGGAAATTTACTATCTGTACATTAATCTATTTACTGTCTATGCATTAATCTACTGTTTATGTATCAATATGTTGAGTAACTAGGGATCATATGTTTTATGTGTGTTTTATAAGCGTGTTTCCACATATGAATCCTTTCTGTGTATTTCTATATATAAATGTTTTTTTTTTTGTAGTGTCTTCCCAAACAGCATAGTGTCTCTCCCATCTGTTTTCCACCTGTCCTTCCCCCCTCTGCCTGCTGTTAACATTCCAAAGGGTCATAAAACGGGGTTGTATGCTCTTTGGGGGAGGATAGCAGCAGAGAGGAGAGCTGGGGAACAATTCTCAGGGGCTCAGATTTGCTGCAGCAAATAAAGGGGATTCAACCTACAGATCCGTCTGATTTTTTATTTCAGGACCTTAAACGTATTTAGCTCTGTCCAGGGTGTATCCTGCTTCTTGCCCAAAGATGCTGGGATAGGCTACAGCTCCCCCGCGACCCGAAAAGGATTAAGCGGTAGAAGATGAATGAAACGTATTTAGATAAAATTCGGCTACATTCTCCAGCAGAGCTGTTTTTTTCCCAGCCGCTGCGGCTCCCAGGGGAATTTTTGCCAGACAGCCCTGTGCTAAACACCGATCCATCCCCGCTTTCACAGCATAGTGCAGCGGTAGGGACGGTACCCGGTCCGGTCCACCACTGTTTTCCACGCACTTTTGTGCCAAAGGCCTTGAAGAACACGGCGTTCATATTTGTCAGGCATGATGCCCACCGGACCCCCTTGTGTCCGCCCTACGATGGCCCGTTTAGAGTGCTGGAACCCGGGGAGAAACATTTTGTGTTAGACTTGGGGGGACGCAGGGAAACAGTCTGTATAGACAGGCTTAAGCCCGCTTTCATTTTAGCAGATGAGCAGGTGGTGTTGGCCTGAGCTCCTCAGTGCGGACGACCCCCACTGAGAACTCCCCAGGTAAATGACTCATCAGATCAGTCACAATGGCATGCTAAAGATGTTTCCCCCCCTCCCAATGTCCCCCCAGAGACGGACGCACCCCCAAGAGTCCCCCACCGGCACAGCAGCGCCTCGGAGTCGCCGACCCCCATTACAGCCGCTGTGGACGTAGGCTGAAGCCCAAAGGACATGAGGGTTAGGGCTCAGTCTGAGTTCGGAGGGGGAGTGTGTGGAGAATCCACCTAAGTATGTTTACACTCAGACGGAAGGACAAGGGGAATCGTCATGGGGGTTGGTGTGTTGATGTGAACAGTGACAAAAAGAATGGGAATTGCAAAGGCTTTGATGTTAATGTAGCACCACAGAAGACTGACCGAGTGGTATGCTATAAGAGCAGAGGTGCCTGTGACCTGTTACTTTTTTGATGCTTGTGATTCTAGTGAATGTGTGAGAGAGAGAGAGATGAATAAAGCCTGTTCTGCCCTGGACCTCTCCGCCTGATTATTTCTCTCTCCACAATAGTATGTATTCATGGTCTTTTAATACATATACAAGTATGCATTTATTATTTATACACCTTTATTATTATTTACAAAAAAATATAATTCTGCATTTGATCACTAAAAGAAGCCATAAGTAGGCAACCCCAGACACCCACTATTGTTCTGTCTGTCTGTTTATCTATCAATTAATGTTCAGCGCTATCTCTCAGCCCCATCCCTGCCCAGAAGAGATTGTTGTGTATGTACACCGGCTGTATTAGTAAGATGGCGGCCGGGTTGGTCATGGGTTAGACCGGGGTGACTACTGCCGGTTTCCGGTGGTGACGCTGCCCCTGGTATAAAGGTGTGGGCGGAAGAGGCTCTGCCTCCCTTTCGTCGTGGAGCCACCTGGTCAGCAGGGTGGATGCTGTAAGCCTCTTTACACACTCTAACTTATATGTAATAAAGCTCCGTAAACTACAAACAACCGTGTGCTCATTTTCCATCAGTTATGGACATAGCATTTGGCGATGAGGTAAAAGCGGGAATGGATATTTTTGGTGCTGAACTTTGGTCGTTTTTGGAGGCGCCAGGCACGCTGCCCATGCCTTGGCCTCGTTGGTTCTCGTCTTTTACCAACTACCTCATGGTCTTGGACCTCAGTGAGCGTGAGAGGCTCCGTGTGAGGTCAGTGTTAATCCATATGTTAGGCACTGAGAGGCAGAGAGCGTTGGACAGTTTGGGTGGGGCCGACAGTTTCGACGGCATGGTGGAAGTAATGGCATGCCATTTTCACACTGGTGAGAGTGTCACGGTCCGGGGCATCCATTTTCGACAGCGCCACCAGCATCTGGGGGAGTGGGTATCAATGCTCATGGCTGGGCTCCGCAGGCTGGCGAGGGGATGTGAGTTTGGACGCCTAGACGAAGAAATGCTTCGGGACCAGTTGGTGGAACACATTCACATTGAAGCGCTCTGGTCCAGGTTGTTGAAGTTCCCAGGAAAATTGACATTAACCACGGCTGTTGAGCTCGCCCAGCATTTCGAGGCAGCGGAGATCATCGCGAGGGGCCTGCCTGAAGTGGCTCTCGGAGCGAAGATGATGCTCGCACTAAGGCACCGAGTTGGGAACCTAACGACAGTGATGCTGGAGGTGACTTGTATGCCACAGTAATGAAGATACGGTCTGTCCCTGGTACGCCCCGTTATTATGGGTGTGGGTCTCCTACTCATCGCTATAAAGCCAGTGTGTGCCCAGCAGCAGGAAAGCGGTGTGGCAAGTGCGGTCTACGCAATCACTTCGCCAGGACGTGCGACAACTTCGTACGCAGGAGCCGTAGGCGATATCCAGGTGCTGTGCAGAAGTCTCCCACCATCATGCATACGGTCTCCCCAGCAACTACGGGGAGGATTGGTTGTGATGTCATGCTCGACGGTGTCGTGGTTCCGCTGTTGATCGACAAAGGTGCTGTCATCTCAGTGCTGAACATGACGACCGTGAACAAGTCTGGTTCCTCAGTGTGCGATTACACCACCAGAGAGAGACTATTACGGCTATGGACTGGATAGGCTGGCTGTGATGGGCTTTATGGAGGTAGAAGCCTGTTATGAGTTGGACATGGTGCCCCGAGCCCGCAATCATGTCATCGCTGCGGGCGTCAACATCATGGGGTGTAACCTATTTTACAGCCTGGGTTTTTCGGTTGCCAACATGTCGGGTGAGGAGTGGTCAGGCTGCGGACTGTGGAGTGATGGGATAAAGTGATCAATATAACCATATAACAGTTATTTGTGTGACTCAAAACATTTGTACTCTGCTTACATTTAGGTACTGTAACCAATATACCATAATGGAATATATATTGCCAGATGTGTGGGTCAGTCTCTGCAGAAAAGAGTGGACCTTTGTTTCAGCACAGAGAATAACAAACGCCTGGGATTTATGAGAGAGAGGCACAGTTGTGATAAGGAATGGCTGAGCTTGGCCTACTCTGACCTGGGAGGTGAAGTGGCCTTCATGTGGATACACTCGGCGCCAGGAACGGACCCTCCCGTGGACCATGCACCTTGACTGTCATTTGATAATGCATGCTTTCACTTTTGTTCATTTCTGTATAAATATTCTGGGTCAGGGCCAGCATAGTCAGTCAGACTTCATGACCTGACATCGCCTGTTGTTGTCAGGGAGAGAATTTTTGACCCAGCGCTGTAAACTGCTATATTCAACTTGCTTAAATAAATACGTGTTCCAAGTAAACTGATCTCTTCCTTGAAAACAAACCTGGGTGAACCACATAGACAATCTTTGAAGAGTAGACTTAGATGGTTTTACTACACTCCTTTAACCCTAACAGGAGCCAGCCGACTTCGCTGGCGGACGCCGTGGAAATGAAGGAATCGGACTCGTTGGACATGTGTCAAAAAGGAGAGCATGTTCGGCGCTACACGAGGACGCCATGGGTCGGACCCGACGCTGGTCTGTTTGATGCCCAAACTGGTTGTGTGGAATGGCACGACGGGACCTCACAAGCAGCCTTTAAGGACGAGGCACCCACGCTGGATCCAGGAAGGGCGGGACGAGTGAGCAGTTTGTTTCATCGCTCGAGAGATCGGTCAACTATGGATAACATGGACTGGGCCCAAGAGTCGACCGGACCATTGGTGGAGACTAGTCAGACCCATCGTCATCAGAGGAAGAAGCCACGGGCCTCCCTGCAAGTCGGCAATCTGGTGCAACCGAGGGTTGAGGCCTGGATGAGAGGAGAAAAAGGTTTGCGGAACCAGTGCGACGAGAGGAGGCGGCTTCAAGTGGAGGCCATACAGAGCGACAGGTTTCTGCGCTTGTCTGATCAGACCTGTAGGCACCCGAGTGAGCTGTGCAAGGTGGAGGAGACGGGACGACGCAGGGGGAGACCGGAGGTCAAGAGACGGAGGCGTCAGGGAAAAGACCCGCCGGAGGACTGAGAGAATTATTTTATTTTATTTGTCTGTATCTTTTCTGCTCAGTCCGGTTGTTTTCTTTTCCAGTTTTTGTCTGTTACTGGTTGGTACCCTGTTGAAATTCAAAAAATGTGAGAATGTTAAAATTATCGGAATTTGAGAAATCTGAGCTCTTTGTATGGTAAATTTTCAGTTGTAATTATGGTATTTATTTGTGAGATTCTGACCAGTGGGGCTCGTTTGTGTAAATTGTGTATAAATTTTGAGTAGTACATCTTATTGGAATATTGATTATGTACCATTTTTGGAGGAAATTTTATTGGGATATTGTTGATGTGCCCAATTCAGGGTGGTGGGATATGTTTGATCCTGTTAATTTGTGTAATTATTTGTTTACATACCCAACGGTTGTATTGTGCCCAGTGTGTGAGGGTGTGTTGTGGGGGGGGGGGAGGCCACCAGTAGCTAGTACTTGTCTTATGTTCATGTGATTCGTACATGTGGTGCTGTTCTGGGGTTATTTTGGTTTTATTTTGTTTTAGGTTATTAGTTACACAGCTTAGTTCTGTGTTCAGCGGCAGGATAATCCGCCCAGCCGTGTAGGGGTGTTAGCAGTCTACCTGGCCCCCCAGTTAGTTGTGTGCATGGATAGATTGTTTATGTGTTTTAGTGCGTGAGTCGCAAAGCAAATTTGGGGGGGGGGGGTGTCTATCTGTGTGCTTAGCATTTTGTTTTGAAGGGGATAAATGTTGTGTATGTAAACCGGCTGTATTAGCAAGATGGCGGCCGGGTTGGTCATGGGTTAGGCTGGGGAGGCTACTGCTGGTTTCCGGTGGTGACGCCGCCCCTGGTATAAAGGTTTGGGTGGAAGAGGCTCTGCGTCTCTTTTGTCGTGGAGCCACCTGGTCAGCAGGGCTGATACTGTAAGCCTCTTTACACACTCTAACTTATATGTAATAAAGATCCGTAAACTACAAACGACCGTGTGCTCATTTTCCATCAGTTATGGACATAACTGAGATGACCCTCAAGATTACTGGAAACAACATGCCGCTATATTCCCTCACCTACCCTAACAAATCTACCTTTGGGTACAAATAAAGTAACCTGAACTTGAACCTGTTCCAGCTGGGCAGTGAGGAGTGGCAAATTCTGCCCTGTATTAGCTTTGTAAAGCAACCAAGATGTGGTCACTCACCTCATAGGTGACCAAATAATAATAATAATAATGTTCCAGCAGGCCAAGACATTTCTTTTCATTCCAGCCACATCAGTCCCTTGCGAGAGAATATTCTCAAAAGCAGGAGAGATTTTAAACAAAAGGAGAAACCGTCTAAATCTGAGCGCTGTTGAACAGATTGTTTTTCGGAATAAAAATACTTGAATGTACACAAGCACCCTCTAAAAATATTTATTAATTCATACAAATAATACAATAAACCCAAACAAAACACAAAATGTTAAGAGATAAAAACAGACACAAAAACACTCGACTGTTTGAGTGTAGTATAACATTTGGCCACCAGATGTCGCTGTGGGGAGATGTTTCAAATGTTCCAAAAGATCGATTCTTTTTCTGAATCAATTGTTCCAAATGATTCGATCTCTCGAACATTCCATTTCTGCCATCACTAGGTATCAGGACACGTCGTACCCTTGCCACTCCATACCAAACGTGAATGGGTGAATTTATAACTTTTGCAGCAGTGTTCATCTTGCTGTGGAAATCCCCAAAATAACATCATGGTTAGGTTTACATGAACTGAAGGGGGGCTCACGTGAAAAAGTTGTCTTTCCCTTTAAAACTTCACAAGATGGGCGTTTACATTGCTAGCACGTCCGTGGACAAACAACAACAGCCGGTGTTCTTCTTCTTCTCTCGATTAATGGCGGATGGCAAGCAACTGAAAGGTGTATACCGCCACCTACTGTACAAGAGTGTGCAACATTATGAATGAATGAATGAATGAATTTTATTTATTTCAGATAGTACATTACAGGTTAAAAGAAACTGTATAATATAACAACAAGGTCAAATTAGACAAAGACTCCTACTATACAATTCCACGTGAGTTATCCGAAATGGGTGATGGCTGAAGCCGCAGCTTATATTGCCCACCCATATTCCATCCAAGAATTCAAAGGAGAAAAAAGAGAAAACAAGACAAGAGCGATTACAATTTAAAACAAGGCTAAGACAAAATGTAACTGAGAGAAAAAGAAAACTGAGCTAGTCTAAGTTAAGCGGTTACTATTCAAAAACAAATCTAAGACATAGTGTCACAGAGAAAAAAAGAAAAAACTAAGCTACAACACAACACAGGCTGGAAATGTCAATCCTTATGTGAGTTTACATGTCATCTTGTATATATGTTTGGAGTATTTCTTCCTTTAGTTTTTGTTTAAATTGTCCAAGCTTTGTACATGATTTTAATTCAGGTCCAAAATCGTTCCATAATCTGACTCCTTGCACTGAAATACAGTGTTGCTTGGTGGTTGTTCTCACTGTAGGCTTTTGAAATATACATGTTCCTCTGAAGTGATATCGTTTCTCCCTTGTTTGGAACAACTTTTGGATATTTGCGGGCAGTGATAGATTCTTCACTTTGAACATTATTATTGCGGTTTTAAAGTCAATCAGATCTTTCAACTTGAGAGTTTTTTGTTTAAGAAAAAGTGGGTTTGTTGGTTCCCTGTAAGCTGCTTTGTTGATTATTCTAATAGCTCTCTTTTGAAGCATAAAGAGTGGATATATGTTTGTTTTATATGTATTTCCCCATACTTCATTACAATATGTCATGTATGGGAGTATTAATGAATGGTACAAGGTGTATAGTGTGGGTTGATTCAGCAAATTTTTCACTCTGTGTAATATTGCAATTGATTTGGATACTTTACCTTTTATATAATTAATATGTGGCTTCCAACACAGTTTGTTATCAATTATTACTCCAAGGAATTTAGTTTCGGATACCCTTTCAATCTCTACACCATTTACACTGAGTTTGGGTACTGGGTACAACATTATGGCTTCTTCTTCTTCGTCCTTTTTTTTGGCGGGGGCAACCAGTGCAAAGGCGCATTACCGCTATCCATTGTTGGAGTGTGTGCCAGACATTGCTACAGAGACAAACTAAAAAAAAACCCCAAACACCTATATCCTATTAATTAGCCTCGCATCTTTAAGGTAAACAAATAACTTCTTTAACCCAATCGCCATTATCACGCTTAAGTTAACATCTCCCACCTCTACTTTCCTAATTCCCCTCACTAACATGTCTCTCTCCTGCATGAACTTCTGACAGTGCAGAATGACCTGCTCAACAGTTTCTTCCTCTCTCTCACAATAATCACACATCCCTGTCTGCTGCTTATTTATTAAATGCATAGTTTTATGTCATCCAGTATGACCCAACCTTAGTCTGGATAAAATATTCTCTTCTTTTGTTCTCTTTCCCACCCTGCCCTTTATTCCAGCTGTGTTCTGGATAGCATACAGGTGATATCCTGTACCTCCTGTGCCCCAGCTACTGTATGCTGCCATTCCTAACTACTATACTTTAAAATCAATGCTTTTGCCTCACACTTACTAAATGAAATATTCCAAACCGTCTGGTGTCCCAGATCCTGCTTAGCCAATGTATCTGCAGTTTCATTGCCCCTTAGCCCCTTGTGAGCTGGTATCCACATAAATGATACAGCCACCTTTTTATTTCTAAGTCTATACAGAGTCTCATATATTTCACAGACTACAGTATGTCCTCCCTGCTGTGAGATGAACCTGATTGTATTGACATTAAAGCTGCACAGGAATCCGAACAAAGAATAACATTTTTGATCGGCAACCCCTCAATCCACTGTAATGCAGTTACCAAAGCTAACATTTCAGCTGTGTATACAGACAAATGGGAGGATGTTCTTTGATTGACAGATATTTCCAAGGCAGGAATACAGAAAGCAAAGCCCGTGCAACCTGTCTCAGGATCTTTTGACCCATCAGTGAATACTGGGGTAAAGGAACGATACACTGTTTCCAAACGATCCTCTAATAAAACTGCAGTGTTTCCAAATTCTCTATATCCTTGTATCTTTTCCAAAAAATACAAATCAACAGAAACTGAATGGAAAAGCCAGTGAGGTGGGACTGACAAAGGAACTGATGGAATATATGTTCTGTCACATAATTTCATATCTCTGGCTATCCTCCCAGCATAAAATGCAAAAATCTCCTTTTTGACACTTTCTCCTTCCCAACATGGCATCAAAACTCTAGCTGTAGGATGGTGATCTGGAGTGTGCCCTTGCAGATTGACCCAGTAATTCATCATTATCTGCGTATGCCTGATATTTGATGGCATTTCCCCCATTTCCACTTGAAGAGCAGCAACAGGGGTTGTTTTAAGTGCACCACAACAGATCCTCAATGCTTGGGCCTGGATGACATCTAACTTATTCAAAATGGTTTTGGAAGCAGATCCATATACAGTACATCCATAGTCCAACACAGACCTAATTAATGCAACAAATGTTTTTAATAGCAGCTCTACTAGCACCCCACTCTGCCCCTGTTAAGCACCTCATTACATTCAACACCTTTTTGCATTTTATTGTCATATTTTGAATATGTTCCCTCCAAGTTAGGTTAACGTCGAACCAGACACCCAAAAATCTGAAAACTTTGACTTGCTCTATTTCCTGAGCATACATTGTTAACTGAGCATCAGCTACCGTTTTCCTTGTAAATACAACAACCTTTGTTTTTTCCACAGAAAATTTAAATCCTCAAGAGTATGACCACCCTTCCGCAGTACATATTGCCTCTTGTATTTTCCCTCTTATATAATTAAAATTACTCCCTCTTTTCCATAATGCCCCATCATCAGCAAATAAAGAATGACCAATGTCATTATTCACACAGGAAAAAAAACATCATTTATTTATTCATTTATTTATCTTTTTTTTTTTTTCCTTGCCT
The DNA here is from genome assembly GCA_020510985.1 of Pholidichthys leucotaenia. Lineage (NCBI taxonomy): Eukaryota > Metazoa > Chordata > Actinopteri > Cichliformes > Pholidichthyidae > Pholidichthys > Pholidichthys leucotaenia. The sequence continues at coordinate 278,021,053 of CM035844.1, forward strand.
TCTGATTGTTGCTCTGAGTGTTGCTATACCTGTGCTGTTGCAATCCTGGAATTTCCCCATTGTGGGACTAATAAAGGCTTATCTTATCCTATCTTATCTTTATCATAATAGAAAAAAGTACTGGGCTTATAACACTACCCAGGCGGGCACTATTTTCCACCAAGTAACTATCTGATAAGGCTCTACCCACTCTAACTCGAATGTACCTATTTAACAAAAAATCTTTGATCCAGTTAAATGTTCTCCCAGAAATTCCTAGCATACTAATAGCTTAATCATTAGCCCCTCCTTCCACAACATGTCATACTCCTTTTCCACGTCAAAACATACTGCAATTACCGACTCTCTATTAACTTGAGCTTTCCATATCTCTGTCTCCAAATACACAACAGGATCCATAGTGTGATGGCTTGCTCTATCCGTTGATTATCCTCAGCTGCGTGCACACCTGGTCTCCATCACACCGGGGCTATTTAGACCGTGCTGCCCTCAGATCAGCGCGGAGTCGTCTGCCTCCATGGTCAGATGAGACCTACACTCGCCTTCATCATCGTCTCAGAACTTCCTAGCCACAGCCCGCACTCTCTTGTGAAACCTCGCCTCCTGCCATCCGTCTTCAGGGAGAATCATCACCTCCTCGCCAAGTAAGCCCTCTTATCTACTCATCATTGTCTACGCTTGTCCCCTGTGCACAGGCGGAGATCCGTGGTGGCGGACCTCTCTCTCCTGGCAGCGGGCCAAGCTGCACAGCACCCTCCACGAACTCTCAACCTCTCCAGCTACACCAAGACAGCGGGTGCTGTCTTCCTGGCTGACGCCTTCGGGTTAACCTGAGCACAACTCCATCTCTGCTAACAGTAAGCTCTGGATATTCCCGTACATCCCCTCCGGGGTCTAACACTAACACTCTCTGTCTCTGTTTGTCCATAGGGTTGCCAGGTTGCACGGCGCTCTGCTCACACCCGGCTGTTACATCCCCACGCACACACGCACGCACACACACAGAACATAATAAAAGATAATTGTATCTACTCTCGAGTCTGAGTCTGCTCTCTGGGTCAGTAAACCCTGTCACATAGTTCCTCTTCCTTTTCTAAATCCGCTCTGATGAGGTGACAAAATTCCTCTACTTTTGAGATAAAAAGAAAGTCAGTCTGTAATCATTTTCTCCATTAAGATGTGACATTAGAGCTATAGGTCTGTAGCTCGCTGGGTATGAGGGATCCTTTCCTGGTTTTCTTACAGGTACAATCACAGCCTCTTTCCATACAGTTGGGCGCTTTCCCATTTCCCACACTTTGTTGTAGACTTCCAATAACTTCCTCATTGCCAAAGTCTCTTAATGTTTTAGCATGATGTAATGGATATTGTCTTTCTCAGGGGATGTTAATCCTGATTTGTTTCCTGCTCTTTCCATTTCATCTAGAGTGAAAGGAGAATCCAAAGAACTACTAAAGTCTAACCTTTCCTCCAGAGCCCCAGGATGTGCTAAACTCATCCTATTTCTTCCTCTTTTACCTTTTTAAGTCAAATTGCTTGAGCTATAAGATAAGATAAGATAAGATAAGCCTTTATTAGTCCCACAACGGGGAAATTCCAGAATTGCAACAGCACAGGGATAGCAACACTCAGAGCAACAATCAGAAGGCAAGAAAAAAAGCAAGCAAGCAAGAGCAGCTAATATACATATGTACATATTACTATAAAATATATATATACACACACACAGACACACAGTGCAGAGCATTGTAGCTGGATGGAATAAATATATGAATATATAAACACACAGTGCGGAGCATTGTAGCTAGATGGAATAAATATGTAGATATATAAACACAGTGCGGAGCATTGTAGCTAGATGGAATAAATATGTAAATATATAAACACACAGTACGGAGCATTGTAGCTAGATGGAATAAATATGTAAATATATAAACACACAGTACGGAGCATTGCAGCTAGGTGGAATAAATATGTAAATATATAAACACACACAGTGTGGAGCAATGTAGCTAGATGGGATAATATGTAGATATATAAACACACAGTGCGGAGCATTGTAGCTAGATGGAATAAATATATAGATATATAAATATAAACACACCCAGTGCGGAGCATTGTAGCTAGATGGAATAAATATGTAAATATATAAACACACACAGTGCAGAGCATTGTTGCTAGATGGGATGAAACAGCATAACTGTCTACTTAGTTATCCTACATGGTATGATTATGTGCCCATACATATTCTCACCCTCCATAGCGATCGGTATTTTCCTAGTTGTATGCCGGAGGGGACCATTGTGTAAGTCTATTGCATCTTTTGCATTCAAGAACTATTAGTTTGTCACGTCTTTTTGCTATCTCTGCGAGCAGCCCTGCTTAGGTTGTACAGTCTGACAGCCATTGGTAGGAAGGACCTATGAATTTGAGTCAGAGTCTTTGCTGTCATTGTTGCTTTTTCCTCATCAGTTACTGCAGTCACTCCCTCACATTTAGTACTGGATACTGCCATTCCCTTCTAACTTCCCTCATAGCCTTGATTGACATATTTACTAGACCCAGGGGAACACACACACAGGCTCGAGTGAATTCAATAGTCTTTATTTGCACCGTGTGAGTGTATGAGAGCGTGTATGTGTAGTGTATGTGGTGATAGCTGTTAGTAGTGGTGTCGTGACCGGGGGAGAGCAGAGCACCGTTCAGCCTGGCAACCCTATAACAGAACCAAAGCACAGATGTTAGTGCTGTCCACCAATGAATGAATGAGGTAATGACTGGGGCTTACTTTGTAGGTGGACGAGAGATGCTCAGGTTGGTCCAGAGGCTACAGCCAGGAAGACAGCATCCGCTGCACACACCAGAGATAGACAGGTGGCCCCGTTGGAACGATGAAGGCACGTTCCGCCACCAAGGGGAACAGATTCCGTCACCGGAGGAATCCACCTGTGCACAGGGGAAGAGGCTGGAAAGGTGAGTAGCAATTAAGCTTACTTGAGGTGAAGTGACGATCCTAGTCAGGAGAGAAGAGGCCTGGATGTAGGCTGTCAGACGAGAGACATGATTCTGTAGACAGGACGACAGACGGCTCTGTGCCAGGTCCCAGGCAAAGCAGGCTATAAAGCCTGTGGGTGATTGGGAGCAGGTATGCGTGCAGCTGTGGCAGGTGATGGCCTAGAGAGAGTCATGACAGTACTCCCCCCCCGAGAGGTGCCTCCTGGCACCTGACCCAGCCTACCTGGGTGCGTCCGGTGGAAGTCCCTGATGAGGTGTTTATCCAACGCGAAGGACAGACGCACCCAGAATCTCCATTCGGGGCCATAACCCTCCCAGTCCACCAAGTACTGCAGACCGCAACCCCAGCGGCAGATGTCCATGATGGTGTTGACCTTCCATGCCGGGTCGCCGTCAATCAACACCGGTAGGGGTGGAGCCTTGGGAGGGGGGCAGAGAGGACTGGAACAGAAGGGCTTGACCTGGGAGACATGAAACGTGGGATAGATAAGGAGGGAGGGGGGGAGAGCCAGGCCCACAGCCACAGGGTTAACAATGCAGACAATAGGAAAAGGGCCAATAAAACATTGGGCCAACTTCCTCTTTTCAGCCTTCAGAGCAATATGCTGGGTAGACAACCAAACCTGCTGACCCACCTGGTATTGCGGAGCCGGCCTCTTGCGGCGGTTCACGGACCTGGAGTTACGCTCAGCCATGCGAAGAAGTGCCGCGCGAGTAGCCATCAAGAGCCGGCAACAGCGCCTCAGGTGGGTGTGGATAGATGGTACAGCAATGACCCTCTCCTCCTCGGGGAAAAGGGGAGGATTGTAACCCAGAGAGGCCTTAAAGGGAGACATACCAATCGCCGAGGACACGGTCGAGTTGTGGGCATACTCAATCCAGGGGATATGGATGCTCCAAGACGAGGGACTGGAGGCAATGACACAACGTAGGGCGGCCTCCAGCTCTTGATTGGCCCGCTTGCACTGCCTGTTGTTCTGTGGGTGATGACTGGAGGACAGGCTCACAGTCGCCCTCAGTGCGTTGCAGAAAGCCCTCCACACCCGGGACACGAATTGGGGACCCCGATCGGAGACGATGTCAACGGGAATCCCATGAAGGTGCACCACGTGCTGCACCAGCTGGTCCGCCATGTCCCGCGCCTTCGGCAGCCCCTGCAAAGCAACAAAGTGGGCGGCCTTGGAGAAACAGTCAACAATGGTGAGGACAGTGGTGTAATAATTGGAAGGAGGAAGACCAGTCACGAAGTCCAGGGTGATGTCGGACCAAGGCCTGCTGGGAACCGGCAACGGGTGAAGGAGTCCAGCGGGCAGAGAAGATGATGTTTTCCCGGTGGCGCACTGAGGACAGGCGCGGCTATAGTCGATGATGTACCTCCAAAGCGCCGGCCACCAGAACGTCTGCTGGAGAATCTCCACCGTGCAAGTCACTCCTGGATGGCACGAGAATCTGGAGGAATGGGCCCAGTGGATCACCTTGCCCTGGGCAGACGAAGGAACGAACAGCCTCTCCGCAGGCCTTCCGCCCAGATCTGGCTAAGTCTCCTGCGCCCTCAGGACCCTCTCCCTGATGCCCCACGAGAGGGTGCCAACGACACAAGAGGCAAGGAGAATGGTGTGTTCACGCCCCTCCGCGACATCCGGAGCGAACTGCCTGGACAGGGCATCAGGTTTGGCGTTCTTAGCCCCGGGGCGGTAAGTGATAGTGAAATTGAAGCGTCCAAAGAACAGGGACCAACGGGCCTGATGGGCATTCAGATGTTTTGCTGTCCTCAGGTACTCTAAATTCTTATGATCAGTCCATACTATAAAAGGTTGAGCGGCCCCCTCCAATCAGTGACGCCACTCCTCCAGGGCGAGCTTCACCGCCAGGAGCTCCCTGTCACCGATGTCGTAATTCTTCTCCGCCGGGGACAGACGACGGGAGAAGAACGCGCAGGGACGGATCACCCTGTCCACTGGGGAGCGCTGCGAAAGGACCGCCCCCACCCTGGAATCAGAAGCGTCCACCTCGACCAGGCACTGGAGAGAGGGATCCACCTGTGTCAGGACACGAGAGGACGAGAATTCAGTTTTGAGAGCAGTGAATGCCGCTGCAGCCTCCTCCGTCCACCGGGAAGCCACTTTGGGGGAAGTGAGACTGGTCAAAGGGAGGATGACCACACTGTAATTTGGGACAAACCGGCAGTAGAAATTGGAGAACCCCAGGAACTGCTGAAGCTGCTTCCTCAACGGGGGGGGGGGGGTCAATCCACCACCGCCTTAACCTTCTCGGAGTCGGGGATGATCTGGTTGTGTGAGATGATGAAGCCAAGAAATGAGGTCTTGCTGGGGTGGAACTCACACTTCTCAGCTTTCACAAACAGTTTGTTCTCCAGGAGCCGTTGGAGGACCCGTCTCATGTGGACCCGGTGTTCGTCCAGTGACTGGGAGAAGATCAGGATGTCGTCCAGGTACACGAAGACAAAAGACCCTAGGAAGTCCCGGAGAATGTCATTAATAAGGCGCTAGAAGACGGCCGAAGCATTGGTCAACCCAAACGGCATCACAAGATACTTGAAGTGGCCGCTTGGGGTCCGGAATCCCGTCCTCCTCCCGTCCACTCGTCCTCCTCCCTGATCTGCACAAGGTGGTAGGCGTTGCAGAGATCTAACTTGGTGAACCAGGAGGCCCCCTGGAGGGAGTCAAACGACGTGTCCATTGAGCGGAAGGGTGTACTTATCCTTAATAGTAATGTCATTAAGAGGCCTGAAGTCAATACATGGCCGCAGGGAGCCATCCTTCTTACCGACGAAGAAAAACCCCACCCCCACCGCCGAGGAAGAGGGCCGGATGATGCCCGAGCTAAGAGACTCCTTAATGTAGGCGTTCATTGCTTCCCACTCCGGAGCCGATAGGCTGTAGAGGTGGCTCGACGGCAGCGGAGCGCCAGCCCAAACATTGATGGCACAGTCATATGGGCGGTGTGGGGGGGGGGGGGGGAGGGACAGAGCCTGCGACTTGCTAAACACTGCCCCCAGGTCGTGATATTCGGGCAGCACCCTGGACAGGTCAGGAGGACGGAGGGTGGGAGGGGACAGGGACACAGAAGGAGAGCATGCTGCAGACTGCAAGCACGCACTAAGGCAAAAAGAGCTCCACGAGATGACACTCCCTGTACACCAATCAAAGGTGGGGTGGTGAAGCCGGAGCCAGGGGTAGCCCAGGATGACAGGAGAGGCCGAAGTGAGTAAGACAAACAGGCGCAGGTCCTCCCGATGGTTGTCGAAGATGATGACAGACACAGGGACAGTTTGTTGCAACACCGTCACCAGAGGGGCCTTGGACAGAGCAACGAGCTTTAGGGGGGACTGAAGTGGACGGCAGGGAAGCCCCAGTTGGGTTGCCAGTTCCCCCGAGATGAAGCTCTGCTCAGCCCCCGAGTCTATCAGTGTGTGTGTGAGGAATTCAGTCTGTTTGTAAATGAATCTAATAGGCAGGAGACATTTGGTGAGGGGATTAGGCCGAGATGAGTCCGTGAGTCTCCCTACTGCGACGCACGGACCCCCTCTTTTGGCCGAACGGGGCAGGACTCCACCTCATGCTTATCACTCCCACAGTACATAAACAGGCCTAATTCCCTGCGGCGCTGCCTCTCGGCTAACGAGAGCTTGGTCCGCCCCACTACCATAGCCTCTGGCAACTCTGGGGACTCAAGCGAAGGCAGGCCAATAGAGGAGACTGAGAGGAGCGATGAAACTGGGCGCCCGAGCATCTGGAAGTTCTCCGCTCGGCTGCCCGCTCCCTCAGCATGTTATCCAAATTAATAGCTAAGGAAATTAGCTCTGTGAGCTTCTCAGGCTTGTCTAGGCGGGCCAGCTCATCCTGCAGGCTAGGGCTCAGGCTTCTAATAAAGATGCTGCATAGTGAGGCATCCTCCCATCCCACCTCCACTGCTACCACCCGGAAATCAACAGCATAGTATGCCACGGACCTGCCCCCCCCCCCGTCGAAGATTTAACAACCGAGTGGTAAGCACGTTATCGTGGTCGGAATGATCGAACACCTCGTTGAAATCGTGAACGAACTGCCTGTACGTTAAGTTAGCTTAGCTCGGCTTAGCCATCACGGCGTATGCCCAAACTAGCGCTTGCCCCTCCAACAGATTAGTTACGTAGCCTATGCGACTATGATCAGTAGGAAAATCCCCCGGGACCCACTGGAAAACTGTCTCACACTGGAGTATGAACCCATGGGCCTCCTCAAGCTTACCACCAAAACGAGCGGGCATGGGAACCGGAGTGAGTCGGGTCAAGGGGACCTGACTAGCCTGGCAAGGAGGGGAGCTAACGGGAGCTGGCACACTTTTAGAGACCGGAGGAAACGCCTGCTGCCCATCCAGACGATCCAACCGGCTGTTAATTTGAGCTAGCTAATTAAGAATAACCTTCTGCTGGTAAGCTATTTGATCCACTCGAGCCGCTAAGTTGTTAATTTGGTGTGCTAGTACGCTGTTCGCTGGGTCGCTTTGACGGAGTTGTACTGACATATTTACTAGACCCAGGGAACACACACACAGGCTCGAGTGAATTCAATAATCTTTATTTGCACCGTGTGAGTGTATGAGAGCGTGTATGTGTAGTGTATGTGGTGATAGCTGTTAGTAGTGGTGTCATGGCCGGGGGAGAGCAGAGCACCATTCAGCCTGGCAACCCTATAACAGAACCAAAGCACAGATGTTAGTGCTGTCCACCAATGAATGAACGAGGCAATGACTGGGGCTTACTTTGTAGGTGGACGAGGGACGCTCAGGTTGGCCCGGAGGCTACAGCCAGGAAGACAGCGTCCGCTACACACACCAGAGATGGACAGGTGGCCCTGTTGGAGCGATGAAGGCATGTTCCGCCGCCAAGGGGAACAGATTCCGCCGCCGGAGGAATCCACCTGTGCACAGGGGAAGAGGTTGGAAAGGTGAGTAGCAATTAAGCTTACTTGAGGTGAAGTGACGATCCTAGTCAGGAGAGAAGAGGCCTGGATGTAGGCTGTCAGACGAGAGACATGATTCTGCAGACAGGACGACAGATGGCTCTGTGCCAGGTCGCAGGCAGAGCAGGCTACAAAACCCATGGGTGATTGGGAGCAGGTGTGTGTGCAGCTGTGGCAGGTGATGGCCCAGAGTGAGTCATGACATTGATCATATTCCATACATCCCCCACAGCTGTTGATCTACCTATAGTACTACAGTATTTCTGCCAGCTTTCTCTCTTAGCCCTCCAGATAGTTTTTTGGCTTTTGCTAGTGCCCTCTTATAATTAACCAAGTTTTGCAGATTATGAGTTCTTCTGAAGACCCTAAGTGTCTTATTCCTCTCTTTAATGACTTTAGTGCACTCGTCTGTCCACCAAGGCACTGCTTTCTTTTGCATTTTACCTTTACTTTTATAGATGGATTGATTAGCTGCTTCAAGAAAAATAGTTTTAATTTTATTCTCCACACTCTCAATGTCTTCATTAACATCTACTTGGGGTAAGTCTCTCTCACAAATAAATTTAAATAGCTTCCAATTAGCAGTGCTAAAAACCCATCTCCCTTTTTTATGTCCACTTACCTTATTCACTGAAATAAAAATGTTACAGTACACTGGGAAATGGTCACTTCCTACAGAGGACTCCTCTAAAACCTCCGACTCACACACATCTGCAATATTACTCATCACCAAAGTTAAGTCAAGAACTGAACCACTCCCTATATGTACATCAACTCTAGTTGCTCGACCATCATTCAAACATACTAGATTCTTCTCTTCCAAAAGTTCTTCAATTGTCTCACCATTTATGTCTGTATGATTTGCCCCCCATAATACATTACGGGCATTAAAGTCCCCACATATTACCACCCTGCTTCCATCAATCCCCTCCATCTGAGATAACTGATTCAATATCTGTCATGGCCCACTCTGCTCATTATCCGCAGCTGTACGCACACCTGATCCCCATTAGGCTGGGCCTATATCTTCCACGCTGCCTGGAGTGGCAGTGCGGAGATGTCTCACTGTGCTCCAGGACAGCTTCATCGCCAAATCGTCTCAGCTACCAAAGCCACAGCTGAGCCAGCCCTCACCTGTGCTGGGAAGATCCAACCTAACCACCACGTAAGCACCATTGCCAACTTACCTCTTTCTACTAATCCCCTGTGCACAGGCGGAGTCCGTGGCGGCGGAGTCTCTTCCTCTTCCTCCCGGGCGGTGGACTTACCAGCTCCTTCTCCTCACCACCAACCTCTACACTCTCCTGTCGGGACCATACCACCGTCTGAAGAGCACTGTCTCCCTGGCCACAGCCGTAACGCCGAACCGGAGAACTTCACCATCTGTTCCCACAGTCAGCCACATGATAACTGTTTAACTCCAGTCATGACGCTCAGTAACCACCTCTCTCTGTGTGTCTCCAGGGTTGCCAGGCCGAACGGTGTCTTGCTCAGTTCCCGGCAGTTCCAGCCTGCACTTACACCACTATTCACTCACATTGTTGTTAATAAACTTTATTGTATCAATTTGGAGTCTGTGCCTCGTCACTGGGTGAATAACCATGTCAATATCAGCTTCTTACAAGGTTTATAAAAATTTACGACAACTAATTCCCTCTCTTTTGTCCAAATTTCAACTACCACATATTCCAGTTCAGCACTTTTACGTATCTCTCTGAACTGAATTTCCTCCCTCACAAATGTTGCACATCCACCTCCCATTCCCTCCCTTCTATCATTCCGAACTGAGATATATCCCACTATTTTAAAATCTAGAGTGGGTTTCAACCACGTCTCCTGGACACAGATAACATCTGGTTTGTCTGAAAGCTCCTCAATATACCTTTAAAATTCCTGTCCGTTAGCCAGCAAGCTTCTCACATTCCATTGAACCAAAATGACCATTAATACAGTTCCTATCCAAGCCATGCCTGATCCTGACTCGTCTGATTACTAAGACCATTCCTCACTTCCTCTCAAGTTAATCCACTGAAACCAAGATGATGAGCTGCTGCTTTCACTATTATTTGAATTCTCTCAGTTTTAGACTTGACTTCCATTGTGGCATTCACAACTCCTGCTATAAAAATAACCAGTTTCTTCAGATCAACCTGGATTTCTCCAGTCCCTCCCAGTTTTCTTTCCCTTACAAGCAGCCTCCTCCAGTCCTTTGCCCATTCCCTCCTCTCTGGTTCATCCTTTTCACTGCTTCGGCATAGATTTTATTCTGCACTCTGACCTGCTGAATTCCCCTTTCTTTCATCATCCTTTCACAGCCTCCATAGGCCACACTATGGCAACCGCCATAGTTACAACATTTTGGCGTCTCTTGGTTACACTCTCCATACTGGTGGTCGCCCCCACATGTTGCACACCTTCTTCTCCATCTACATGTTTTAGCTGTGTGTCGAAATCTTTGGCAGTTATAGCACCGGACTGGATTAGCGACAAATTTCCTTACATCGTAACTCAAATAACTTAGGGTTACATTTTTGGGAAGCACATCCCTTCAAACTCAATCACCTCACCCTCAGTGTCTCTCCTCTGACCCTCCCGAGTGGCCTGTAGTCTATGAGCTCCTTTTACAATCCCCACTTTTAAATTAGCTTTGATTTCTTCCATTGAGACCCCTATTGGCACCCCCCAAAATTACACCCTTGTTCCACTTAAACCCGTTTTCAATAAAGCTTGTACTTTTCATTTTGAATCGCCCAATCTCCCTCATTTTATCAGCTCTTTCCCTTTGCTCCTCACTACTACACACAATCAGTAGATTTCCATCCCTCAGCACCTTTGCCATGAGTATTTCTCCAACTTGATTTTTCAGTATTGTTGTCAATTTAACTGGGCTCATTGTGGATATCCCCTTTCTTCCTCAAACCTTACAATAATTTTCAATTCGGCTCCTTCCTGCACTCCTCCCTCAGCGCCATCACCACCACTTCCACTACTCCTGACTTTCTTTGCATTGCTTCCAGGAAAGTTATTCTCTCTTTTTTCTTTCCCTTTTCCGCTTCCCTGCCCAGTATCCATACTGTCTTCACTATCCCATGCATCAGAATCTCCCCAGTCTGGCCCATTCACAACGCTGTTGTGACGACCCGCCACACCTTCTTTTACAACGTTTCTCCTCCTCATGCCTTCCATGCCACACCTGACATTTTACCAAATTGTTTGACAAATTTCTCTGGTCTTCTTTCGGAGATCTAACCATAAATCACTCAGATTAGCCAAAGTGTTGTCCATTCGCATCGACGTGGAAGTCCCAGAACTGGAGATTCTGGATCCTGCTGCCGTTTAACAACGTAACATCATGTCATTTGAGCCCGACCCCTAAATTCTGTTGTGGAGAGTGTAAATAACGAGACTGATTCATGAAGCAGATGACTTTATTCACTCTCTCATCAGTCATACACAGGAAAAGCATGTCTCAACACACCATAGGTTCTCCTTTTATACCAACCACTCATCTCACATTTGCATGACATTTATTATCACAATACATTCATCCTTTCTCACCCCAACTCCTTCTTCCTGCTATCTCACCATGATCTCCCTAGCTATTGTTCTCCTCTGTTTACCCTCTGCATCCAGTCTGAGATGATTAACCCAGTCTCTACACTGCCCCCCACCCCCAGAATCTCAGACAGAGTTTCAGTCCTCACGTTCTTTTGGCTTCAGTCTCCTCCCATATCTGCTGTAACGGGGGTTTACCGCCTCCGCGGCACTGCTGTGCCAGTGGGGGGCTCCTGGGGGTGTGTCTGTCTGCGGGTGGGCCATGACGAGGGGGGAGGAAACTTTGATTTGCCCGTGTGGCTGCTCTGATGAATCGTTTACCTGGGGAGTTCTCAGTGGGGGTCTTCCACGCCGAGGGGCCCAAGCCAACAGCACTTGCTCGTCCGCCACTACAAAGGAGGGCTTAAGTATGTCTATGCATATTTTCTCCCGACGACCCCCCAAGTCTAACAAAAAATGTTTGTCCCGTTTCCAGCACGCTGAACGGGCCATCGTAGGGTGGGCACAATGGAGGGCGGTGGGCATCATGCCTGACAAACACGAACGCCGCGTTCTTCAAAGTTTTTGGCACAAAAGCGCGTGGAAAACAGTGGTGGGCCAGGCCCGGCAGCGTGCCTGTGTCTGCGCTATGCTGCAAACTCTGAGACGGGCAGCTGTCCGGCGCAGGATTATCTAGCAAAAATTCCCTGGGCAGCCGCAGTGGCTGAGAAAAAACCAGCTCTGCCGGGGAAGCCTCCAAATCCTCTTTTGGTGCGGAACGCAACCCCAATAAAACCCACGGCAACTGGTCTACCCAATTTGCATTCGTCAGCGAAGCCCTGAGTGCTGCTTTCAGTGACTTATGAAAATGCTCGCATAACCCATTGGCCTGTGGGTTGTATGCGGTTGTGTGATGAATTGCAACACCCAGGCTGTGGGCCATCGCGGACCAGAGGTCGGAAACAAATTGAGGGCCCCTATCGGATGTGATGTCCGACGGGATTCCAAAACGTGCCACCCATGTCGTCAAAAAAGCGAGCGCCACGTCCGCGGACGTGGTTGCCGCCAGCGGGACTGCTTCTGGCCAGCGTGTGGTGCAGTCCACCACTGTCAGAAGGTGCGTGCACCCCTGCAATGGCGGGAGGGGGCCCATGAGGTCCATGTGAACATGGTCGAACCTCTTTGCCGGTATACGAAACGGCTCCAAAGGAGCCTTCGTGTGTCTGTGCACTTTGGCTCGTTGGCACGCTACGCAGGCTGCAGCCCACTCTTTCACTTGTTTGCGCAGGCCTGGCCACACAAACTTCGCTCCCACCATTTTGACTGACGCGCGCACTCCGGGGTGCGCCAGAGCGTGAACTGACTCAAACACGCGGCGGCGCCACGCAACTGGGACCACTGGGCGCGGGCGTCCCATGGAGACGTCGCAGATTAGGGGGGGCTTGCCGTCTTGCAGAACTTTGCTCTCCAGCCTTAACCCTGTTGGTCCAGACTGGAGCGCGCACACGTCTGTATTGCCAATCTGCTCTGCGGCCATGGCTGTATAATCTATCCCCACGCAGACAGGGGCCACTACTGTGCACGAGAGGCAGTCCGCCACCACATTCAGTTTACCCGACAAATGCTGAATATCGGTTGTAAACTCCGAGATCGCGGCCAGCTGTCTCTGCTGCCGGCCCGACCAAGGTTCTGAAACCTTGGCCATCGCGAATGTCAGCGGCTTGTGGTCCACAAACGCGATGAAGCTGTGCCATTCCAGCCAGAACTGGAAGTGGCGTATGGCCAGGTGGAGAGCCAGCAACTCTCTGTTGAATGCACTGTATTTATGCTCACTGTCGCGCAAAGCCCTGCTGAAAAAAGCGAGCGGCTGCCAAGAACCAGCGACACGTTGCTCCACAACGGCCCCTATGGTCACGTCCGAGGCGTCGGTAGTGAGTGCTATCCGGGCCGCTGGGTCTGGGTGCGCCAACAGTGCGGCGTTTGCCAGGGCTGTTTTAACCTCAGAGAACGCCTGCTCTCGCTCCGGAGTCCATTCGACTCTATCCGCGGGTTTCTGTCTCTTGAGCACGGCGTACAATGGCTGCACGAGTTGAGCTGCGCGGGGGAGGAACTGGTTATGAAAGTTAACCATCCGCAAAAATTCTTGCAGTGCCCTGACCATCTGAGGTCAGGGAAAATTCGCCACAGCGCACACTTTGTCGGGCAAGGGTATCGCTCCCTCCGGTGAGACGCGGTGCCCCAAAAAATCAATCCCCGTCACGCCGAACTGGCATTTCGCCGGGTTGATTATTAACCCGTGCTCCTCCAACCTCTGGAAAACCATCGTGAGGTGGGTTACATGTTCGTCCTCGGACGCACTGGCTTCCAGGTTATCATCCAGGTAGACAAACACAAACGGGAGATCGTGCAGCACCTCATCCATCATGCGTTGGAATGTCTGTGCCACTCCTTTTAATCTGAAGGGCATGCGTAAAAACTCAAACAAGCCCAACGGAGTTATTACTGCTGTTTTGGGTATGTCCTCCGCGCGCACTGGGACCTAGTGATAACTGCAGACCAGGTCTATTTTAGAAAAAATGCGTGCTCCGGCAAGGTGAACGGAAACATCCTGAATATGGGGAATCGGGTAGCGGTCGTGCGCTGTGGCGTTATTCAATCTGCGGAAATCACCACACGGTCACCGCGATCCCTCGGCCTTAAGGACCATGTGTAGCGGGGATGCCCATGGGCTGTTCGATCGCCTGATGATGCCCAACCTTTCCAGGCAAACTCCTCGCGCGCTATGGCCAGTTTAGCTGCGTCCAAGCGCCGAGGCCGTGCGAAAACAGGTGGCCCGGTGGTGGTGATAAAGTGTTCCACCCCATGTTTAGCGATGGCTGCCGAAAACATCGGGACCGTGAGTGCTGGGAACTGAGTGAGCAGTGTGTGGAACTTACCGCCTGGAGCTGTGATGCTGGCTTGTGTTATTGGCCCGGCCCCTCGAGCTGTACAGGGGAGAAAATCAAAAGACAGTGCATTAACCAGGCGCCTGTTAGCCACATCAACTAGTAACCCATGCGCACACAGAAAATCAGCTCCCAGGATTGGGATACTCAGTGCCACTATGACAAAAGTCCACTCGCACATACGGCTGTGTAGGGATAAAGTCAGTGTTCTCTCACCAAAAGTCTTAATGCCCGAGCCGTTTACTGATACCAGCCTGGGGCCGCTAAGTCCTGCCAGTCGGTCGGCGTAGGACGGCAGGATGATGCTCTTCTGGGCTCCCGTGTCTACGAGGAAGCGCCTCCCCGAGCGCGAGTCCATCACGTAGAGCAGCTTGTTCTCTTCACCGACGGTCGCAGCTGCTACCGACTGCCGGCTTTGACGTTTCCCGAGTGCTTGAATTGGCACGGTGGCGCACATCTGCGTGCGTTCTCTCCGAAGCGGCGGTGGTAGAAGCAGAGCATGTCTCTCTGGAGCTCCCTGGCCCCTGCTGCCGCTACCGTCGGTGGCTCCTCGCCTCCTCTGGTCGTCTCACTGCGTTCCGACACCGCCGCGTTCACTGTGAGGGCTCTGGTGGTGAGGATGATCCGATCTGCCTCCTGGGCTAGCGCATGGTAGTCACGCGCGGCCAGCAACGGCGAATTGGCCAGAACCGCTCTGGCCACTGTTGGGAGGTTCCGGAGGAAAAGGTGGGCAAACAGAAAATGCCCGTCGTCCGTGCCCATTAACGCCAACATCTTCTCCATCAGTTCGACCGCCGAACCATCTCCTAACTCGGAGCGCCTCAGGAGCCTCTCTGCTCTCTCACAGTCCGAGAGCATGTAGCGTCGTGTCAGCGCAGCCTTGAGAGCCTCGTATTTGTCGTGGGCTGGAGGCTGTTCGAGCAGGCTTGCTACTTGCTGAGACGTGCAAGCATCCAGCGTTGCAACCACATAGCAATACTTGGTGTCGTCTGCCGTTATTCCCCGGAGGGCGAACTGAGCCTCGGTGTGGTGGAACCAAGAGCGCGGGTTGTGCAGCCAAAAGTCCGGTAGTTTGACCGAAACTGCGCACGCGTTGCTGGGAGTTCTTGTCCGGGCCGACTCCGGGGTTCTTGCCTCGTGTTCCATAATTCGTCAAAGGGTCACCAGTGTGGAGAGTGTAAATAATGAGACTGATTCATGAAGCAGACGACTTTATTCACTCTCTCATCAGTCATACACAGGAAAAGCATGTCTCAATACACCATGGGTTCTCCTTTTATACCAACCGCTCATCTCACATTTGCATGGCATTTATTATCACAATACATTCATCCTTTCTCACCCCAACTCCTTCTTCCTGCTATCTCATCATGATCTCCCTAGCTATTGTTCTCCTCTGTTTACCCTCTGCATCCAGTCTGAGATGATTAACCCAGTCTCTACACTATAACTTAATCCTGGTATTTAAAAAAGAAAAAAGAGCCCTTCTCATGATCCTTATTGCCTCCCCATCTCCTTCTGTTCCCAGAATCCCAGTTAAATCCCATTCCCTACCTGCCTCTCCATCTTCATTTTCCATTCCCTCTCTTTCATTTCCATACTTGTGACAGTGCAATTGTCATGTGTCTGAGCGTTGCTTCAGCACTCTGGCTCCCTTTGTAGTTTTGAGTATTTTTCTGTCTATTATTAATTCAATTCTATTCATTCATTCATCTTATTCCGCTTAATCCTTTTCGGGTCGCGGGTGGGGGGGGGGCTGGAGCCTATCCCAGCATCTTTGGGCGTGAGGCAAAACAGATCTGCGATGGACAGATCACCAGTCCATCGCAGGGCCAACACAGACAGACAGACAACCATTCACTCTCACAGTCATACCTAAGGACAATTTACAATCCCCAGTTTTGATGCCAATTAACCTAACTTGCATGTTTTTGGCATGTGGGAGGAAACCGGAGAAATCCTGGAGTAAACCCACGCAGACACGGGGAGAACATGCAAACAAGCAAGCGCTTGGCGACAGTGGAGAGGAAAAACTCCCTTTTAAATGGAAGAAACCTCCAGCAGAACCAGGCTCAGGGAGGGGCAGTCATCTGCTGCGACTGGCTGGGGGGTGAGGGGATAGAGAAGATGAAAAGAACAGACATGTAGAGAGCAAACAGCACGATGGGGACTCAATCTATGGGAGAGAACAAACAGATGTTATTGATCAGAAAAAAAAAAAAAGTTTCATTGAGAGTGAAGAAAGGAGTGAAGCCCAGTGCAATTATTGGAGGTCCCCCAGCTGTCTAAACTTAATAGCAGCATAACTAAGGGTGGGTTCAGAAACGCATGACCCCTCCCTAATTGTAGGCTATATCAAAAAGGAAGGTTTTAACCCTATTCTTAAAAACAGAGATCGAGTCTGACTCCCGAATCCAGATTGGCAGCTGCTTCCACAAGAGAGGAGCTTGATAACTGAAAGCCCTGTGTGATGGCTCGCTCTGTATCATTATCTCCCCCAGCTGCGTGCACACCGGTTCTCCTTCATCCTCGGGCTATTTAAACCGCTCTGCCTTCAGATTGGCACGGAGCCGTCTGTCTCCTTGGGCTGAAAAGTCCTGCTCTCGTCTTTGCCTTCTTCTAAGAATCGTCTCGCCATTGCCTGCATTCCTAAGCCTTCCTAGTCTCCAGTCTCAACCCTCTGGAAAGATCATCTCCTACCCTTCAAGTAAGCCACTTATTACTCATCTTTTCTCTACGCTGGTCCCCTGTGCACAGGTGGAGTTCTGTGGCAGCGGAATCCTTACTCCTGGTGGCGGACTTGGCCACGCTCCCTCTCGTGAGTCCTTCTCCTCACCAGCTGCACCATGACAGCAGGCACTGTCCTCCTGGCTGTAGCCTATGGACCAACCTGAGTGCATCACCTCCTCTGCAAACAGTAAGCCAATTCACAATACGTTCCCTCTGGAACATACACACCCACACTTTACAATAAAGATAATTGTATCTATTCCCGAGCCTGTGTCTGTTCCCTGGGTGTATCAATCATGTCAGTACGGCTCCGCCAAAGTGACTCAGCGGACAGTGCGCTAGCGCACTGAGTTAACAACCTAGAGGCTCGGGTAGATCAGTTAGCTTCCCAGCAATAGGTCATCCTTACTCAGTTGGTCCAAATTAACAGTCGGCTGGATCGTCTAGCTGGGTTGCAGGTGTTCCCACAGGCTCCAAGTAGCACCTCTGCTCCCCCTAGCTCGCCATCCAGTCAGGCTAGTCAGGCTCCCGCGTCCCGGCTAACGTCAGTTCTCACTCCCACCCGCTTTAGCGGTAAGCTAGGGGAGGCTAGGTTTTTTTTTTACTCCAGTGTGAGATAGTGTTCCAGCAGGTTCCCGGTGACTTCCCCACAGACCACAGCTGCATAGGTTACGTAGCTAACCTGTTGGAAGGGCGAGCACTAGCCTGGGCTTATGCAGTTATGGCTAGGGCGAGCTGTGTTAACCTAACCTAAAACCAGTTTGTCATTGAATTCAACGAGGTGTTTGACCACTCCGACCGTGACAGTGTGCTCACCATCCGGCTATTAAACCTAAGACAGGGTAGCAGGTCCGTAGCAGACGATGCCATCGATTTCCAGGTGGTGGCTGCGGAGGTGGGGTGGGAGGACGCCTCGTTGTGTAGCATATTCGTAAGGAGTCTTAGCCCTAGCCTGCAGGATGAGCTGGCCCACTTGGAGAAACCCGATAGATTAACTGTGCTAATTTCCTTAGCCATCAACCTCGATAATAGGCTGAGGGAGCGAGCGGCCGAGCGCAAGACTTCTGGTCGCTCGGGCGCCCAGTTTTGTCGCTCCCTCCAGTCCCCTCTTGGTCCTGCCTCCCCTAGATTTGCTGGATGCTCTGGAGCCTATGGTAGTAGGGCAGACTAAGCTACCATTAGCGGAGAAACAGCGCTGCCATGAGCTGGGGTTATGCCTCTACTGCGGCAGAGGGGAGCATGAGGTTGCGTCCTGCCCCATTTGGCCCAAAGAGGGAGTCCATGCGTCGCAGTAGGGGGACTCATGGACTCGCCTCAGTCTAATCCCCTCTCCAAATGCCTCCTGCCCATTAGGTTTCTACACAATCAGACTGAAATAATCACACACACCTTGATTGACTCGAGGGCTGAGCAGAGCTTCATCTCGGGGGAACTGGCAACCTGACTGGGGCTTCCTTGCCAATCATTGAAGACCCCCCTCAAGCTCATTGCCCTGTCGAAAGACCCCCTGGCAGTGGTGTCCCAACAAACCGCTCCGGTGTCAGTCATCATTTCCAGAAACCATAGGGAGGACCTTAGGTTGTTCGTTCTACCAGTTTCGGCCTCTCCAGTTATCCTGGACTACCCCTGGCTTCGGCTTCATAGCCCCACCATTGACTGGTGCTCAGGAAGTGTGGTTTCATGGAGCTCTTTTTGTCTCAGTGCCTGCTTGCAATCCGCCGCTTGCTCACCGTCTGTGCCCCTGACTGCCCCCGTCACCCCTCCTCCTGACCTGTCCAGGGTTCCCATCATGACCTGGGGGTCATTTTCAGTCAGTCCCAAGTGCTGTCCCCCCCCCCCCCCCACACCGCCCGTACAACTGTGCCATCAGTCTTTGGACTGGAGCCCCACTACCGTCGAGCCGCCTTTACAGCCTGTCTGCTCTGGAGCAGGAAGCGATGGTGACCTATATTAAGGAGTTGCTCAGCTCTGGCATCATCCGTCCTTCGTCCTTGGTGGTGGGGGCTGGATTTTTTTTTGTTGGGAAGAAAGATGGCTCCCTGAGGCCGTGCATTGACTTTATGACATTACCATCAAAGACAAGTATACTCTTCCCCTGATGGACACGGCGTTTGACTCTCTCCAGGGGACCTCCTGGTTCACCAAACTGGACCTCCGCAACATGTACCATCTGGTGCGGATCCGGGAGGGGGATGAATGGAAGACTGGCTTTCAGACCCCTAGTGGGTATTTCGAGTATTTGGTAATGCCGTTTGGGTTGACCAACGCTCCTGCCATCTTCCAGCGCCTGATTAACAATGTGCTACGGGATTTTTTGGGCTCGTTCGTCTTTGTGTACTTGGATGACATCCTGATCTTTTCTCAATCGTTAGACAAGCATCGGGTGCATGTGAGGCGAGTCTTGCAGCAGCTCTTGGAGAACAAACTTTTCGTGAAGGCTGAGAAGTGTGAATTCCTCACCCCCAAGATGTCATTTCTTGGCTTCATTATTTCCCATAATCAGATCATCCCTGATCCCGATAAGGTGAAGGTGGTGGTGGATTGGCCCACCCCCTCCTCTAGGGAGCAGCTCCAGCAATTCCTGGGGTTCGCCAACTTCTACTGTCGATTTGTTAAAAATTACAGTGTTGTTGCTCTTCCTCTGACTCATCTCACTTTGCCTAAGGTGGCCTTCTGGTGGATGGAGGAGGCTGCAGCAGTGTTCGCTAAGCTTAAGTCTGAATTCTCTTCCTCCCCTATTCTGACACAGGTGGACCCCGCCCTTCAGTGCCTGGTAGAGGTGAACGCCCCAGACTCGGGGGTGGAAGCCGTGCTGTCCCAGTGCTCTCCAGCGGATGGTGTGATCCGCCCTTGTGCATTTTTCTCCCACCGTCTGTCTCTGGTGGAGAGGAATTATGACATCGGTGACAGGGAGTTCCTGGCGGTTAAGCTTGCATTGGAGGAGTGGCATCACTGGCTGGAGGGGGCCGCCCAGCCTTTTATCGTCTGGATGGACCACAAAAATTTGGAGTACCTCAGGACGGCCAAGCGCCTGAACGCTCACCAGGCCCGCTGGTCCCTCTTCTTTGGACGCTTTAATTTTACTATCACCTCCCACCTCAGGGCCAAGAACACTAAGCCGGATGCTCTGTCGAGACAGTTCGCCTCAGATGCTGCGGAGGTGCCGGACCATCCCATTCTTCCCTCTTCATGCATCATGGGTGCCCTCTCGTGGGGCATCAAAGAGATGGTCATGAGGCAGCAGGAGGCTGAACCGCACCCGGTTGATTAGTGAAACGTGTGGTGTTCTGATCAGCTGTGGAGGAAGGGACTGGCTGATGTCTGCCAAAAAAGGTGGCTTTAGGAAGCAGGAGGGCTGCCAAACTGGGTTCTAGGGGCAGTACAAGTGGATAGCAGACATCTGTGGCTCCCTTCACCCGCATGAGAGGCACAAAACGTTAAATTGGAGCCTTCAGCTTGGAGGGATCCCCTGCTGCATCCGTGAGAAAGGGGATCATGGGTGGGAATTCTGGCCACAGAGGCTGGCATCTGCTCGATGGCTGGCCATGGTATGCATCCCCCATAAGGACTTGATGGACAGGGGCAGGTGTGCCAGCGGGCAACTGGAACCCTTTTCTCTCCACAGCCCATTTGATGATGTCAGGGAGATCCTGGATCAGAGCTCTGAAAGGTTACGGGTGGCTGTAAACAGAAGGAGGAGGAGCAACGGTCACCTTGGTTTCGGCGGGAACATCCTGATTTCCCCGAGGGAAAAGAGGAGAGCCCAGCTGGTCGGCAAT